>JAJJWX010001229.1:0-1220601 GCA_023529315.1 Papaver bracteatum | reverse complement strand
TTTTGAAATCTAAAGGTCTAAGTTATATGGATAATTAGAACCTGATGAGAAAAATGGAGTTTATCTTTGTTTTGGTCTTATCGAATGAAGCGGTTGTATTTATACAATCGGTTTAGCAAAGGAACTAAGTTGCTTAGTTGATTTTTGGTTTGCTAAACTAGTTGGGAAAATTGCTTCGGGCAATTATTTCCATGATAACATATCAAAACGTAATTACTTTGTAGTTTCGGTTTTGATATTGGTTATCAAAAATGGTATGTGGAACCCTCGTGCTTGACTCAACAAAGTTGCAAGTCTATTTTGAGATTTGTAAGATCCTTTTAGTGTTGTCCATTTATTTGTTCGCTTCTTTGTCATTTTTGTGACAAAAAGGGGGAGAAATATATGGAGTAAACAAGTGATGCTGGTATCAATTTTATGGTTGATTGGTGTCACTAGGGAAGAGGACAATGGTGCTTGAACGTTTATCTAACGAATGAGGAAAAGCACAGACTAAGGGGAGTAACATATCATATGATTGGGATAACAAAGACGTGCGGATTGAAAATCTACCTATCTCACCTTTAGGGGAGTATGAGCTTTGTTATTATAATGTCAACAGCCGCATTTTAAGGATTGAATGAATGCAGGTTATGTGTTGTTGGATTCGGGAATCAAGCGTATGTGTAATGAATTCTTGTAATTTGTTTATCCATATGATTGTAAGAGTTTTGTCACTAAAATTGACAAAGGGGAGATTGTTAGAGCATTGCTCGGTTGAACCCACCAAGCGTTGGTATGTCAAGTTTGGTTGTCATATTTTAGTGAACCAAAACTCATTTAAGAGTCGCTTGATTTAAATGTACTAGAGTCAACTTCGTATAGGTTAGCTTGAAAGTATTAGGGTGAGACATTACAAGTATTGCGAAGACTTGAAGAAGTGAAGAAGTACGGAGCTACAACCACAACATCATCCTTCCACTTGAGGTTAGTGATATTTGACTTGAACTGTTTCATTCCCTAACGTATCTTTCAAGTCGTGCATATTGAAAACATAAAACTGCGAAGCATGAACACTCTAGATAGACATAGTATTAAGGAATACAATATGAAGTTTCTTGCTTAACCATTAAACTTTGTATATAAGACATCGACATAATCGTATGAATGCTATTGTGATTATGTATGGGTATGAGGTGAGGATTTCATCCTAGGGAACAATGTTTACATGTGTTCTAAGGAAGTAAGTTCATGATATGTGTTGTGAACCGAAAAGGAAATCGCCAGGCGTTATTGGGGTTGTTCTTCATTGCATATCTTATGAACGACCAATATGTGTGATTAGTATAACCGCTCATGACTTGTTTGTGTTCTTGGTAAAACTATTCACATGAGGCCTGACTTATGTATTGGTATGACTTTTATTAGTGAAACCGATATTAAGTAATCACTGGGGGTATGATCGGTTGTGTATGTCTGAAATTATTACTGGGAAGAGGGAAACGATCCTAATAAGAGGTGCAGTGCATCACAAGGGGAACCGATCCTTGTCTGAGGTACATCGAGGTTTATGGAAGAAAGGGGAACCGATCCTATGAACATGTGCAACACGTTTATGGGAAGGGGGAACCGATCCTATGGACATGTGCAGTGCATACAAGTTAGATACCAAATATATGTGGGAAACCGATCCTAGTACCTAGTCAGCCGTATCTTTGGTAAGCTAGTGTAACTATGCACAGTACTCACATGGAGGTAGAACCGAAACTTGTTTTGGTAGAACCGTAAACCCATGAGTTGTGATTGAGTGGTACTTGATCAATCACATAGTTCTTGAAAGTCAGATGAACCAATTCTAAACTTGTTTGGAAGTGTGGTAAATCGGTTTCAAGTGAGCAAGTATGGAAAAGACTTGCAAGAGTAAGATGTCGACACACTTTGAACACGGTGCATTAATGCTTATTCTATTTTGTTCAAAGATATTCCTTAAAGGCTAAGAAGGAAGTAAATCCCAAGATCGAATTTAAATAAGTTAAGAATCTTTTAATTAAGGTTTTTAATTATATATGGAAAATAAGAATTAGTAATGTGCATTTGCTAATTAAAGATTTTCCAAGGAGATTTCGATCATTATTTTTGGACAGTGCATTCACAGGAATTATGAAAACCGAATTTGGTGGAGTAATGAAAAATATCTTGAGAATATTTTCGGTTTTGGAAATTCCTTGGTGTCCAAACTTCCTTGTCTATAAATACTTTGAGTTTGCATTTCTAGCAAACTAATCCTGCGTAACATAGACTTACTCTTTTGTCTTTGTTACTGGTGAAGCCGCCTATCGGAGAGGAGAGTAATCTAATTAGGTGAAATCTCTTACGGCCGCTCAATTTAAAGTCTTCTTTGGGATTGAGAAGCTCTAGCGCGACCGTTGGTGGGAAACTAGATATTGCGGTTTATCTTTAGTTTTCATATTGATTTGATTGACTAACGGTGGTTGAACTTTGATTGCACCTAGTTTGTTTATGCTTGAGAATCTTCTCACTCAAACTAGTTCAAGGTTTCGACATGGATCTTTAGACTGTTGTTAGATCTAAAGACGATCTTGTGATAATCCATTGTTAACAGACTCCGTTCTGTGTGTGATTGATCACAAGAGATTCAAGTAGTTGTGTGCAGGTGTTTATTGAAGATCTAAGAAGATTTGAAGACAAAGAAGATATTGAAGATTTCTTACTTGGTTTTTATAATCTTTGGTGTGCACAATACTTGTTTGGGAAAAAGAGGATCCAATTAATAATCGGTTTATCCTTGTGGTAGATTGGATTGATTAATTGAGGAAGATCGGCATCAACACATATCACTTGGATTAAAGAGTGTTGATTGGCTTAATCTTAACGATTTCCTTTGGGTGATTGAACATAAGATAGATCTTGGAACCTGGCAAAGGAGTTTATGTTAAGATAAACAAGGGAACCTTTGCGCAACTCATATCACTTGGTTGAAGAGAGTTGATACCAAACAGATTTGTTGTTCCTTTACTGTTTGGAATACGAACCAAAGGAATTGGTCCAAGTACGTGACTTGTTTACAGGTTGGAGGCGTGGGAATACAGACGGAACTAGGTGAACTATAGGTTTAGTTGCTTGGTCTCAACTATATGAAGTTGGTTTATTTTGTATAGCGGCTTAATCCGAGAGTATTCAATTCTGGACTAGGTCTCGGGTTTTTCTGCATTTGCGGTTTCCTCGTTAACAAAATCTTGTTGTGTCATTTACTTTATATTTCCGCATTATAATTGTTTTATTATAATTAAAGTAAATTGCACAAACGTTAATTCCTATTTACTTGATACGTGAATCCTATTGAGTTTGGTTAAGTCCGAACCTTTGTATCAAGTAAACACACTTTGTTGTTGTATTGTCTCGATCTCGTATCCATAGACGATCACACAAAGTGTGAACCGATTTGTTGTATTGTCTCGACTCAGTCCATAGACAATCACTTTAGGGGAAAGGACTTATAGGAAGGAAGTAACCTTAGACGGCCAGGATTTGCTCCTAGGATTGAAGGGCAACCGTTGATTATTGCACGCCTTCGTTTTGGTAGACACGTAGGGAAGGCCAGCATGGTGGCGCGGCTAAGTTGGCATGGGGCCATGGCAAGGTGCATTTGGCATGGCGCGGTAGGTGTGGCTGGCATGGTTTGTCGTTGGCACAGGGGTGCGGTTAGCATGGTTGGCATGCTTTGGCGCGGTTAGTGTGGCTGACATGGTTTGCCATTTGCACAGAGGTGCGGCTAGCATGGTTGGCATGTTGTGGTGCGGTTAGTGTAGCTGGCATGGTTTACCATTGGCACTAAGATGCGGCTATCATGGTTGGCATGCTTTGGCGCGGTTAGTGTGGCTGGCATGGTTTTCCATTGGCACATAGGTGCGACTAGCATGGTTGGCATGCTTTGGCGCGGTTAGTATGGCTGGCATGGTTTTCCATTGGCACAGAGGTGCGGCTAGCATGGTTGGTATGCTTTGGCGTGGTTAGTGTGGTCGACATGGTTTTCCATTTGCACAGAGGTGAGGCTAGCATGATTGGCATGCTTTGGCGCGGTTAGTGTGGATGGCATGGTTTTCCATTGGCATGAGGTGCGGCTAGCATGGTTGGTATTCTTTGGCGCAGTTAGTGTGGATGGAATGGTTTACCATTGGCACATAGGTGCGGCTAGCATGGTTGGCATGCTTTGCGCTGTTAGTGTGGTCGCATGGTTTTCCATTGGCACGAGGTGCGGCTAGCATAGTTGGTATGCTTTAGTGCGGTTAGTGTGCATGGCATGGTTTGCCATTGAACACGTGGGAATTAGGGTTTGGCTTGTCATAACCCTAATTGAAAAAGATACCCTGTAATTATTTACGGACACATTAAAGATTTCAATAAATGCGCCTAGTAAATGCTTATTACTTAAATGTTGTGAAGTCATTGTCGACTAGGGTTTATGGTTTTACGATTTTAACCCTAGGCTAAAAACCAACATCAAGATGAGGCTTTCTCATGACATCTATAACGCATACCGTAGAGTTCTTAAAGATTGTTCGTGAGATTATTCTATTAACTCCCTATTTTTCATGATAATCTGCGATACCATCTAGAATATCAAAAAATCTAGATATGAAGAACGATCTAAGGAGAAAATTAAAAAACTTCTCGAAAGGAATTGTAAAAGGAAACATGATCAACACTAAAGGTATGACTCTATCGTGAGGATTACTCTTGTATCTTTTTGGGAATACTTATCATAAAGGATCATTTGATAAGGATCTCTCATAGGCGCTAAAAATGTTTTAAAGTTCTTAGAAAAGCTTAATTCCATAGAGAGATCAATCGCTCGATAAAAGTTTTTACTATTCAAATCATGTTCAAATGATGTACAACTGAGTTCCATCACCAATCACGGAAATTATAAAAAAGATTCCTATGGAGATTGGTAAAGGAACCATTTATAAGAAAAAGTTAGTTCCTTGTCTTGAAGAGAAAGATCCCAAAAGGATTTTAAGTTTTACCCGTTATGATTTACTCCTAATTCACGACCACAAATGTCAACCAAAGAAGTTGAATGAGAAATTCTTGATTCTACACCACTTTGATTTCGGGATTAACTTTACTCCATTTGTATAACTTAAATTGGGGCTAGTAACATGTTGACTTTATACATGTATTCTTTTTTTTGTGATAAATTTTCTGTTCCCCTTAAATAATCGTTTTCCCCATTATGGGTACTCTGCAACTTACTTTCCTTTTGTGGGTCGCGGTTTGCAAGTGTCCAAGCCCATCTGGTATAAAAATGCATGTGTACACATACCCTTTTCCTCATCATCATGCACGATCGGAACTTTTAGGTTCAATTTTTTTCTCATTAAAGCTTGTTGGAAGGGATTTCTCAAGACAAAATTCAGTAAATATACCTTACCTCTCCCTTATTTCCTTCTAGAATCATGAAGAATGTTAAGGGCTCAAAGGTTTTCAAATAACCTAGGTTCTTCATCCTCTTCATGGATCTTCCTATTGAACAAAATTCTATTAGGATTAGATTTGTGAATGAATCATGTGGCAAGGTTTTTCAAAAGATTTCTTCTAGAACAATATTCTTGAAAAGAAATTGGATGATGTTAGTGGGTATAAGGAGGATTTATCTTGCTTTGAAAAATTCAAGCTTGGAAACATCTTTGATGGTCTTGTGGTGAAGGTTTCTTTTGACTCTTACTAGAATTTTCTATGCCAACATTCATGATGTTCTTCTTGAAGACATGGAATTCAAGACCATGGTCAATAGAGAAAGGATTCAGTTAATAGAGAATTGATTTCAAAGATTACTAAAAATCCCTTTGGCAATTTTCGCCTTCCTAAACCAAGCGAGAAAGACCTTCATACATGAAACCATTTCAAATGGACTTTGTATAAAAAAAGTGTTGTGTGGAATGGAGAAAATTTCTCTACTAATCAACTATATTTTCCCAAAGTCTTTTGGAAAATTGGGAATTTCTAACCTTTGCTCCTTCCACTTTGAGAATTCTGAGTCGTGAGTTTGCTAATTAGTCTATTACATTGTGATGGAAACCAAAGGTCTTGACATTTGTGGATTCATTATTTTGCAAATGTTAGACATGACGTCCTGGTGGACAAGAAGTTTTTGCTTCTCATGCTTAATTGAGCGGCATTTTCGCAACTTCTCCATCGAGCGATTTGGAAACTCCATTGGAACCCCAAGCTTGTTCTGACCATGTACCTGGTCAACGAGGGAATATGAATGCAAGAGGAAAAGGTGTGACACAATTGATGGCTCGGGTGATTCTTCGGTGAAGCTATTCGCCAAATTCTACAAAGTGTTTGTAAGTTGAATACCAAAAGTAAATTGTGTTCAAGAACAATTACTTCAGGATTTTCTACCAAGTATCCCGATATTAAAGAAGACATGGACAAAGTCCGGCTCCACCTTCATGACCTCCCAAGATGAAGATGATGAGTAGTTTCTCTTACTTCTTTATATTGGTGTTAAAATTGTTTTGATTTTATCTAGTAGTCTTCTTAAGAGAATTTTATTCTCTTTGTTTGTTAAAGATTAACTAGAGTTTGGAATAGCCATTATTGTGATTACACATAGCTATGTCCAATATTTTTTCATCTTTTTTTTTTTGATTTATTTATTTAAACTTAAATTGTTTAAAGATGATTTTTGGCAAGATTAATCTTTATGGTTTTATTTATTACGTATGTTACGGGATATGTATTTGCTATTCAAATGAACTATTATTGTCCCATACGTATGTCAAAAAGTTATATCTTTTATATGTAGATATGCATGTATTGATACAAGATCGATGAACTTTTGACAAAAAATTAAGCCTATTATGTCATTATGCGTCAATTGATGGAAGATTAAAAATTTTTGTTAACAAGGATTTTTTCTATTATATGTCATTGTGCAAATAGTGATGGAAAATAGAATGAATCCTTGTTTATCGTTTAATTGATCTTTCCATGATCCATATTATATATCTTCGGAAATCACGTAAGTTTTCTTGTATTGAGCATAAAGCGATTGAGTTAATCAATCTTTTATGGTTAACATAGTCATCAACTAAAGTAAGTTCTCTTATGTCGGCATGTTCAATTAAATTAATCACGTTTGTGTTTAAATTTGATTCTTTATATTCGGTCCTAGAGTCAATCATGGTTCACTTGTAGTTAGTTATTTTTGATACAAAATTATTTTTGTAGTTTTGATATCGATAAAATCATATTTTCCGTCAAAGAAGTTAGATCGCTCTTGTTGTTATCTCGGGAATGACATCCGATAGGGGAAGTTAACACTGTTTCGCCATTTCATATCTTTTGGGGAGTGTCGTTGTGGAATTTCGGGGGTTCTCTTGTATCTTTATAAACTCCTTGTTTAATGCATTTAGCTTGACTTTATGATTGCATCTGAAAAGTTGATATGTACTTTAACGGTCTTGGCGTCTCCGTGAAAATTTCATTAGGATCCTGTTTTGTACCTTTGCCAATTTTATTGACAAAAGGGGGAGAATTAATATGTAGTTCACACTACAAATACATATGGTTTTCGGATCATTATGTAAGGGGAGTGGTTTTCATGTTGAGATAAAGTATTGACTAAGAGGGAGTGATACATATCACCATAGTATTGTTGTTGAAGTTGTGATATAAGAACTTTGATGTTGTGTAATAATACTATGACACTGTATAACAATGATCGAGAGCTTTTGTTTTCTCATTGTTATGGATACGGAACTTCAACAACTATGATGCTGAACTGAACATTTATGGAATCATGGGAGTACTTGGAAAAGATGAAGTTTTCGAGTAATGTTGAAGCACCAAGGAGATCAAGCATGTGGACGAGAAGCTACAAAGTTTTATCTATTTTGTAATCCATATGTATTGATAGTTTTGTCACTAAAATTGACAAAGGGGGAGATTGTTAGAGCATTGCTCGGTCAAACTCGCATGCGTTGTTATCTCAAGCATGTTTGTCAATATTAGTGATCAAAACTATACATCTTGATTTCTAGTTTACTTATGAGTAAGTCTCGGTCTAGGATAGTAAAGTATAGTTGAGCTCCAGACTCCATGGCGATTATCTTATGAAGACTTGAACTTATCTAGCACTCAAAAGTATATCTATCTCCTACTTTTGAGATAAAAATCGTATAAGTATGATAGTTTTCATACATACACATTTGCTATTTCGAGATGAGTTTACTCGCTTATCTTTTCTCGAAATATGTGTTGGTAAGCTTTCGCTTTAACCAATTTCATCTTTACCTATGATAAAAGTCATGATGACGTTTCAATCTTGAAAATAGCTTTGATGACGATAGTCGTGAATAACGATTGTTATAACATTATAGAAGAATGTTTCAATGATTGAAATGTAGAGTTGAGATTACCACCTATGGATATAAGCATATATACTGTGTTCGCACATTAGTGTATAAATCCATGTTTCGAAAACTAAGTGCGTGCATATGTGTGCATGCGGTATTGGTGAAGGAGACAGGTTAGGTACGCGTATCGTGGAAGTTTCGAACCGAATTTTTTCTGAGTTTGTAGTTTGAAAACTAGTAAACCAATCACCTTAGGTACGCATACCCGATACGCATACTCACGAAGTTTTCGAATCGAAAATTTCTGTTGAGTTTGTAAACTCAAATCCGGTAGCTAAGGTATGCATACCTGTACGCTGTATCTAAGTTGGTTATTTCTCAAATCGGTATTTCATGAACTTAAAATAATAAATTTTAAGGAATGCAATCTTTGAAACCGTGTCTATATTGTTCATGAATTGATTCAAGTGAATCAAACCGGTTTTGTTTCAATTGTGTCTATGCATAAAGATCTAAGCAATTGAACAACTCTTCAACTAGTTCTTATGAGTCATTTGAAATAGTTATGAGAAAGATGAATACAGTTAATATGAAAGTGCTAATATGGCAAACCACATATGGATATAAGCATATATAGTTTGTTCTCACATTAGTGTATAAATCCATGTACTGGAAACCAAGTGCGTGCATATGTGTGCATGCGGTATTGGTGAAGGAGACAGGTTGGGTATGCGTACTCGAACGCTGATCGGCGGAAGTTCACGTCGTGAATTTCTCGTGAGTTTGGAGTTTACGAACTTACAAACCAGTTACTTTAGGTACGATACTGTATCAGCGAACTTTTCTTCCTAAAATTCTGCTGAGTTTGGAACTTAAACCAACTCAAATCCGGTAGATAAGGTACATGTACCTGTACGCGTACTCAAGTTGGTTATATTTCTCAAATCGGTTGTTCATGAACTTAAACAATAAATCAATAAGGAATGCAATCTTTGCAAACCGTGGATGTATTGTTCATGAATTGATTCGAGTGAATCAAACCGATTTTGTTTCAATTGTGTCTATGTATAAAGATCTAAGCAATTGAACAACTCTTGAACTAGTTCTTATGAGTCATTTGAACTAGTTATGAAGAAGATGAATATGGTTGATATGAAAGTGCTCATATGGCTAACCATTGGTTAACTATTTGTGAACCAACTAAGTGTACACATTTAGGTACGATTACTCAAACCTAAATGAAATACATTTCATTTGTGTGTGACAAGCTAAGTTTCGATCTAACGGTTGAAAGATATTAGCTTGGATGAATTAGGTTTTTCATCTAACGGTGAATATTGAATGCTTTGTTACCAAGGTAACTTAGATTGCAAACCCTGATTTGAAAACTATATAAAGAAGACGTCTAGCAACTGGAAAAACTAATCCCCACACCTCGTGTGTGATACTAGTTGGTTTTGCTAGAGTCGATTCTCCTTTAACCGTAGGTTTCTTCTCGAGACCCTATCGGTTAACGACTTAAAGACTTCATTGGGATTGTGAAGCCAGACGAAACTACTTCTCTTGTAGTTGAGCGATCTGATCTTGCCATTTTCTATCGTACGAGTTCAATTGAATAATTGGCTTGAGATTATATCTCCGATAGGGCAAGATAAAAAGAAATCACAAACATCTTCATCTCATCGTTTGTGATTCCGTAATATCTAGTTTCGCTACCATACGATTTAGATTATTGTGAGGTGATCAATAATTCTAGGCTGTTCTTTGGGAATATAAGTCCGGGTTATTGATTGGTTCCTGTTCACCTTGATTTTATCAAAAGACGGAACAAAACTTGTAGGTTTATCTGTGGGAGACAAATTTATCTATTATCGTAGACTTTTCTGTGTGATACAAATTTGTTTATTCAAGTCTTCGACTTTGGGTCGTAGCAACTCTTGGTTGTGGGTGAGATCATCTAAGGGAATCAAGTGCGTAGTATCCTGCTGGGATCAGAGACGTAAGGAGCATAACTGTACCTTGAATCAGTGTGATATTGATTAGGGTTCAACTACAATCCAAGCGAAGTTAGTTTGTAGTAGGCTAGTGTCTTAGCGTCTTAATACAATGTGGTGTTCAATCTGGACTGTAATAATACTATGACACTGTATAACAATGATCGAGAGATTTTTTTTTCTCATTGTTATGGCTAAGGATCTTCAACAACTATGATGTTGATTTGAACATTTATGGAATCATGGGAGTACTTGTAAAAGACAAAGTTTTCGAGTAATGTTGAAGCACCAAGGAGATCGAGCATGTGGACAAGAATCTACAAAGTTTTATCTATTTTGTAATCCATATGTATTGATAGTTTTGTCACTAAAATTGACAAATGGGGAGATTGTTAGAGCATTGCTCGGTCGAACTCGCATGCATTTCTATCTCAAGCATGTTTGTCAATATTAGTGATCAAACATATACGTCTTGATTTCTAGTTTACTTATGACTAAGTCTCGGTCTAGGACAGTTAAGTATAGTTAAGCTCCAGACTCCATGGCGATTATCTTACGAAAACGAAGAACTACTAAAGGAACCAGTGGAACTTCATCCGACCAAAAAGGTATGTGGAGACTTGAACTCATCTAGCACTCAAAAGTTTATTTATCTCCTACTCTTGAGACAATAGTCGTATAAGTATGATAGTTTTCGTACATACACATTTGCTATTTTGAGCCGAATTTACTCGCCTATCTTTTTCTCGAAATATGTGTTGGTAAGTTTTCGCTTTAACCACTTTTCATCGTTACCCGTGACGAAAGTCATGATGACGTTTCAATCTTGAAAATAGCTTTGATGATGATAGTCGATTCTTATGTCTAACGACTATTATAACGTTATAGAAGAATGTTTCCATGATTGAAATGTAGAGTTGAGATTACGTAACCATCTATAGATATAATCATATATAGTGTGTTCGCACATTAGTGTATAAATACATGTACCGAAAACCAAGTGCTTGCATATATGTGCATGCGGTATTGTTGAAGGAGACAGGTTGGGTACGCGTACTGGCGGATGTTTTCGAATCGAAAATTTCTGCTGAGTTTGTAAGTTTTCAAACTGTCAAACCAGTCACCTTAGGTACGCATACCCGTATGTGTACCCCCGGAAATTTCCGAACCAAAAATTTCTGCTGAATTTGTAAACTCAAATCCGATAGCTAAGGTATGCATACCTGTATACGTACCCAAGCTGGTTATATTTCACAAATTGGTAGCTCATGAACTTAAACAATAAATCAATAAGGAATGCAATCTTTGAAAACCGTGGCTATATTGTTCATGAATTGATTCGAGTGAATCAAACTGATTTTGTTTCAATTGTGTCTATGTATAAAGATCTAAGCAATTGAACAACTCTTCAACTAGTTCTTTTGAGTCATTTGAACTAGTTGTGAAGAAGATGAATATGGTTGATATGAAAGTGCTCATATGGCTATCCATTGGTTAACTATTTGAGAACCAACCAAATGTACACGTTTAGGTACGGTTACTCAAACCTAAATGAAATACATTTCATTTGTGTGTGGCAAGATAAGTTTCGATATAACAGTTGAAAGATATTATCTTGGATAAATCAGGTTTTTCATCTAATGGTGAATATTGAATGCTTTGTTACCAAGGAAACTGCGGATGGTGGTTTTTAGCTTAGGGTTAAAATTGTAAAACCTTACATCTGATGTGACGTCACTCTGTAAGGAAGCGGAGCCATGAGTGTTAACCTCTCCACTGATACACTTATTGAGCAACTCAATATTGTCTCATAAAATTTACCAAGAATGGTGGATGTAGCAACAATCCCAGGTATTCTGTAAATTTTGGCACCTTACTAACATTCAATTAATATAAGTTTCTTTGAATGCTTCATGTGCTATGTTCCCCGGCTGTACCCTTAATGTTGATATGGCATGACAATTTTTGTTCACTCGCAGCAGAGTAGCACGAATTTCCAAGTATCAAGGATAAGGTTTTTGCATAAGGTATTCAATCAGAAAGCATGCTGATCTCTGGCAATGAACTTAAAAGAACTTTGTGTCAACACATAGAATTCAATCAATTATCCTGACTAATTTGCAAAAGTTAGGGTTTTTGCGCTTTGCGCAGTATATCAGACCTTTCTTATCGAAATTAAGCCTGGGAAAACTAGGGGATTAATCCGCCATGGATTAGTAGGTGCAAAATCCTACCCAAAATCATAAAACAAGGAGCCGCGGAATGGGAGCAGCAACAAAGGTATGTGTGTCCATGCTATAGGCCAGCCAGTGCCACTTGCAAGTGGCCACACCCACGCTGCTTAACTGGACCCCTTTTCATCGACCAATCAGGTCGCTTTAAACCCGCCACGACGCAATGGAAGTGTGGTCATGCCCTCGATTGCTGGCCCCCTTTCCATCGACCAATCAGGTCGCTCTAAATGCGCTACACATATTTAAAATAAGGCCGGGACCATGTTTCTTTTCGGCCCCATCTCCCTCAACCAATCAGGTTACACTAAACCCTCCATGGTTACACCATAAGTGTAGACACGCCCATGCTTAGACGGCCCCTCTCCTTCCTACCAACCGATCAGGTCACTTTAAAATGCGCCATGAGCACTAGAGAGGTGGTCGTTCCTTATGTTCGACCCCTTTTCTTGACCAATCAAATTGCTCCAAACTCGCCAACGTACATAAAAATCCAAACACACCCTTCCATGCCACCATACTAACTGGAAATCCAAACATGCCTTGCCATATGTAGGTACTGAATATCGCAAGATAATAGTTCACGAGTATCGTAATAAATAAAGGAGAAAAGAGTTATAAAATTATACGATGATAGAAGTAGCGCGGAGAAATATGAAGTTTTGCGAGGATGGAATAATTTTGCGAGTATGAGTTGCGATACTTCTCAATTCATATACAGCTGCATAAGTTTTACTATAAATAGGAGTTCAAATGTAAAATTCGAGAGGTTCTTTTAAGGAGTGTAAGAAATTATCTTAGGAAAGAGAATAGAAAAAGTTGTAACTATTCTAGTTCCATTTTGATAATTCTATATAATCAACTAAGAAAATTAATAAGAAAGTTTTCATTCACCATCAAGAACTTCTTGAGGTTTTACTAATTCTATTGAGGGTGTAGTTGTAGGTTATTCTGCAACTACATAATTGGCGCTAGAAACAGGGACTTGAGAATTGTGGTAGCCTAAATTTGAGGGAATTGTGGAAAATTTGAAGATCAAATGAAGTCAGTAGATGGAGATTGCAAAAAAGAAGAATGTAATATGATCACAAAGACAATGATTGATGAATTTCATAGTAATATGAAGGGAAAAATATACAAGCGAGATTGTAGAGGAAGAAATATCATGGAGGAAGAAAAGATAACAACTTTAGAAGAATGGGAAAAGCGAAAAATCACATTTTCAGCAAAAGAAATTCCAAATGAAGACTTGAACCACACTTCACCATTGGTGATCACAATTCTGATCATCCTAGAAGATAAGAAAGCCGTAGAAAAATGGAAATTAAACCGAATTTTGGTTGATACAGGGAGTTCTATTAATATCATATTCTATCATGCACTTAAGGGGATGGGAATTAAAGATGAAGGAATCACAAATTCAAAATGTCTTATTCATGGATTAGGAAAATCTACAACAAAATCTAAAGGGGAATCATTACGAATATTACTAGGAGAAATCGAAACATATGTAATCTTGTGTGTGATAGATATGGAATCTCCATATAACATCTTGATAGGAAGGCCGTGGATTCATGCGATCAAAGTTGTTGCTTCAACATTACATCAGAGAATCAAATTTCCTACACCAAATGGAATACAAGAAATAAAAGGAGATCTTGATAGTGCAAAATTTTGTTATCAAATTGAAGTAACGCAATGCGGAGGAAGATCAAGAAAGAAACAGCTTCATAGGAAACTTGCGAAGGAAACAAAAAAGGAAGAAGAATTCCGAGTGTATACAATAAGAGCAAAGGAAGGGAGAGGTATACCAAATGAGATTCCAGAAAAAGAAGGGGAACCAGCAAAAGTAATCAAAGAACCAACACCTATGGGGGAGCAAAGTCCAAGCTATGTTGCAAATTGAACCAAATAAAGAAATAAATATCGGAAGTAAAGAGGAGCCTTTATTCTTGCGAATTGGAACTAAGATGGATAAACAAGAAGAAAAAAGAACTATTGATATTTTGCGAGAATATAAAGATATCTTCGCAGGAAGTGTAGATGAGATACCAGGAATTGATCCATCAGTGGCGTGTCATAGATTGAACATAGATAAAAATGTAAGACCATTCAAACAAAGAATAAGGAAGATATCACAAAATTATCATGTACATATAGAAGAAGAATTACAAAAGATGTTGGATGCAGGGATCATAAGGGAAGCAAAATATCCAGAATGGATTGCGAATATGGTCATTGTTCCGAAAAAGAATAAAGTAATAAGAATTTGCATAGATTTCACTGATCTAAACAAGGCATGTCCCAAAGACAGTTTTCCATTACCAGATATACCACAAATGGTGGAATCAGCTGTTGGTCATGATAGAGTCACTTCACTTGATGGATATAAAGGGTATAATCAAATATCACTCGCAGAATAAGATCAAGAACATACTGCCTTTTTTTCTCCAAGGGGTTTGTATTGTTATGTGAAGATGCCATTTGGTTTGCGGAATGCGGGTGCTACATATCAACGTATGGTTGAAAAAGTGTTCGCGAAGTGGATACATAAAACTTTGGAGGTATATGTAGATGATATGTTGATAAAAAGCAAGGAAGCCAAAGATCATGTGCAAGATTTGAAGGAAATATTTGAGCAAATGAGAAAGTTCAACATCAAATTAAATCCTGAGAAATGTATAATTGGGGTTTCTTATGGAAATTTCTTGGGATACATAGTATCAAAGGAGGGAATACAAGTTGATCCAGAAAAGGTCCAAGAAGTTCGTGACATGCCAACACCTGCAACGGTAAAAGAAGTACAAAAGCTAAATGGACTCTTGGCTTCACTTGGAAGATTTATTTCGCGAATGTCAGATAAGTGCAAGCATTTTTTCAACATACTTAAGAAGGGAGCAAAATTCAAGTGGACTGATGAATGTGAAAAAGCTTTTCAAGGAATCAAAGAATACCTCGCAAATACATCTATACTACAGAAACCAGAGAGAGACGAAGAATTATTAGTATACCTCGCAACAACTCCATATGCTCTAAGTTCAGTTAAATGTTGCGACGAGGAGTAGAAAGGCCCATTTACTACATTAGTAAAACCTTTAATGCAGGAGAGAAGAATTATTCTAAAATGGAGAAGTTAATCTTAGCCCTGGTTTATGCATCATTCAAGTTACGAATATACTTTCAAGCACATGTGATAAAAGTGGTAACCAAAGTCCCAATTGAATCAATCATGAAGAACACAAAAAGGTCGAAGAATAGAAAGGTGGAATGCACAAGTAAACCATTACAAGATAAAATACGAAGTATTGTCATCGCAAAAATCACAAAGTCGTCATGATTTTTTGGCAGAATTTCCTTTGGAAGAAGATGAAGAAGTAGAGGAAATGATGGATGTTGAAGAAGAATTTGGAAATCCAAAAGACTTGTTAACAAAACCAGATAGATGGGAAATTCTAGTGGAAGGATCATCCAATAGTGAGGGAAATGGAATTGGAGTCGTGTTGATTTCACCAGAAGGAGAAAGAATAGCATTCTCATTCAGACTAGAATTTTCATCCACGAACAATGAAACAGATCTGAAGCTAGTGCATGCATTAAAGATCGCAATAGAAAATAAGCTTGAAAGTATAAGGATAACAAGTGATTCGCAGTTAGTGATTTGTCAAATTAAAGGGAATATACCACAAATGAATCTTCTTTGAAGAAATACAAAAACTTCGTTGAGGAATTATCTGCGAAGATACCAAAATTAAAATGGAGGCATATATCTAGAAAATATAACCGTCTCGCAGATGCTTTTGCATTTATTCCAAGCATGATGACAAATCCAAATACAAGAAATATCCAAATACAGACAATTCAACACCCATCAGTGGACAAAGAAAAGAAATTGAGGAAGCTGTTGCGATGGAAGTAGAAACATAGTTATCAAACAACATCGCAGATTGGAGAAAATAAATTCATGCATATCTCGCAATAGGAGAAATATCCAGGAACAGACTAGAAGCACATAAATTAAAGAGTCGTGCAACAAACTATGAGTTGCGAGAAGGAATTTTATATAGAAAATCTTTCAATGGACCACCTCTCGGTGCTTAACTCAAGAAGAAGGAGAAAAAATATTGAAGATGTTACATGGAGGAGAAGCTGGCAATCATAGTGGGGAAGATCTCTAGCATATAGAGCAAAGATACAAGGATATTCTGGCCTTATATGCATACAGACGTAAAATTGTTCGTACGAAGATGCAAGGAATGTCAACGACATGGTAAAAGAATTCATGCACCAGGGGCCACATTAACTTCTTCAACAAGTGCTGGCCTTTTTTGGTAAATGGGGTTGGATATTGTTGGACCATTTATACCTGAATCTGGACAAAGGCGATACTTGATAGTTGCAACAGATTATTTCACGAAGCTCGCAGAATTAAAAAGCGATCAACATATTCATGATAAAGATGTTTTTACATTCATATTTGAGAACCTCATTTGCAGAGCGGGGTTCCAGCACAACTAGTATCTGATAATGGAAAACAATTTGAGGGGCAGAACATAGAGATGTTACTCAGTGCTTTTAGGATAAAATGTGGGAAGTCAACCCCGTTATATCCATAAGCTAATGGACAGGCAGAAGCAACAAATAAAACAATCGTAGATACAATCAAAAAGAAATTAGAAGGACATCTCAAAGGATGGTGCGAGCAAGTACCTAGTGCAGTTTGGGCATACAATACAACTAGAATAGAAGCAACTGGAATGTCTCCTTATTGTCTAACATATGGAGTAGAAGCAGTATTACTCACAGAGGTTGTAATTCCGACAACAAAGAAAGAAGCTTGGGAAACAAATTTAAGCGCAGGAGTAATATTAAGTGAATTGGATGATTTGGAAGAAAAAGGAGAAAAGGTGTTGCACCATATGAAGATTTATCAGGAACAATTAGCTCGAGAATACAACAAGAGAGTCATTGAACGTGAATATAAACCAGGTGATTTGGTCATGCGAGAAACACCTCCATATCAAAAAGAAAATGGAGGAAAATTAGCACCAAAATGGGATGGACCATATGTTATTAAAGAAGTTGTAGGAAGCGGAGCTTATCGCCTGATGGATCCAGAAGGGAGAGACATGGGTTTGAGGCTTGGTAGACCTTGGAACAGACTATATTTGAAAAGGTATTATCCATAAAACTCATGAAAATTTTTACGAATATTGTTTGCTCGCATGAAATTGGGAAAAGTTACGAGTTTCAAAATTTATATTGCGATTAAACTTTCATTAATTTGCGAATAAAAGACCGCAATCTGTGATCAGCCTCCAAAAAAGAAAGAGAGCATGAAAATTTTATACAGGCAAACCTTTGTGGCGTACACCCTAGTTCGCGAAGCTATATTTCGTAAGAGGAAATGTCCTAAAGTACGTCATTTAAGGGGGTACCTATAAACGTGGATAAGGGTAACCAGAACACCACCAAGGGCCCTTAGTACATGGTAAAAATTTAGGGGTACAACCCAATAATGGGGTACCTATCCGGGTTAGACACCTTGGATTCTCACCTAATCTAGCGACATTACGCAATATAAAATGCGGTGTAAGAGGATTTAGGTTGGGCGACTAAGGCATACTGTCTTTCCCAAGAAGTGCATAAAACGATCAAGGCGCCGAGGTACACGGTTGAGTCAAGAGTGCCGGGTGAGGTTAAACCACATCTGCCATTTTTGACAAGTCTTGGAAAATGATGCACTTGGCCCAAAGATACCCCATAGGGTGCAACCTCGTAACTATAAGCCCTATAGGCAAAAAGGATAAGAGGTTGCGATCAAAATCTGGTTGTTGGCAGAACCGGATGGGAAGATCTAACCTTGTATGGTCGATGTACGCTTCCTTGAAGGGGAAACCAGGGGGAAGATAAAGGGCAGCACCCTCCATTAGGGAGCTGATACGTGCTATAAGACGCAAATGTCACGAGGCTTCTTGTTTGCGAAAACATAAAGGCTTGTCATATTTGTGCAACAAATGAAGTTCTGCGAGCATTCTAAAAAAAAAAAAAAAAAAAAGAAGGAAAACATACAAAAGAACTTCATGAGAATGAAACAAAGAAGTTAAGATGAGATCAATGGGTTATTACATGAAAGTGTAAAAACGTCCTGCGATTTCATCGCAAGAAGATAATGTCACGAGGTTGTATGTTCGCAAGAATGTTCAGGCTTGTCATATTATCGCAAATACAAAAAATTACTATTAAAGAGGTGGAAAAATAAGACCTTTACTTAGGAAGCCATGATAAGACCACAGAAATTAATGAAATTCATTACATCAAGATCATTGAAGAAATTATACAAGTATATACATTATGAAGATCTGAAAAGAAGACAACTTCGTCGATATCATTGAAGAAATTTTACAAGAATATACATCATGAAGTTTTGAAGAGAAGACAGCTCTGTCAATATCATTGAAGAATTTTTACAAGAAGTCCTATCAAAGAAGACAACATCATTGAAGAATTTTAACGAAGACTTAACAAAAGATGCGATTTTGATAGCAATCAAATACAGATAAGTTCATATTCGTAAAAGTTTACGAGAATTACATACTTCTTATACTTCTCCATATATTGAATATTTCTCCAAAAGTTGAATACTTCTTATAATTCTTCAAGAATATCTCATATTTATTATACTTCTTCAACGGATATTTCATTTGGTGAAGGTTAAGTAATCATTATACTTCGTCATATGTTACGTAATTATTCACAGATTGAATACTTCTTATATCTCTTCATTTGGTGAATTGAGTACTTCTAATAGTTCTTATATCTCTTCATTTGGTGGATCGAGTACTTCTAATACTTCTTATATCTCTTCATTTGACGGATTTAGTACTTATAATACTTCTTCAAATGTATTGTATATGTAGTATACTTATTAAGTATATTTCATATATTTTATTTCTTATACTTAAAAGGGAGGATTTCTTATTTACAATCGTAAAAAGTTAAAACTTCGTAAGATAAATTGAGGCAGATATTCTAATACTTCCAACAACATTTAATCATTTAAAGAGAAATAATAGGGGGAGAAGGAGATACTAAGCTTTATCTGTGAGTTATATATTATTTCTCTTCATACGATCAAATGGGGCAAAATAATCTTCGCAAAATATCAGATATACTTCTTAAGAAAGGTTAAATCATTTTCGCAAAATATCAGATGTACTTCTTAAAAAATAGAATTGTTCACAAAAATAAAACCAACAGTAACTAAGGGAAGGAATTCAAAAGAAAGGAGGACAGGAGAGTCAATGATAAATTGAAAAAAGAATGTTATCATGCTTCATCAACACTCTGTGCTGGATCTTTAAGATGAGTAGGGTCATTAGCACTTTCGACTTTTGCGAGATATCATCCTTTGAAGAATATGCAACAGGAACATCTCCTTGAGGAATAGATTCTTTCTCGTCATCAAGATCTTCATCATCACTCTCATAATCGAAATCACTATCAGGCTCACGAGCAACTTCATCGTCAGATATTTTTAGAGGAGTAATTTTCACAGGAGGCAAGGCTCTTGATAAGAGAATGTTATTCGTAAAGACTTGAGCTTTCATATGACTTTCACGAAGTATAGCTTTTTGATGGTTGGTATCTTCGATATCTTTGGAATAAGCAAGATAGTTGAATCTCCGAGTAGCACGGTCACGAGAGTTGATTAAGCGGGTAGAAAGCAAAGCATTTTTCTTACGAAGCTCAGAACAGGAGGCTTCTAATCCAGCTTTCGCATTACGAAGGTTTTTCTCAGATTCTGCGAATAAAACAAAATTCAAAGGATAAAATTTGCGAGTATAACGAAATTTAAAGATATACTAGAGGCAGTCAAATTTTAATGACTACCTTCTCTTTGCGAAGTAAGATATTGATCTAAAGATAGACAACAGTTCTTCATCTGATTCATCGCATTATCAAAACCATCACCAACTAATCCTTTAAGTCGAGATTGAAGCTTTTGATCTTTAGAAAGAAGAAAATTTTTATCCTTCGCAAGTTTGGCATTAAGACTTTTTAATGACGAATAATCTTCTTCAAGTTGATTCTTCTTGGTACTCAAGACTATATTCTTATTAATAAGGGAATTCTTCTCAATAACAAAAGAATTTCTTTCAGCATCTGAAGACTTCTTTAATTCCTCAAGTTCACCTTTCAACAAAAAAAGAAGATTTTCTTGATCGCAACATTTATTCTGAAGAGTTTTTAATTCTTGCGAAGAGACAATCATTGTATTCATAAACGAACATTTCTCTTCTGATAAGGTTTTGTTCTCTTCTAATAGGGTTTCTATTCTCAAATTAGCTTTAGTTAAGGAAGAAAAAAGTTGAGATATGTCATCATTCAAAAATTTTTGATCATATATTAGTTGAGTATTCTCTTGAAAAAGAGCGTCAGAGTTGTCAAGAGCACACGAGTAAAGATTAGATAAATGGGAGAATTGGTTTGAGAGGCTTTCATGCTTGGTTCGATATTCTGTTGCATCTGATTCATGGTGAAGTACCAATCTTCTACATTTATGGATGGATTCTATAAAGGGGAATGGGTTTTAATGGATGTTTTAAGCATATGAAGAATATAAGTAAATAAAAGGGAAAATATGAAGATAGCAATCATACCTTTCAATTCATCATTTCTTTTGCGAAGAATCGCGCAGTCGAGAGAATCATTTTGAAGATGATAATTTTCTTTACGGAGATCCTCGCATTCTGCTTGAGAAGATTTCAAAGATTGGCGAAGCAATTCAATTTCTTTTTCCAAGGATTGACGTGAAGAAGAAATGTCTGGATTGACGAAATTATTTAGAACTTCGCAAAACTCATATTGCGAACGAACATTAGTAGACTTCGCAGTATTGGTCAAAACCTCAGATAACATTCGGAAAGTTGAATAAATTCCATCTCGAATTTCCTGAGGAAGAGGAGAAGAATTTGAAGGAATAAGAGCAAGCTGCGGATTGTTTGGAGAAATAGCACTCAAAGGATTTGGGGACAAGATAGGTTTTTCAAGAGAAGAAGTTGAAGAAATATTTTGCGAGGGTTGTTTTTCAAGAGAAGAAGTTGAAGAAATATTTTGTGAGGGTTGATCTTGAAGAAGTGTTGATAAATTGACACTGATGGGAGATTGAAAGGTAGGTAATGGAGTAGAGTCAGGAGTGTGTGAAGAAGCATTTTCATGAGGAGGAGAGGAAAATTCCTTGTCAACTTCAGGAAGGAAATCATCAATCGGAATTAATGGTGTGGGTTTAATTACTCGAGATCTCTTACCAGGGTTTGGTTTTTCGCCAACCTGCGAATCAAAATGTAGATTAAAAATTGAGGCAACAATATATTGTTCAGGAAAGAAGGAAAAGTATTTTAACTACCTTTTGATTCTCATATTTTCTTCTTCGTGGATTAGGGCTTGGATTTTTTAGTTGAGGTTTCATCTGAGGAGTTATTTTGCTGAAATAAACCAAAATCAGATAACAAATTATACAGAAATTAAAGAGGAGAACAAATGAAATGCGCGGAGATAGAAGGAAATTACCTTGGAGAACTCATGAAGATATAATAGAAGAAAAAATTGGAGAGAAAACAGTAATGGAGAGTATGAAAAAAAGATAAAATTGTAGAAGTAAGAAGAAGAAAAGGAAGAGAATATAAAGGAGTTATATAAGGGAATAACTATAAAAGGACGGTTACAAAAGACGTGTCCAAATTCTAAAAGACTAAGTAACGGTTATGTTCTCACGATCATTTCTTCTTCGTAGAATTGACATGAGAAGAGGCAAGATGTAGGTACTGAATATCGCAAGATAATAGTTCACGAGTATCGTAATAAATAAAGGAGAAAAGAGTTATAAAATGATACGATGATAGAAGTAGCGCGGAGAAATATGAAGTTTTGCGAGGATGGAATAATTTTGCGAGTATGAGTTGCGATACTTTGCAATTCATATACAGCTGCATAAGTTTTACTATAAATAGGAGTTTAAATGTAAAATTCGAGAGGTTCTTTTAAGGAGTGTAAGAAATTATATTAGGAAAGAGAATAGAAAAAGTTGTAACTATTCTAGTTCCATTTTGATAATTCTATATAATCAACTAAGAAAATTAATAAGAAAGTTATCATTCACCATCAAGAACTTCTTGAGTTTTTGCTAATTCTATTGAGGGTGTAGTTGTAGGTTATTTTGCAACTACATACAACGTATTAACCAACATGCCAACATGCCAACATACCACTCTGTCGCAGCAACGTACCAATGGGCTAAAAATGACGCCACTACATGCTAATCCACTTTCTATTCGGGGCCAATGCCATAACAGACTCCAATAATGGTTTCATGATCGAAATAAGACTTTTGCTTTAGTAGCATAAGCCGAAACCCTTATTTTTTGGCCATAGTCCACGACATGCCACAAATCACTTTTTAGCCTTGGCCATGCCGCCAAGCCTTGACTTTGGCCATGGTGCCAAGCCCTAGCCTTGGCCATGGCACCAAATCCTAACCTTGGCCATGCCTCCGAGCCCTAACTTTGGCCACGACGCCAAATCCTAACCTTTTCCATGCTGCCAAGCCCTAAGTTTGGCCACATCGCCAAATCCTAACCTTGGCCATGCCGCCAAGCCCTAACTTTAGCCACAACGCCAAATCCTAGCCTTGGCCATGCCACCAAGCCCTAGCTTTGGCTATGCCACAATGCCACAGACGCGGTTATTCCACCATGTCATAGGTGCATACCACTACGCCGCGGCTATGACATTAACAAGTGCCAACATAATGTGGCCATAATCAACGACCACCCTCTCTGTTGAATTAAAATCTCAGCCATCCAAATTCGCCACTGAACTGACAGACTTATGGCAAGTTTCATGCGACCAGCCGCCTAAATATAGTGGCCATGGCTACGCCGGGCACCACTTGCACCACCGTGCCACTGTCATGCACAATCCATGCCAGTCATGCTACATTACCACTAGCATACACCAAAATTCCCCAGCGTCATTATCAGGTTCCAACACAAGGTATCCATAATCAATGGATACCCTCCTTCATGAGACGTGATCTCAGCCATCGAAGTTCGCCACTGAACTGACAAACCTGTGGCAAGTTTTAGGCGACCAGCCAAAAGAAGCCTAATAGCATCACATGCTATTTTCCTGCGGTAAGTCCCTTGACTTTGACTTTCCAAAAGTAGCAAAGTGCTACATGTTTTCCACGGAAACAATCGAGACAACAAACATGTCAAAAACTGGGGGATGCTCATCAAGGTATTGGTCTGGCGGTTTACAGCGTGCGGCGTCAAATGCGCCCGTTACAAGAAAGTGTCATAAATCAATACAATTAGTGGTGGTAAAAAGTAAAGGTGTAAACGAATTTAGTTCCTTCATCATGGAAGCATAATGACTGACGGTTACACGTTAATCTATTTTATTCCACCACTCAATCGTTTCCACTTCTTACGAGACCAGGGTACGTTTCAATATGACTTGTATAAATAGGTTCATCTATTTTCACCAAAAATGAGCTTTTTGGTTGGAAACAATATAGTATCCAGAATTCACCAAGAACTGATAGCTTTCCACTTTGAAAGCCAGTTCCATTTTCTGATACAAGTCATAAAAACAATCCACATCTTCAGAATCAACTATTCTGGTCTCAACACTCTCTTCGCTTCCCGCCCTAAGACCAACCCTTCTCCTTCACTTTGTGACCGAAGCTAGCCTGGAATGGCCATTTCTTGGTTTAGGCCAGGATTGTACAAATTGATCTCTCAAATCAAAATCACTCCCGTGCAGTGCATTGTTTAGGGTTTAGATTCGTTTCTCATTCACACACCCAAAATTACCAAAATTCGCAGAAACAGTGTCATCCACAAACAATTGGCGACCACAGTGGGAGGTCAATCTCTCGGTTGCAATATTAATTTCTAATTTATAAATTTCATTTTCCAATCCCGATCTCAAGATGGTATAACTCAGGTCTGGATCAGCAACAAACCATGAAAACACTAGCGCTGAAGTTACTCTTGGTATTAACGTTCCTTCCAGTGACATTAACACTCCACCTGTCAATACCAGCGGCGCGGAAAATGTTCCTTAAGGTGTTACACCACCGATATCCAGATCCAGAGTCGCTGCCACCACTCCCAACATTTTTTCAAGTATGACACCTTCATCCGTCACCAGAGCCGCTGCTACTCCACCATCAGGACGAGAAACTGAGGGATCCAGAGGAAGCCGATATCACATTACCATTAATAATTTTATGGAAAGATAGGATGTTCTCGCAAGAGATCAGACGGACATGGCTTCGACTTAGAAAGAAGTGCTTATTTTTCTCAAGAAACTGACGGAGCAACTACCACAGGCATCACGCCAACCAGAGCCAACGAGGAACATCTTCAATACTTCTAGCGCTGATAACTCAGTAGGGCACACCTTTGTAGATGAAGAGACTCGTTCAGGAGATCTAGCGGGGAGGAATCAACCATCCAATTTTGTCACACGAGAAGATTTGTAACGACTTCTTCGAAACTGAGACAAAAATAATTATGCGGACATGCATCAGCATCAACCCCCGTATCCTCCGGAAGTACAAAGAATTCTTTTTCCGAGAGGATACTCTTCTCCTAAATTCTCTCTGTTTGACGGCGTGAACATGTTTCTCGATTTTTGGAACCCTTGGGCGAGCATGAATACAATCATGTTCTCCGTTTGGAAGATTTCAAAGTCACTTAATGGAAGAGCATACACGTGGTACAACAACATTGCACAAAATTAATAGCATATCCAACTGGGGTGACATGGTCACGGATTTCTTTAAAAAGTACTTCTTTGTGTCCGATAAAATTACCTTTTCGGATTTAGGAAGGATGTTTCAACGAAAAAATGAACATCCAAATGATTATGTCAAAATATTCAAAATTCAAGCGTTGGATTGTCACGACCCAAATGTGACCGAACAACAATTAGTGGATTCTTGCATCAATGGCATGGTTCCCATCTACCGTTCCTTACTGGAGAATCTGTGATTCAAGACATTCTCTGAACTTCATGAGGCTGCTGAACGGTCGGCCACAATAGCACCAGCACTGTTGGAAAGAACCAGGCCATCCAAGGTTGAAGATGCACGTGAAACTCGGGGAAATAGACGTCTCATCAACAAACAATATAACACTGGCCCCTCTGTGAGCGTGGTAAGTGAAAGAGGAAAAAGGAAGTCTCCAGCGGCAGAACAACAATCCAAGCGCGAAATGCCCGTACATCAGGCGGCTCCACCGCGAAAGACCGCACCTAAGGCTCTTGCGTAGCATAAAAAAACCAGAGAAAAAGCCTTAGATTTCCCGTTCCCAATCGAATAAGTAATTGAACTCTTAGAAGCATGGATCCAAGATGGCGCCATCAAGCTGCCTCTTATTAGGCACCCATCAACTGAAGAGGAAATGGCAAACCCTAAGTATTTCCACTACCACAGGTTTTTCCATAACCCGACCATTGACTGCAATAAATTAAAACGTACCTTCAAATAAAATATGGAGGCAGGGGAACTTCAACTAGGCAATGAGGGAGTTCACAGGGATCCTCTTTCAGTAAGGAGTTGCATACTCTCCGAGGACTCTTTTCACAAAACCGTGCCATCCATGATGCAGCATGTATGCGAAATTCTCTATTTCACCAAGGCGCAGCGTCAAGATTTATTCACATCCCTTAATCACGTTGTGTCTGGCAAGCGACTTTTCCCTATTGAAGAAACCCCATCATAATCCCAAGCTCTCTCAGGAAGCAGAGTTGGAAAATATAACTTGGGACTACTGACCACGGTTTATTTGAGGGGCGCCGAGTTTGATAGCACATTGATTGACGCGGCCTCTTAATTCAACATCATTACCAGCAAGACTCTGAGGGATGCGAGAATTTCGAAGCAAGAGGCTACATTTTCCCCAATTATGGTTAAAAACTTGGAATGAGAAGCAATAGACGCATATGGCTTCATCAACCTTGAAATTAAGGTGGGAGATGTCCAAACACATGGAAAATTACACATTGTCGAAGATCTCTCAGATTACAACATGATTCTAGGACGTTCATGGGTACATGGCAATAAAGCGAAATTAGGAGTATCCCTCTGTTGATGGTGGTTTTTAACTTAGGGGTACAATCGTAAAACCCTAGTCAGACAGTGACATCACAGAACTTAAACACATTTATTGAACCCTTTAATATGTCTGCGAGAAAATTACCAGGGTACCTTTTTTTTTAAACTAATTATGGTTTCGATAAGCCAAACCCTAATTACCACACCACATGTGCCAATGGCAAACCATGCCATCCACATCTACCGCGCCAAGACATGCCAACCATGCTATCCGCACCACTGTGCTAATGGCAAATCATGCCAGCCACACCTACCGCTCCAAGGCATGCCAACCATGCTAGCCGCACCCCTGTGCCAATGGCAAGTTGTGTCATCCACACCTACCGCGCCGAGGCATGCCAACCATGCTAACGCACCTTGCTATGGCCCCATGCCAACCTAGTCGCGCCACCATGCTGGTCTTCCTTATGCGGCTACCAAAACGAAGGCGGGCGACAATCAACGGCCTCCCTTCAATCTAAGGAGCAAATCCTAGCCGTCCAAGGTTGCCAAACAACGCATGGTAACCTTTGGCCCAAAACACACTAGCTTCCCAAAACTTGCTAGCTTCCCAAAAACGCACCAAACATGCCACCGTCCTTCTCAAATTCTTCATGAGTTTTACTTTCAGGATGTTTTTACCTCCCGAACGAGCTCAAAACCTAAATATTATCGCATAGGGAGATAAGAAATTCTTTTGTGAAAATACTAGAACCCCCTACTATATGGGTTCAATATATAGAAGCCCCACTAAATGGATCATATATTGTCAACTCCATACTTTCATAAAATGACACTACTAGGCCCAAAATATCAATATTTCTTCAGATCTAGCCCATAATTAATTGTTCCGAATTTTAATAATGGCAAAACTACCCTTTACTATTTATACAAGAGGAATCCCAGAAGATTCTTTTCATTTTCAGATTTCGTCTCTCTCTCTCTTCCAGACGAATTTATCTTCTTCAGAAATGGTTTCTCTTCATTTCCAGATCTGAAATAATGGTTCTCTCTCAAAATCAAGTTCTCACACAGTTAAACATCGCCAATAACTCGTGTTCTTGCGATTTCAGTGTTGAGAAGATCTGAAGAAGAATCAATCAAATGATACTAAATCTGAGCATAAAGAAACTCGACTCAATTCAATCGAAGAGAAACATCTACAAAAATGAACCAAAGTAAGTTTAATCTTTCCATATCCTTTTTAATTTAATTGAGAGCTTTAATATATCAATCTCGAGTTCAAAACAAAATCTCTGAAGTTTGATTTTAAAAATTTTGAAAAAAAAATGAAAATGAATCTCGATTTCGTTGTTTGATCCTTGATCAGAGTTTGGATCTTTAATCTACAACATCTACTCACTCTGGTTGTTTTGATGCAATTTTTTTGAAGAATTTTGAACAAATATTTCAGATCTGTTCTTCATCAAAATCGACGTAAATATTAATTTGTAGTTCCGATCTATAAACTGATTTGAGATTTGATATCAGCAAATCATCGTCTCTATTACCCATGGATTTAATTTTAATTTCAGGTATCATATTCAACAGTGTTGGTGGAATTGCAGAGTGTTTCAAATGTTCTATTAAGTTTGTGATTCTAATAGGTGGTGGTGGAGGAAGTGCAGGTTATAGATGAGGATTTTGGATCCGATGGTGGTGCTGGTGATGGTGTTTTGAATGTCAATTTGTATATAATAACGTTTTTGTGTTGCTTGCAGTGAATATTTGGTATGTAGAGGATCTGCGGGCTAGGTAAAGTGAAAAAATAGGGATTGAAATCAGGTAAGTTAGTTATTAGGATTGATTTTAACTTTTAATTTGAGATAATAAGGCTTAGGTTGATGTCTATTAACAATATATGAACTTAATACATTTAGATCTTAGAGTATCCTCTCGATTTGTTCATGTTTTGTAAGATATTACTATTAATTACAGTCTGACAGATCTTTTTGGTTAGGAAACTGATATGTGTAACTGAAAGAGTGCGCATTGGATAGTAAGTAAATGTTTACCTCATCTCAGTCAGACAGTCACATTAGGAAAAATTTAGAATGGCTATTAGACATGTAGTGAAACAAAAAAAGTATGTTTTTCTCTTTGGAACTGAAAATATACTCCATCTTAATGATTTCATTGTTTCAGTTTATTAAATGAGGAAGGTATTTTAGTTTTTTATTGAGGTGTTGTCATGTTTGAGTACAAAATGCATGTATAATCAGTATTACATATTCATATGTCATATGTAAACATTACTTACACATGCATATTAGCATGTGTAACTAGCCATTACACATCTTTTTGTTGGTAATGTTTGCTAATGTTTTCTGAGATTTTCACAGTATGTTCGCTAATGTTTTCCGCTTTCGCGTGTTAGTGTTTTCTGAGCTTTTCACAGTGTTTGCTAATGCTTTCTTGTGTTTTGGATTCAGCAGCTGGAATCCCAAATGTGAGATGGTTTGGGGTCAAGAAGGAATACAATATACTTTTTATGGATCTTCTTGGACCTTTTTTGGAACATTTCTTTAACTTCTGCTGTGGAAAACTTTCTTGCAAGGTTTTTCTAGTGCTTGCCGATCAGATGGTAATCTTTTTTAAAAAACTTTTTATTGTAAGTACATAAGTAAACTTGGTAATTGTTTATTACACAACTAATATGCATGTGTAACTCCTAGTTACACATGCTATATTGAACAAACCTTTCATAGTTCATGTTGTTTAGGGAACAACGTTAGCACATTTCATTTGTTTTACTAATGTATGATCAGTTTAGTGGCAGTATGCTATTGTAAATTCCAAAGTTACACAAGTTGTATGCATGTGTAACTCCTAGTTACACATAATTGAATGAAAAAACCGTTTATAATTCATGTTGTTTAGGGGACAATGTTAACGTATTTCATCTGTTTTACTAGTGTATGATCAGTTAGTGGCAGTATGCTATTGTAACTTTTAATGATGGAGTTTATAATGGACACGTGTGTGATTCTAACTTGGCATGATAAGATTGATCTGTGAAGCAGTTCAGAAAATAGTTGCAAGTATTTAAATCATCTTCCTAAACTACTCTGGACTTTGGATTTGTTGATTGTGTGATTTTCCTTTCATTTTTGAATATTGGATTGTTCGTCGTTGTCTTGCTCAGAATTTCAATTAAATTATTGGAACCAATGCCTTGTTTAGAGTAAGATCCTATATATGTTTCCTACTCCTAAGAACTATTCAACTTTAGCAACTTTTGAACAATGCTTTTCGAACGCGGGCTTAGAAATGTTATTTAAGCAATTGTGAAAAGATGCATCTGACTAATAAGGGTGATGGATATTTCTAGCATGTACGAAATTAACACCTATCTCATATCTAGGTGGGGTGAATTTGAATGCTATTCCAAGGCTCGTGGAAGTTGGTGCAATTGATATGGAGATCATTCCAAACCTTAAGGTAAATGTCTTGTTTACCAGAATTTCATGTTTCCCAATGTTCCTGTCTATATTTTGTTGTGATCATTTACATCTAATATGCAATTCTAGTGAGATAATTCACAATAAAGTTTATCAACCTCTTTTCTTTGCATGATTAAAGTGTAAATTATCATATGAATTTGGAATTATATGCTTTCATGATTCCTAGCAATCACATCTTTGTAGTTTGTATTTAATAACCTCGAGTCAAACGTTATATCCATGTGTAACTTTTTATTAGATTTGTAACTTATAGATACACAAGCTAAATAGATGTGTAACTATAAGTTACACAAGCTAAGTGGATGTTTAACTTCTAGTTACATAGGATAAATATATGTGTAACTTTTATTTACACATACTGACTGAATGTGTATTTTTTCACATAAACATTTAAAAAATTCTGCATGCTACGTATCCAAGTCATATGCATGTGTAACTGTCAGTTACACATGCTGAGATAGGTTATCATTAACTTTTCTATGATCTTTGTTCTATAATTTTTCCTTACAATTGTTCTATATAACTCCTCATCTTTTGATGTTAACTTCGTATCGCATATAGGAAAATTTGAGCTTCATATCATGGATGGAGAGTTCGATGATCCTCAGATTGTAGTTATGCTTGTTGAAAACGGGAAGGGGAAGACGACATTTCTTTGCTTGCTGGTACACCTTTTTAGATCCCTCTCTTGTTGTTTTTAGTTTCAAATTCTATATCTAAACTGCGCATTTATTCACATTACACAAGTAGGATGCATGTGTAACTTTTAGTTACACATGTTATGTTCTTGTGTAACTCCTAATTACACAAGTAGAATGCATGTGTAACTCTGAATTACACTAGACAAATGCATGAGTATCTTCTAGTTACACATGCCAATTATGAACAAACCTTGTAGACAAAAAAATTACGCATGCCAGTTACATAAGATTTTATGGATGTCTAACTCTTAGTTACACAAGTTAGGTGCATCTGTAACTCTCAGTTACACATATTATATGCATGTGTAACTCTTCTTTACACTAGACAGATGCATGTGTAACTCCTAGTTACACATGCTAAAATGAACAAACTTGCAACCAAAAAATTCCACATGCTAGGTATCCAAGTCATATGCATGTGTAACTTTCAATTACACATGATAGATGCATGTGTAACTCCAAGTTACACATGCTAAGATGGGTTATCATGTGTCTTTTCTGTGATCTTTGTTCTATAATTTTGCCTTACAATTGTCCTATAATATTTTTTTTCTTCTTTTTATTCATCCAACCTAATCCATGGATGTTTATTTCGTTGCAGAAATGCAAGCATTTTGGAGTGAGGAAGACAAGAAAGAAAGGAAAAACTTCTAGTATAGGTTTTAGTGGCTTATTTCTAGTGTTTGAACTCATTTATTGTGTTTAGTAACAACCGAGTACTATAGCTGGTAAACAGAGATATTATTGTAAATGAATATTAATGCGATAGATGTATTTTTTGTATTTATTTTTGTTCTGTTGTGTAATTGTTGACTACACATGCCATATGCATGTGTAACTTGTGGATACACTTGTCATATGTATGTGTAGCTTCTTATTACACATGGCATATGGATGTGTAACTTTTAGTTACACACATTTGAATACACAACATGAATGTGTAATTTTTATACATGTGTAACTTCCAGTTACACTTGCAATATCAATGTGGTCAGAGGTGGTGGTGAGCGGTGGTCGGTCGACGACGGCGGTGGTCGACGGTGGAGGTCGGAGGTGATTTCCGGCATTGGTGGTCGGAGGTGGTTGGCGGTGGTTGTTGTGGTCGGAGGTGGTTGGTGGTGGTCGAAGGTGGTTGGTGGTGGTGGTGATCGGAGGTGGTTGCCGGTGGTCGTCGTCGTCGGTGGTGGTCGGAGGTGGTTGGCGGTGGCTATGGTGGTTGGCGGTGGCTGGAACATCTGTAGTTGCAGAATAACCTACAACTACACCCTCAATATAATTAGTAAAAACTCAAGAAGTTCTTCATGATGAATAACAATTTTCTTATTAATGTTCTCAATTGATTACAAAGAAGTATCTAAATGGAACTAGAATAGTTACAACTTTCTCTATTCTCTCTCCTAAGATATTTTCTAACACTCACTAAAAGAACCTCTCAAATTTTACATTTGAACTCCTATTTATAGTAAAACTTATACAGTTGTACATGAGTTACGAAGTATCGCAACTCATACTCGCAAAATTACTCCATCCTCGCAAAACTTCATATTTCTCCGCGCTTCTTCTATCATCGTATCATTTTATAATTCTTTTCTCCTTTATCTGTTACGATACTCGTGAAATATTATCTTGCGATATTGATTCTACATCTTGCCTCTTCTCATGTCAATTCTCACGAAGAAGAAATGTCATGAGAATCCCTATTCTCGTAAATTTAGTATAGTTATTACTACCCATCAAGTTCGCAACACGTCTTTTTGTTTTTCCCTTATCTTTTGACACGTTTCTTCGTAACCGTTCCTTTTCAACCGTTCACGCTTACTCGTATTAATGAATTTTTATCTTCATCAAACTCTCTTATAAATATTATCCTTTGTTTTTGCTTTTTATTCCCTTATTCATCTTCTTCATTGCCTCTGCAAACCTCTTTTATTTTTTCTATTTTCCCTCTTATATTCAATGGCACCAAAGAATAAAACTATTGAACAAATTAATGCGGAACTTGCTGATAGAGACCTTATTATTTCTGAGATTGAAGGTTATGATAATAAGTCTTCTCTCTGTCTGAAGCTCTTTACCAACTATGTTTGGGATGATCAGAAAGTTTTAATCTCACGAGGTCAAATCCTCGTAGGTCTTCCTCTTCCTCTTTATGATGTTAACTTTCCTTTATTCTACGAAATTATTTCCCACCCTAATTTTTCTTGTGCCATTTATCAATTGACTGGTGATTGTATTCGCCTCTTAGTTTAATTCACAAATCGTGCCGCTTTTGGGAAATCTTTGTATTCAACTGATCTTAGGAAACCTGGATTTGAGAATATAGAAATTGTTGCTGCGAATTATACAGTTGAGGGTTTCTTCAAAAATTACACACTAATTCCTGCTAGGAAAGAAGATAATCGTTGGGGTGTTAAATCTTCATCATAAAGCTAATATCGCAAATGAGATGATCTTCTCATGCACGATATTGATTATGCTTCAGAAATAATAAGACACCTCGTCGTTCTAATGATGAAGATTGGTATAAGTACCCTTTAATGTTATCGAGGTTCTTATATTACTTTGGGATAGTAGAACTTCTGCAAATCTTCGTAACCGCTATTATCAACCTTGGGTTTTTTTAGAAATGTATGTATTTCCACTTCCTTATCTTTTTGTTACCCTTTAATTTCAAATGAGGTAAGAAACACTCTTTATTTTTCTAAACAATATATTGTTGCCTCTGTTTCTTATCCTTATTTGAATTTACAGGTTCCACTTCTTCATGAGATTCTTTGCAGTGAAAATAAAAGTTCTACTTCTTCTAAAAAGGCTTACTGCTGAGGCAACAAACTCTTAAGTTCTGCGAAGGTCTCCCAAGCTTCTGATAGTCAAGATGATGCTCTTCGCAAAGGAAAAAGAAAACTTCAAGATGTTGCTTACGAGAGAAGGAAAAAGAAGATACTCTAAACCAAATCCCATTCCAATGTAATTTCTTCTAATGAGGACATTGAGGAAGATCTTGGTGATGAAGATGATAAATTTCCTGAGAAGGACTTTAGTTCTAATTCCGATACCCTTTACGACAAAGGAGATGATGATAATGATGTTGATGAAGGTGGGAATGAAGATTATAGTATCCCGAGAAACTTTTTCCTCGGCAATGGTTAGCATCTCTGAGGCTTTCCTCCATTCTTCTCGTGGATTAGGAAATTCTCCTACAATGAATGCTCGCAAACTTATTGCGAAGGCTTGTAAAGTTCCTACTTATTATTGATAATAACTCCCTCAAAGGAATTTCAAGATTCGTCTCTCCTGCTTCATTATATGCTTTAGGCAGCATGGTAAGTTTCTTCTCTATTCCTTGTTTATTTCCCTTATTTTGTTGATTTCTAACCCCTTTTTTCTTGTTTAGGTTGGAAGAGTTAGTTGTCTGTTTGCCTGATTGGGAAAGACGTCATTCTCTTGCAGAGAAGAAAACTTTTAATCGTTGTGCGAAGTTAGAGGTTGAAAATTCAAGTCTCCGTCAGAAAGTAGAAGATTTAAATATTGATAACGCAGAATTAATATCCCATCACGAGCATAATTCACAATCTGCGAACATCGCAATTGATAATTCTTCTCTTCTTGAGGAGAATAATCAATTAAAGATTGAAAATTCTTCTCTTCGTAATGATAAGAAGCAACTAGAAGGTAAATTCTTTGCGATGGTAATTATTTTGGTTACTTTTATTTCGTAATTTGCTAACCAATTCTTTAATTTCTCTCCTTACTGCAGAAAATTATGCGAAGATGAATAATGATCTGGAAACTCTCCTTGCTAATCGTAATAAGAAAATTTCTGACTTGAGATCTCAGCTTCTAATTTCCCAAAAGATAACCATAGTTTATATGTCAAAGCGTTTTCGAGCTAAGATGACTCAAAGATTTGTGAAGATAACGAAATTCCTCTCAAGAAGTACCATACGCTCCTTTCTGAAGAAATTCCTGAAGATATTCCATATCTGAAAATCTCTGAAAGTGAAGTTGAAGATGATAGTGAAGTTGAAGAAGAAGATCATTTTGATGGGAACAGATCCTTTGAAGAATAACTTCATTTTTTTTTTTGTATATCTGTTACGTAACTTTTCAATACAACACTTTCTTCTTGATTGTGCTTTTAATCAATCCAACAATTTATTTTCAAAGCTTAATTTGAATTAATCTTTCTTTGATGTTTATTTCCCTTATTCGCATAACTTGATCATATGGAGAGAAATAATATATCTTAAAGACTTAGCTTAGTATTCCCTTTCCCCTTATTATTTCTCTTCAAATGATCAACTATCGCTGGAAGTATTAGAATATCCTTCTGAATTTATCTTACGAATTTTCTTCTTATTGTGATTATGAATAAAAAATTCTCCCTTCGAAGTATAAGAAATATAAGCCTTTTGCTTTTTACGGAATGTTGCAAAGTAAATAATAAATCTCCCCTTGAAGTATAGAAAGTATGAAGTATAAAAAATATGAAATACCCTTAAGAAGTATAAGAAGTATTAGCAGCATTCAATTTATGAAGAATTGCCCAATATATGAAGAAGTATAAAAATTATTACTCATTGTATGAAGAAGTATAATAAGTACTTAACCTTCGCAAAATTAAATATACGTTGAAGAAGTATAATAAATATGAGATATTCTTGAAGAATTATAAGAAGTATTCAACTTTTTGGAGAAATATTCAATATATGGAGAAGTATAAGAAGTATGTAATTCTCATAAATTTTTACGAATATTAACTTATCTGTATTTGATTGCTATCAAAATCGCATCTTTTGTTAAGTCTTCATTAAAATTCTTCATTGATGTTGTCTTCTTTGATAGGACTTCTTGTAAAATTCTTCAATGATATTGATAGAGCTGTCTTCTCTTCAAAATTTCTTGATGTGTATTCTTGTAAAATTTCTTCAATGATATTGACGAAGTTATCTTCTTTTCAGATCTTCATAATGTATATTCTTGTATAATTTCTTCAATGATGTTAATGCAATGAATTTCATTAATTTAAATAGTGGTCTTATCATGCCTTCCTAAGTAAAGGTCTTATTTTTCCACCTCTTTTGTAGTAAATTTTTGTATTTGCGATAATATGACAAGTTTGAATATTCTTGCGAACATACAACCTCGTGACATTATCGTCTTGCGATGAAATCGCAGGACGTTCTTACACTTTCATGCAAAAACCCATTGATCTCATCTTAACCTCTTTGTATAGTATTTTAGCCTCTTCAGGAATTGTTGCGACAATATGACAGGCCTAAATATTCTTGCGAACATAAAGCCCCATGACATTGCCGTCTTGCGATGAAATCGCAGGACGTCTCTACACTTTCATGTAGTGACCCATTGATCTCATCTTAACTTCTTCATTATGTTCTGAGAGTTCTTTATTCTTTTCTTTCTTTCTTTCTTTCTTTTTTTTTTTTTTTTTTTTTTAGAAGGCTCGTGAACTTCATTTGTTGCACAAATATGACAAGCCTTTATGTTTTCGCAAACAAGAAGCCTCGTGACATTTACGTCTTATAGCACGTATCAGCTCCCTAATGGAGGGTGTTGCCCTTTATCTTCCCCCTGATTGCCCCTTCAAGGAAGCGTACATCGACCATACAAGGTTAGATCTTCCCATCCGGTTCTGCCAACAACCAGCTTTTGATCGCAACCTCTTATCCTTTTTGCCTATAGGGCTTATAGTTACGAGGTTGCACCCTATGGGGTATCTTTGGGCCAAGTGCATCATTTGCCAAGACTTGTCAAAAATGGCAGATGTGGTTCAACCTCACCCGACACTCTTGACTCAACCGTGTACCTCGGCGCCTTGATCGTTTTTACTTCGACTTCTTGGAAAAGACAGTATGCCTTAGTCGCCCAGCCTAAATCTTCTTACACCGCATTTTATATTGCGTAATGTCGTTAGATTAGGTGAGAATCCAAGGTGTCTAACCCGGATAGGTACCCCATTATTGGGTTGTACCCCAAAATTTTTACCATGTACTAAGGGCCCTTGGTGGTGTTCCGGTTACCCTTAGCCACGTTATAGGTACCCCCTTAAATGACGTACTTTAGGACTTTTCCTCTTACGAAATATAGCTTCGTGAACTAGGGTGTACGCCACAAAGGTTTTCCTGTATAAAATTTTCTGCGGCTCTCTTTCTTTTTTGGAGGCTGATCACAGATTGCGGTCTTTTATTCGCAAATTAATGAAATTTTAATCGGAATATAAATTAAGAAAATTAAGTAAGTTTTTCCCAATTTCCTGCGAGCAAACAATATTCGTAAAGTTTTATCACGAAATAAAAATTTTGTTTTGCCACATACCTCATTTTCACGAGCAAACATACTGATAACCTTCTTGTTTTATTATTTTCCTTCTTTTTTCCTCGCAAATCACAATCCCTTATTATCATCTTAAATTTCTTGTATGATTATCATCGTAACTTTATTCTCTTTTTCCTTAATCCTCTGCCATTAAATTTTCACTTCTTTTCACAGCCTTTGCTCTTTTTCTCCAATTTTCCTTCTCGTTTTTTCCTTCCAAAACTTCTACTACAGATCGTAACATTTCTTTCCCTCAGCCCAATCACCCTTGATAATTCCAATACCCTTCATATGAGGAAACTTTATGCACTGATGTAAAGTGGAAGCTACGCCTAGAATTCCATGAAGCCATGGTCTTCCTATCAAAGCATTATATGGTGATTTAACATCAACAACGCAGAACAGAATTTCAATTCGCATTCCACTTAATGGAATTCGCATGCTCACTTCTCCTTTGGGCTTGTTGGCAGTTCCATTAAAACCATAAATTCTGTAAGTAGAAGGTATTAAATCTGTATCTTTTCCCCCCATAGTTTTGTAAGCAGAATAGAAGAGGATATTGACAGAACTTCCCGTATCAATCAAAATCCTATTAAGACCAATTGAGTCTTCCTCCATATCATCTTCGTTTTCCTCCATATTCATGTAGATTGCTAATCTTACTACCAATGGATTATCATGTGCTTCACAACCTTCTGGGATTTCAGTGGCTTCAAAAGAAATTTCACGTTTTACGCCATTCTTCAAGTCGTGAAATTTTTGCGATGTTCATTACTTCCTTTCCTTCACCATCCCTCGCATATACCCTGCTTAACACATTATCATGAAAATCCTCTATGGTTTTATATGAATGAACAATGGAATTACAGAAAACATTCCTTGCTTTTGACCCCACTTCTATATGTAGGATTTCTTCTCCCTTTTCTTTTGTTGTGTTCTCCTGATGAGTTATGGTGGATCTGTGGTAATTGTTGGTATTGGTTCCGTCTTCTTAAGTAAAAATTGATTTAGTTTTCCTTGATCAATCATTCGCAAGATTATCCTCTTGATATTATGGCAATTATTTGTAGAATGTCCATGAAAATGATGATATGAACAAAATTCATGACTTCTTGGACCCATTGGTGGTTCCTTTCCCATATTCCATGGAGTTGGTATATTCTCTACCAGGATAATTGCTTGCCATATCTTTTCTACACTTGTATTCAAAGGTGGCAATTTTATCTCTTCCCTTACCATTCTTTGACCTCCTTGACCTTTTTTATAATTTTGTCTCTGGTTTCCTTGTCCAAAATAATTTGGCCTTTGTCCCCCATAATTTTCTTGTTGTTGATCTAGTCTTGGAATTTGGCTATTTCCTATTCGATTATAGAAATTCTTCTCTCTATCATACTCTTCTTGATCTCTACTTCACATTGCTACCATCTTTGGATGGTTATCATTGATTTTCTTCTCTTCTGAAATTTGCGAAGAAGTTTGTGAGGATGTTTGCGAAGTACCTGCTACTACATTGATTATTTTGGGAAGTAAATTTTCTCCTCCCTCTTGATTGCTAGTGTTTGCTACTGGATATGACTCCATACTGTTTTGATTTTCTTCTAGTGTAATGTATTCTTCTTGCAATTCTCGTAATTCTGTCATCATTATGGAATTCTTTCTTCTGAAGATTTGAACATATAATTGTTCAGTTGCGAACATCACATTTATGAAGGACAGAATAAAGTATCTCTCATCCACACGCCCTGCCATATCACTGCACATAGTCTTCCATCGTCTTACCAAATGCTTCAGACTTTCACCCACTCTTTGTTTTAAACCAAATACATCTTCAATACCAAGCCGTGAAGAGTGATTTGTGATATATGCTCCAAGGAAAACTGCTTGCAAATGATTGAATGACGTAATAGTGTTCTTAGGGAGTCCTTCGAACCACTTTAGAGATTCCCCTGTTAAACTTGATGCGAAGTACTTGCATAACACAACATCATGATTCTCCCATTGTAACATGCATCTTATGTATGCTTTAATGTGCTGAATAGCACATGAAGTCCCATCAAAGATACTGGTAAGTGTGGGAAAATTACATTTTGGTGGAATTCCTCCCAACTGTACTTCTCTAGCAAATGGAGTCCTCATGACTTCTTATATTGCTTCATCTAATTGCCTCCTATATCCTCCTCTTCTATTGTTTATCATCCCTCTCATTTCTCTAATTCTCGAAAGATTCGTGCATTTGCCTCAAATTCTCATCCATTGGTCTTTTTAATGCAGACTTCTCTTCTTCTACGTTCTTGCGCTTCCTCCCTTGCGATCCTTCGCATTCTATCATATTCTTCATTAATGTTTTCATTTGCATAATTTTGCAAATATCTTCTTTCTAAATTATCATAATTGTTCAGTTGTAAAGCATCTTGGAATTCTTGTTCTTCCCTTTCTATTCTTCTCATTCTTCTCATGCGAATATCGAATTTCTTCTTCTTCATTTCTCCTTCTTCTGTGACTTATTTCTTCTTGATTTACTTGTACTCTGATTCGAGAATTTGGTTCATTCCTCTCCACTTCTATTTGTTGATTTACAATTCTTCTCTTAATTCTTTCATACTCAACATTTTGTTTGTTATGAGCCTCTTCATGTCTTCTTACTCCATTCTCGTGATTGTTTTGATGTACTGCTTGTTGTCTCTCAGTTTCTTCCATAAGTTTCTATTCTTCCTCTCGATTCTGATTGTTTTCTCTAGGATTTGGTCTTGTTCGTAAATTCTCCATATTTTGTTCGCGGTTTGGTATTAAAATGAAACGATTTTCTTGATTTCTATCACCTTGATTCTGCGCTTGTTCTTGCATATCATTTTCATTATTGATTATCGGTGAATTTTGTCCTTCTCTTTCTGTTCTAACATTTGATCTTGCAACACTTTGAGATTTCCTCCTTTGTAACCTCTCATTTTCCATCCTCAATTCTTGATTTTGTCTTGTTAATTTGGCATGTTCTTCAGCTTCGATCATTCGTTCTTTTTGGATTCCTTGTCTCAATGTTTCTAGCATCTCCCTTTCTCTTTCAAGAATTGTTCCTCCCATCAACCTCCCATTTTCTCTGATTTGTGGTTCTCTATCTTCTTCTTCTGGTGTATTAGTTCTCCAAGTGTGTATACTCACTTGATCATGATCTCCTACTTGTTGAGCTTGATTTCTTCGATTACTCCTTCTCCTAATAGGTTCTCTGTTATATTTGCTTCTCCTCCCGCTAATCTTACACTTCTTCTTACTTCATTAATGGTTCTGATGTGTTTCTTCTTCTTGTCATTTTTATGGGGAATTCTTTCTCTCCTGTTTCTTAGCGCCAATTATGTAGTTGCAGAATAACCTACAACTACACCCTCAATAGAATTAGTAAAAACTCAAGAAGTTCTTCATGATGAATAACAATTTTCTTATTAATGTTCTCAATTGATTACAAAGAAGTATCTAAATGGAACTAGAATAGTTACAACTTTCTCTATTCTCTCTCCTAAGATATTTTCTAACACTCACTAAAAGAACCTCTCAAATTTTACATTTGAACTCCTATTTATAGTAAAACTTATACAGCTGTACATGAGTTAACAAGTATCGCAACTCATACTCGCAAAATTACTCCATCCTCGCAAAACTTCATATTTCTCCGCGCTTCTTCTATCATCGTATCATTTTATAATTCTTTTCTCCTTTATCTGTTACGATACTCGTGAAATATTATCTTGCGATATTCAGTACCTACAACATCATCACATAATATTATAATAATTTTGGGCCTAAATTTAATTTTTATTTAATTTGGGGCTTGACAATATATAAATGGGTATCAAGGTCTTTTAATAATTCCGGGCCTAAATTTAAACTTCTTTTAATTAAGGGCCTCATATTATGGGTTATCCATGGGTTGGGCCTTAGCATAATTTTCCTAATTCTTTTACGTATAGAATGGAGGGGCGGACCATCAAAATCCGAGTCCGTGTGAGAATTATACGTCGATTCTAGTAAATGGCGTTAATTAGGGTTTCATAATACTAAACCCTAATTCAGAAAAATCCGTAAGCGCTTCCCAACCTAGCCACGCCACCATGCTGGCCTTCCGTACGCGGTTACCAAAACGAAGGCGTGTGACAATCAACGGTCCCCCTTCAATCCTAAGAGAAAATCCTAGCCATCCAAGGTTACCATACAACGCATGGTAACCTTTGGCCTGAAAACCGAAGTTTGGCCATGCCAAACCATGCCATGCCAATGGAATTCCAACCTAGCCGCTCCATCATGCTGGCCTTCCCTATGAAGCTACCAAAACAAAGGCATACGACAATCAACGGCCCCCCTTTAATCTCAATAGAAAATCCTAGCCATCCAAGGTTACCAGACAACGCATGTTAACCTTTGGCCCGAAAACCTAAGTTTGGCAACGCCAAACCATGCCATGCCAATGACATGACAACCTAGCCACACCACCATGATGGAATTCCCTACGCGTATACAAAAATGAAGGCGTGCGACGATCAACGATCACCCTTCAATCCTAGGAGAAAATCCTAGTCTTCCAAGCTTACCAGACAACACATGGTAACCTTTGACACAAAACCCTAGTTTGGTTACGCCAAACTGTGCTAAGGCATGCCATGCCAATGACATGCCAACCAAGACGTGCCACCATGCCATGCAAGTGGCATGCCAACCTAGCCGCGCCACCATGATGGACTTCCCTATGCGGCCACCAACAAACGAAAGCGTGCGACGATCAACGAATACCTTTCCTCTTAAGATGCAAAATCTCGGCCGTCGAAGGTCACCAAGCTAGCAAGTCTCCCAAGCTCAACTTGCCAGCCAACAACAAACTTGCTACATGTTTTCCACAAAAATATTAGAGACATCAACACATATCACAAACTTGGGAATCCTCTTTGGGTATTGGTTTGGCGGTTTACAGCGTGCGGCGTACACTACTCCCGTCATATGGAAGTGTCATAAGTATGAGGCGGTTAGTAAATACCAGGAGTTAATGGTGAAACGCTCTTTTTATGGAACATCAATTCCATGCATTCACAGTTTTATGGAACATCAATTCCATGCATTAACGGTTTTATGGAACATCAATTCCATTCGTTAACGGTTACCACCTCCTCCCATTTACTCACCCATTTTTCCATTCCTTAATGAGACCAGAGTACATTTCACTTCGACTTATATAAATAGGTCTTACCTATTTCCACCGAACAACGAGTTCAGTCAGGAGCATACACCACTCAGAAAATGTTTACTAGCTTTTCATCTTCTAGCTTCCCACTTTCTGATACAAGTCATAACACACCTACTCTTCCAGAATCAACTATTATGGTCTCACCACTTTCCTTGCTTCCCTCCCCAAAACCAACCCATTCTCTTATACTTTGTGACCGAAGCAAGTCTGGAACGACCATTTCTTGGTTTAGGACGGACTTATACAGATTGATCTCTCGAATCTAAAGTACTCCCTTGCAGTACATTGTTTAGGGTTTAAATTCGTTTCTCACCCGCACACCCTAAATTATTGAAATCAGTAGAAACCATTTTCACCCATAAAAATTTGGCGACCACAGTGGGAGATTGATCTTTCGGTTACAATGTCAATTTTTGACCATCGATCTCATGCTTTGACCCAGACATCAAGATGGTAAAAGCAGGAAATCTGCTCAGGGATCAACGACTCAGTTACCAGACGACCCGATTATCAGTCTTGAATAAGCAAGGGACGATTGGGGACTTTTCAGAGGTTAAAAGCAAATGATCCGCTCAGGGATCGACGACTCTTATCAAGTGACTTAGGGATGACTTGGGACTTTCCACAATCAGCGGTGTTTCCCACGAAAGTCGGGCTTGCACCTGACTCATTTTTCGTTAGCAGATCCAAAAAGATGTGTAAGTCTTGCATAGATAAAATACATTGGTTTACTATTTCAAGTTTTCACGGGAATGATAAAACCGATAGCCATGTTATGTTTCATCCCATGTCATTTACCAACACACAACGTTCATAACCAATCATGACCAAAAATGACATCATTTCCAAAAATAATTCATTCCTTAAAGCTTCATTCCAAAAGAACACTCCAAAACCGTTAAGGTAACATTTATCTATCAACACAAGAAATCAAAACCATGAACTAGGCGTTTCATTTGCCTTTCAAAAAAAAAATCTAAAAATAAGAAGACATAAATGCATTCAATGAAAGTTTTCCAAAATCGTCTTGCTCCTCTTGGCAAAGGCATCCCTCGTGATTTGGAGAGTCACCCTCTTCAACTTTAGCTTCCTGCATAATTTTTTGAATTCTGTTTCCTTCTTCTTCACCATGTTTGCGGAAGGGCCTTCGACTTCTTCGACCAACAACTTTTCAACCTCAGAGAAACTTTCAACGAACCAAGGAACATTGAATTCAAAGTTTACATACATGTCACGTATCATCAATCGAACACAAAGCTTCCTCCACCCGCTTAACCAGCGCAAATCGACTAGTAATCTTCTTGTTTATGGCGATATGTCCGTAACTTTCCCATATTTTATTGTATAGTAGTTTGCGGCCAAGACAATGTCAGACGCGCTTGGCACGCTTACCAGGCGCGCTTTCCAGGCGCGCATGCCAGACACGCTTCCCAGACGCGCTTCCTAGATGCGCTGGCCAGACGCGCTTTCCAGACGTGCTTCCTAGACATGCTTACCAGACGCGCTTTCCAGACATACATGCCGCATGCGCATGCCAACCACAATACCACACCCTGCGCTAACAGCCTGCATCCTTCCAGCGCTAACATCTTGCGCCCTTCCAGCACCATATTTTCCGCTCCACAACCAGCAAAATCAACGTCATCCTCACCCTTTGAAACAGCGCCATGGCTCCAGCACTTCGTGATCAAAACCTTGCCATCTCTGCACGATACACTTACGATCACCATAATTAGAGCCACTTCCACCACCCCAACGGTTCTTCAATCATGACATCTCTAACCCTCACCAGAGATGTTACTCCACCATCAGGGCCAGATACTGGAAGAGACGGAAGAAGGCGACCTCCTTTTACTACTGTTGATTTGATATAAAAAAAAGACACTTCAACAGGATAGGCGTTTATAGATGAAGAGGCCCGCGTTGCTCTTGAACGCCCAGTAGAAGGGGATAAGAAATCTAATTTCATCACACGTAAAGATCAGGAACGACTTCTCCAAATTCGAAAGCAAAATAAATCAGCAACCCTCTTGAGTTCACAGAGACCCTCTTCTCGTTAGGACCTGCACGATGTGAACTTGGCCCACAAAGTCGTACATTCTATGATGAAATAGTTATGTGATATTCTATATTTATCCAAGGCATAGCGTCAAGACATATTTTCATCCCTTAACCGCACTGCATCAGGAAAGCAGGCGTTTCCATCCAGGGAAGCCGTTCCCAAACCCCAACCTCTCCTGGAAAGCACGATCGATAGATGAAACAGGGGACTCCTAACCTTTGTTCACTCGAGGGATGTTGAGTTTGGTAGAACGTGACGCAGCCTCCGACTTCAACATGGTAACTGTCAAGGATCTGAGGGTTGCAAGGCATAGTTTCAACGTTCTCTCCAAAAGTGGCTCCACTTCAACGTTCTCCAGCAGCGGCTCCGCTTCAACGATCGCTTCAACACCACTCCTTCCTGCAAAGGGTCGTGACACCACGCTCCCCATGTCAAGGATCATGATCTCAGCCAGCCAATCTTTGCAGTCATGGCCGCCCTCTGATCTTTGTAGTCATGGCCGCCCTATGATCATGGACAACTTGCTCGCTTACGCATCCAGCCAATCCTTTTACTTTCATGGATTCCCATATAATTCCATCCAACCTACTTTGTTACCGAGAAAATATATTATCTTCTGATTACATCTGCTACCAAAAACTATTACTGCTCATTTATTGATATCGGTCAGAGCTTCACCACAACATCAGTCACTACAAAGGTAACCCATACTCCTCCATATTCTAAGTTCCACATGGAAGAAGTAACAAAGTCACCAGTACGAACGCACGATTGTGACATCTTTGTCATGGTCAACCCACTGACCATACAAGATGGAAACATGTAAACCATACTTGGGGATTGAGGGTATACACGGAATCCCTTCACTATCAAAGATCATAAGACACAGTCATCCAAAAGGCCATTTCCCCAACAAGGTCACCTACTCTTCAAGGGTGCAGTGCAAAAATATCATCACCTCTATGTCTAGAAGACGCCTTCAACACTTTACAAAGACGCGGAGGATCCCAAGCCTTCTTATAGGAAAACAACTTTAAAAACTAAAGAAAAATACGACTGGGGACTGCTCATCGCATTCCATCCCGACGACCATCAAAGACTCACGAGAAAACTCCAAAGACGCGGCTGAAACATTTTATTGAAGAAACAGAGGGAGCCACGATAAACAACAACTCACTCATTCCTGCCTCTTCGATATCCAGAATATTTCTTCAATGTGCATCCCAGCGTCATATCCAGAAGAGTATAACAAACTTGTATCAAATATCGTAAACATGGATTCATGGGATGCAAGTAGGATACACATGGGTACTACCAGCATGAGACACTTTCACTCCCCTCAACCAGATTATTTCTAATTTCAACATCATCACTGTCGAAGTTTTACGCAAGAATTTCTCAACATGAAGCCGTACATATGCACCGAAGATTCCAAAAGAATGCAACTAAGGATAGTCCAAGATTCAGAAGATGGTTCGAAGGATTTTGCTTGGAACAAAGTCCTTGAAAACTTTGATAGAAATATATCGGCAACATAACGTCTCCCAACTCATCTATTTTATCCAATGGCGTCAAAAGATTTCGACCACGCAAGCATTCAAAATACATCATCATCACGATCAGAAAGTCCATGCACTAAACAACCTAAAAATGAGGATTGACTGACAACGTAACCACAATCTCCAATAATATCCCTAACATGGTCGTTGCCGAGTACATATTTCATCCATCCATCCCAAGAATGCGACGGAGTTCGGCAAATTTTGGAATCCATTGGAGAGACACTACAGACGAAGGCGCGGATCCGGACGGACAACAAAAAACAGAAGAAGGTCCATATCTTTTTTCATGCAGACAGAATTTCTAGAGCCTGTACAAAATAAAGATTCCTTCTTGCTCCATGAAACGGATGACTGGGCGCGACTATGCTACCTCGGGCCCGCAACATCCCTCCTGAATTCTTACTGAATTTTACTGTCGAGCTGTTTTCACCTCCCGAACGAGCTAAAAACCTAAATATTCCCTCGTAAAAAGATAAGAAATTATTTTCCGTCCAGAATGGAGAGGCGGACTGTCAAAATCCGAGTTCGTACGAGAATTCTATAGCGATTCTAGTAAGGGGCGCTAATTAGGGTTGCAACATGCTAAAATCTGAAGCAAAGTTGTTACCTTCCCGAAGCCAGTCATCACCGGGGAACTGAAGCAAGTTTTTATCTTCCCAAACCAAGTCATCATCATCCCACGGAACTGAAGCCAGTCGTCATTCTTCCAAGGAACCCAAGTTAGCTCCACTCTAAGCTGAGCAATGCAAGCAGCTCCATTTCAAGACGACCGATGCTGACGACTCCCATTCCAATCTAATCAAGTGCTGACGGCTCTCATTCCAAGCCAATCAAGTGCTAATGGCTCTAAGTCCAAGCCGACCAATGCTGACTAATCCCAAGCCGATCTAATGCCATCGACTTCCCTTCACGCCAAGTCTATGCTAGCATCTCCGCTCCGCATTCCAAAGCCTATCCCGGAAGGCGTGCAACCATTCCAGATCGAGGCCAACATCTTGCATCTCAACCGGCCTTTACCACTCTGCAACCTAACCTGCAGTACCACGAGCAGAATCTACGCAAAGATACCAAATACAAGGATCACAGATTCTCCCTGCTTCCCGAAAAAGGTTTGACGGATCTTCCTGACCATCTTGCATGATTTACGTTTCGATTATATCCTTGTATGTCACCATCTTATGCTTACCTCGCAACAACGCCCATGTTCCGATCTAAGCAGGGGACTTAATGTTGATGGTGGGTTTAACTTAGGGGTACAATCGTAAAACCCTAGTCATACTGTGATGTCACAACTTAAAGGCATTTATTGAACCCTTTAATATGTCTGCGAGAAAATTACCAGGGTGGCCTTTCCTATGCGGCTACCAAAACGAAGGTGTGCAATAATCAATTGTCGCCCTTCAATCCCAGGAGCAAATCCTAGCCATCCAAGGTTGCCAAACAACGCATGGTAACCTTTGGCCCAAAACACGCTAGCTTCCCAAAACTTGCTAGCTTCCCAAAAACGCACCAAACATGCCACCGACCCTCTCGAATTCTTCCTGAGTTTTACTTTCGGGCTGTTTTTACCTCCCGAACGAGCTCAAAACCTAAATATTCCCGCGTAAGGAGATAGGAAATGTGAAAACTACAGTGAGACCCATTCTCACAGATTTTTCCACTGTGAAACCCACGCTCCCAAAACTTCAGGCGCGCATCCATTTTTGGGTAAAAAATTATTCCCATACCCAAAATAATTTTTTTTCTTCGTTTTTTTGTTTCTTCTTCACGCGAATTTCTTCTTTAATTCTTTTGTTGCTATCACTTAATGGAGCGATCTGAAAAATTAGAAGATCTATCATCACTAATCAACTGGGAATAGAAACTTTTCTTCATATCCCTATCACTTTTGCTCTTAACATTCAGATCTATAAGTTTTGAGAAAAATCTCTCATGAAAATTTAGATTTGATTTTCACAAAAATCAGAAATTTCTTTTAAAATTTTCTTTGAAAACAAGTTTTATCTACCGATCAATGGTTTCCAAACCTTTTTTTACAAACCCAATTAGGGATTTGTTCTAAAAACGCAAAAATAGGGATTTCTAGCTTGATTTAGTTTTCCCCTGAGAATGAAACTCATTGAACGATGGTTTAGTCCTTGGATTTAGAAGTCGTGACATAAACGGAGTTTGGTGGGTTCATGGATGTTTGCAGTGGACTAGTGGGTTTCGAATTCTTGAGATGATGGTGGATTGAATAGCATCAACTACAAGCAAGGGGGCAGATGGAGTTCAAGATGTTCTCCGAGAATCAGAGGCATCAGGCGTTGATTAATGAGAAGATGAAGATGTTTTAGAGCTTATAAATGAGACAGGGGATTTAGGTTCTTTAGTTTTCTTACATCCTGTTCTGGAGGGTTTGATCTTACTCTTCAACGTTGCACTGTACAGCTAAGTTATCTTTTCTATTTCTTTGATCTTTTCGGTTAAACAGGAGGACATGAATTTGGCTTGTGTTGTGAACTTTCTAACAGATATATATATATATATATATATGTTACCAGCTTTCAATAGGGCTTTCTTTGAGAAGCTTAGCTGAGATTTATTTTGAAACTTCTCTTAGGCGTGAGTTTTTTGGCTAGACAGAGTTCCACCAGTATTGCCTTTCTCTTCACTCATAACCCGGAACATTGACAATATGAATTAAGAAAATAAGGTTACATTACAAGCAACATATTGTGTTCAACGGGCGCTCGATCATACACATAACAGGTAAATAAGGAAAAGGATTGAAGTCTTTTTGCCATTGCTAGAATAAATGAAACAAGCATGTTTAACAGTATAGAACCGAGGCGATTTTAACAGAGGAGAGACGCCATGTAACCCAACTCTTTCATAGTAATTCGATTAGCGGGTTAATCTTGAGTAGCATTGACGTTATATGGACCGGTGGAAGCAAAGGTGTCCATAGATAGATCATCATCAGCCTTAACATCTGCAGAAACATAAATGATGAGTAGTACTGTTATACTAGATGAATCTATTCAATCTGAGCAAACTCATACTATATTGCAGTTGAAAATGATGAAAACTAGTACTATTTAAATTTCTTATGGATGTATTGGTGTTGGTGTAGGTCATAATTGTTGAATAATTTGTTATGCAGCTATGAAAATGGATGCATAACCGGTTATGCATCTACGAAAGTTGTTGCATAACTGGTTAAGCAGTCCGGAGAACGGTTGCATAACATGTTATGCACCTACTTTTTTTCTTAGTATCGAAACCAACAAAAAATAAGGCTGCATAACTTGTCATGCACCTACAATAATATCTGCATAACATGTTATGCATCCGAAAATATGACTGCATAATGCATCGAGAAAATTGTTGCACAATCTTTTATGCATTGAGAAAATAAATGCATAATCTGATATGCATTCGTAAATATGGATGCATACTGCATTATGCATCAATTTTTTTATGTACGCACTAAAATCAACCAAAATAATGGTTACATAACTTGTTATAGATGCATAACTTTGTTATCCAAATGCATAATGTGTTATGCAGAAGAGAAAATGGTTGCATAATTCGTTATGCGTCTGCAGAATGTGTTATGCATCGTTTTTGGTGACTGCATAATGGTTATGTATCAAGTTTTCGAAAATTTTCCCTAAAATGAGGATCACCTCCGATTTTTTCGTGAAAAACAAAAATTTGATATTCTTGTTTGTACTCATTGCGTAGCTCTTTTAAAAATATTTCCAACGATATAATATTTGTAAAATTCTAAGGCGCGGATTTTTAGATATGTTATGTCCAAGTTGCGCTTCCAATTATACCCCTGAAAAATTAGGATGCATAACGAGTTATGCCTGAAAAGATAGTATGCATAACGAGTTATGTATTGATTCCCTAATAATTTCATATAATTATGGGTGTGACAGTACCAAAAATTAATTGTGGGTTTGACAACGAGAATATTATTTTTTTTGGGTCTCCCCCTAATTTCCCCATAGGAAATTCTTTTACGTATAGAATGGAGGGGCGGACCATCAAAATCCGAGTCTATCTAAGAATTCTATGTCGATTCTAGTAAAGGGCGCTAATTAGGGTTTCAACATACTAAACCCTAATTCAGACAAAGCCGCAAGCGCTTCCCAACCTAGCCGCGCCACCATGCTGGTCTTCCCTACGCGGTTACCAAAACGAAGGCGTACGATAATCAACGGTCCCCCTTCAATCCCAGGAGCAAATCCTAGTCATCCAAGGTTACCAGACAACGCATGGTAACCTTTGGCCCGAAAACCTAAGTTTGGCCATGCCAACGGCATGCCAACCTAGTCGCGCCACCATGCCGCCTCCCGAAGCGGCTACCAAAACGAAAGCGTGCGACAATCAACGGTCCCCCTTCAATCCCAGGAGCAAATCCTAGCCATCCAAGGTTACCAGACAACGCATGGTAACCTTTGGCCCGAAAACCTAAGTTTGGCCACGCCAAACCATGCCATGCCAATGGCATGCCAACCTAGATGTGCCACCATCCTGGCCTTCCCTACGTGGCTACCAAAACAAAGGCGTGCGACGATCAACGGTCGCCCTTCAATCCCAGGAGGAAACCCTAGCCGTCCAAGGTTACCAGACAACACATGGTAACCTTTGACCCAAAACCCTAGTTTGGTCACATCAAACTGCGTCAAGGCATGTCATGCCAATGACATGCCAACCTAGACGTGCCACCATGCCATGCCAGTGGCATGCCAACCTCGCATGCGACAATCAACGGCTACCTTTCCCATTAAGATGCAAAATCTCGACCTTCGAAGGTCACCAAGCTAGCAAGTCTCCCAAGCTCAACTTGCCAGATAACGGCAAACTTGCTATATGTTTTCCACAAAAATATTCGAGACATCTACACATATCACAAACTGGAGGATCCTCTTTGGGTATTGGTTTGGCGGTTTACAACGTGCAGCGTACACTACGCCCGTCATAAGGAAGTTTCATAAGGATGAGGCGATTAGTAAATACCAGGAGTTAATGGTGAAACACTCTTTTTATGGAACATTAATTCCATGCGTTAACGGTTACCACCTCCTCCCATTTACTCACCCATTTTTCCATTCCTTAATGAGACCAGGGTACGTTTTACTTAGACTTGTATAAATAGGTATTACCTATTTCCAACCGAACAACAAGTTCAGTCAGGAGCATGCACCACTCAGAAAACATTTACTAGCTTTCCATCTGCTAGCTTCCCACTTTCTGATACAAGTCGTAACATAACTATTCTTCCAGAATCAACTATTCTGGTCTCATCACTTTCCTTGCTTCCCTCCCCAAAACCAACCTATTCTCATCCACTTTGTGGCCGAAGCAAGTCTGCAACGACCATTTCTTAGTTTAGGCCGGATTTGTACATATTGATCTCTCGAATCTAAAGTACTCCCTTGCAGTACATTATTTAGGGTTTAAATTCGTTTATCACCCACACACCCGAAATTACTGAAATCAGAGAAACCATTTTCACCCATAAATACCCCCTGCTGGTGTTGATACCCGAAAGAATTTCCAACGAGCAATCCAACCATGAAGATCACATGTTGTTGTATCAACAACTTACCAAGGTAACTCAATTACCTGGAGAAAGCCTGTCGACGTTCATCCGAAGATTCCGAACACAAGTAAGTCTTATTGAACAACCCTTTTTGCACCCAGTCACTTCTCCTCTAGGTCAGACATGGGGACTCGGTCTAGTTATCAGCCCATGCATCATTAAGATATATGAATGGGATGTTGGGCCTTTCAAGTGCTTTGTCAAAAATTTAGAAGCGGACTCAATCAAAGATAATGAGCTCAAAAATCAAGTGGTTGTACAACACCCAAACCTGTTTCAAATTGGAGATATGGTAGTCAAGGCGACCGCGTTTCCAGTTGAAGATGTAACAGTAAAGCTAGTCGCTCAACCTGATTGGCCTAAAGAAAGGGAAGAAGATCCATACCTGGTGGCATATGTTATCTTGGGTGGTTACTGCAAACTCATCAATGCCGACAAACTAGAAGGCGCGACAATTCACTCGCGATGGCTCAGGCCCTTCAATACCTAAAACGTTGTGCTACCTTTTCCTTCGATTTTAATCAAAATCATCTTTTCAAAATAAGTTTTCCTAAATCATCTCAAGGGAAAAGTATCCCGTGAACCTACAAATTCATTACCCATCAATTAAAATACCATAAAAAATCAAACCCTACAATAAATATCTTATTCGAAAAAAAAAATACTAAAGAAGGGAATGTGCAAGGAAAAAGGTCATCGAGTGGCGGCATGAACACCATCCTTCAAGAACATATGGCTTCGACTTTTGCCCGACGAGGATTCTCTACTTCTCACGACGTGCTTCCTAGATTGTGCGGCTCACACTTGTACATACCCAGGCGGCATGTCACTGACATCTTGTATAATTTGCAAGGGGAAATCCAATAAAAGGTTGGTCAAAATCCTTAATCATTGCTAATGTTTTTCCCTGTTTTTGAGTTACTGTCGCCAACGGCATGCGAGGCGTTCCCATGGAAGTAGCTAAACGGAGAAAATGTGACACGCCTACTAGCATTATTGCTGCGTTATTTATATGATTTGGCTTCCCATCCGTTGAATCGCTTTGAAAGGGTGGAAGAACTTGTTTTTCGCAAAAGGGATTTTAGGTCTCTTCCGGGAGATTTTATTCATTCAATCAAAAGATATGAAATTGTCAAAGCAGGATAAATGTGTTTATGGGCGAAAACTATTTCTGTCGGTTTTGGTAATTTGGGGTGTGTGGATGAGAAATGAATCTAAACCTTAAACAAATGCACTGCACGGTAGTGCTTTTGATTTGAGAGATCAATCTATACAATTCTGGCTTAACCAAGAAATGGCCGTTCTAGACTTGTTTCGGTCACAAAGTGAAGGAGATGGGGTTGATCTTAGGGAGGGAAGCAAAGAAGGTGTTGAGATTGTAACGGTGTAGGTTGTTTATGACTTGTATCAGAATACCGAACTGACTTGCAAATAATGTAAGCAATCAGTTATGGGTGTTTGAATACGTTGTATTAACACTTGGTTTCTGTCTGTCCTGTTTTGTCTTGGAAATATGGAGGAGAACCTATTTATACAAGTCATTGAGCCCAACCCTTTTATCTCATGGGAAGTGGAGAAAGTGGAGCTATGGAGTAGTCGATTCGTGTGCTGGTGTCACACGATCAGTCTTGCCCACTTCTCCCGTCATCACTAACCGTCCATGTATTCCTGACACGTTCTTGTGATGGCGCATTGTGCGCTATGTAGGATTAGAATATCGTAACATCAATACCTTTGCAAAATCTTTATACAACATACAGCGAAGACATCGCATATTGGTTACAGAAAGGACGTGACAGATGACGACAGCCTAAACACGAGAAAGATATGAAGGCCTAGCGAGATTTAGGAATGTTACGAAATTTAACATTTGTATACTTGCGAGAATATCACAAGCCAGATCCGAAAATAAATGACAGCTTAGCTGTCATCCACTATGTAATATCCTATATAAAGAGCCGAATAGGCTTAAGGAGGGGGAGATCTTTTTAGAGTGGAGAGAAAGTTTTGAGGAGAGAGAAAGTCTAAAAAAGTGGTGGTATTCTTGATTTCATTTCCTTCTTGTAAAATTTCTAAACTCAATTAATAAAAAGTGTGATTGTTGATCTTAAAGATGTGTTGATTATTATGAATTCTTGTGAGGGATGTATTGTGGGAATTCTTGCAACTACATAATGACGCTAGAAACAAGGAATACAAGATTAAAGATTGTTATTAAGGATGTTCAAATCAAGAAAATGATGAAACAACTCGATAAATCAGTTAAGGAAAAGAAAAATAAAATCAAGGAATGCAACAGAAGGTTGGAGTCTAGTTTAATCACAAAAACAATGATTAATGAATTCCATGAAAATATCAGAGGGAGAATACATAAACGATATTTTGAAGAAAAGAAAATCATGACGGTGGAAAAGGTATCACCCTTGAAATATTGGGAAAAACAGAAAATTACATCCACAGCAGCAGAGATACCAAGAGAAAATTTAAGCCACACATCTCCTTTGGTAATCATAATAACCACACAAAAAGAAAATGGGAAATCAGCAAAAACTATGAAAGAATTGACGGTAAACAGAACTTTGGTCGACACAGAGAGTTCGGTGGATATAATGTTTTACCATGCATATAAAGGAATGGGATATAAAGATGAAGAAATGTCTCCTTCAACATATCATATTCATGGCTATGAAAAATCTACAACAAAACCGAAAGGGGAAATAGTGATGCAAATTTTACTAGGAGAGATTGAAACACAAGTGACGCTATGTGTGGTGGATATGGAATCTCCATACAACATGTTGTTGGGAAGGTTATGGATACACGCAATTAAAGTTGTAGCGTCGACATTGCATCAATGCATTAAATTTCCAATGCCGAGTGGGATTGGTGAAATTAGAAGGGATGCTGATAAAGCGAAATTATGTTATCAAATTGAAGTGAAGCAGTATGAAGGACGTGCAAAGAAGCGAAAAAGTCACAGAAAAATGGCGAAAAAGGCAAAGAAAGAAAAAAAAAATTAGAACTTATATGATAAGAGCAGAGGAAGGAAAAGGAATACCCGGCGAAATCTCGGGTGAAGGAAATGAACTTGCGAAGGTGATAAAAAAACCAACACCTATGGGAGAACCTAAGACCAGTTACACCGCGGCGGAACCAACAAAGGAAGTGAATGTTGGAACCAAAGAAGAACCCAAAATACTAAAAATTGGGACTAAGATGGAGGCAGATGAAGAAGAAAGAACTATTAGTCTGTTGCGAGAATTTAAAGATATTTTCTCATGGAACATGGATGAGATGCATGGAATAGATCCGTCTATGGCGTGTCATAGGTTGGAGATTTACAAAAATGCAAGGCCATTCAAACAAAGAATCAGAAAAATCGCAACAACATATCATCCCCAAATAGAAGAAGAGTTGCAGAAGATGCTTGATGCATGAATCATAAGACAAGCTAAATATCAGGAGTGGATAGCAAACATGGTTGTGGTCTCAAAGAAGAATAAGGGGATAAGAATTTGTATAGACTTTACTGATCTAAACAAAGCTTGACCGATAGACAGTTTTCTCTTACCAGATATTCCACAAATGGTTGAATCAGCAGCGGGAAATGATAGAATATCTTCTCTAGACGTGTATAAAGGCTATAATCAAATCCCTCTCGCTGAGGAAGATCAAGAGCATACAGGTTTTTTTCTCTCCAATAGGGTTATACTGTTATACAAAAATGGCATTTGGTTTGCGAAATTGTGGAGAAACATACCAAAGGATGGTAGAGAAGGTGTTCATGAAGTGGATACACAAAACATTTGAGGTGTATGTATGTAGTGATCTACACTACAATTATTTATAATTAGGGATCAATTCATAGGATCTACACTGTGATATTGATAAAGAACCTTAGAGAGGCGAAAAATGAATTTTCAGGATAAAAATCTTCACACCCCCTCCATGGAGGATACAGACCAATAAAAGGAAAAGATAGTTTTGGCTCACACGCGCCAAATACTCTCAACAGGAACTCAACTAAATACAGTCATAGAAAAGATAAGGGTACTCAACATGAACTCAACTAAATACAATCATAGAAAGGATAAGGGCACCCAGACTATATGACTAAGGAGGGATATGACAAATTTCGGGTCCTACAGAGCATCCTAGTCCTCAAGGATGAACTTGGGAAAAGAGTATTTTATAGCAGCTACGTCTTCCCAGGAAGTGTCACCCTCAACTGTATGAGACCATTGTATCTGCACCTATGGAATAGGTTGACTGCCTTTGAAAATGGTGCGAGAGTTGATAACCTTGACAGGCTTTACCTTAAACAACCCTTCTTTATCAATGTTGGGTAATGATGTCTGCGGCAGTAATCCTTGTCCAAGCTTCTGCTTTAGCTGTGAAACGTGAAAAATGGGATGGATTCGAGACGAAGCAGGTAGTTGAAGTCGATAAGCCACCGCTCCAATTTTCTCTTAAACTTTGTATGGTCCAAAAAAATTGGCTGCCAGCTTGAGGTTCTTGTGTAGTTGGACAGAAGTTTGACGATATGGCTAAAGGCATAAATACACCCAATCCCCAACTGCAAAAACTCTCTTAGTTCTACTCTTGTCAGCTTGTTGCTTAATTCGGTGTTGAGAGTGCAGAAGATTCTGGCACAATACTGTTGTCATTATTCCCCTTTGGTGTAGATAATCATCGACTACATAGTGACGAATGCCACCAGTCTGATGTAGTCCAAACTGTGGAGGAGAGTAGCCGTACAGAGCTTGAAAAGGAGTGAATTTCAAACTTGTGTGGTAAGAGGTGTTGAACCAGCACTCTTCCAAATAAATCCAAGAAACCCACTTAACTGGCCTGTAGCTACACATACAATGTAAATAAGACTCCAGGAAAGCATTGACACGCTCCGTTTGGACGTCTGTTTGCAGATAATACGCTGTGCTCATGTGAAGAGAAGTTACAACAGCCTGAAATAAGTCTTTCCAAAACCCACTAAGAGAAATGGCATCTCTATCTGATACAATGGTTTCAGGAGTACCATGGAGCTTAAGGACTGTGTTGATGAAAAGTTTGGCTACAGTTTGGGATGTGTAAGGATGACTTAAAGCAATGAAATGAGAGTACTTAGTAAAACGATCAACAATTACCATAATGACATCTCGACCTTCGGATTTCGGCAACCCAGAGATAAAATCCATGCTGATGTGCTTCCAGGCTTGGTCAGGAACGGGGAGAGGCTGGAGAAGAACCGCAGGTAGCTTGTGTTCCACTTTATGTTGTTGGAAAACATCACAGTGTTGGACAAATTTCATTAAATCACGCTTCATTCCATGCCAATGAAAGTAAGTCTTGGCACGTTGATAGCTGTATTGCATGCCTGAGTGGCCTCCAATGGCTGAGGAGTAGACAACTGCCAGAATTTGCTGCCTAGTAGTCCCAGCTTTACTAATGTAAATTCTACCCTGAAACTTCAGAAAGCCATTAGTAAGAGTATATTTTGTATCATTCATGGAAGATATATTTAGTTTAGGAATCCAATAAACTGCTATGGAGTCATCTGTATAGCTAGAAAGAATGTCTTCAAGCCATTTTGGTGTTGTTGCTGAGAGAAAAGAACAATTAGCTCTAGAAAGAGCATATGCTACCCTATGTTCTGAACCCTTCTTGTATTTAAGAGTGTAGTCATATCCTAATAGTTTAGTCATCCATTTTTGTTGAAGAATAGTATGCATTTGTTGATCCAGAAAAAATATGAGGCTTTGATGATCCGTAAATATCGTAAAATGAGACCCTAATAAATATGATCTCCATTTGGTGACAGATAAGACAATTGCGCAACTCTTTTTCGGAAGTGGATAAGGCTTGATATTGGATTCCCATACCTTTACTGAAGAAGGCAATTGGTATACCACTATGCATTAATATGGCTCCCACTTCGATATTACTAGCATCAGTTTCAAGTTCAAACTCCTTAGTGAAGTCTGGCAAAATGAGAATAGGTGTAAAAGTAACTACTCGCTTCAGTTGATCAAAGGCTAACTCAGCAGTATCATTCCAAGCTAAGTTGCCTTTTTTAAGTAGCTCTGTAAGTGGTCTACAAATTAAACCATAACCCTTAATGAATCTGCGGTAGTATCCTGTCAAGCCCAGAAATCCTCGTAACCCTTTAATAGTAGTTGGTCGAGGCCAATTTAACATACATTCGATTTTCACAGGGTCAGCTGCTACACCCTCTCTACTGATTATGTGGCCTAGATATTCTATTTGTGGTTGACCGAAAGAATATTTACTTCGCTTAACAAACAATGAGTGTTGGTGCAAAATAGACAAAACAATATGAAGATGTTTACAGTGAGTAGCCATGTCTTTACTATAAATGAGTATATCATCGAAAAAGACTAAGATGAATTTTCCGAGGTATGGCCGAAAAATGTCATTCATCAATGACTGAAAGGTAGCAGGACCATTTGTAAGCCCAAAGTGCATCACTCGAAATTCTAAATGACTGTGGTGAGTGCGAAAATAAATTTTAGCTATGTCATCTAAGTAAACCCTAATCTGATGATAACCAGCTAGAAGATCAAGTTTGGTGAATATAGTAGCTCCTGCTAATTCAGCTAGTAATTCCTATATAACTGGTATAGGGTACTTATCTCTAATAGTGATGGAATTCAGCTTGCGACAGTCGACACAGAACCGCCAGCCGTCGTATTTCTTCTTGACTAATATAACTGGTGATTCAAAAGGGCTATGGCTGGATTGTATCACTTCTGCTTCAATCATTTCTTGCACAAGTTTCTCAATCACCTCCTTTTGAACATATGGGACTCTGTAAGGGCGAAGATTTGGAGGTGTAGCATTGGGAACCAGATTGATGTGGTGGTCATGAGTTCTTTCAGGAGGTAGTGTGGTAGGTGTCTGAAAAATGGTAGGAAATTGTTTAAGAACTTCAGCAATGGGTCTTGCGAGGACTTCAGGGGTAGTGTTGGCTTGAAGAGAAAAAAATTTACCAATGAGACCTTGGGTGCCTTTTTGTAGTAGTCGCTTCAGAAGGGAACCTAACATTTGAGATAAGGTGGCTGCTTCTGGTAGACCTACCAGTTCAATTTCTTGACCCTAGTGTTGAAACCTAATAAGTAATTTCTTTAAGTCGAAGACCATAGGATTGAGGTCTCGCATCCAGTCTACACCAAGTACCATATCATACCCCCTAGTTATAGAATGTGCAAGTCATGAGAAAATTGATGACCTTGCATACTCCAAGTGAATGAAGAACATTGTGCTTGACTTAACAATTTGTTGCCATCAGCTACTTCCACTTGCAAGGGTTGTGTAGAACTGATCATACATCCACTTTTACTTGCAGCTTTGGTATCCAAGAAACTATGAGTGCTGCCACTATCAATTAAGATGGTGAGCTCATGTTGCTTGACTAATCCCTTGATGTTAATGGTTGTATGTGAAATGGATCCAGCCAAGGCATGTACAGATATCTCCATGTCCTCTTGTAATTCTTCAATAGTTGGAGTTGATTTGTCACTTGTTTTTGCAGGCTGTGAGGTATCTTCATCATCATCTATAATCAGATATAATTGTAGTTTGTTTCACTTATGTCCTCTAGAAAAAGGCTCATCACAGTCATAACAAAGACCCTTCTCTCGCTTTGCACGCATTTCAGCATAAGTGAGTTTCTTCACAGACTGCAATTTAGGACTTGTTGTTGGACTATTAACAATGGGGTTAGTAACTAGAGGAGTGAGATTATGAGGTTTTATAGGAATGTTGAAAGGTTTGCCACCAGAAGAAAACTTGCTTAAGTATTTGGGTGGAGACTTAGATGTTTTCTCTAGGATACATTCTTGCCTTCTGGCTAAAGAGATAGTTTGTTGTAGGGTAGTAGGGGAAAACATTTCTACCACTAGTTTGATATCCTCTTGATAAAACTATGAATAAAGTAATCTTCAGTTAATGAAGGGTTTTTTGCTAACATTAAGGTTTTGAGTTCTTCAAATTTTTCTTGATAGCCCAAAACGGAATGAGTTTGATCTAATTTATTGAACTCACCTACAACATTATCATGGCCTATTTCTTGAAACCTAGTGCAAACATAAATAATGAAATCTTCCCAATATAAAATACCTTTCCAAATTTGGTAATCCTGGAACCAAACATCTGCTTTTCCTTCCAAGTACAGGGTTTCTAGATTCACCTTCTCTTCATCATTCATTTGGTGTAGGAAGAAGTATTTCTTGCATTTACGGACCCAAGCTCTAGGATTCGTGCCATCAAAACGAGGAAAATCTATTTTAGGTCTATAACTAGAAAACTGACTTTCACCCAACTGATGATGAAGTAGACGTTGTTGAGGTATTCGTTGATGACCCGTAAAGGTGTTGGGGGAAACAGGTTCACCATCTTCCCAAGGATGATTAAGATTGTCATCTTGGAAATTTCGATGAGAGATTTTCAGTTGATGGAGAATCGATTGAAGAACGTCAGCTTGATCTGTAAGAGTAGTTTTCAATGATTGTACATCGGTGTTAACAGATCGAAACGATTGCATCTCCTGACGAAACAACTGCATCTCTTCACGGATTTCTTTCAATTCCAAACCCATAGTCTTCTGAGATTCATCCAATTTCTACAACCTAGTACCATCTGCCATGATAATTTCCAAGGATATACCCAATCTGATACCACTTGTAGTGATCTACACTATAATTAGTTCTAATTAGGGATCAATTCACAGGATCTACACTGTGATATTGAGAAAGAACCTCAGAGAGGCGAAAAATGAATTTTCAGGATAAAAATATTCACACCCCCTCCATGGAGAATACATACCAATAAAAGGAAAATATAGTTTTGGCTCACACGCGCCAAATACTCTCAACAGGAACTCAACTAAATACAGTCATAGAAAAGATAAGGGTACTCAACATGAACTCAACTAAATACAGTTATAGAAAGGATAAGGGCACCCAGACTATATGACTAAGCAGGGATATGACAATGTAGATGACAAGTTAATAAAAAGTAAAGAAGCAAAAGATCATGTCCAAGATCTGAAGGAAATTTTTGAACAGATGCGACACTTTAATATCAAGGTAAATCCATAGAAGTGTATTTTTGGGGTTGCGTCAGGAAATTTTTTAGGCTATATTGTATTAAAAGAAGGAATACAAGTTTATCCAGAGAAAGTGAAAGCAATTCATGACATGCCAACACCAGCGACTGTAAAAGATGTATAGAAGTTAAATGGACTCTTAGCTTCGCTAGGAAGGTTCATTTCACGATCATCAGACAAATGTAAACTTTTTTTCAACATACTCAAAAAGGGGACGAAGTTTAGATGGATAGATGAATGCGAGAAAGATTTTCAAGGAATAAAAGAACATCTGATGAATATATCTATTTTGCAAAAAGCAGAACCATAAGAAGAATTATTAATCTATCTTGCGACAACTTCGCACGCATTAAGTGTTGTGTTATTACGAGTAGATGCAGGAGTTGAGAGACCAATCTATTACATCAGTAAAACCTTCAATGCCGCGGAGAAAATTATTCAAAAATTGAAAAACTAATTTTGGCATTAGTTTATGCAACATTAAACTTCGCATATATTTTCCGGCACATAAAATAAGGGTGTTGACAAAGGTACCAATTGAGTCATTCATGAAGAATTCAAAAAGGTTGGGCAGGGTTGAGAGATGGAATGCACAAGTAGAACATTTCGAAATCAAGTATGAAATATTATCTTCACCCAAATCACAAGTTGTCGCAGACTTCTTAGCAGAATTTCCTCTAGAAGATGATGAAGCTGTGGAAGAAATAATGGATGTGGAAGAAGAACATGGAAATCTAAGAGATCTATTAATAGAGCCAAATAAATGGGAAGTATTGGTGGATGGATCGTCAAATGGGGAAGGTAACAGAGTTGGAATTGTTTTGATTTCTCCAGAGGGAACCAAAATGGATTTTTCCTTCAGATTGGAGTTTAGATCCATCAATAATGAAACAGGATATGAAGTAGTGATATATTCCTTGAAATTCACAATAGAAATGAAGTTGGAAAATGTGAGAATCACCAGTGATTCGCAGCTAGTCATTCGTCAAATAAAAGGAGAATATACTACAAATGAACCATCCTTGAAGAAATACAAGAAACTTGTTAAAGAATTGTCAGTGAAAATCCCAAAACTAAAATGGAGACATATATCAAGAAAGATAACAGGCTTGCAGATGCTTTTTCTTTTATCTCAAGTATGATGATAGACCCAACTGCGATATGCATAAAGATAAAGACACTTATATCACCATAAACCGATAAAGAAAAAGAAGAAGAGGTAGACGTAATGATAATAGAAGGTGGCGAAGAAGAACAAGTACCAAATATCGAAGATTGGAGAGCAGAACTACATGCATATCTGACGAAAGGAGAAACACCAAGAAATAGATTAGAGGCACACAAGTTAAAGAGCCGTGCGAGAAATTATGAACTAAGAGATGGGGTATTGTATCGAAGATCCTTTAATGGACCATCACTCAGATGTTTGACACGAAAATAGGGAGCAGAGGTGTTAAAAGCGCTACATTGTGGGGATGCTGGCAATCATAGCGGCGGAAGATCTTTGGCATACAGAGAGAAAATGCAAGGTTATTACTGGCCATATTGTAGTTCCAGAATAACCTACAACTACACCCTCAATAGAATTAGTAAAAACTCAAGAAGTTCTTGATGATGAATGACAATTTTCTTATTAATGTTCTCAATTGATTACAAAGAAGTATCTAAATGGAATTAGAATAGTTACAACTTTCTCTATTCTCTTTCCTAAGATATTTTCTAACACTCACTAAAAGAACCTCCCGAATTTTACATTTGAACTCCTATTTATAGTAAAACTTATACAGATGTACATGAGTTACGAAGTATCGCAACTTATACTCGCAAAATTATTTCATCTTCGCAAAACTTCATATTTCTTCGCGCTTCTTCTATCATCGTATCATTTTATAACTCTTTTCTCCTGATACTCGTGAACTATTATCTTGCGATATTCAGTACCTACATCTTGCCTCTTCTCATGTCAATTCTACGAAGAAGAAATGATCGTAAGAACATAACCGTTACTTAGCCTTTTGAAATTTTGACATGTCTTTTGTAACCGTTCTTTTTTAGTTATTCCCTTATATAACTCCTTTATATTCTCTTCCTTTTCTTTTTCTTATTTCCGCAATTATATCTTCTAATCATACTCTCTATCACTATTTTCTCTGCAATTTTTTCTTCTACTGTATCTTCATGAGTTCTCCAAGGTAATTTCCTTCTATCTCTGCGTATTTCATTTGTTCTCCTCTTTAATTTCTGTATAATTTGTTACCTGATTTTGGTTTATTTCAGCAAAATAACTTCTCATATGAAATCTCAACTAAAGAATCCAAGCCTTAATCCACGAAGAAGAAAATATGAGAATCAAAAGGTAGTTAAAATACTCTGCTTTCTTTCCTGAACAATATATTGTTGCCTCAGTTTTTAATCTACATTTTGATTCGCAGGTTGACGAAAAACCAAATCCAAGTAAGAGATCTCGAATAACTAAACCCACACCATTAATTCCGATTGATGATTTCCTTCCTGAAGTTGATAAGGAATTTTCCTCTCCTCCTCGTGAAAATGCTTCTTCACATACTCCCCCTCTACTCCATTACCTGCTTTTCAATCTCCTATCAATGTCAATTTATCAACACTTATTCAAGACCAACCCTCTCAAAATATTTCTTCAACTTCTTCTTTTGAAAAACAACCCTCGCAAAATGTTTCTTCAACTTCTTCTTTAGAAAAACCTGTCTTGTCCCCAAATCCTTTGAGTGCTATTTCTCCAGACAATTTGCATCTTGCTCTTATTCCTTCAAATTCTTATCCTCTTCCTCAAGAAATTCGAGATGGAATTTATTCAACTTTCCGAATGTTATCTGAGGTTTTGACCAATACTGCGAAGTCTACTAATGTTCGTTCTCAATATGAATTTTGCGAAGTTCTGAATAATTTCGTCAATACAGACATTTCTTCTTCACGTCAATCCTTGGAAAAAAAAATTGAATTGCTTCGCCAATCTTTGAAAGCTTCTCAAGCAGAATGCGAGGATCTTCGTAAAGAAAATCATCATCTTCGTTAATTCTCTGGATCTGTGCGATTCTTCGCAAAAGAAATGATGAATTGAAAGGTATGATTACTATCTTCATATTTTCTCTTTTATTTACTTATATTCTTCATATGCTTGAAACATCCATTAAAACCCATTCCCTTTATAGAATCCATCCAACGAGAATAAAATGTAGAAGATTGGTACTTCACCATGAATCAGATGCAACAGAATATCGAACCAAGCATGAAAGCCTCTCAAACCAATTCTCCCATTTATCTAATCTTTAGTTGTGTGCTCTTGAAAACTCTGATGCTCTTTTTCAAGAGAATACTCAATTAATATATGATCGAAAATTTTTGAATGATGACATATCTCAACTTTTTTCTTCCTTAACCAAAGCTAATTTGAGAATAGAAACCTTATTAGAAGAGAAAAAACCTTATCAGAAGAGAAATGTTCGTTTTTGAATACAATGATTGTTTCTTCGCAAGAATTAAAGACTCTTCAGAATAAATGTTGCGATCAAGAAAATCTTCTTTCTTTGTTGAAAGGTGAACTTGAGGAAAAATGGATAAGAGGTCATCATGCCTTCCTAAAACAACTCGGTTGTTTTTAAGACCAACCTCGTGACATTATCGATGAAAACCTTTGTATGGTAGAGGACATACAGGACGTGGAAAAAAGGTTAGCTCTTCCCATCCTTACGCCAACAAATATTTTGATCGAACCTCTTATCCTTTTGCCTATATTATAGTTATGAGGTTGCACCCTATGGGGTATCTTTTGGGCCAAGTGCGTCATTTGCCAAGACTTGTCAAAATGGCAGTGTGGTTCAATCACCTTCTTGACTCAACCGTACCTTGGCGCCTTGACCAAAAGCTAATTTGCATTTTATATTGATAATGTCGTTAGATTAGGGTGAGAATCAAGGCGTTAACCCGATTACCCCATTATTGAAGACTAAGGGCCCTTGGTGGTGTTCCTTACCCTTATCCACGTTATAGGTACCCCCTGGATTCCCTTCAATATCTTTTCTCCTTCTTCGCTAGTTAAGCACCTTTTTATGTGCTTCTAGTCTAAATCCATCCATCATTTCCTCCATCTTTGCTTCATCTTCTTCCAAAGGAAATTCTGCCAAAAAATCTGCGACGACTTGGATTTTTGCGATGACAACACTTCGTATTTTATCTTGTAATGGTTTACTTGTGCATTCCACCTTTCTATTCTTCCGATCTTTGTGTGTTCTTCATGACTGACTCAATTGGACTTTGGTTACCACTTTTATTACATGTGCTTGAAAGTATATTCGAATGATGCATAAACCAGGGGCTAAGATTAACTTCTCCATTTTAGAATAATTCTTTTCTGCTGCATAGTAAATGGGCCTTCTACTCTTGGGATTGATCGATTCCCTTTTTCTTCTTCTTCATCCATCTTATTTCAATGTAAGAATAAAGGCTCCTCTTTACTTCACAATTAATTTGATAACAAGAATGATCAATTTTGATTTTTGATGTTGATGACGATCGCATGAATCCAAGCATTTTGAGAAATCCATGAATAAGACCTTCAAACCAATTATCCCATTTATCTTGATGATGAATGACAATTTTCTTAATCTTTAATTAGAATAGTTACAACTTTCTCTATAGTCTTTCCTAAGATATTTTCTTCACTAAAAGAACCTCCAATTTACATTTAGACTCCTATTTATAGTAAAACTTATGTGTGCTTCTTCTATCATCGTATCATTTTATAACTCTTTTCTCCTGATACTCGTGAACTATTATCTTGCGATATTCAGTACCTACACATATATGCATGAATATGCAAAACAAGTATCAAGATTTGAACATCTTCAACAAGTGTAAACTCCAGGATCGAAAGAGAATACATCATATTCACAAAGACATTTTTAATATATTTGAAAATATCAAAATTTTTGAATGATGACATATCTCAACTTTTTAAGATAAAAATGTGGGAAATCTTCCAAGCAAAGCTAATTTGAGAATAGAAACCTTATTAGAAGAGAACAAAACCTTATCCCGTTGTTTTTCTTTCTTTGTTGAAGACCGTGATGAGGAAAAATGGATCAACCTTGTATGAGGTATCTCCTTGAAGGGGAAACCACGGGGAGATAAGGGCGGCACCCTCCATTAGGGAGCTGATAAGTGTCTTGAGACGCAAATGTCATGCGGATTTTTACTCATGGGAGTATCAAGGCTTGTCATATTTGTGCGACAATCCTGAAGAGGCAATAATACAAAATAGAAAGATTAGGCGAGATCAATGGGGTTTATTTAAAGACGTCCTGCGCGATTTCGTCGCACGACGAAAATGTCATAGGGCTTTATTTTTGTAAGAATTTTTAGGCCTGTCATATTGTCGCAACAAAAATGATAAGAGAAAAAAGTTAAGGCAAGATCAAGGGGTTTTTGCATGAAAGTGCAAAGACGTCCTGCGATTTTTTCGCAATAACAAGAGGTGGCGAAATAAGACCTTTAATTAGGAAGGAAAAATAAGACCACATGATGCAACAAAAAATTTATAAGCATTAACTATTACTTATACATGTTATTCATCGCAAGAAAGATAATAAGAGGCAGTATGGGAATTATTAAACAACAAGCATTATCTTTCCCTCCAGCAAGCACAATAATAAAAGAGTAAATTCATTTTAAAGTTGATTGAAGTACATCATTTGCAAGAAGTTATGAAGATGAAACAACCGAAAGAAGTAAAATTACATAAGAAATTCAAGCTTCAATGTTAGTTTCGCTAGGAGAAGATGAAATATTTGTATCAATTTTCTCGCCAGAAGGAGATAATGGATGCTCTTCGCCATCTTTTTCACTTTCTCTAGTCTTCCCTTCATTCTGGTTTACTCTAGTCTCTTTTTTATTTGGGTTATCATCAAAAGTTGCTTCATTAGTGGGAATTTCTTCTTCATCTGCGAAATCTTCACCACTTTCATAATAATAATCACTATCAGGAGCACGAGGAACTTCATCGTCATCTACTTCCAAAGGTTCGACAGATGTAGGAGGAAGAGATTTGGATAGCAAGATATCATTCACAAGAACTTCAGCCCTGAGATAAACTTGGCGAAGGAATGCTTTTTGATGATTCCTACTTTGCATATCTTTGAAATAAGCAAGATAATCAAATCTTCTTTCTGCCTGATCACGAGAACGAGCAAGAGTAGAGGCAAGTAATGCATTCTCTTAGTGAATTTAGACTCCAAAACAGAAATGGAGGAACGAAGATTTTTTTGACAAACTTGAAACAATTCTAAACTTTCAAGAACAAGAAAACAAAGAAACTCTAGAACATGAAAATTATTCTTGGATGATTTTTCAACACAATAACCCTCTCTATTTATACACAAAAATTCTCTCTCAAGGATTCGCGAGGATGTTTTGGAATCCAATGGTGGTGATGGATGTTTTGGAATCCAATGGTGGTGAAAATGGATTTGGGTCTTGGGTTTTGATTATGGGTAGTTTAATCCCATGTAACTAATGCGCGAAAGTCTTCTCAATTCTTCCAAGCTTTATTTAGTACTTAAAAACACAAAATTAATTAATACAAATATTTATTCTTGAAAATGGTAAAAATGCCGAATTTGGGATAATATATGACTTTGAAGCGAAAGATGAGTTAAGTGCCAATGAAAAGGTGTATGAATATGCAATATTTGGCACTCATCAAATACCCCCAAACCTGAATTTTACTTGTCCTCAAGTCAATCGAGAAATCCTAACTATACCATTGTCATTTGGTCTCTCGAATGCATTTAGCGTATGCACTAAGCCTTTAAACCCCTAGGTGTCCCTAGTGGACGAGTTGTAGTCTCGTGAGGGCCTACCAAAGATGTACCCACAAAACCTTCTCCAAATTCAAGCATCCATAGAAATGCAAAGATGATGAACTACAGAACCTTGATAAGACCATTTTTTTTTTTTTTTTTAAAGACCCGCTACACAGTGATCATCATTTTTTTTTTTGACCCGGATCATTAGACAAAATAATTTTTGGGGACCCGCCTAATCATTTTTTTTTTTTAAGACCCGCTAACTATTCTCATAGAAGAATGCCTACAAAGGATCCTACAAAAGACCCGCTACACAACTGGTCATAGAAAATAATAAAAACAAAAAAATGCAAGACCCGCTACTGGTCAGAAAAGACTCACAATGCCATATGCAAATACTCCCCAAACCTAAATCTAACATTGCCCTCATGTTTCAAAATATGATAGAAACAACATGAGAACAAAGCAGAGATTCAAAGGAAAGAGATTACCCAAACCAAAGACAAAGTGGAGTATGTCTAAAGCAACTATTCTTTTCAGTCCACGTAGATCGGATCAGCAAGATGAGTTGTTTCATCGGTGGAATTGGTTCAAGATTATTGACCTTGAAGACATTCTTGGTTGTTACATCTTCTAGTTCAGATGGGGGAAAATTGTTCGCAGTAAGAACGTAATTTTCCGGGAAAAAAGGTGCGGTCGTGAGTTATACAATAGAACTTTCTTAGGAGTGAATGACTTGCGCAAAATGCGTTTGTCATGGAACACCTTCATTCTTTGTTTGTACATTTTTGCATTATCATATGCATCATTTCTTAACTCTTCCAACTCATTGAGTTGAAGCTTCCTTTGGGTGCTTTATCTAGATCAAAGTTGGAATATGCACGATGTTCTAACTTGATCTTTTTACCGAGGGACATACCAATGGGGGTCTTGTATGCAGTTTATAGGCCCATAAAGCATCATTCAATCTTAAAGACCAATCTTTTCTAAAACCGTCTTTTCTAGAATGTGCTTAATCTCCCTATTTGAAACCTCTACCCGGCCACCGTCCGTGAAGATATCATAAAAAGACTTAACAAAGAAAAAATGGTTGAGGCAGTCAAATTTTATGACTACATTCCTTTTGCGAGATAAGATACTGGGTTAAAGTCAAGCAACTATTCTCCAAGTGGTCCATTGCATCATCAAATTTATCTCCAACTAAACCTTTCAGGCGAGATCGAAGATTATTTTCTTTAGAAATGAGTAAGGTGTTTTCCTTCGCAAGAGAAGTGTTGGATTCTTCTAGCTTGGAGTATTGATCTTTGAGTTGACTTGCCTTTACACTTAAAGTTATTCTACCCTGAATAAGTTTGTCTCTCTCAGCATTAGATGATTCTGTTACTTCCTTAAGTTTAGTTCTCAATGAGCAGAGAGATTGTTCTTGATCATTACATACTTTTTGAAAAGTGTTAAGTTGCTGCGAAGAGATCGCCACCTTATTTAAAAGAATTCGCTTCTCTTGAGATAGGGTTTTATTCTCGTCTGATAAAGTTTCCAACTCCAAATTAGCTTTAGTCAAAGAATAAGAGAGACGAGATAATTCACTACTTAATAAGTTTTGCTTCTGAATTAATTGCGCATTCTCCTTAGTAAGATTATCTATTTGATCGACAGAGTATATATGAAGGTTATCTAATTGGTTATATTGATCCATCCAAGAATCTCTATCCACACGGGCTTCTTCAGCGGCAGATTCAAACTGATATCTCTCCATTATTCGTTTCTGGTTTAAAACTTAAAGGGCGAACAAGGGATTTTAATAAAAAAGAGTATGGAAAGAGCAAAACTATTAAAAAACATAAGTCAAGGGCAAATATAAGAAATTTGTACCTTTTAATTCTTTGTTCTTCTTGCGAAGATCGTCACAATCTAGCGAAACATTCTGAAGCTTTTGATTTTCAAGATGAAGAGTGTCACATTTTAAGTTCATGGCTTGGAGACTCTCCTTCAAAGTTTAAAATTCTTTCTCTAAGGATGTTTGCGAAATCATTCTGTCAGAACCAAAATACTTACTCAAAATTTCGCAGACACCAAATTTGATAGGATCAACGGAAGATTTCTTGACATTATCCAGAATATCTTATAAAACCTTGAAAGCCATATTTATTCCTTCCACAGTTTCTTTAGTAAAAGGGAGAGATTCGGATGAAGAAGTGGTGATGACATAAAGTTGGGGAATTGAATCATTCTTTGTTATAAATGTGTCATTCGAAGATGAAATTTGAGGAAGATTAATGACTGGGGTTGAGGTGGTGTCAAGATGAGAGGTATTTATAGAAGGAGAAGAGAAGGTTTCATTCGCAGCAGGTTTATTAAAAGGAATTTTAACTATAGAAAGATCAGTTACAGGGGAGAAATCTGTGGCGATACCTTCGCGATTAGGAAGTAAGGATTCAACTTGCGAAGATATTACTGGAGATATTGAAGGATTAAATTAGGAAATGGGATATAAGTTTCAACATTTTTAAGGTGGTGAGATCTTTTGTGGGATTCATTGACATCTCCATCACCCTGTGAAACACAATTCAGATAAGAAACAGATGTAGTTGCAGAATAACCTACAACTACACCCTCAGTAGAATTAGTAAAACTTGAGAAGTTCTTGATGTTGAATGACAACTTTTTTATTAATTCTCTCAATTGATTACAAAGAAGTATCTAAATGGAATTAGAATAGTTACAACTTTCTCTATTCTCTTTCCTAAGATAATTTCTAATACTCACCAAAAGAACCTCTCGAATTTTACATTTGAACTCCTATTTATAATGAACTTTGTACAACTGTATATGTGTTGCGAAGTATCGCAACACATCTTCGTACGATTATTCTATCTTCTCAAATCTTCATACTTCCCTGTGCTTCCTCTATCTTCGTATTGTTTTGTAACTCTTTCCTCTTATATTTGTCACGATGTTCGTAAGTTAATGCCTTGTGATATTCGGTACCTACATCTTGCCTCTTCTCATGTCAATTCTGCGAAGAAGAAATGATCGTGAGAACATAACCGTTACTTAATCTTTTAGAATTTGGACACGTCTTTCATAACCGTCCTTTTCTAGTTATTCCCTTATATAAACTCTTTTATATTCTCTTCCTTTTCTTCTTCTTATTTTCTCTTTTTACTTCTGCAATTTTGTCTTCTTATCACACTCTCTGTTACCATTTTCTCCCCCTGTTCATATCATCATGAGTTCTCCAAGGTAATTTTCTTTTATCTTCACGTTTTTCACTTGTTTTTCTCTTTAATTTCTATATAATTTATTATTTGATTTTGGTTTATTTCAGCAAAACTATTCCTCAGGTGAAATCTCCACCCAGAAATTCAAGCCCTAATCTTCGAAGAAGAAAATCCGAGAATCAAAAGGTAGTTAAAATACTCTGTCTTCTTTTTTGAACAATATATTGTTGCCTCAGTTTTTAATCTACATTTTGATTCGTAGGCTGGTGAAAAATCCAATCCCAGCAAGAGATCTCGAGTGATTAAACCCACACCAATAATTTCTATTGATGACTTCCTTCCTGAGATGGATAAGGAATTTCCCTCTCCTCCTCGTGAAAATACTTCTTCGCAAACTCCTGCCTCTACTCCATTACCCAGTTTTCAATCTCCCACCAATGTCAATTTATCAACACTTCTTCAAGATCAACCCTCGTAAAATACTTCTTCAACATCTTCTCTTGAAAAGCCTATCTTGACTCCTAATCCTTTGAGTGCTATTGCTCCAGACAATCTACAACTTTCTCTTATTCCTTCAAATTCTTCTCCTCTTCCTCAAGAAATTCGAGATGGAATTTACTCAACTTTTCGAATGTTATCTGAGGTTTTGAACAATACTGCGAAGTCTACTAATGTTCGTTCGCAATATGAGTTTTGCGAAGCACTAAATAGTTTCATCAATCCTGATATTTCTACTTCACACCAATCCTTGGAAAAAGAAGTTGAATTGCTTCGCCAATCTCTGAAGTCTTCAAGAGCAGAATGCGAGAATCTTCGCAAAGAGAATTATCAACTTCAGAATGATTCTCTTGATTGTTCGATCCTTCGCAAAAGGAATGATGAATTGAAAGGTATGATTACTATCTTCATATTTTCCCCTTTTGTTTACTTTTGTTCTTCATATGTTTGAAACACCCATTAAAACCCATTCCCCTTTATAGAATCCATCCAGAAATGTAGAAGATTGGTACTTCGCCATGAATCAGATGCAACATAATATCAATCCAAGCATGAAAGCCTCTTGAACCAATTCTCCCATTTATCTAATCTTTATTCATGTGCTCTTGATAATTTTGATGCCCTTTTTCAAGAGAATACCCAACTGATTTACGACCGAATTTTTTTGAATGATGACATATCTCAACTTACTTCTTCTTTAACTAAAGCCGGCTTGAGAGTAGAAACCTTATTAGAAGAGAACAAAACCTTATCAGAAGAGAAATGCTCATATTTGAATACAATGATCGTTTCTTCGCAAAAATTAGATACTCTTCAAAATAAATGTTGCGATCAAGAAAATCTTATTTCTTTGTTAAAAGGTGAACTTGAGGAATTAAAGAAGTCTTCAGAAGCAGAGATAAGTTCTTTTGCCGTTGAGAAGAAGTCCCTTATTAATAAGAATATAATCTTAAGTACTAAGAAGAATCAACTTGAATAAGATTATTCTGAACTAAAAAGTCTTAATACCAAACTTGCGAAGGATAAAAATTTATTCTTTCTAAAGATCAGAAGCTTCAATCTAGACTTAAAGGATTAGTTGGTGATGGTTTTGATAATGCGATGGATCAGATGAAGAATTGTTGTCTATCTTTAGCTCAATCTCTTATTTCTCAAAGAGAAGGTAGTCATTAAAATTTGACTGCCTCTGATGTATCTTTAAATTTTGTTATATTCGCAAATTTGACCCTTTAAATTTTGTTTTACTCGCAGAATCTGAGAACAACCTTCGCAATGCTAAGGCTGGATTAGAAGCCTCCTGTTCTGAGATTCGTAAGAAAAATGCTTTGCTTTCTACTTGCTTAATCAACTCTCGTGATCGTGCTACTCGGAGATTCAACTATCTTGCTTATTCCAAAGATATCGAAGATACCAACCATCAGAAAGCTATACTTCGTGAAAGTCATCTGAAAGCTCAAGTCTTTGCGAATAACATTCTCTTATCAAGAGCCTTTCCTCCTGTGAAAATTACTCCTCTGACGATGAAGTTGTTCGTGAGCCTGATAGTGATTTTGATTATGAGAGTGATTATGAAGGACTTGATGATGAAAAAGAATCTATTCCTCGAGGAGATGTTCCTGTTGCAGATTCTTCAAAGGATGATATTTCGCAAAAGTCGAAAGTTGCTAATGACCCTGCTCATCTTAAAGATCCAGCACAGAGTGTTGATGAAGCATAATAATATTCTTTCTCAAATTATCATTTATTTTCTTGTTCTCCTTTCCTTTGAACTCCTTCTCTCAGCTACTGTTGGTTTTCTTTTTGCAAACAATTATGCCTACTATTTTTGTTCTTTTAAGAAGTACACTTAATATTTTGCGAAGGTGATTTGACCTTTCTTAAATTGAATGCTTTCCTTATTTGCATCATTTGATCATAGAGAAATAATATAACTCAAAGAATATAGTTTAGTATCTCCTTTCCCCCTATTATTGCTCTTCAGATGATTAAACATTGTTGGAAGTATTAGAATATCTGCCCTAATTCAACTTACGAAGCTTCAGCTTGTTGCGATTGTGAACAAGAAATCCTCCCTTTGAAGTATAAGAAATACGAGGTATTAAATATCCTTAAGAAGTATAAAAAGTATAAAATATCCTTAAAGAAGCATTAGAAGTATTCAATACGTAAAGAATTATCCAATGTATGAAGAAGTATAAGAATTATTCAATCTATGAAGAATTACTCAATGTATGAAGAAGTATAATAAGTACTTAACCTTCACAAAATGAAGTATCCATTGAAGAAGTATAATAAATATGAGACGTTCTTGAAGAATTATAAGAAGTATTCAAGTTGTGGAGAAATATTCAGTATATGAAGAAGAATAAGAAGTATGTAATTCTCGTAAAATTTAATGAATACGAACTATCTGTTTTTGATTGCGAGCAAAATCGCATCTTTTGTTATATCTTCATGAAAATTCTTCAATAAGGCTGTCTTCTTTTTTAGGACTTCATGATTTATCTTCTTGTAAAAATTCTTCAATGATATTGACGGAGTTGTCTTCTTTGTCAGAACTTCATGATATATATACTCTTGTAAAAATTATCCAATGATATTGATGAAATAATTTTCATTAATTGCTGTGGTCTTATCATGCCTTCCTAAGTAAAGGTTTTATTTTTCCACCTCTTTTGTGATAATATTTTTGTATTTGCGATAATATGACAAGTTTGAAAATTCTTGCGAATATACAATCTCGTGACATTGTCGTCTTGCGATGAAATCGCATGACGTTTTTACACTTTCATGTAATAACCAATTGGTCTCATATTAACTTGTTTGTTATGTTCTGCGAGTTCTCTTTGTATGTTTTGTTTGTCTCTTAGAATGCTCGCAGAAATTCAATTGTTGCACAAATATGACAAGCCTTTATGTTTTTGCAAACAAGAAGCCTCGTGACATTTGCGTCTTATAGCACGTATCATCTCCCTAATGGAGGGTGCTGCCCTTTATCTTCCCCTTGGTTTCCCCTTCAAGGAAGCGTACATCGACCATACAAGGTTAGCTCTTCCCATCCGGTTCTGCAAACAACCAACTTTTGATCGCAACCTCTTATCCTTTTTGCCTATAGGGCTTATAGTTACGAGGTTGCACCCTATGGGGTATCTTTGGGCCAAGTGCATCATTTGCCAAGACTTGTCAAAAATGGCAGATGTGCTTCAAGCCCACACGGCACTCTAGACTCAACCGTGTACCTCGGCGCCTTGATCGTTTTCTTCACTTCTTGGGAAAGACAGTATGCCTTAGTCTCCCAACCTAAATCATGTTACACCGCATAATATTGCGTAATGTCGCAAGATTAGGTGAGAATCCAAGGTGTCTAACCCGGATAGGTACCCTGTTATTGGGTTGTACCCCGTAAAGTTCCATGTACTCAGGTGCCTTGGTGGTGTTCCGGTGTCCCTGAGCCATGCTTATAGGTACCCCCTTAAATGACGTACTTTAGGACTTTGCCTCTTACGAAATGTTGCTTTGAGAACTAGTTTGTACGCCACAAAGGTTTTCATGTGTAATATTTATGTGGCTTTCTTTCTTTTTTGAAAGCTGATCACAGATTGCGGTCTTTTATTCGCAAATTGTGGTCTTTTCTTCGCAAGTTAATGTGTGCGTCTTTCTTTAATGAAAGTTAATCGCAATAAAAATTTTGAAACTCGTAATTTTTGCATATTTCCTGCGAGCAAACAATATTCGTAAAATTTATCATGAGTTTTATGGATAATACCTTTTCAAATTCAGTCTATTCCAAGGTCTACCAAGTCTCAAACCCATGTCTCTCCCTTCTGGATCCATCAGCCGATAAGCTCCGCTTCCCACAACCTCTTTGATAACATATGGTCCATCCCATTTTGGTGCTAATTTTCCTCCATTTTCTTTCTGATATGGAGGTGTTTCTCGCATGACCAAATCCCCTGGTTGATATTCACGTTCAATGACTCTCTTGTTGTATTCTCGAGCTAATCGTTCCTGATAAATCTTCATATGGTGCAACACCTTTTCTCTTTTTTCTTCCAAATCATCTAGTTCACTTAATATTACCCCTGCACTTAAATTTCTTTCCCAAGCTTCTTTCTTTGTTGTCGGAATTACAACCTCTGTTGGTAATACTGCTTCTACTCCATATGTTAAGCAATAAGGAGACATTCCAGTTGCCTCTCTTCTAGTTGTATTGTATGCCCAGACTGCACTAGGTACTTGCTCGCACCACCCTTTGAGATGTCCTTCTAATTTCTTTTTGATTGTACCTGCGATTGTTTTATTTGTTGCCTCTGCCTTTCCATTAGCTTGTGGATATAATGGAGTTGATTTCCCACATTTTATCCTAAAAGCACTTAGTAACATCTCTATATTCTTCCCTTTAAATTGTTTTCCATTATCAGATACTAATTGTGCTGGAACTCCGTATCTACAAATGATGTTCTCAAATATGAACGTAAAAACATCTTTATCACGAATATGTTGTACTGCTTTTACTTCTGCGAGCTTCGTGAAATAATCTGTTGTGACTATCAAATATCGCCTTTGTCCGGATCTAGGCAGAAATGGTCCAAAAATATCCAACCCCCATTTCCCAAAAGGCCAGCAGCTTGTTGAAGAAGTTAATGTTTCCCCTGGTGCATGAATTCTTTTACCATGTCGTTGACATTACTTGCATCTTCGTACGAACAATTTTGCGTCTGTATGTATATATGGCCAGTAATATCCTTGTATCTTTGCTCTATACGCTAGAGATCTTCCCCCTCTATGATTGCCAGCTTCTCCTCCATGTAACATCTTCAATATTTTTTCTCCTTCTTCACGAGTTAAGCACCTGAGAGGTGGTCCATTGAAAGATTTTATGTATAAAATTCCTTCTCGCAACTCATAGTTTGTTGCACGACTCTTTAATTTATGTGCTTCTAGTATGTTCCTGGATAATTCTCCTGTTGCGAGATATGCATGAATTTCTTTTCTCCAATCTGCGATGTTATTTGGTAATTATCTTTCTACTTCCATCACAACTGCCTCCTCAATTTATTCTTCTTTGTTCACCAATGGGTGTTGAATCGTCTAAATTTTGATATTTCTTGTATTAGGATTTGTCATCATACTTGGAATGAATGCAAAAGCATCTGCGAGTCGATTGTACTTCCTTGTTATATGCCTCCACTTTAATTTTGGTATCTTCGCAGATAATTCAGCAACAAGTTTCTTGTATTTCTTCAAGGAAGACTCATTTTTGGTATATTCCCCTTTAATTTGACAAATTACTAGCAGCGAATCACTTGTTATCCTTATACTTTCAAGATTCTTTTCTATTGCGATCTTCAATGTGTGCACTATAGCTTCGTACTCTGTTTCATTGTTCGTGGATGCAAATTCTAGTCTGAATGAGAATGATGTTCTTTCTCCTTCTGGTGAGATCAACACAACTCCAATTCCATTCCCCTCACTGTTGGATGATCTGTCTACTAAAATTTCCCATCTATTTGGTTCTGTTAACAAGTCTTTTGGATTCCCAAATTCTTCTTCAATATCCATCATTTCTTCTACTGCTTCATCTTCTTCCAAAGGAAATTCTGCCAAGAAATCTGCGACAACTTGTGACTTTTGCGATGATAATACTTCGTATTTTATCTTGTAATGGTTTACTTGTGCATTCCACCTTTCTATTCTCCCTGACCTTTTGGTGTTCTTCATAACTGATTCAATTGGCACCTTGGTTACCACTTTTATCACATGTGCTTGGAAGTATATTCGTAACTTGAATTATGCATAAACCAGGGTTAAGATTAACTTCTCCATTTTAGAATAATTTCTCTCTGCTGCGTTAAAAGTTTTACTGATGCAGTAAATGGGCCTTTCTATTCCTGCGTCTGTTCGCAACAGAACTGCACTTAGAGCATATGGAGTTGTTGCGAGATATACCAATAATTCTTCGTTTTTCTCTGGTTTCTGTAATATGGATGTATTTGTGAGATATTCTTTGATTCCTTGAAAAGCTTTTTCACATTCATCAGTCCACTTGAATTTTGCTCCCTTCTTAAGTATGTTGAAAAAATGTTTGCACTTATCTGACATTCGCGAAATAAATCTTCCGAGTGAAGCCAAGAGTCCATTTAGCTTTTGTACTTCCTTTACTGTTGCAGGTGTTGGCATGTCATGAATTGCTTGTACCTTTTCTGGATCAACTTGTATCCCCTCCTTTGATACTATATATCCCAAGAATTTTCCAGATGCAACTCCAACTATACATTTCTCAGGATTTAATTTGATGTTGAACTTTCTCATTTGTTCAAATATTTCCTTCAAATCTTGCACATGATCTTTGGCTTCTTTGCTTTTTATCAACATATCATCTACATATACTTCCAAAGTTTTATGTATCCACTTTGCGAACACTTTTTCAACCATTCTTTGATATGTAGCACCCGCATTTCGCAAACCAAATGGCATATTCACATAACAATACAAACCTCTTGGAGAAAAAAAGGCAGTATGTTCTTGATCTTCTTCTGCGAGTGATATTTGATTATACCCTTTATATCCATCAAGTGAAGTGACTCTATCATGTCCTGCAGCTGATTCCACCATTTGTGGTATGTCTGGTAATGGAAAGCTATTTTTGGGGCAGGCTTTGTTTAGATCAGTGAAATCTATACAAATTCTTATCCCTTTATTCTTTTTAGGAACAATGACCATATTCGCAATCCATTCTGGGTATTTTGCTTCCCTTATGATTCCTGCATCCAGCATCTTTTGTAATTCTTCTTCTGTCTTTGCATGATAACTTTGTGATATATTCCTTATCCTTTGTTTGAATGGTCTTACGTTTTTATCGATGTTCAATCTATGACACGCCACTGATGGATCAATTCCTGGTATCTCATCTACACTTCCTGCGAATATATCTTTATATTCTCGTAAGAGATCAATAGTTCTCTTTTCTTCTTCTTCATCCATCTTAGTTCCAATTCGCAAGAATAAAGGCTCCTCTTTACTTCCAATATTTACTTCTTTAGTTGGTTCAGCTGCAACATAGCTTGGACTTTGCTCCCCCATAGGTGTTGGTTCTTTGATTACTTTTGATGGTTCCCCTTCTTTTTCTGGAATCTCACTTGGTATTCCTCTCCCTTCCTTTGCTCTTATTGTATACACTCTGAATTCTTATTCCTTTTTTACCTCCTTCGCAAGTTTTCTACGAAACTGTTTCTTTCTTGCTCTCCCCCCCCCACTGTTTTACTTCAATCTGATAACAAAATTTTGCACTATCAAGATCTCCTTTTATTTCCTGTATTCCATTTGGTGTAGGAAATTTTATTTTCTAATGTAATGTTGAAGCAACAGCTTTGATCACATGAATCCACGACCTTCCTATCAGCATATTATATGGAGATTCCATATCTATCACACATAAGACTATATGTGTTTCGATTTCTCCTAGCAATATTCGCAGTGCTATTTCCCCTTTATATTTTGTTGTAGATTTTCCTAATCCATGAATGAGACATTTTGAATTTGTGATTTCTTCATCTTTAATTCCCATCCCTTTAAGTGCATGATAGAATATGATATTAACAGAACTCCCTGTATCAACCAAGATTCGGTTTAATTTCCATTTTTCTATAGATTTCTTCTCTTCTCTCATGACTGGAACTGTGATCACCAATGGTGAAGTGTGGTTCAAGTCTTCATTTGGAATTTCTGCTACTGAAAATGTGATTTTCTATTTTTCCCATTCTTCTAAAGTTGTTATTTTCTCCTCCTCCATGATCTTTCTTCCTCTACAATCTCGCTTGTATATCTTTCCCTTCATGTTATTATGAAATTCATCAATCATTGTCTTTGTGATCATATTACATTCTTCTTTTTTGCAATCTCCATCCACTGACTCCATTTGATCTTCAAATTTTCCACAATTCCTTCAAATTTTGGCTATCACAATCCTCAAGTCCCTGTTTCTAGCGCCAATTATGTAGTTGCAGAATAACCTACAACTACACCCTCAATAGAATTAGTAAAACTTGAGAAGTTCTTGATGTTGAATGACAAATTTTTTATTAATTCTCTCAATTGATTACAAAGAAGTATCTAAATGGAATTAGAATAGTTACAACTTTCTCTATTCTCTTTCCTAAGATAATTTCTAATACTCACCAAAAGAACCTCTCGAATTTTACATTTGAACTCCTATTTATAATGAACTTTGTACAGCTGTATATGTGTTGCGAAGTATCGCAACACATCTTCGTACGATTATTCTATCTTCTCAAATCTTCATACTTCCATGTGCTTCCTCTATCTTCGTATTGTTTTGTAACTCTTTCCTCTTATATTTGTCACGATGTTCATAAGTTAATGCCTTGTGATATTCGGTACCTACATCTTGCCTCTTCTCATGTCAATTCTGCGAAGAAGAAATGATCGTGAGAACATAACCGTTACTTAATCTTTTAGAATTTGGACACGTCTTTCGTAACCGTCCTTTTTTAGTTATTCCATTATATAAACTCTTTTATATTCTCTTCCTTTTCTTCTTCTTATTTTCTCTTTTTACTTCTGCAATTTTGTCTTCTTATCACACTCTCCGTTACCATTTTCTCCCCCTGTTCATATCATCATGAGTTCTCCAAGGTTATTTTCTTCTATCTTCACGTTTTTCACTTGTTTTTCTCTTTGATTTCTATATAATTTATTATTTGATTTTGGTTTATTTCAGCAAAACTATTCCTCAGGTGAAATCTCCACCCAGAAATTCAAGCCCTAATCTTCGGTACCTACAACAGAGGCAACAATATTGTTATTACAAGAATAGTACTTATTACTACCTTGCTATTCGCAGGCTTTCTTTTGTTTACAGCGACTCTTTATTGCGAACCCTTGGGAATATTAGGGTTTTGGACCGTAAATTTGGTGCTAGAGGTGCTTTTGCTGAAACAGAAACAATATGGGAATTACATAAATATTAACAAAATCAAATAAGACAATTTCAGTAAATAAGATCAATTTCAGTAAGATCAGTTTTAGCAAAATCAGAAGAAGAAAAAAGAAAACTAACCTTGATGACTCCATAAGAACAGTAGCAGAAAGATGAATTCGTAAAAAGTTGCAGACGATGAAGATTTACAGAGAATGTGGATATGAAGAAGCCGAAGTAAAAGAAGGAAATTATTTCTCTACTAGATCTCTTCTTAAATAGACAAAAAAGTGATGACCGGTTAGCATTGAATGTGCCGGTGGGTAGGGGAATATTTAACACGTGTAAGCGGTTATGTTTAATTCATGGAATCTTGTCGATAGAGAACTTAACGAAATAAATAAACAGTTGCGGCATTTTGAAACACAAATTCTCATATCATTCTCTCCTTTGCAGAAAAGACATGAGAAGAGGCAAGATGTAGGATCAGAATATCGCAACATCAATACCTTTGCGAAATCTTTATATAACACACTGCGAAGACATCGCAGATTGGTTACAGAAATGACGTGACAGATGACGGCAGCCTAAACACAAGAAAGATATGAATGCCTAGCGATATTTAGGAATGTTGTGAAATTTAATATTTGTATACTTGCGAGAATATCGCAAGCCAGATCCGAAAATAAATGACAGCTTAGCTGTCATCCACTATGTAATATCCTATATAAAGAGTCGAATAGGCTTAAGGAGGGGAGAGATATTTTTAGAGTGGAGAGAAAGTTTTGAGGAGAGAGAAAGTCTTGAACAGTGGTTGTATTTTTGATTTCATTTCCTTCTTGTAAAATTTCTAAACTCAATTAATAAAAAGTGTGATTGTTGATATTAAAGATGTGTTGATTATTATGAATTCTTGTGAGGGATGTATTGTGGGAATTCCTGCCACTACACGCTGCACACTATAAACTACCAGACCAATACCCCAGTAAGTATCCCCCAGTTTGTGACATGTTTGATGTCTCGATTGTGTGTATCGTGGGACCCACAGAAGGTAGCATACGGTGCTAGGTTAAATAACTAAGTTATTTGGGAAGTCGATATTTATGAAATATCGTGCGTATTTTATGCATGTAATACATCGAATATATTCATCATGGATGAAGCATCGCTGCTTTAATGCTTAATGGAGTAGATTACGGATTAAGCATCTTAAAACATACGCATGCCTAGCCGTTTTCGAGTGACCGTTTGGAGGATGTACAAGCAAGCCCTCTCTTGGCCGATCTCTCCATGTGGTAGAGTGACGGATGCTAGTCACCAAGGTATCTTAATGTTCGTTTAGCTCCTAGCATGGTCTGTCCAACCAGGTTGATAGAGTTGGATGGACGAGATGACACATCTACGACCGTTGATTAGGGTTTTGAAGAGGTGCGCAAGCATCACTCTTCAACTTGGTAGAAACCAAGCATGAGAAGTTTTTTAGAGAGGACCAACCAGGCATGCGTGTAGATGGCATGCTGGTGTCCATGCCCATACTTCACTGTCCCATGAAGGTGCGATCTAGGCCACTCAAGTTTATCGGTAAAGAGGAGTGGCTGAGATTGATTTGCGACAGGAATCCTGTGCCGAAAAGGAGTTGGAAACCGTGTGAACATTCCTAGTTTGGGTGCATGGATCGAGGCGCTCGGCCATGGCCGGCCTTGGTCGATCAGTCACATATGTAGACGGTCCCATGGTGTTTGTATTGGCATGCTTGGGACCCTTTGAATCCATATCTACACCCTCCATCTATGCTTGCGGAGATGGATGGTTGTGACTGATTTGCGACATATGCGATATGCTGCAAACCCTAATTAGGATTTCATGTGCACACTACTTCGGTTGGACGAAGTTGCAAACTATGCTCCTTGTCTGGGATGGCCAACCATGTGGGGCCCACATTAGGCCGGCGGTGAGCATGTATGTACTTGCTCTATAACCTTGGGCATGATCTAAGCCATCCAACCATGCTTGTGAATTTGGATGGTCGTGATCGATTAGCGACACATATAATATGCCGTTGTTTATGGGTGAAAACTATTTCTGCCGGTTTTAGTAATTTGGGGCGTGTGGATGAGAAATGAGTCTAAACCTTAAATAAATGTACTGCATGGGAGTGCTTGTAGATTCGAGAAATCAATCTGTGCAAATTCGGCCTAAACCAAGAAATGGCCGTTCCAGACTTATTTCGGTCACAAAGTGAAGGAGATGGGGTTGATCTCAGGGAGGGAAGCGAGGAAGGTGTTAAGATTGTGAAGGTGTTGGCTATGTGTGACTTGTATTAGAAAGATGATTTGTCTTGTTAGATGTAAGCTATAAGTTCCGGTGTTTGAATACGATTGTATCAACACTTGCCTCTATTGTCTTGTCTTGCCTTGTTCCTGTTTGGAAAATAGGGAGGAGAACCTATTTATACAAGTTTTTAAGCCTGACCCTTGTATCTCGTGGGAAGTGGAGAAAGTGGAGTGATGGAGTAGTGGAGTCATGTGTTAGTGTCCCACGACCAGTCTTTCCCACTTCTCTCATCATCACTAACCGTCCATGACTTCCTGACACGTTCTTGTGATGGCGCATTGTGCGCTGCACGCTGTAAACCTCCAGACCAATACCCCAGTATGTATCCCCCAGTTTATGACATGATTGATGTCTCGAGTGTGTGGATCGTGGGACCCATAGAAAGTAGCATGTAATGCTAGATAAAATAACTAAGTTATTTAGAAAGTCGATACTTGTGAAGTATCGTGTGTATTCTATGCAGGTACTGCATCGAGTATATTCATCATGTATGAAGCATCACTGTTTGAGCATCTCAAAATAGCCTCATGTCCAGCCTACTTCATGTGATGGTTTGGAGGTTGCGCAAGCAAATCCTCCCTTGGCCGACAACATAGTGTGGTAGAGTGACGGGTGGTGATCACCATGACGCCTCAATGACTAATTAACTCCTGACCAGGGTTGTATAACCAATCAGGTGAAGTTGGATGGACGAGATGATCTTTGAGACACTCATCTGCGACTGTTAGTGGAATTAGGGTTTTAGAAGAGGTGTGCAAGCACCACTTTTCAACTTGGTCGAATCCAAGCTTGGGACACGATTTCGGCATGGACGATCGGGCATGCGTGTAGACGGCATGCCGGTATACATTCCCATACCTCATTGTCCCATGAAAGTGTGATTTGGACCGCTCAATTTGTCTGGCAAAGAGGAGCGGTCAGGATTGATTTATGACAGAAGTTTGGTGCCGCAAATGCCGCGCGTCATGCCTTCTTCAGGCACGCATTTTGGGAAAGCCAATCTTGGTCGATCCCGGCCGATTGGTTTGGCGTGTAGGAGGCAGGCTGGTGTATATGCCTATACCTTACTTTCCCATAAGAACGTGATCTAAGCCACTCAATTCGTCCGGCAAAGTTGAGTGGTCAAGATCAGTTTGTGATTGGGAAGTGTGACCATGCTAGTTTGGGCGTGCGAATTGGAACGACCAGGCATGGTATGCCTTGGCTGATCGGGTGTGGAGATAGATGGGTCCACGGTGATCATATTGATGCTCACTGGACCTGCTCAGTTGGCTCATAAACCCTCCATTCAATCAGGAGAAAACGGACGTTTGCTATCAATGCAAACCCTAATTGGGGTTTTGTCGGCCGTGCGGCATGCCCACTTTGGGCGCACGATCTGGAACGACCATCCATGGTTGTTCCTGACTGATCGGTTATGTGTGTAGGCGGGCTTACAGTGAGCGTGTTGACATGCTCTGGGCCCTTTGAATCTACATCTACACCCTCCATCTATGCATGCGAAGATGGATGGTTGAGACTATTTTGCGACACATGTAATGTGCCGCAAACCCTAATTTAGGGTTTTTCGTCCATACTGCTTTGGCTTGGACGGTTTGGCAAGCTATGCCACCCTTTTAGGGAGGCCGACCATGCGGGGGCCGTGTTGGGTCGGTAGTGAATATTCCAATACCTGCTTGGGGTCATGGATTCAATCTAAGCCATATAATCATGCTGGTGAAGTTGTATCGTCGTGATCATTTCTGAGACTGATATGAACAGTCCAGATTAAAATATGCTCAATCGGGCTAGTATAACACATCGAGAGATGTATGCTCAATTGGGCTAGTATAACACATCGAGAGTTGCAGCCTGTACGAGTATTTCGTACATGCTTCATTATTAATGCTTGGAGGTTCGTGTTGCTCTGCTGAGAACAACACTCAGTCTTCATGCCGCACCGATAATGAGTACAGGAAATACAAGGCTGGTCATGCATTAATTAATAATGCGGTAAATTCACAGGGTATATGGGATTGTTGCTATATGCTCCAACCTGGATGAATTTCGTGTATTTAATTCACAGAATACTGGGATTATTGCAACATGCTCCATTCTAGGTGAATTAGTAAAATAAGAAGTATTCATCACTTATTATTAGCTTTATCTTTTGCAAAATGTTAGCGCATAATTTTGGATTTTACAATTTTAGCCTTAAATGAAAATCCACCATCAACAGCCGCAAACCCTAATTAAGGTTTTGGATCGGTCGTGTGTACACGACTTCAACCTAACGGTTTGGCAGGCGACACTCCTCTTTTGGGGATGCCGACTATGTGGGACCCATATTGGGTCGGTGGTGAACACGGTGATACCTGACTGACAGTTATGGGTTTGATCCAAGCCATCCAAACATGCTGGTGAAGTTGGATGACCGTTATCAATTTAAGACCCTTTAGCGACCCTTAAAGCATCGTGTCATCCGAACTCTGGGCGAACGTTTACTCCTCCCTGGCTAGGTCGTGAGATGGTCGGCTATGCAGGTAGAAAAGGGAGGCCCGCCGATAAGTACCATGGCACTTGTCCGACCGTGCTTAAAGCAATCCATGTCGTACAACCGTGCCAGTGAAGTTGGACGGATGTGGCTGTTTTGAGACCGCCATTTAGGGCCTTTTCTCATACGAGCTTCTAATCTGCTTCATAACCATCCTTTTTAGGCTGGCGTTTGGTGGCTTTTGGGATGCATGATATGTATTCGACCGGCTAGGGCAAAAACGGGCCCGCTAGTGGTCATTGCGGTGATAGCCTGCTCCTGCTAGGGTTCGTCTAGGCGGGTTGATTCGTGCGGCCAACTTGCGTGGTCGTGATTGTTTCTGACACTGATATGGACAGTCCAGATTCAAAATATGCTCGATCGGGCTAGTATAACACACCGAGAGATGATTCTCTTTGTCAGAGAATGGTGTAGCCTGTATGGGTATTTCGTGCATGCCTCGCTATTGATACTTGGATATTCATGTTAATCTGCTGAGAGTAAAAACCAGTCATCATGCCGCACCAATAGTGAGAGTTCTGCTGAGAACAACACAGGAAATACGAGGCGATTTATGCATTAATTAATAATGCTAAAATTCACAGAATACTTGGGGATTGTTGCTACATGCTCCATTCTAGGTGAATTAATAAAGAGGAAAAGTATTCATCACTTATCAAATAGTCTTATCATTTGCAGGATGTCGACACAAAAATTGGTTTTACAACTTTAGCCTTGAACTAAAATCCACCATCAACATTAAGTCCCCTGCCTAGCACATGATGGTTACACTATTGTGGGGTAGGCATTAGATGGTGACATATACAACATAAGAAAACAAAATGAGGGAAGTCTACCTGGAGGGATTCTGACCAATCGTGGGCAATCCTTCATGTGTGCGTGACCATGGGCCTTGGTGGGACCGGCTTTCTCCCTTTGGTGTTTGAGCTAGGAATAGAATTCTTCTTCTACTGGGATTCCCCTAGCGTGGGTGCTTACACATTGCTGGCCAAATCGCTCATATCCAACTGCTCCTCTAATCTTTGATTATGGTTTGAAAGAAAGCATGACTTGGTCGGTGTTGAATCCTCATATATCGGGTAGGCTTCGCCGCAACCGCTTTAGTATTCCTTTATGGTTTCTTCGACATATATGTATATGTAGGGATCTTGAACCACTTTCTACAATCTTGTGATAAAATTTTCTGTAATACCTTGTATTTTTTAGCTACTGTTTCGGGTCAGGTCATACCTGGATTGGTTAACCTTGTGTTTAGATTGTTGTTCCTTAGCCTTAGCCTTAGCCTAGGTGGGTGGATTGAACAAGGAAGGCTACAAGTTAGGGTGGAAATAGAGCCACCCAAATTCATTGTTATTCCTTAGTAATGTTATTAAGGTTTTATAATTTTAGAAAATAAGTTTTAGAGAGAGAAAACTAAAAACTAGGGAGAAGAAGGAGATGAATCTAGGATTTATTTTAGAGAGGGAAACCATGGAAAATCAGTGGAGAATCAAGAGGAGTTTTTTTTTTAAGCAATTGAGGTATAATGCTAGATCCCCTTTCTCTTTATGTTTTTGTTATACTTGATTTTGAATTTGTAAAATTAGTTCTCAGTAATTTATTGATTTAAAAATATGAAGCTAATTGATGATCGGCCTTTCAATATTGATAGATAACATGCTTAGGTATCTCTAGTTAAAATTTGAGAATACTTCACCACAGATGCACCGTTAAATGTTTGTTTGAACTTGGATGTTGATTTCTGAAATTTTTGTACATTTTCTCTTTGTCTGTTCTTGACTGTGTTTAGGTAATCTTGATGATATCAAAACGATTTTAGATACTGATAAAATTTAAGGATTTATGTCTTATCTTTAATTGTGCGTTGTGTTTGCTAAATTTCGAATTATTATGAATTTACTGTGAATATTTTGGTAAAATGATACAATTTGTCCAAATTTTTAGAATGATCGTATAAAATCAATAACTCTCATTTGAACCGTTGGGTTTTCGTAAAAATTGGATATGACATAGATACATATGTTAGAAACGTTTCACTGAAATTTGAAGACGATCGGTTTTAGGAATCATTATGAAACATGTAATATAAAATTCTTGTTGTTATTGAAAGTAGATGAATTGAGCCAAGAACAAAAGAATTCTTTTGATTGATGAAAATAGTTGTTGTTAATTCCTTTTTTCTTTTGATTGATGAAAATAGTTGTTGTTAATTTCTTTTTTTCTTTTGATAGATGGAAATAGTTGTTGTTAATTCTTTTTTTCTTTTGATTGATGAAAATAGTTGTTGTTAATTCTTTTTTCTTTCTTTTTCTTTAGATTAAAGAATTCTTAGTGGGAGACAAAGAATTCTTTTGATTATTGAAATTAGTTGTTATTAATGCTTTTTATTTCTTTTTCTTTAGATTAAAGAATTCTTAGTGGGAGACAAATAATTCTTTTGATTGTTGAAAGTAGTTGTTATTAATTCTTTTTTTTTATTAGATTAAAGAATTCTTAGTGGTAGACAAAGAATTATTTTTGTTATTGAAAGTAGTTATTTTAATAATGAAAGTTTAAGAAATAATAGATATTAATAACTTGTTATGTTCAAATTTGAATTCTTTTTGGTTTTTGGTGGAATCCTATGAAATACTTTTCTTTATAGTACTATTTGCTTTAATAAAGAATAAAAGGGAAGAATTATATTGGAGAGAGAAAGAAATTAAAGGAAGGTGGTAGTGGTAGACATAAATTATTAGCACCACTTTGAAGGACATAATTATTAGATCCTTATCTTGACCAAAACTTTTAAACATGGGGTTAGGTGGATCTCGTTTTAGGTAATGAGTATATATATATATCTTATACTGAAAAAGAAAAGAGTAACCTAGCCAACCTTTTCTTCTGCCTTCCATTATTCTTTTGTAGTCGTGAATGATATAATGGAAACAAAAATCTAAATTAGTAGAAATAGCTAGAGATTCTTTTAGTTTATATCAAAGACGATTTCTTCGGTGATAAAGCTCTTCCTTGTATTGTTGATAGTTTTTGGATTGCGATTCGAGGTAGGCGCAACACAATCTAAAACTCTTTTTATTTATGGTTTTGTTAATTAAATTTATATTTACAAGTTTTCAATAATATATGAATGATAATCGATGTTGTGAGCATGATTATGAAGGATGGGATGCGGTCCATAGATTGATTCTTAAAAATTATTTATGACGGGATACGAGATATCCTTGGGAATGGTTTTGTTTCCTAAACCCACGTGGGGCTCCCTGGGGCGAGCGGATTGATTGAATTTATTGTTGTTATGGATGTGGTGTTTCCATGTGTTTATGGTGTTATTAATTTTGCAAATTATATTGAAAAGAAATTGAAAAATGTTTAAATAAAATATTTTGTTGCTTCTTTGCCTATTGAGTGTCAAAACTCATGTCATTTCATGACAAAAATTCCAGATTTTATGACACCACATGGAGCTAATGGCAGAAAAGAATAGAGATCGGTTTTGGTGTTTTAATTAGTAGTTGCATATTATGATTGGAAATTTGAAATAAAATATCATCAAACTCTCTTTTGGATGATTTATTGAGTGGTTATTGAGTATTTATATTTTGGAGATTTTTGGGTTAATGTATAATTAATGGGACAATGTTTTATTTAGAAACTTTTATTTGATTAGACAATGAAAACTTCTGAGTCATGTTAGTTTGACTGTTAATGATAATTATTTTTTACGATATTTATGACTGAATATTTATGGTATGCGTAAAACTCATGTTTTATGAAGTTGTTAAAATATTAGAATTTTCTGAGTCCCGAAAGTAGTTTTAAAACAATTGTTCCTCACTGTAAGAAATTCAAACTTTTTCTGACAGATTCAACTATATTGAAGTATTTTTGTTTTAAATTTATTCTACAACATGTTTTAGGATTTGGTGTCCTCTGTAAACTTGAAGATCTTTCTTTTTTATTTTCAAAAATGGTAAACTAAACCTGAATTGGAGTTGTGAGTGATTTTATATGATTTTTATAAAATGGACTATCTCTGTTTTTCTTTTCTACAGTTCTGGTCAACTACGTATTTTACTGTGGTCAAAAGGTCCTTAAGATGATCTAAAAATTATGTAAAATTTATGAATGGAACTATGCTACGTTAGAATTCAGAGCGTATAATTAAAATAATATTTGGATTTGAATTTGGTTCAATAAAATTCTTGGAGTTAACATATGTATGTTTTTGTTTTATGATTCTTCCTTAAACATGCGATTCCTTTGGATTAAATCTGGAAGGTTTAACGGTGAAATTAATTTTTATGGAAACTATAATTCTTTAGTGTTCATGTGGGTTAAAAAATCACGACAAGTCAACGGTTAGATGTTCCTAAAGGAATTTTTGCGTATCCGCTGCGACCGAATTTCTGAATTGAACATAACAAAAATTTAGACAAAGAATTAGTTGTTTAAACTTGGGCCAAGTGTGGAAGTCTAGGCTTGTTATTCAATGTAGCATTTCGGATTTTGGGTTTGAATTTGGGTCGAAATCTAGGCCCGAAATTCGGGGTGTCACAGTTTGGTATCAGAGCGAGTCTGATCCTTTGGGCAGGCTAGTTTCTGAATAAGTCAATGTGTGTATATGCTTGTATGTGAATTGATTGCAGCAATTGTTGATTGTGTTTTGGTAGAATGCATAATAGGTTTCACTCCTTTTGCATAGAGAATTCTCTCTGTGATACTTATGATTTAATGTCCTTCATTCAGTACATGTCTCGTCGTAATAATGGTTCAACCGGCCCACAAGATGGGGGTTTTGGTGATGTTGTTCGTGCTTTAAATGTTGTTGCTCAAGCAATGCAGCAACAAGTGACTCTTAATCAGAATGCACCTCCCCCTCCCCCGCCACTTAATCAACGGGCTTTGTTAGTTAGAAGGTTTATTGAACAAAATCCTGATTCCTTCAAGGGTAATCTTGATCCACTAGTTGCTGAACATTGGATAGATAAGATTGAGAAAATATTCACCCTATTAGGCGTGAATGATGAGAATAAGCTGGATCTTGCTGTTTATAAGTTTGAGGGTGAGGCCACTCGTTGGTGGGACTTGACTCGTTGTTCTAGGAATGACGGTGTGTTTACTTGGGTGGAATTTCGACTAGCCTTCCTAAATAAGTACTTTCCACAAACTGCACGAAACCAGCGCATGATCGAATTTATGCAGTTGACCCAGAGGAACATGACAGTAGCACAATACCAAGCCAAGTTTGAAGAACTCTCTCGTTTTTATACTAACCTGGTTGATAATGAAGAATTTAAGACTTTTAAGTTTCAGGAGGGACTTAGGCCTTCAATCAAGAGTAGGTTGTATATTCTGAAGATTACCTCTTATAATGAGATAGTGGAAAGAGCAATGATTGCTGAGAGAGACATTGAGGAGGAAAATAGAATTCAAGAATGTCATACTGGGGATAAGAACAAGAATAAAAATAACAACCTTCCATACCAGAAGAAAGGAAATTGACCGAATATAGGGCTTCATGCACCTTCATGTTACCATTGCAAACAACCTGGATATTTTAAGAGGAACTGTCCTTCACTTATTTCTCAGAGGAACCAACAACCATTTACACCTCAGAACTAGCGTCAAGGGTATCAACAGAACCGTCCTCTGAACAATCCACCACAATACTAAGCTCGATAACCCCCTCAGCGACCTAAGGTCTTCAATATTTCTCATGTTGGACATGATCCGGATAACTCAGTTGTTGAAGTTACATTCTTAGTTTACAATTCTTGGGCTAAGATATTGTTTGATACTGGTGCTACTCATTCATTTATTGCTTCTTCATTTGTCTTTTCCTTGCGTTTGGAAAATGAAATACTTGATAGGATTATTGGCGTAGCTAATCCTGTAGGAGGTAGTGCACGTGTTGATCGCGTGGCACGAAAGTGTGTAATACGTATAGCTAGGCATTAGTTTTTGATTGACCTTTTTGTGATGAATATGTCTAATTATGACATAATCCTGGGTATGGATTGGTTATCCACTCATCATGTTGTTTTTGATTGCTTTCAAAAACATGTGACTTTGCACTCGGGTGAAGGTTCAGTTGTCCACTTTACCGGAACTCGTAGTTTTGTAACTCCCCATATCTTGTCGGAAAGACATTTTCGACAGACTCATTCTAGAGGTTTTCTTTATCACTTAGAGATGATAGAAGACGAGCAGCAAGATTCCGTCTCTACTATGGGTATTCCAGTGGTAGAAGAGTTTGAAGATGTTTTCCCTGAAGAATTACCAGTTTTTCCACCTAGAAGAGAAATGGACTTCACCATTGAAGTTCAACCAGGTACTTCGCCAATTTCGATGGCTCCTTATCGAATGGCACCAATGGAGTTGAAAGAACTGGACAAAAAACTACTCGAGTTGAAAGCTAAGGGTTTTATTCGAGGTAGTACGTCACCTTGGGGTGCACCAGTCCGTTTTGTGAATAAGAAGGATAATTCACTAAGATTATGCATCGATTATAGAAAACTCAATGAAGTTACAGTGAAAAATAAGTATCCCTTACCTAGGATCGAAGATTTGTTTGATCAGTTGAAGGATTCCCAATTTTTCTCGAAGATTGATATGCGATCAGCTTATCATCAACTGCGAATCAAGGATAAGTATATTCCGAAAACCGCTTTTCGAACTCGATTTGGACATTTCGAGTTTGTAGTGATGCCATTTGGACTCACAAATGCTCCAGCAGCATTCATGGATCTTATGCATCGAATTTTCCGACCTTATTTAGATAAATTCGTAGTGGTATTTGTAGATGACATTCTTATTTATTCACGGTCACGAGAAGAGCACGAGGAGCACCTGAGATTAGTGTTGCATTTGTTGAGATCTCATCAGTTGTATGCTAAGTTGAGTAAATGTGACTTCTGGCTTTCTAAAGTCCGGTTTTTGGGACACGTAGTTTGTAGAGAATGAATAAAGGTGGACCATCTAAGGTTGAAGCAGTTACTAAATGGGAAATGCCAAAGAATGTGTTTGAAGTTCGTAGATTTCTGGGCTTAGCGGGTTACTATAGACGATTCATTCAATATTTCTCAAGGCTTGCTTCACCATTAACAAGGTTGACTCGAAAGGATTCCAAGTTCGAGTGGAATGATGATTGTGAGAAGGCTTTCTCCATTCTGAAGGAGAAATTAACTACTGCACCAGTTTTGACAACACCAGTAAGTGGAATTGGTTATGTGATCTTTTATGATGCATCGTTGAAGGGTTTAGGATGCGTTCTTATGCAAGAAGGAAAAGTGGTAACTTATGCCTCAAAACAATTAAAGACTCATGATTTGAATTACGCAACTCATGACCTAGAATTGGCATCTATTGTGTTCGCACTGAAATTGTGGAGACATTATCTGTATGGTGAGAAGATAGACATATTTTGTGACCATAAGAGCTTGCAGTATATTTTTACCCAACGAGATTTGAACCTAAGACAGAGGCGTTGGGTGGAATTTCTTAATGATTACATGTATACTTTCCATTACCATCCAGGGAAGGCAAATGTTATAGCAGACGCTCTTAGCAAAAAATTGAGGACCGGTGTAGCAGGTATGACTCTTCATGCTTGGGATTTGTGCAGACTTATGGAGGAATGCAACTTGAGACCTGACGAGATGATTTACAATATTGTAGTTGTTCCAGAGTTACAACAACATATTGTAGAAGCTCAACATACTGATAGAGAGATGATTTCAATTCTTTCTCAAATAGAGAAAGGTCAAACACCAGATGGTTGGACTCAAACTAATGGTGTACATCGTTTTATGGGGAAAAATTTTGTGCCAGCAAAATTGAGGATGGAAGTACTAGAACAGGCTCATAATTCTAAGTTTAACGTTCATCTGGGAGGATCGAAGATGTACCATGATATGAAAAGACAGTATTGGTGAAAAGGGATGAAAAAAGATGTTGCCTTGTATGTGTCGAGATGTCTCACTTTCCATCAAGTGAAGATGGATCATTAGAAACCAGGAGGGTTACTTCAACCATTGCCCATCTCAGAATGGAAATGGGAACACATCACTATGGATTTCGTCATGGGATTACCCAAAACTGCATATGGAAAGGATGATATATGGGTTATCGTTGATAAACTTACCAAGTCAGCGCACTTATTATCAATCAAGAAGACTGATACGTTAGCCACGTTAAGTCAGATGTATATCCATGAGATAATAAGGTTGCACGGTACGCCGGTGTCAATTGTATCTGACAGAGATCCTCGTTTTACTTCTCAGTTCTGGAAAAGTTTACAGAAGGCGTTAGGTACACATGTCTCTCTTAGTACTGCCTTTCATCCCCAGACCGACGGGCAGTCTGAACGGGTAATTCAGATTATGGAGGATATGCTACGAGCTTGTGCCTTGGATTTCAAAGGAAATTGGAGTAAGAATTTGCCATTAGTAGAGTTTGCTTATAACAATAGCCATTAGGCTAGTATTGGTATGGCACCTTTTGAAGCATTGTATGTACGACATTGTAGATCTCCAGTGTGTTGGACCGAGATCGGCGAGCGTAGCATTTTTGGACCTGATTTGGCACGAGAGACGACGGAGAAGGTTCAGTTAATCCAACAGAGGTTAATGACAGCACAAAGTCTTCTGTAGTAGCGGAATATCACAGCAAATGATAACTTACGAAATTATGGAGAGAAAATACATTTTGCGAGTATAGAATATTTTGCGAAGATAAAGAAATCACGAAGAACGTTTTACGAGTAAAGGAAGTTCATGAAGTAAATTTGCGAAGGTTCGTATGATGATTCTTTGATCCGAAATTAAGGGAAAGATTAGTTGTTATCCAATGTGTAAAATCATATAAATAGCCATTTAGGAATGAGAGGAAAGAGGGAGACACATTTTGAGAGAGGGGATGATTTTAGGAGGAGAGAGAAAATTTTAGAGAGGGATTTATTTTCTTTATCATCTTCTTCCCCAAAATTCTAGAGCTCCAAATATTCATTAATGGAGTCTCAATTGTAAAATCATGTAATCACATACAATCACTAGTGAAGCACCATGGATGTAGATCACATTGATCGAACCACGTAAAAATCTTTGTGTTTTTTTATAATTTTAGTACCTTAATTCTTAGTTTCATATCAAATTAATTAGGTTTAGGAATCATTTTAATGGATTCTAATGAGGGTGTAGTTGTGAGATAATCGGCAACTACAAAAGAGCTATGCAGACAAGAGACGTCGACCTTTAGAGTTTACTGAGGGTGACTTGGTATTACTCAAAGTGAGCCCAAAGAGAGGTGTTAAACATTTTGGCAAGAAAGGAAAGTTATCACCACGTTACATTGGACCCTTCCGGATTGTTCGGCGCATTGGTGCAGCATCTTATCAGTTGGAGTTACCTCAGAGAATTGGGCATGTTCATGACACTTTCCATGTGTCAATGTTACGGAAGTACGAGAGAGATCCTTCATATGTTATTGACCCTTCACATATTATTGCTTGGGAATATTTGGAGATTCAAGAGGATGCTACATAAGTGAAGATACCGGTTCGAATTTTAGACTTTAAGGAACATGTGCTTCGCACAAAGACCATCCCTATGGTTAAGGTGCAGTGGCAGCGTCGCCAAGTCGAGGAAGCAACGTGGGAATTAGAGTCCAAGATGCGAAGCAAATACCCTGAGATTTTCCAAGGTAACTTCTAAATTTCGTGACGAAATTTCTTTTAAGGGTGGTAGAATGTAATACCCTGTATTTTTTAGCTACTGTTTCGGGTCGGGTCATACCTGGATTGGTTAACCTTGTGTTTAGATTGTTGTTCCCTATCCTTAGCCTTAGCCTTAGCCTAGGTGGGTGGATTGAACAAGGAAGGCTACAAGTTAGGGTGGAAATAGAGCCACCCAAATTCATTGTTATTCCTTAGTAATGTTATTAAGGTTTTATAATTTTAGAAAAGAAGTTTTAGAGAGAGAAAACTAAAAACTAGGGAGAAGAAGGAGATGAAGCTAGGATTTATTTTTAAGAGGGAAACCATGGAAAATTTATGGATAATCAAGAGGAGTTTTTTTTTTTAAGCAATTGAGGTATAATGCTAGATCCCCTTTCTCTTTATGTTTTTGTTATACTTGATTTTGAATTTGTATAATTAGTTCTTAGTAATTTATTGATTTAAAAATATGAAGCTAATTGATGATCGGCCTTTTAATATTGATAGATAACATGCTTAGGTATCTCTAGTTAAATTTTGAGAATACTTCACTACAGATTCATCGTTAAATGTTTGTTTGAACTTGGATGTTGATTTCTGAAATTTTTGTACATTTTCGCTTTGTCTGTTCTTGAATGTGTTTAGGTAATCTTGATGATATCAAAACAATTTTAGATCTTGACAAAAGTTGTGGATTTATGTCTTATCTTTAATGAGGGAGGATCCCTTTACATGCCTATGGTTACATTATCTCACATTTTGCATGTCCTTTTTGTAAATAAAAACCAAATGATAGCGTATTTGAAGCTAAGATTTTGGGGATATGTTCTTCTTATAAAGATCTACATACCCACCAAAAATGAGCACATTCTGAAATACCAAACCTCATCATTTATCAATCTTAATTTAAACGGTTGAGAATTTGTCGACTTTCGACGGTTGGGTTTCGAAGTAGTAGATGGTAAAGTTATACATTTCAGAATGTGCTCATTTTTGGTGGGTATGTAGATCTTTATAAGAAGAACATATCTCCAAAATCTTAGCTTCAAATACGCTATCGTTTGGTTTTTATTCACAAAAAGACATGCAAAATGTGAGATAATGTAACCATAGGCATGTAAAGGCATCCTCCCTCATCTTTAATTGTGCGTTGAGTTTGCTAAATTTCGAATTATTATGAATTTATTGTGAATATTTTGGTAAAATGATGCAATCTGTCCAAATTTTTAGAATGATCGTATAAAATCAATAACTCTCATTTGAACCGTTGGATTTTCGTAAAAATTGGATATGACATAGATGCATATGTTAGAAACGTTTCCCTGACATTTGAAGATGATCGAATTGAGGAATCATTATGAAACATGTAATATAAAATTCTTGTTGTTATTGAAAGTAGATGAATTGAGCCAAGAACAAAAGAATTCTTTTGATTGATGAAAATAGTTGTTGTTAATTCCTTTTTTCTTTTGATTGATGAAAATAGTTGTTGTTAATTCCTTTTTTCTTTTGATAGATGAAAATAGTTGTTGTTAATTATTTTTTTCTTTTGATTGATGAAAATAGTTGTTGTTAATTCTTTTTTCTTTCTTTTTCTTTAGATTAAAGAATTCTTAGTGGGAGACAAAGAATTCTTTTGATTATTGAAATTAGTGTTATTAATGCTTTTTATTTCTTTTTCTTTAGATTAAAGAATTCTTAGTGGGAGACAAAGAATTCTTTTGATTATTGAAATTAGTTGTTATTAATGCTTTTTTTTTCTTTTCTTTAGATTAAAGAATTCTTAGTGGGAAAGAAAGAATTCTTTTGATTATTGAAAGTTGTTGTTATTAATTCTTTTTCTTTCTTTTTCTTTAGATTAAAGAATTCTTAGTGGGAGACAAATAATTCTTTTGATTGTTGAAAGTAGTTGTTAATAATTCTTTTTTTTTTATTAGATTAAAGAATTCTTAGTGGTAGACAAAGAATTCTTTTTGTTATTGAAAGTAGTTATTTTAATAATGAAAGTTTAAGAAATAATAGATATTAATAACTTGTTATGTTCAATTTTGAATTCTTTTTGATTTTTGGTGGAATCCTATGAAATACTGTTCATTATAGTATTATTTTCTTTAATAAAGAATAAAAGGGAAGAATTATGTTGGAGAGAGAAAGAAATTAAAGGAAGGTGGTAGTGGTAGACATAAATTATTACCACCACTTTGAAGGACATAATTATTAGATTTTTATCTTGACCAAAACTTTTAAACATGGGGTTAGGTGGATCTCGTTTTAGGTGATGAGTATATATTTATATCTTATACTGAAAAAGAAAAGAGTAACCTAACCAACCTTTTCTTTTGCCTTCCATTATTCTTTTGTAGTCGTGAATGATATAATGGAAACAAAAATCTAAATTAGTAGAAATAGCTAGAGCTTCTTTTAGTTTATATCAAAGACGATTTCTTCGCTGATAAAGCTCTTCCTTGTATTGTTGATAGTTTTTGAATTGCGATTCGAGGTAGGCGCAACACAATCTAAAACTCTTTTTATTTATGGTTTTGTTAATTAAATTTATATTTACAAGTTTTCAATAATATATGAATGATAATCGATGTTGTGAGAATGATTATGAAGGATGGGCTGCGGTCCATAGATTGATCTTAAAAATTATTTATGACGGGATACGAGATATCCTATGGAACGGTTTTGTTTCCTAAACCCACGTGGGGCTCCCTGGGGCGAGCGGATTGATTGAATTTATTGTTGTTATGGATGTGGTGTTTCCATGTGTTTACGGTGTTATTAATTTTGCAAATTATATTGAAAAGAAATTGAAAAATGTTTAAATAAAATATTTTGTTGCTTCTTTGCCTGCTGAGTGTCAAAACTCACGTTGTTTCATGACAAAAATTCCAGATTTTATGACACCACATGGAGCTAATGGCAGAAAAGAATAGAGATCGGTTTTGGTGTTTTAATTAGTAGTTGCATATTATGATTGGAAATTTGAAATAAAATATCATCAAACTCTCTTTTGGATGATTTATTGAGTGGTTATTAAGTATTTATATTTTAGAGATTTTTGGGTTAATGTATAATTAATGGGACAATGTTTTATTAAGAAACTTTTATTTGATTAGACAATGAAAACATCTGAGTCATGTTAGTTTGACTGTTAATGATATTTATTTTTTACGATATTTATGACTAAATATTTTATGGTATGCGTAAAACTCATGTTTTATGAAGTTGTTAAAATATTAGAATTTTCTGAGTCCTGGAACTATTTTTAAAACAATTGTTCCTCACTGTAAGAAATTCAAACGTTTTCTGACAGATTCAACTATATTTAAGTATTTTTGTTTTAAATTTATTCTACAACATGTTTTAGGATTTGGTGTCTCTGTAAACTTGAAGATCTTTCTTTTTTATTTTCAAAAATGGTAAACTAAACCTGAATTGGAATTGTGAGTGATTTTATATGATTTTTATAAAATGGACTATCTCTGTTTTTCTTTTCTATAGTTCTGGTCAACTACGTATTTTACTGTGGTCAAAAGGTCCTTAAGATGATCTAAAAAATTTATAAAATTTATGAATGGAACTATTCTACGTTAGGATTCAGAACATATAATTATAATAATTTTTTGGTTTGAATTTGGTTCAGTAAAATTCTTGGAGTTAACTGATGTCTGTTTTTGTTTTATGATTCTTCCTTAAACATGCGATTCCTTTGGATTAAATATGGAAGGTTTAACGGTGAAATTAATTTTTATGGAAACTATTATTCTTTAGTGTTCATGTGGGTTAAAAAATCATGACAAGTCAACGGTTAGATGTTCCTAAAGGAATTTTTACGTATCCGCTGCGACCGAATTTCTGAATTGAACATAACAAAAATTTAGACAAAGAATTAGTTGTTTAAACTTGGGCCAAGTGTAGAAGTCTAGGCTTGTTATTAAATGTAGTATTTCGGATTTTGGGTTTGGATTTGGGTCGAAATCCAGGCCCGGAATTCGAGGTGTCACATTTTCCTTGCAGAAACTCCATTTCCTCGTCATGTCAAATAACAGTGGATTATCTGCTTCATACCATCCAGGGTCTTCCATTAAACGTGCACTACCTGCGTCTGAGCCTCATGATGAGTTCCCTGCTCGTGTTCTCCGAGTCAAGAAGATCATAACGGTTCGTCCCACTTTCTCTTTTCTCTTCCGAATAGTTGTTTGTTCTTCATGATCAAACGAATAATCCTCTCTTTTTGCAGAGATATCCCACGGGAACATGCGTGACGGTTGTTGACGATGACGACTTAACTAGTCCTCTTCCTTCGAATTCAAACACGCCTACCCCTGCAACCCTCGAAGATGCTGATATGGGTGTCTCGTTTTATGAATACCCCAATGCGGGTCTTTCATTTGATATTCGCATGAAATGCTTATCCTCCAGCTACCGAGACGTCGGTGGATTCTTAGTGCGGAAGGAGTTCGTGCCTTTGTACACAAAGGTATGGAGAAAGTATGGCCACATTGCAGCCAGGAATGTAGTCAGGCACTGTTCATATGCTTTAGTTACCACGGTAAACTGCCTCCTTCCCATGATTGATGAGATGGAGGATATTTCTATCCGCAACGTTGCTGAATCAAACCTCGAAAAGTGGGATAACATGGTATCTACCTACGAATCCATGGAGTTCAACGTGGGCTGGTTGCGGCAGCGTCTTGATATCATCAAGGTTGATTAAGCTGGTATCCTTGTGAGTGTTGTTCCTGCTATAAAAGTTATCTTGGAGGAAGAGAAAGCTCTGGCTGCGGAATCAAAGAAGGTAGAGCAGGTGTTTCAAAGCTTGAAGAATAGAATGGAGAGGTACCAGACTAGGCTGAAGATGATGCTTTCAAGGAACTATAATATGTTGGACGTCCTCTTATAGGCCATGCTTCCTTATTGTCAATTTCCCTTTGAACGTTCTTGTATTGGTTTCTGGTGGATGGACGAAGTTTCTTTTTTATTAACTTTTTTTTTTTTGAATAAATTGACAATTCAAACATGTAATGAAAATGCATGCATTGTCATGTCATGGGACAATAGTGGTACGAATCCATTGTAATAATCAAGCATGCTATGCCTTGAGACACTTTCCGTTAATGACTGCTTATAACTTGCCTCCATCTACCTTAATGATTTTGTAGTAGTCAGTACTGTAAGCCTTGGTAATCATGTAGGGACCTTCCCATTTCGGGGAGAACTTTGGTACAGATATGTCTTGATGAATGTGCTTGGCTGTCTTCAAGACCAAATCTCCTACTTTAAAAACACGTGGCTTCACAGTCTTGTCATACGCCCTGGAGATCCTGTTTCTGTACACCTGAGCGCGCTCCTATGCCTTGCTTCTTCTGGAATCCAGAGTGTCTAACTCAGAAATTATTGAGTTAGATGCTCCAGCCTCGCTCTAGTGGACCCCGCTTGCTGCTGCAATCCTAGCTGACGGAATCCCGATTTTTGCTGGGAGGATTGCGTCCGTACCGTAAACAAGTGAATATGGAGAAACCCCAACGGAACTTTTATGTGTCATCCGATATGCCCATAGCGCCATAGGCAGCTGTTCGTTCCAGTCTCTGGGATTGTCACGTACCGTTCGACGGAGAATCCGGATCAGTGTCTTGTTGGTTCTCTCAGCTTGTCCGTTTCCTTGAGGATAGTAAATGGTGTAGAAGACCTGTTTAATCCCGTATTCTTCAAGCACCACTCGTACCTGTTTGTTTACAAAGGGATTGCTATTATCGGTGATGATATGCTTGGGTACACCGAACCGACAAATGATGTATTCTTTAATGAAGGCGGCAATTATTGCTCCTATAGTTCCTCGTAAAGGGATAGCTTCAACCCATTTGGTAAAATACTTCGTCGCAGTTATGATATACTCATGCTACTTTGATGATGACAGATTAATCTTCCCAATAATGTCAAGTCCCCAGCTATAGAACGTCCATGGACTTCTTATCGAGTGTAAAGGAATGGAAGGTGCGTGAACGAGGTGCCCGTGAATTTGGCACTTGTGGCAGTTTTGAACAAATGCAGCTGTGTCATCCTCCATAGTTGGCCAATAGTATTTCTCATGTATCTGGAGAAACATTTTCCTTTTCCCATGATGTTCCCCTTCATGCATTCCTTTCAGCATAGTCGGAATCTCTTCCTTAGCCAGACATCGTAATTGGTCGCCTCCAAAGCTTTTACGATATAGGATTCCTTCGTGAAATACGAATCGCTTCTCCTTTTGCTTCATCTTGATAGCATCCCTTTGATTGACAAGAGCTACTCCATCGCGGAGATAACTAATGTAAGGTTCTCTCCAGTCCCCAGCATGACTTACGTTGAAAGCCTCCAATTGATGTGGCGGCACTTGGCAATTGGTACAAGACTTCAGGAGTAAACGAGATTGAGCTTCCATTTCTGGCCAATAATAGAACAGGCGTTGAAGATGATGGTAGAGAATTACCACCAACGTTTGTCCATAAGTTTCATCATGAACGCGGTTAAGTGGCAATTGCGCCTCTTCATCTCCGAGACATCTCGATAGGGGACCATCCGGGTTCCAATGATATAGTATACCATGAAGCATGAAATAGCTCTGCAGAGTTTTGAGACTGACCTTTCCTTGAGAAAGTGGACTATTGAGTTTTTGAATGATAGGAGTTCACCAATCACAGGTCACAATGTCTTCGCGTTGTGAAAGCCATGTTTATTCCACTGTTCTCCTTCTTACCGTCGGAGTCTCTTCTAAGCCTTCAAACTGCAATTTGGATGCCAGTGTGGCTAAACAATCGGCATGTATGTTGTTTCTGCGACCAACATGGGTTATGATTGCATCTGCAAAGTAGTTTAATAATCTTTGCGCCTCTTATCGATACGGGGCCAGTGTTGCCTCCTTCATTGCATACACTCCATTCACCTGATTAACCAGTAACTTAGAGTCACCTCTTATCTCTAGGCGATTAGCCCCTGCTTGCTTGGCTATTGACATTCCTATGAGAAAGGCTTCATATTTCGCTGAGTTGTTGGTGCACTGAAAGTCCAACTTGAAATATTATGAAAAAACTTCGCCAGTTGGAGACACTAGGACCACACCTGCCCCTCCAATGCTATTTATAGGAGTGGAAGAGCCATCGAAATACAACATCCACGCCTCTCCTTCGATAACCGAGATCTCTGGAAATTCCCCGAGAAGATCCTCGTGTAATGCAGTAGTGCCTTCTCCAGGGAACGCTGCCAGTAAATCAGCAATGGCTTGTCCTTTGATAGCTCACAGTGATGTGCACGTTATGTCTAGCTCCGACATTTGGAGAAACCACTTGGCCGTCCTTCCCATCAAGACCATCTTTGAAAGTAAAAACTTCGCAGGGTCATATTTAGATATGAGTATTACCTTGTTGGACAGCAGGTAATGTCTGAACTTCTAAATGGAATGAATCAGGGCTAGGCATGCTTTCTTCTCTTTGGGATATCTGAGTTCAGCATCTCTTAATACTTGTCTGAAATAGTATATGGGATGTTCGACTCCCTCATCATCATCCTGTACGAGCAAAGCCCCTACGATAATATCGCTGAAGGCAGTGTATAGATACAGTGGTCTCCCTTGGACATGGGACTTCATGACCACTGTAGATGACAATATCTGTTAAATCTTCTGAAATGCTTCATGTTGTAGTGTGGTCCAGATGAAGCTTGCTCCCTTCTTCAGCAAGGGAGTGAATGAAGCAACGAGCTGGGCCAAGATGGGTATGAAACTCTGAATGTAGTTTACCTTGCCCATGAAGGTTTGGAGCTCCTTCACAGTCCGTGGCGGCGGCATTGTGAAGATATCTTGAGTCTTGGATGGGTCTACCTCAATTCCCTTAGCGGTCACCTGGAATCCCAGAAATTTGCCTGAAGAAACACCGAAAACGCATTCATCTTCAAATTTGTACTCACGGCACCTTCCGAACACTTGCCATAGGACTCCCGTGTGATTCGCCCGAGCTTTAGATTTGACTATTATATTATCCACGTAGTCTTCAACTTTCTTATGCATCATGTCGTGGAAGATCGCCGTCATAGCGCGTTGATAGGTCGCTTCGGAATTCTTCAAACCAAATGGCATTACAATATAATAAAAATTTCCGAGAGGGGTTCGAAAAGCTTTCTTACTTGCGTCATGCTCGTACATTCTTATCTGATTGTATACACTATACCCGTCCATGAAGGAGAACATTCCGTGACCACTGGTTGCATCTAATAACATGTCCATGTTAGGTAGAGGAAAATCATCTTTGGGGCAGCATCTCTTTAAGTATCTGAAATCCACGCAGCACCTGATCTGCCCGTTTTTCTTTTTTACTGGAACCACATTAGCCAACCAGGTCGGGTGATGAATGGGTTTAATGAATCCAGTAGCTAGAAGCTTTTGTATCTCAGTCTTGATCTGTTCTTCCATATCGTGCCTGAATTTCCTTGGAGACTGTTTGATCGGCTTGGATCTAGGTATGACATGCAGATGATGGGTGACCAATTTTTCATCTAAACCGGGCATTTCTTCATACGTCCAAGCGAATATGTCTTGGTATTCTTTGAGAAGTTGCACAAGTTTCATGAGTTCATCTGTGGACAAGGTTGAGATGATGGAGATAGGTCTGGGGGATTCTTCATTCATAATATTAACAACTTTGAGCTCGTTAGTCGTGGAGTTGGTGCCGTACGGAAGCTGTCGTGGAGCATCCAACACCTCTTCTTGTGGATCTTCGTTGTTTTAGCATTCTATTAGGCAGAGAGACTGGTAGTAGTCTCCCTACTAATTGCTAACAGCGGCGTCGGTATACGGTCTTCCCCTTCTGATCACGGCTTGCTACGAAAGTTTGGTCTCTTTTAGTGTGAACATGAGTTGCGGCTTCACCAGACGAAGAATAATGTTCTGACATATCGTGGGGTTTAGCCTTCAATGATGCAAGTCGGTCCTCCTCCTGGATTTAATCCCACATGGGGAGTGGGATGCAATGAACTTTCCCAGATTCTTCTCGCGGAGTTTCTTTCGGCTCAAATAACTCTACACCACATATTGGCACGTAAGAAGAAAACGATGCGGGAATACGAACGACTTCCTTATTCTGCATAATATTCAAGCACTGGTGATACGTTGAGGGAACAATTCTATTGTCATGAAGCCACGGCCTCCCCAATATCATGTGGTAGTCCGACTCCTAATCTATGACTTCGAATTTCACTTTAGACTGGACGAGTCCTACAGATAAATTCAGATTGACATACCCATATGTGTTGGTTTGGTTCCCTTCAAAGTCTATCATCGTGGTAGGCTGCCGCACGATCTTGTTCGTTCGGAGTGTCTTGAGTGTCTGTAAATGTAACGTTATACACAGACATCTCTGGTGCTTTGGAGGTTTCTGGACGCAAAGGAGTTAATTGTACGTCCAAGGCTATCTGGTTGATTGCAGTAAACGTCTCCGCCCGCTGATTCTTCGAGAAGTGTAAAAGTTCGCACAAACTTTCCACTAGAGAAGCGGCTTCTTGGTCCACCGGCCTCTGGTTCATGGTGAAACTGTTGATTTAAGGAGGATCGTTGCGAGGATCAGTCCCCAGTGCAGAAATATCCGTGAAAGGAGAACCGCTCATATATGATGTCATCCTTGATCAAGTTCATATTCTTTGCTTGAATCTCCTGCACTCGTACCAACTCGACCAATGTTGGGATTCTTCCAGCCGCGCAATCAGACATACCATTAGAAAGAGGAGCATCTTTGTTGGAGGAACTCCGATTTAACCCTGAAGTTGTTGGGGAAGTCCTAAGACCAACCATTTTGAAATCAGCGAAATAGGATTGGGTATTGAAGAAATCGATATTGCAACCGAGAGATTAATCTCCCACTGTGGTCTCCAATTGTCTATGATGAAAACTATTTATGCCGGTTTTGGTAATTTGGGGTGTGTGGATGAAAAATGAATCTAAACCCTAAACAAATACACTGCACAGGAGTTCTTTTGATTCAGGAGATCAATCTATACAATTCTGGCATAAACCAAGAAATGGTCGTTCCATACTTGTTTCGGTCACAAAGTGAAGGAGATGGGGTTGATCTTCGGGAGAGAAGCGAAGAAGGTGTTGAGATTGTGAAGGTGTAGGTTGTTTATGAATTGTATCTGAATACCGAACTTACTTGCAAATAATATAATCAATCAGTTCTGGGTGTTTGAATACGTTGTATTAACACTTGGTTTCTGTCTGTCCTGTCTTGTCTTGGAAATAGGGAGGAGTTATATAAGTCATTTATCCTAACCCTTGTATCTTGTGGGAATTGGAGAAAGTGGAGCTATGGAGTAGTGGAGTTGTGTGCTGGTGTCACACGATCTGTCTTGCCCACTTCTCCCGTCATCACTAACCGTCCATGTCTTCCTGACATGTTCTTGTGATTGTGCATTATGCGATGCACGCTGTAAACCGCCATACCAATATCCCCGTAAGTATCCCCCAGTTTGTGACATGTTTGATGTCTCGATAATGTGGATTGTGGGATCCACAGAAGGTAGCATACGGCGCTAAGTCAAATAACTAAGTTATTTGGGAAGTCGATATTTATGAAATATCGTGTGTATTCTATACATGTAATGCATCGAATATATTCATCATGGATGAAGCATCGATGCTTTAGGGCTTAACGGAGTAAGTCGCAGATTATGCATATTAAAACATACGCATGCCTAGCCGTTTTCGAGTGACCGTTTGGAGGCTATACAAGCAAGCCCTCTCTTGGCCAATCACTCCATGTGGTACAGTGACAGATGGTAGTCACTACGGCATCTTATTGGCCGTTTATCTCCTAGCGTGGGCTGTCCAACCAGGTTGGTAGAGTTCGACGGACGAGAAGACACATCGGCGACCGTTGATTAGGGTTTTGAAGAGGTTCGCAAGCATCACTCTTTAGATTGGTCGAAACCAAGCATGGGAAGTGTTTTAGAGAGGACCGACCAGGCATACGTGTAAAAAGCATGCTGGTGTCCACGCCCATACTTCACTATCCCATGAAGGTGCGATCTAGGCCACTCAAGTTTACCGGTAAAGAGGAGTGTCTGAGATTGATTTGCGACAGGAATCCTGTGCCGCAAAGGAGTTGTAAACCATGTGAACATGCCTAGTTTGGGTGCATGGATCGAGGCGCTCATCCATGGCCGGCCTTGGTCGATCAGTCACATATGTATACGGACCCATGGTGATTGTATTAGCATGCTTGGGACCCTTTGAATCCATATCTACACCCTCCATCTATGCTTGCGAAGATGGATGGTTGTGACTGATTTGCGACACATACGATATGCTGCAAACCCTGATTAGGGTTTCATGTGCACGCTACTTCGACTGGACGAATTTGCAAACTATGCTCCTTGTCTGGGATGGCCGACCATATGGGGCCTACATTAGGCCGGCGGTGAGCATGTATGTACTTGCTCTATGACCTTAGGCGTGATCTAATCCATCCAACCATGCTTATGAAGTTGGATGGTCGTGATCGATTAGCGACATATGTAATATGCCGCAAACCCTAATTAGGGTTTTGGATCGGTCGTGTATACACGACTTCGACCTAACGGTTTGGCAGGCTATTGTCCTCCTTTGGGGAGGTCGACTATGCAGGACTCACATTGGGTCAGTGGTGAACACGGTGATACATGACTGACAGTTATGGGTCTGATCCAAGCCATCCAAACATTCCGGTGAAGTTGGATGGTTGTGATAAATTTAAGACCCTTTAGCGACCCTTAAGGCATCACGCTGGCCGAACTCTGGGCGAACATTTACTCCTCCCTGGATAGGTCGTGAGATGATCGGCTATGCAGGTAGAAAAAGGGGGGCACGCCGGTGTGTACCATGGCACTTGTCCGACCGTGCTTAAAGCAATCCATGTCGTCCAACCGTGCCAGTGAAGTTGGATGGATGTGGCTGTTTTGAGAACGTCATTAGGGGTCTTTGCTCGTACGATCTTCTAAGATGCTTCATAACCATCCTTTTCAGGCTGGCGTTTGGTGTCTTTTGGGATGCATGATATGTATTCGACTAGCTAGGGAAAAATTGGGCCCGCTGGTGGTCATTGCGGTGATAGCCTACTCCTGATAGGGTTCGTCTAGGCTGGTTGATTCGTGCGGCCAACTTGCGTGGTCGTGATTGTTTCTGAGACTGATATGGAAAGTCCAGGAAATACGAGGCGATTTATGCATTAATTAATAGTGAGAGTTCTGCTGAGAACAACACAGGAAATATGATACGATTTATGTATTAATTAATAATGCTAAAATTCACAGAATACTTGGGGATTGTTGCTACATCCTTTGCAGGATGTCAACACAAAGCGGAGAAGTATTCATCACTTATCAAATAGTCTTATCCTTTGCAGGATGTCGACACCAAAATTGGCTTTACAACTTTAGCCCTGAACTAAAATCCACCATCAACAAAATGAAAGATATTACTTGGTGAAACATGGCTTCAGTCGCACGAAAAAAAATAAAAAATGAAGTATCAAAAAAATCTACGATCTAAAAAAAGATTGTTTTCTCTGCGGAAGGATATTTTAAAATGGAAACCAGTTTTCAAGGACAAAACACCTTCTTAAATGACGCCTCCATCAGAGCCTTTTCAAGCACTCGTCCCAGCACCCTCTCCGACAGAAAACATCCCATCCAGAATCCATTTCAGCAGCAGCTTCGACATCCCATCCAGAAGCCGTTTCAGCAGTAGCTTCAACATCCCATCCCGAAGCCTTTCCAACAGCAGCTTCAATATTCCATCCAGAGGACTTTTCAGCAGCAACCTCAACATACCATCTAGAAGCCATTTCAGTAGCTTCATCCCGTCCAGGATCCATTTCGACAACGACTCCAACATATGCTTTCGCCGCCTCAGCGATCACTTCAACTCCCCCAACAGCAGTTTCGGCGTCCACTCCAGAAGCTTCCCCAGTCTCGTAAACCGCATCAACATATTTCTCCGGAACTCTTCCAACAACCCCTTGAGGATGCTCCAGTTTATCCACATCATAATCAAGGATTACGATGCCATTATGAACGGCGTAATCAAATTTACTCTCGCCCAGAAGTTTCTTGGGCTCAGTCCTTCGTCGTTTCAATTGAGAAGCGAACTGATTGGACCTGGCATTGGGATATGGAGAAGCTTCATCACCTTGAGATTTCCCGACTTACTGAGACACTTCATCATGTCACCATTTATCTTCCATGTCCATAAAAGCTATGAAAGCTTGAGCATGTACCCGCACGATGCGTAGATGGGTGAGAGATATGCCTTGTATAATCCGGCCGGGTGCATGGAACAAAGAGTTGATTTGGTTTAATATCTCCTCATGTGAAGAAAATATGGGTTTGTCGACTTCAAATATTTTCTTCGAGGAGTAAAAGGTATGATCATCACCGGAAGATCCCATTAGACACTACAACAAAAAAATTACATTATGTCTGCATCGGCAATCTATATGATAAAGAAGACAAAATAGAGAACTAAGAGAAGAGACACGAGATGGTACCTGCGAAGAGGATGGACGCAATTCTATAGTGATCTATATGAACAAAAAGTTCAAGATTTCCTCTTATATTGAGCGGATTGATGAAGCCGAGAAAGAGAACCATTTTACTAGACGTGTATCAAGGCTCCGAACGCGGGATACCAGCTGTATTAGATACTTGAATATACAGATAATTAGGGTTTCGCATCCAGGTCAGTAGCCACCCATGCCGTTCCATGACATAGCCAGCGCCATCTTCCTGCTCCACAGCCAACCATATCAGTTCCATCTTAGACGTTCAAAGCAGCACCGCTCCATGGATATAGCCAAGCAAGCAGCGTGATGTGATTTTGAAAGTTGTTGTAAAGTGGTAAGAAAGTTGTCGTTCCTCTCAGACTTGTGAAGGATTTTTTAGACTTAAATTCAAAACTAAAATAGAAAACACGCTAAAAATTATAGCAAACTCAAACAAAGATGATATCAATATTACGAGAGACTGGGATTTAGGATTCCACCAAACTTCACAATCAATTGGTTCATACAATGGTTCATAACAATTTTAGCTATTTTGTAGACTCTATTTCTTTGCCAAAAGTAGATTTTATAAAGAATTAGATGTAAATCATAAGCATAGTGCATCAAGAGTTCTTGGACTAAGCATACATTATCAAACAAAATCACAAATAATCAATTAAAATCATAAATCGGTTAAAAATCAATGCAAAAAGTCCTAAGAATCAATTATAATTACCAAACAATTGTGAAACATGGCTTCCTCCATCATCCTAGTGTTGGGGTTTAGCTCCTCATGTTATTCACGTGCTCAAAAGGGTGAAAAACAAGAGAAAACTACTAATAAAGCAGACAGTTTGCAACACTTTATAGGTGTTACAAACAGACTGTTACAGAGAACTGTTGAAATATGAACTGTTACAGGAAACGACAGAACTGGTATGCTGTAAAATAAAAGACTATTGTAATCTGTCTAATGTTCTTCGTGTTCTTCCTCTACACCAGCAGAAAAATAATTCCTGCAACTTGATTTTCTCTCTCTGTGCTTCTCCAAACCTCCCCAAACTTTGTATAAACTTCAATACCACCCTATGGAACTCGACCAAGCCTTTTGTACACCTCCAAACCCTCTAAAACCTGATTAAATCTCTCCTTTTATTTTCGGGTATATTTATTAAATACCCCTATTTTTGACACCCAATAAATATACCCTTATACAACAATATAAATACCCCTATCATTTAAATACATTATCCCTTAAAAAACAGATTACCTTAATACCCTCACTTACATTATTATTTTCCATTTAAAAATCTTATCCATTAAAAAAAACTATTATTTTACATCCACCAACAGCACCGCCGCCGCCACCACCACCCACCCGCCGCCGTCGCCATTAATATTAGGCGTCAACAACTGAAGTTGATCCAAAAAATCAAAAGTTCAAAAATATTTGTCAAATTTGGTTGTTGATTCCATTTTTCCATTGTTGATACACAAATATTTGTTGTTGACTCCCTAAACTAAGGTCAATTTCTATTGTTGATACCCAAATATTGGTTGTTGATTCCATTTTTTTATTGTTGATACACAAACACTGGTTGTTGATTCCATTTTTATATTGTTGATACAGATACACTGGTTGTTGACTCCCTAAACTAAGGTCAATTTCTATTGTTGATACACAAATATTGGTTGTTGATTCCTTACACTAAGATCTATTTCTATTGTTGATACACAAATATTGGTTGTTGATTCCATTTTTCTATTGTTGATACACAAATATTTGTTGTTGATTCCTTACACTAAGATCTATTCCCTATTGTTGATACACAAATATTGGTTGTTGATTCCATTTTTCCATTGTTGATACACAAAAATTGGTTGTTGACTCCCTAAACTAAGGTCAATTTCTATTGTTGATACACAAAGATTTGTTGTTGACTCCTTACACTAAGATCAATTTTTATTGTTGATACACAAATATTGGTTGTTGATTCCATTTTTCCATTGTTGATACACAAACATTGGTTGTTGACTCCATTTTTCTATTGTTGATACACAAATATTGGTTGTTGACTCCATTTTTCTATTGTTGATACACAAATATTGGTTGTTGATTCCATTTTTCTATTGTTGATACACAAACAATGGTTGTTGACTCCCTAAAATAAGGTCAACTTCTATTGTTGATACACAAACATTTGTTGTTGACTCCTTACACTAAGATCAATTTCTATTGTTAACACACAAATATTGGTTGTTGACTACCATTTCTATTGTTGATACACAAACAAGAACCAAATAAAAGACTGAAAACAAATAAGAACCAAACAATAACAAGAGTTTATGATTCACAATTTCAAATAACTACTATATTCATGATATTTCCCACAGAAATGTGTCAATAGTCAGTTAAACATATCAAGAGCAAGTCACCTTCTCGCTTCTTCACCAATATCAATAGCAAACCACCAACTCTGACTCCAACAGCACCACTACTACCGTCCAGCACCCCACACCTATCAATGCGTAACCAAAAGACAAGAAACCTTGAATAAGAAGTGCAAACTGACCTCCATCTTAAAGGAATTGGGAATGACTAATCTAAGAAAGCAAATGCGACGTCCTTGAAATCTCTATCTTTCATTATTATACCAACTGATCCAGCACTATCTTGCATTAGAGTACCAACTGCAACAACATTAAGCATTTAAGGACGATAACATTCTGATCATTTTCGTCAAAAAAAAATTCCACATTTAAATGCTTCATTTCCCATTAACATCTAAATTTTCATTTACTACTAGAGCAACACAAAAACTCCACCATCCATAACAACACAACAACCTAATGAGTTTAATCAACTTATGAACATTTCATACGAACTGCTAAACTCATTAACAACCAGACAACAAACTCGAATTCAAACCCAAACTTCTAAACTTTCGTTTTCTAATTTAATGGTTACTCGCCATCACCGCCAGCATATGTTCTGGCAACTGGAGAATTCATCAGTTCAGGAAAAAACTCTAACTGTAGGCAAATTGTTTGCAGCATGATAAAAATCTCTTCTCAGACACAATCCTCAACTGATGTTATATCTATGAAAACCAACCACCAAAAACAAAATAAATGCTCGCAATTAGTAAGTAAACACGTAATTAATGAAAGTGAAATGAGTATTATTCAACTAATTAACATATTAAAACACTCTTCGATTATTCATTTTCTATATAGAATCTTACAAATAAAGCTATGCATTTGATTCAATTCCCACAAACCAATCCTAAACTGCAATCCAAGTTCTCCTAGAATCAATTATTTCAGGCCATCCAGCAATCCAACTGCAAATGAAGGAATCAAACATCTTCTTGACAGGTCTCCAATTGGTATCCACATAATAATGAATGATTCAATTCGGGCTTTGTCAGGACTGATTACAATTGTGTCTCATGGAGTCAAATTCTTGGATTTGAGATACCAATTAATCGAGTTTCACCTAATTTATGAAATCAAATTTACATACGCAAATAGATTGATAACTGTACTAGGAAGCAGTTGCAGATTCAGTGTACGTAATGCAGCTCAAATGTGTTGTTGGATGATAAAGTTTATGTGAAAGTGTTAAGACCCACCTTGGATTTCATTCACCAATGTGAAAATGAGTTAGTGATACCATATATAGAAGTTGTTAGCTAGGAACTATGATAAACCGAACCACCACAAGTCACTGATATTTATGTATTTGATACCATATATAGTACGTATACAGAACATCGACAAAGATTCGTATTTTAATTCCCACAAACCAATCCTTATTAATATTATAAAATAAGGATAAACTTAACTTTAAATTTTCACTAGCATGAAGATTAAATTCAAATTAAATCTTAAGACATAGAGAATATTGTTTAACTATTCATCTAATTAAATCTTATAAGTAAACTAGCATATCGATCTTATAAGTAAACAGAAGATAGATCGATCGATCATATGTTACCTCAATTTCTTCACCAACCATTCAGTATATACAATCCCTTCTCTAGACTCAATCTAAACACTAATTCTATTTCTTTGCTTCTAAATTCAGAACTAACAGCTTCATCTGAATCACCACTACAATTCCCAAACAACATCAAAAGTTCATTTTCTGAGCCTAACCATCCACAACGTCTAACTCTTCTTCCTGCAACTCAAAAAAAAATCAAATTAAATCTCACACATTTATCTCTACTTTAACTAAGACAAAACCCATCAACAATTTATCGATTTAAAACGATGTCATACAAAAATTACCAAATTACAAAACCCTAAATTCACTTACAATTTCAGCGGTGGGATTAGTGGAGGTGCAGAAGGTTATGCTAGATCTAGTGGTGGGATTAGTGGAGGTGCTCCTGAATATATTTGCAGCGGCGGAGGTGATGGCGGAATAGCTGTGGATTTTTCATGGTGATGGTGATAGAGATGATGGTGGTAGAGATGGAAATGGTGATGGTTGTGGTGCTGGAGGCGTCGATTATGGTCGCGGCGGAGATGGCGGTGGCTTCGATGGAGGTGGGTTCGATTGATTTCTCTGTGTGTTTTATTAAAAAAGAAGAAGAAGTGAAAGAGGGTATGATATTCATGGATGTAAGGGTATATTTGTAATGTTGTCTAATCCTTAATGGACCCCTGATGGGCTTTGGATGGAGAGGGGTATTTTTATTGTAGGATAATGGTAGTTGTGTAGCCCGTCAGAATTGAGGGCATTTATATAATTCCCACTTTATTTTCGTGGAAGCCACGGCAATAATCTCTTCCCTTACTTGTTTCACGCGTTTCTGATCCTTCCAAATCATCCCAAACTCTTCCTTAGATAGATATGTATCTTTGGAAAGGATATCTCGCCTTTAGTCTCCCTAAAACACCAAAACACAATTCATACAGGGACCGTGTATAACTCCCACCCTTGTTTTGCTCCAACTCAATTACTAGCCAATTTGGGTTCAATCCAAAGACCTTACCAGGCCTGTTTTGGCCTAACAAGTAAACCCAATCAATTTCATCCCTTTAATCTTCACAAAAGTCGATCAAATCCCCAACCATAATTTCTGCCGTGAAAACCAAATTTTCCCTCCTTTTTCTGCTTTGAATTTGGGAAGAAAGTGACCTCCCCCTTATCCGTGGACGGTCTCTCTTTAGCAACTGGGGTGCAAATAGTAAATTTTGGGGTGTAAATATCAATTATCAGGGTGCCTTTAACGACTCCTCCGGATGTCTTCAGCGCATTTCTGGGGTGCCTTTAACACGTTCTCAGGGAGTACTTTTCGAGCCAATTTTTCCGCACATGTTTATTTCTCCAAAAGTACCTACAAAGACATAAAATAACCAAATAAGTACAAAATCGAGCACTAACAATATATATATAATTGAGATTAAAATAGACACATAAATGCGTCTATCAAATACCCCCAAACTTATTATTTGCTAGTCCCGAGCAAATCAAATCTACAAAATAAAATTCTAACTCAGTGTCGCAGGCATTGTTGATTGCATTTAGCATATGCAATAAGCCTTTAAACCCATAGGTGGCCCTAGTGGCCAAGTTATAGTCTCGGGAGGACTTACTAGAGATATACCCACAAAACATTTATACTCCAGACCCTAGCTATCTACGCAGAACCTTGGAAGGCACTAAAGAATCTTCTTGGTTGGCATACTTATCGATTACAAGAGGAAGTACCCTGATGCGAAAATCCAATTGATGTACATGATTTTGCACTCAAGCATACTAAAATTCATATATAAATGACAGAGCTCGACTCAGATAGTCTCACTATGGACATCAATATAACGGAGTCAAAACTAATCACATGGATAGATCAAGAAGATGGATATAGATAAAAACATAAATGGTTTTGATGTTTACTAGGTGAACGGTGTTTCACATATATGTCTGAAGGTCTCCGCCAAAATGAACCTATCCTAATGGACTGAGACACTAGTATGACTAATATCGACACAACTGGCATATACAAGGGAACCAGTGGTCGATAATCCTAATTCTAGATCAACTCGTCTGGCATATACAAGGGAACCAGCGGTTGATTTATTCACTGAACATAAACAAAAAAAAAAAAATTAACAACATGATTAGATCTTGTGGATCCAAGCGCATGCTTCTTGTCAGCAGATTACATGGTAATTCCCGTGGATCCTGCGTTCCATGCTTGTTTAGGCGACGGAGATAGGGAGAACACACACATATTTCTATCCAAGTGTTAATATTTATTCCGATGGTCTAATTGGTCAGGTCTTTTTTTTTTTATTTATTTATTGTATCTCAATCACTCTAATTTATCCTAGCATTGGTAACTACTTGAATCGTGAGCCCCACCTAATCACTTAGAAAACATAGTTTAAAAAGTAAACAAAATAAAAACAGAAGTAAAAATGACTCAACGAGATATGGTGAAACTATCATGTTATTTGTAACACCTGAGCTCTGTGCTTTTATGAATAGACTCTTTAGATGTTGCCATCTAATCAGATTGGTTCCTCAACTCCTACAACCAAAATGATTTCATCCACTTAGATTGGTTAGTGCCATCCTTAATAAGCATAAATTTCTAGGCTCTGGAGTTTACTAATGCAACTAACAAGTTTCTCCCATACCCTCAAACTTAAATCTAACATTGTCCTCAATGTTCTAAAGATCAAACTAAAAACATAAACAAGGAGAAACTGTTACCATTCGAAGCAAGAGAGATAAGGAAATATATTACCGTGTCGCATGAATATTGGGTTACTTCCCAAGAAGTGCTAAGTTTAAAGTCTTCAGCCAGACGTAAGAAAGAATTAGTCACCTCATAGAATCATATATCAATATCCGGAACAACTGTGGATAGTTAAAACCAAATAGAGCTGACATAGGTAAAAGGAAACAGCAATTGACCAAAAGAATGAACAAGCCAAGCACAACCTTATCCAATACTTTGTTTAAGATTACTATTTTTAGTTGTGGTTCGGGTTCAGGCTCTATAAATGGGTTTAGGTAAACCTCTCCGGGCTGAATTTCCACAGTGAAAAGATCTGATTCAGGCTGTATAATTTGGAAAAACTCAACTAAGAACTTTGAAGCACATAATAATAATTGGGGATCCTCTAAGTCAATCATAGTTGACTCATGCAGACCATAATGAAAGCAGTGGTCATTCTTAAGCAAATGTGTAGATTCTAATCTCCTAAAATACTTAGGCTTAGTCTTAAAACTGAATAGCTGACACATTTGAAACTCATACGTTCCCACATTTGGAAGAAAAATATTTGGCGGGAAAACAAAGTCAATCTGGGTATCATATCCTAGATAAACCACATCAACCAGAGGATGGGTTTCTAACAACTGAATTGCTCTATGAAGATATTCTTATGAAATGGTAGAGGCATATATTCAAAGTCCACCCCCAAACTTAGAATTTTGGGTGTCTCTTAATAGACTAGTCACAATATCCCTAATTTCTAGACCATTAGGTTCCTGAAAAAGGTCAATTGCTTTATCTAAGTTATAATCAGGTGGTTCATCCTCTAAATGCATCTGATGCATACACAAAGTAGGACTTATGTCCTTAATATCCGTTATGTTCCACCCTCAAGCTTGCTTATTGTCTTAAAGCACGGTCACTGGCCTACTCTCATGATCACTATCCAAATCGGAAGCTATAATAACAGGAAAAGTCTCAGATGGGCCTAAAATTGCATAGTTAGGGTCCAACTTAGGAGGCTCTTCAGAATAATGGATTAAGGTAGACTCGAAAGCTAATAGTGGTTCAAACCTAGCTTTCCATGTATCGGTATCTAACATAGGAAAATAATCCAATAGAGCATTTAATTTTTCAATGTTGCTATCATCATCGAAATCCATGATAAAATGGGTTATACAACTCTCTAATGGATCTTCCGAAATGATGTTTGGTAATAACTCATGAACTAAGGTTCCTATCATGTTCACCTCTTCAATGCATGTGTCATATAGCTCTGAATGTAGCTTATTGACATTGAAAATATTCAACTCAATGGTCATATTACCAAAAGATAAATTCATAATACCACTTCGACAGTTTATGATCGCATTAGATGTAGCTAGAAATAGGCGACCTAAAATCACAGGTATCTGGTTCTCTGGGTCAGGGACAGGTTGGGTATCTAAGACCACGAAATCCACAGGGTAAATAAACTTTTCGAACTCAATTAGAACATCCTCTATCACACCACGAGGAATTTTAACAGACCTATCAGCTAACTGGAGTGTTATCTTAGTAGGCTTCAATTCTCTAAGTCCTAGTTGTAAGTACACATGGTATGGAATTAAGTTCACACTAGCTCCTAAGTCAAGTAAAGCTTTATATACCCGATATTTTCCTATCGTGCAAGCAATGGTAGGGGCACCTGGGTCTTTATACATATGAGTTGTGGTGTTCTGAATGATCAAACTTACATGACTAGCTAAAAAAGATTTCTTAGGGACACTAAGTTTGCGCTTTCGCGTACACATATCCTTAAGGAATTTGGCATAAGCCGACAGCTGACTAATTGCTTCTAATAAAGGAAGGTTTATGGTAACTTTCTTAAAAACCTCCATTATGTCATTAAAGTTGGACTCACTCTTTGTTAGTACTAATAGCTGGGGAAATGGGGCTCTAGGCACAGAATCAGACCTCTCATGAACAGAGTTGACATCATCGGAAACTTTATAAGCCCCATCAGCTAGTGGTGGTCCTGAGGGGTGAGATCCGGAGGGGTGAACTACAGTATGTTCACTATCAGGCATGGTTACCTGATTTTCCACTACTCTACCACTCCTAAGGGTTCTAATAGCATTCAATTGATGTGATGGTTTTTCACCTACTTCATGAACTCCTCTAGGGTTAGGTTGTGTTTGACTAGGAAAACTACCTTTTTCACTCAACGGCCCATTAATCAGACTAACTTGGGTTTTTAATTCGGAAATAGCCTGAAAATTATCCTGGACCATCTTTTTATTTTCATCTAAACCTTGTATCATCGATTGGTGAAACATTGCAGTTTGTTAGGTTAACAAGGCGAGAGATTCCTCTAAACTTAAGATTTTCTTATCTGAATGATTCTGAAACTGAGCTAGTCCTGAAGGATTCTTAGTATAGCTAAAACCTGTGGAAGCATTAGAATTACTAAACTGACCTTGACTCTGGATTTTAGACCAAGAAAGGTTCGGATGGTTTATCCAACCAGGATTATAGGTTTCTGAATATGGGTCAATCTTCTGACGATTATCAAATCTAGTATTATTATAGAGAGCATTGGCTTGCTCTTCATTATTTTGGCCTTCCCACAAAGGCTCCAATCTACCACTAGTGTGACCCACTTCTAAAGATTCTAACCTTTTGGCTATAGCAGCAATTTTGGCATCTGATTCATAACCTCCTTCTATCATATTAACGTTTCCTCTCCATAGAAGAATTGTTTTCTGGGGTCCCCTATTGGTTTCCCATTGTTGGCTCTTTTCGGCGATTTCACTCAAAAATATCATCGCCTCATCAACTGTTTGGTTTTCAAACCCACCTATACACATAGATTCTACTATGGTTATAGTGGAATAGTCTAAGCCCTCATAAAGGATCTGAACTAACCTAACTTTTTCTAGACCATGATGAGGACATTAGGCTAATAGATCATTGAACCTTTCCAAATACCTATACAAAGATTCTCCCTCATGTTGAGAAAATGTGAAGATTTGCGTCCTAATATACGATGTTTTGTGCCTAGGAAAAAACTTGTTCAAAAAGGCAGATGTAAGTTGTTCATATGTTTTGATTGAATTGGAAGGCAAACTATATAGCCACGATTTAGCTTTATCTTTTTAGAGAAAAAGGGAATAACCTAAGTTTTAAAGCATTATCATCAAGGTTTCTAATCTTTAGGGTACTACAAATTTCCTCAAAGTCCCTAACATGGAAATAGGGTTTTTCATTTTGTTTCCCTAAAAAGATTGGGAGCATCTGTAAGGTCCCAGGTATAAGTTCATAATTTTCTTCTGTTTCAGATAACCTAATACATGAAGGACGAGTAGTCCTAGTCGGTTTCAACAAAGTTTTCTAAGTTTCCATTTCTGGCGCTATAGGGATTCTCTCCTCGGTATCTATAGGGATTTTCTCCTCAGTAAAAGACGGACGTTCAAAACTGGACCTTTCAAAAATTGGACTCTCTAAATTAAGGTAATCAAGACGCTTCGAACTGCTAGGTTTCTCTTTAACAAATCTACCTAGAGCGTCTCTTTTACGTTCAGGCATGCAAAAGAATAAGGAAGGGAATTCTATGCAATCACAAAACAAGGCTGACTCAACCAAATCAAACCTATTGACTTCTAGCAAACAAAAAGCATGATGGATCCACTTAGATTGTTTCTAGACCAGCTTCTAATCCTTCGAAAGGGAATTCGTGACAATTTAAGCAAACCCCTCTGGAATCAATCCGAGTCAAAGTAAGTTGAATAGAGGCGAGGTAAGCTTAGTGGAGCTTTGATACCCAAGGCCTCACTGATATTACAAGGCGGCACAATCACGCATTCAACTCACAGAAACCATCATGAACTTCGAAGTATGTTTCAAAGAGTAACCAATATTTTTCGAATGACTTTCCTATTAAGCTCGTTACCCTATCGGTCTTGTTCTATTCAATATTTTAAGCTTAGCTTCGCGTTTGGTATTATTTTCCTAAGGCGGGCAAGAAGAAAACGGTGATGAAAATCGAACCCTCATCTTGTATGGCCAGTCCTTTCCCTTTACTAGGAAATTAAAGAAGTCGTATTCAAGTCCTCAGCATATATGCAAACGAACGAATAGAGTAACGCGCTGGCAGGGGATTCACGAGTGTTTCGACAAACTTACCTCCCGTTCCAGACAGGGTATGAATTGGTTGTAGTCGACTCGGACCACTGACTCTTATGTCAGTGTACGAACCCAAGGTGTAGAGACAATATCGTAATTGTCCTCCTTCTCTGCAAACAGTTTATATTTAAAAGTACAAATAAAAATAATATCCCAAAAGTCCAAAAGTACAAAATTTCCAAAAAGAAAAGAAAAATTACAAAATAATAAACCCTAATACATTTTTCGAAAAACCCTAAAAAATAAATAAAAATAAAATTCTTTGTCTTTTCCTCGTTTCTTTTCGCTTTGTCTTTGACTCCAAGTCTTTAATCAATCACCAAAATCTTTGGCTCAACTTTCTTTTCGATCCGAGATCCAAAACCTGTAACCAAAAGACAAATACCCAAGAAAACGTAAAATATAACAAAAGAATAAAAACCTAAAAAATGAATAAAATAAATCTAAAACCTAACCTAAACACAAGTCCGCGTCGGCGGGCCAAAAATTGATGTGATTTTGAAAGTTGTTGTAAAGTGGTAAGAAAGTTGTCGTTCCTCTGAGACTTGTGAAGGATTTTTTTAGACTTAAATTCAAAACTAAAATAGAAAACACACTAAAAATTATAGCAAACTCAAACAAAGATGATATCAATATTACGAGAGACTGGGATTTAGGATTCCACCAAACTTCACAATCAATTAGTTCATATAATGGTTCATAACAATTTTAGCTCTTTTGTAGACTCTATTTCTTTGCCAAAAGTAGATTTTATAAAGAATTAGATGTAAATCATAAGCATAGTGCATCAAGAGTTCTTGGACAAAGCATACACTATCAAACAAAATCAAAAATAATCAATTAAAATCATAAATCGGTTAAAAATCAATGCAAAAATTATAATTACCAAACAATTGTGAAACATGGTTTCCTCCATAATCCCAGTGTTGGGGTTTAGCTCCTCATGTTATTCACGTGCTCAAAATAGGTGTTCATAGATCAAAAGGGTGAAAAACAAGAGAAAACTAATAAAGCAGACAGTTTGCAACACTTTATAGGTGTTACAAATAGACTGTTACAGAGAACTGTTGAAATATGAACTGTTCCAGGAAACGACAGAACTGATATGCTGTAAAATAAAAGACTGTTGTAATCTATCTAATGTTCTTCATGTTCTTCCTCTACACCAGCAGAAAAATAATTCATGCAACTTGATTTTCTCTCTCTGTGCTTCTCCAAACCTCCCCAAACTTTGTATAAACTTCAATACCACCCTATGGAACTCGACCAAGCCTTTTATACACCTCCAAACCCTCTAAACCCCGATCAAATCTCTCATTTTATTTTCTTGGAAGTCACGACAATAATCTCTTCCCTTACTTGTTTCACGCGTTTCTGATCCTTCCAAATTATCTTAAACTCTTCCTTAGATAGATACGTATCTTTGGAAAAGATATATCGCCTTTAGTCTCCCTAAAACACCAAAACCCAATTCATACAGGGTCCGTGTATAAATCCCACCCTTGTTTTGCTCCAACTCGATTTCTAGCCAATTTGGGTTCAATCCAAAGACCTTACCAGGCCTGTTTTGGCCTAATAAGTAAACCCAATCAATTTTAGCCCTTTAATCTTCACAAAAGTTGATCAAATCCTCAACCTTAATTTCTGCCGTGAAAACCAAATTTTCCCGCCTTTTTCTTTTTTGAATTTGGGAAGAAAGTGACCTCCCCCTTATCCGTGGACGGTCTCCCTTTTAGCAACTGGGGTGCAAATAGTAAATTTTGGGGTATAAATAGCAATTATCAGGGTGCCTTTAACGAATCCTCTGGATGTCTTCAGCGCATTTCTGGGGTGCCTTTAACACGTTCTCAGGGAGTACTTTTCGAGCCGATTTTTCCGCACATGTTTATTTCTCCAAAAGTACCTACAAAGACATAAAATAACCAAATAAGTACAAAATCGAGCACTAACAATATATACAATTGAGATTAAAATAGACACATAAATGCGTCTATCACAGCGCCATCCATCATTCAAAGCCAACATCGTCATCTACCTTTTCTAGCCATCCAGCGCCCGTTCCTTGGACCAAGTTACAGCGTCATCTCTATCGATCAGTAGCCAAAGATGCAGTGCTAATGCCAGCACCCTATTTCCAAGCAGAATTTATGCAAAACCACCAATGCAAGGACCACAGATTCTTCATGTCCCCTGACAAAGGTTAACCAAATCTTCCTGAAAATCTTTTCATGACTTTCCGTTTTGATTTTATCCTTTTCTGTCTTCATCTTATGCTTACCACGCGACAATGCCACTGTTCCGAGCTAAGCATGAGACTTAATATTGATGGTGGTTTTTATCTTAGGGTTAAAATTGTAAAACCTTGCATCTGATATGACGTCACTCTGTAAGGAAGCGGAGCCATGAATATTAACCTCTCCACTGACACACTTATTGAGCAACTCAATATTATCTCATAAGATTTACCCAGAATGGTGGATGTAGCAACAATCCCAAGTATTCTGTAAATTTTGGCACCTTGCCTATATTCAATTAACATAAGTTTCTTTGAATGCTTCATGTGATATGTTCCCCGGCTGAACCCTTAATGTTGATATGGCATGACAATTTGTGTTCACTCACAGCAGAGTAGCACGAATTTCCAAGTATTAAGGATAAGGTCTTTGCATAAGGTATTCAATCAGAAAGCATGCTGCTCTCTGGCAATGAACTTAAAAGAACTCTATGTCAACACATAGAATTCAGTCAATTATCCTGACTAATTTGCAAAAGTTAGTGTTTTTGCGCCTTGCGCAGTATATCAGACCTTGAAAACTAGGTGATTAATCCTCCATGGATTAGTAGGTGCAAAATCCTACCCAAAATCATAAAACAAGGAGTCGAGGAATGGGAACAAAAACAAAGGGAGGTGAGGCCATGCCATAGGCCAGACGGCGCCACTTGCAAGTGGCCACACCCACGCTGCACAACCGGCCCCCTTTCCATTGACCAATCAGGTCGCTTTAAATGCACCACACGCATTTAGAATGAGGTCGGGACCATGTTGCTTGCTGGACCCATCTCCCTCGGCCAATCAGGTTGCACTAAAGCCGTCATGCTCACACTAGAAGTGTATCCATTCCCATGCTTGGCCGGCCCCTCTCCTTCCTACCAACCGATTAAGTCACCTTAAAATGCACCATGAGCACTAGAGAGGTGGCCGCGCCTTATGTTTGGCCGACCCCTTTTCTTGACCAATCAAATCGCTCCAAACTCTCCACCGTACATAAAAGGTCAAACGCACCTTGCCACGCTACCATACTAACTGGCAAGCTGAACATACCTTGGCACAACAACGTATTAACCAGCATGCCAACATACCACTCTGCCGTAGCAACATGCCAATGGGCCGCAAATGACGTAACTACGTGCTAATCCACTTTCTATTCAGGGCCAATGCCATAATAGACTCCAATTAGGGTTTCATGATCGAAATAAGACTTTTGCTTTATTAGCATAAGCCGAAACCCTAATTATTGGCGATAGTCCAGGAAATTCCACGAATCACTTTTTAGCCTTGGCCATGCCGCCAAGCCCTAACTTTGTCCACGATGCAAAATCCTAGCCTTGGCCACGGTGCCAAATCCTAACCTTGGCCGTGCCGCCAAGCCCTTAAATCCTAACCTTGGCCATGCCGCCAATCCCTAACTTTTGCCACGGCGCCAAATCCTAACCTTGGCCATGCCACCAAATCCTAGCCTTGGTCATGCCGCCAAGCCCCGGATTTGTCCATGCCACAACGCCATAGACGCGGATAAGCCACTACGCCATAGGCGCATACCACTACGTCGCGGCTATGCCATTAACAGGTGCCAACATAATTTGGCCATAATCAACGGCCACCCTCTCTCCTGAATTACAATCTCATCCATCCAAGTTCGCCTCCGAACTGACAGACTTGTGGCAAGTTTTAGGCGACCATCCGTCTAAATCTAGTGTACATGGCTACGCCAGGTGCCACTTGCACCACCGTGCCACTGGCATGCACGAGCCATGCCATCCATGCTACATGACCACTGGCGTACACCAAAACGCTTATGCGCCATTATCAAGCGCCAACATAAGGTAGCCATAATCAACATCTACCCTACTTCATGAGACGCGATCTCAGCCATCGAAGTTCACCACCGAACTGACAAACTTGTGGCAAGTTTTAGGCGACGAACCAAAACGAAGCCTAATAGCATCACATGTTATTTTCCTGCGGTAAGTACCTTAACTTTTACTTGCCATAAGTAGCAAAGTGATACATGTTTTCTACGAAAACACTCGAGATATCAAACATGTCACAAACTAGGGGATTCTCATCAGGGTATTAGTTTGGCAGTTTACAGCATGCGGCATGCAGTGCGCCCGTTACAAGAAAGTGTCATGAAGCAAGACAATTAGTGGTGGTAAAAAGTAACGGTATAAACGAATTTACTTCCTTTATCATGGAAGCATAATGACTTACGGTTACACGTTACTCTATTTTCTTCCACCACTCAATCTTTTCCATTTCCTACGAGACCAGGGTACATTTCAATATGACTTGTATAAATAGGCTTCGCCTATTTTCACCAAAAATGAGCTTTTTGGTCTGCAACAATATAGTATCCAGAAATCACCAAGAACTGATAGCTTTCCACTTTGCAAGCCAGTTCCACTTTCTGATACAAGTCATAAAAACAAGCCACATCTTTAGAATCAACTATTCTGGTCTCAACACTCTCTTCGCTTCACTCCCTAAGACCAACCCTTCTCCTTCACTTTGTGACTGAATCAATCCTGGAACGACCATTTCTTGGTTTAGGCCAAGATTGTACAGATTGATCTCTCGAATCAAAAGCACTCCCGTGTAGTACATTATTTAGGTTTTAGATTCGTTTCTCATCTACACACCCAAAATTACCAAAATCTGCAGAAACAATTTTCACCTACAAACAGTAACTTAGATTGCAAACCCTGATTTGAACACTATATAAAGGAGACGTCTAGCAACTGGAAAAACTAATCTCCATACCTCTTGTGTGATACTAGTTGGTTTTCCTAGAGTATATTCTCCTTTAACCATAAGTTTCTTATCGAGACCCTGTCGGTTAACGACTTAAAGACTTTATTGGGATTGTGAAGCCAGACGAAACTACTTCTCTTGTAGTCGAACGATCTGAACTTACCATATTATATCGTACAAGTTCAATTGAATAATTGGCTTGAGATTATATCTCCGATAGGGCAAGATAAGAAGAAATCACAAACATCTTCATCTCATCGTTTGTGATTCCGCAATATCTAGTTTCGCTACCATACAATTTAGATTATTGTGAGGTGATCAATAATTCTAGGTTGTTCTTCGGGAATATAAGTCTGGGTTATTGATTAGTTCTTGTTCATCTTCATTTTATCAAAAGAAGAACAAAACTCGTAGGTTTCTCTGTGGGAGATAGATTTATCTATTATCGTAGACTTTTCTGTATGATACATATTTATTTATTAAAGTCTTTGACATTGGGTGTAGCAACTCTTGGTTGTGGGTGAGATAATCTAAGGGAATCAAGTGCGTAGTATCCTTCTATGATTAAAGATGTAAGGAGCGCAACTGTACCTAGAATCAGTGTGATATTGATTAGGGTTCAACTACAGTAGATACCGAAGTTAGTTTGTAGTAAGCTAGTGTCTGTAGCGGCTTAATACAGTGTGATCTTCAATCCGGACTAGGTCCCGGTATTTTTCTGCATTTGCGGTTTCCTCGTTAACAAAATTTCTGGTATCTGTGTTATTTCTATTGCGCATTATATTTTGTTATATAATTGAAGTATCACAGGTTGTGCGTTGTATCGATCAATTGTGAAATCCAACCTTTGGTTGTTGATTGGAAATTGATTGATCCTTGGATATTGGTTTTTGGTACCATCCAAGTTTATATCTCTTGTATTTGATAAAGACTCGCAGATTTCTATTTTCTTGAGTATAGATCAATTCGAGAGATAGAGATATTAACTCCTTGATATACTTTTTATTTAAGATTGAGTCTGGCTGTCTAATTGATTCTCTTAAAAGTATATTCGAGTTAGTCCATACAGATTGCTAATCGAAATATTGGGTGAGTTTGTTAGACCCCCGCTTTTTCAATTTTGAAAATTTATTACATAATTTTATTTTTCTTCTTCTGGAACTGACTATTGAGATCCATTCTATCTTTATGAGACTATGTCGTACGATCTAGTAGATTTCATATTGCAAAGAAGAAATTTCGAGTGAAGCTTGGATTGTTAAATATCTTGAAATATGATTCAAGCAATGGATGTTCATATATCCTTAACAATCTTAGTCAAGAACAATTTATTGTCCAAAGCTGAAAAAAAAATTCAAGTTGATCCGAAGCAATGATATGTCAAATCTATGGAGATTGGGAATACTTCAAGTTGTTTAAAGAGAGTTTTCATAACTTCTAACAATTTGGACACATGGAGGTATGCATACCCTAAGATTTGAATTCGTAAATGGGGGTAGATATTCATATTCAGTACTCGTATCCAGCGATATGAACTCATGAACATCTAAGGGTACACATACCAAGTATGCATACCCTATCAGCCTAAATTCACGAACTGGCACATAGGTATTCGTACCTCTATACGTACCTACCCAAGACGAACTAAGAAGATGCTCATAAACTATTTTCAAAAAAATATGTTTGGCATTGCTACAACTCTGATAAATACTTCTAAGACAACTTTGATTATTACATCACTCTGTATTTATGAATCATGGTTTAAGTCTTGAGTGTCATTGAACATGATTATGCTTATATGTTGATATGGCATATTTTCCAAGAACTATTATTGTACACGGTTCTAGAACCCGAACCATAGTGTGTATTCTTCAACTTAATTTCGATACGAACTTCTCACATGATTACGTAAACTCCTAACAAGAGTTTCATCTAAACTGAGAAAGTGTTTGTTTGATCTCAAGTTATCTTAGCTTGAATTCAAAGCTTCATATAGTTTTTAAAGTCTATAAATAAGTAGACTTAAATAATAGGGAAATGCAATCCTTGACACTTATATGACCTAGTTATTTGCTAGATTCGTCCTCTATAAACCTAGTTTTCCTCAGAGAAACATAATTAGGTTTACGACTTAAGACTTCACTTAGGGATTCGTCAATCCTGGTCCGACTATCTTTACCTTGATAGTTTGTGTATCTTGATCTTGTTCTTATTGATATTCAGAGTTTTCGTTAATCTCCGATCAAGAATGAGATATATAGAAATCAAAAAGTTCTCTTCGTCTCAGATTTTTATGATTCCTCAAGATAGATATCTAAAACTCTTATTTGTTGATAGTTTTAAGATTGTTTTTGAGAGATGGTTAGTAATCCAGGATTTTTGGCTAACCGAGTGTAAGTGTTCCGGATTTGTGTGGTTTGCTAACTTTTTCTGATGCAAACATATTTTCAATCTTTGATCTAAACGATCTAAAGGGAAATCAAATAGGTTTATCTGTTAGAGGCAGATAGGTCTGAAAAATCTTCACTTAGGTTGAAGCAACTCTTGGGATATAAAGGACATCAACTAAGGGAATCAATTGCGTAGAACATTACGAGGTTCAAGAGACGTAAGGAGCATGACTGCAGCTGAATTGCTTGAAGGTTTAGTTTGGTCTCTAAAAAGATGAGGGTACCCAAATACACCACAATCTTTTTTTATCTACCAATAAATCCTCTACCAAATATGATCGTTTATGGACAAAGTCGAGACAATACAACAATTCGGTTCACACTTCGTGTGATCGTTTATGGATACGAGATCGAGACAATACAATAACAAGATCACTTGTGTGATTGACTATGGATACAAGATCGAGACGATACGACAACAAAGTGTGTACTTGATAATAGGTTTTGTAATAACTGAAACTCTATAGGATCAATATCAAGTATTATGGATTTAACATACTTATGTATTTTACTTAATTATAATAATAATCATCATGAGGAAAACAAAGTAAAAGACACATCAAGATTTTCTTAAAGAGGAAACCGCGAATGCAGAAAAACCCTGGGACCTAGTCCAGTTTTGAATACTCTCAGAATTAAGCCGTTATACAAAATATAATACCAACTTCGTATAGTTGAGACCAAACAGACTACCCCTAGCTACTTAGTTCTCTCAGTATCCATGCGCCTTCGACTTTTATAGTCACGCACATGAATAGCAAGTCATTTGGATCGTATTCCAAACAACAAAGGAAGAATTTGTTTGGTAACCACTATAATCAATCTTTCTTAAAATAAGATGAGTCGTCTACAAATGCTCTCATGTTTAATCTAATAAACTCCATTGTCTGGTTAGATAAATCTATCCAATGACTACCGAAATAATCAAGTTTAGATTCGATCTCAAAGAGAAACTATAGAGAGATGTCGATCTCACGCAACTGATCAATTAAGTCTATCAAAGATAAATTGATTCTAGTTGGATCCTAGCCGATCAAGGTTTGTACACTAAATCCACAAGATATGAAAATGAATAAGAAATTTTCTTCTTCTTCAAATCTTCTATTGCCTTTAAAAACCTTCACAACAACACTTGAATCCTCTTGTGATCAACCATAGAACAGAGTCTGTTAATAATGGATTATCACAAGATGTCTTTAGATCCGAAGATGGTTCTAAAGATCCCATCGATACTTTGATCTATTCTGAGTGGATCTTATATCATAAGAGAAGATTCTCAAGAATAAACAAACTATGTGCAATCAAAGTTTCAAAAACCATTAGTCAATCAAATCAATAATCGAAAACTAATAACACTACAACTATCTAGTTTCCCACCAACGGTACTCTTAGAACTTCTTGATCGGACATAAGTTTTTAAACGAGTGGTCATAAGATATTTCACCTAATTAGGATACTTTCCTTCCCGAATAGAAGGCTCCACCAGAAACAACAAGTAATGAAGTTTGCCTGGATCTTAGGATAGTTTGCTAGAAATGCAAACTTAGGTATTTATAGAGCAAGGTTGTTTGGACACCAAGGAATTTCCAAAACCAAAATTATTCTTAAGATATGCAATGAATGCCCAAATTCGGTTTTCCTAATTCCAATAAATGTAGTTGATAGATGCATTTATGTGTCCGAATTGTCCTTAGTGTCTTTATTGTTAGTCTCAATTTTTGTACTTATTATGGTATTTTTATGTTTGTGTAGGTGTTTTTGGAGGAATACACTTGTGTGGAAAAAGTTGCTCAAAAAGTGTTATTTGGACCCTATGAGAAAATTGCTAAAGGCACCCAACATTTGGATAAGGGCACCCACTGGTTATCTGGCACCCATGGATTTGTATAGGGGGCACCAATTCTTCAGTTGGAAACGTGTTTTGGCGGGAATTCTCGGTTTAAATATCCAGTTCATGGGTACATTTTGCTATGATTGTTTGAGGAAGATTTGGTCGGATTTTTATCTTGCTTCGGATATATACCAGCCTGTTAGAACAAAACAGAGTTGGTAAGTGCATTCATTTCGATTAAATCACACAATGTCATCAAACAGAGAGGAAGATATCGTGGACTCTCTGTGGAGTTATTTTAGGAAGCTGCATGTGTTTTGGAAGAGTTTGACTCAATCTTGTACGAGTTTGTATCATGTTGGGAGTGCGCTGGATTGATGCGAACACGAGAATAAGATCAAAAATGGAATTATCCCCGTGACAGACGTGTGAAGAATAATAATGAGGAAATAATATCCGGGAATTATTACGATAATATTTGGAGTTATTGCTGTGATTTTGAGGCGTTGTCAACTATTTATAGAGTTCTGAGAAGTTATAGGGGGGATGGAGAGTTAGGGAACGAAATAGGGGAAGAAACCTGAGTTGCAGAGATGAACCAGTTCTACTGGTGAAGAAAAACGCGAAGAACATTAGACCACAGAAGACAGTCGTATTGCTACAGTGCAAACGACACTTCCTATTTATCGTTCTCTGTAACAGATAGTTTGCAACAGAAATAAGTGTTACAAACCCGATTTTTAATAGTTTTATCTCCATTTCATTATTTGTAAACACCCTTTTGAGCAATGAAAAATTCCTTTGTGTGTGTTTTCACCATGCGGAGCTAGAACCCATCACTGGGACAATGGAGGAAGCAACTTTTCATGATTGTTTGTGGTAAATGAATTAATTCTTTATATGACTTTTTGCATAGATTTAATTGTTTTATGATTTATATTAATTATTTGTTATTTTGTCTGATGTCGCATGCTTGGTTTTAATTACTTTTGATGCGTCATGCTTACGACTTACAGATAATATTTTATGAAATCTATTTTTGGCAGAGAATTAGAGTCACAACTTCTTTTGTTTGAGCTATATTGTATAGAGTTAATGACTGAACCACAAGAATATGAAAAGTAGTGAAATCCTGCATCCTAGAAATCAGTATGTTTGTTTTGGTTGTGTCAGCCTTATTTGTGCTTGTGTAGAATTCCTTGCAGTTAGGATGTTGAACTGGTATTACAATAGCCAATACAATGATTATCCGACTTATTTTCAAAATGGACATTACTTTGACCATAGTGTGAATAGTGGTTGGGAGCATCCACCTTTTCAAGGTTATGGTTCATACCATAGTGAGCTCGATTACTATTCGCATACCCACCGGTCATATGAGCAAAATTCCTATAATTCCTCTTCTCTAGATGAAGCACATAAGATACTTGAGTCAACAGGTAAGTTACTTGAGTCGACACATAAGTTAGCGGACATAAATGACTTAGTTATGGACGAAAGAACTATAACGTTGATTGAAACTTCTTTAGAAGATAACCTCAGGAAGTTAGCTGAGTCAACATGTAAGTTAACTGAGTCAACACGTGAGTTTGCTGAGTCAACACGCAGGTTAGAGTTAGAGACGGAAGAAAGAATTGCTCGAATTACTCTTGATTGTCAATACATCCTTTCCAATATCACCCGTGAAAATAAGGACAATTTTTATAATCAGGATGACGAGGTTAGAATTGGTAACACTACTTGTTTAGATGAGGTTCAATCATTTTCATGTTATTATAGTGATGATCATGATGTGGATAGTACTGATGAAGAATCTGAAGTTTGTAGGCATAGTGATCAGGAATTTGTTTCTCCAATTGAGATTAATAATGATAATGTTTCTAGTTCAAATCCAAATAATTTTAACAATTATTCACCTATTCAAAAGGACGAGGATTTGAATAGAGATACCACCGTTTTAGACGATGTAGTATTTCCTTTTTACGAAGCCGATGATAGTTTTGAGGAACGAGTTTATTATGAGAATATTGTTTTAGAGTCTAGCGATCTAGAAACATTAGACTTAGAAAAAGAAGAAAAACTTGTAGAGCTTTTAAATATGAGTGAGGATGCATCACCTGAGAATAACCTACAAGAAGCAATTGACCATTTTCAGGATTCTGATGATCTAGAAATTAGGGAAATTGTAGCTAGTCTATCTAGAGACACCCAAAATTCTAAGTTTGGGGGTGATTATCATTCTCCATGTGCCTTACCTTTAGCTCTTATAGAGATCCCTCACTTGGGACTTGATATATGTTCCTCAACCATTGTGCCAGATTACCTTCATACTAGCTCTCCCGAACCTAATAATGTCCAGGAAAAAGTTCAGTTGTTAGAAACCCATCCTCTGGTTGATGTGGTTAACCCAGGCTACGATACCACGATTGACTTTGTTTTCCCACCAAAAACCTTCCTTCCAATTGTGGGAACGTATAAGTTTCAGATGTGTCAATTATTAAGTTTTGAGACTAAACCTAATTACTTTAGAAGATTAGGGTCGACACATTTGCTTAAGAATGACCACTACTGTGGTCAGCTGTGTGAGTCAAATCTTATTTACTTAGAGGATCCCCAGTTCTTATTCAGGTTAATGTTATGTGCTTCTAAGTTCTTATTCGAGTTTTTCCAGACTCTAGGACCTGAACATTCGGATCCAACTTTTGAGGAAATGCAACCCATGAAAATTTGTTATCTAGACCCAGTTATAGAACCTGAACCTGAACCACAGCTATTTGTAGTTGTCTTAAACAGGAAACTAGAAAAGGGTGTGCTTTATTTGCTAATTTTCTTGGGAAGTTGTAGATTCCTTTTACTTGTGATAGCCCTTTTTGGTTTTGGTGATCTGCAGTTATTCCGGCTATTACTTTATGATTCTATGAGGTGACTAATTCCATCCGATGTCTGACTGAAGACTTTAAACTTAGCACTTCTTGGGAGGTAACCCAATTTTCATGCAACACGGTAATATCTTTCCTTAACTCTTTAGATTCAAGTGATAACAGTTTCTCCTTGTTCATGCTCTTAATTTTATCTTTAGAACATTGAGGACAATGTTAGATTTAAGTTTGGGGGTATGGGAGAAACTTTTTAGTTGCAATAAATAAACTCCAGAGCCTAGAAATTTATGTTTATTAAGGATGGCACTAACCAATCTAAGTGGATGGAAGCATTTTGGTTATAGGAGTTGAGGAACCAATCTGATTAGATGAAAACATCTAAAGAGTCTATTCATAAAAGCACAGAGCTCAGGTGTTAGAAAAAAAAACATGGTAGTTTCGCCATATCCTCGTGATGGAAACATCGAAAGAATCCTGATCACTTCTTTTTATTTTTCCTTTTTACCATTGCTAGGGTGAAATAGAGTGACTAAGATTCAAAAAAAAATAAAAAAATATTGAGACTAGACCACTAGACCAACCGGAATAAATTCAATAAAGTCGAACACTGGTACCCTTGTATATGCCAGCTGAGTTGACCTAGAGTTAGGATTATTGTCCACTGGTCCCCTTGTATATGCCAGTGTGTTGATATTAGTCCAGACCAGTATCTCAGTCCATTAGGATAGGTTCACCTTAGTCCACATCATCCACGTTTTTCTCTACATCCATCTTCTTTATCTATCCATGTGATTGGTTGACTCCGGTTTATGATGTCCAGAAACTATCTGAGTAGAGCTCTGTCACATTATATGAATTTTAGTATACTTGAGTGCAAACTCGTGTACAGCAATTGGAATTTCGCATCAGGGTACTTCCTCCTGCAGTCAATAAGTATGCCAACCAAGGAGATTCTTTAGTGCCTTCCAAGGTTCTGCGTAGATAGCTAGGGTCCGGAGTAAAGGTTTTGTGGGTACACCTCTGGTAAACCCTCTGGAGACAACACTCCGCCTCTAGGTCCACCTAGCGGTTTAACGACTTGCTGCACGTGCTAAGTGTAGTCATTTTATTTTCTAGATTAGATTTGCTCGGGACTAGCAAATAATAAGTTTGGGGGTATTTAATAGACGCATTTATGTGTCTGAATTGTCCTCGGTGTCTCTATTGCTAGTCTCGATTTTTGTACTTATTATGGTATTTTTATGTTTGTGTAGGTGTTTTTGGAGGAATACACTTGTGTGGAAAAAGTTGCTCAAAAAGTGTTATTTGGACCCCATGAGAAAATTGCTAAAGGCACCCAACATTTGGATAAGAGCACCCACTGGTTATCTGTCACCCATGGATTTGGATAGGGGCACCAATTCTTCAGTTGAAAACGTGTTTTGGCGGGAATTCTCGGTTTAAATATCCAGTTCATGGGTACATTTTCCTATGATTGTTTGAGGAAGATTTGGTCGGATTTTTATCTTGCTTCGGATATATACCAGCCTGTTAGAACAAAACAGAGTTGGTAAGTGCATTCATTTCGATTAAATCACACAATCTCTCCAAACAGAGAGGAAGATATTGTGGACTCTCTGTGGAGTTATTTTAGGAAGCTGCATGTGTTTTGGAAGAGTTTGACTCAATCTTGTACGAGTTTGTATCCTGTTGGGAGTCCGCTGGACTGATGCAAACACGAGAATAAGATCAAAAATGGAATTATCCCCGTGACAGACGTGTGAAGAAGAATAATGAGGAAATAATATCCGGGAATTATTACGATAATATTTGGAGTTATTGCTGTGATTTTGAGGCGTTTTCAAATATTTATAGAGTTCTGAGAAGTTATAGGGGGGATGGAGAGTTAGGGAACGAAATAGGGGAAGAAACCCGAGTTGCATAGATGAACCAGTTCTGCTGGTGAAGAAGAACTTTAGACCACAGAAGACAGTCGTATTGCTACAGTGCAAACGACACTTCCTATTTATCGTTCTCTGTAACAGATAGTTTGCAACAGAAATAAGTGTTTCAAACCCGATTTTTAATAGTTTTTTCTCCATTTCATTATTTGTAAACACCCTTTTGAGCAATGAAAATTTCCTTTGAGTGTGTTTTCACCATGCGGAGCTAGAACCCATCACTGGGACAATGGAGGAAGCAACTTTTCATGATTGTTTGTGGTAAATGAATTAATTCTTTATATGACTTTTTGCATAGATTTAATTGTTTTATGATTTATATTAATTATTTGTTATTTTGTCTGATGTCGCATGCTTGGTTTTAATTACTTTTGATGCGTCATGCTTACGACTTACAGATAATGTTTTATTAAATCTATTTTTGACAAAGAATTAGAGTCACAACTTCTTTTGTTTGAGCTATATTGTATAGAGTTAATGACTGAACCACAAGAATATGAAAAGTAGTGAAATCCTGCGTCCTAGTATCTCTTCATCCCGTGACAAATTTTTTTGTATATATATTTTATTATTATTTTAGTTTATTAAGTCTAAAAATATGCTTTCACAAGTCTTGAACGAATTTTCTTACTACAACATCATTGAAAATACCATCGGTAGTCCAATATTTTTGAAATCTCTCATAGAAAATGTTCAATTAGTAAATGCACATTACTATTTTTTATTCTCTAGAGCTATGCATTAATTGATGGTAATTAATGCACATAAAACCAAAAACCTTAATTAAAAGATTTTCAATTTGTTTCGGTACAGGATCTTGAGCATCAAGGAATATATTTGAACAATAAAATACAAGAGTTATGTACATGTTCAAATATGTCGACATCATGAAGCTTTTCATCTTGGTAACCCCTTAAACGCTAATTCACACACAACATGAAGAAATATGTGAACCACGATTTTAGATCATAAACTTACTATGCCATCACTCCAAAGAATGTTGTGATCGGATACAATAAGATTTCCAAGATAAGTTATAATCGGTTATGAGACCGGTTACACCTTGCTTCCTGAATCCATCATGTGACTGGTTACACTTGCTTCCTAAGGTATCTATGTGACCAGTTAAACTTTGCTTCCTGAGGTTATCATGTGACCGATTACCACTAACCTCCAATACATCATGTGACCGGTTACACTTTGATACAAAGTGTTTATGTAACCGGTTATATCTAGCATCCCAACATAGCATGTGATCAGTTACACTAAGTTACTGATTCTAACTAGCTGCTCGTTATAGGTCGTGACCGGTTATACCTCAAGTCTTAACATAGTCAAGATAGGTTCTACCAATGTCAACTCCATTGGACATCCAAAAAAGATATTCAAAGAATAATAAGACCAATCATGATTTCCCTTTCGATTATGAAAACAAGTTCATACATCTTCTTCCTTAAACTAATGTAAAGATACATAGTTTTCTAGGATGAAATCATACCTATACGATGCATACATAATAAAATAAATATATATAATAGATTATATCGATGTCGTCTTTACGAAATTCCAAAAGATAACTTCGTATTATGCTTCCTTGATACTTTCATCATACTATTATGACCAAGTCTCATCACTAGAGTATTATATACAATATTACAGCTTCGCACGTTATGTTTTCAATAAAGCACGACTTGAAAGATACATTAGGAATTGAAACAAGATCAAGTCAATATTACTAACCTCAAGTGTAAGGATGATGTCGTCGTTTTAGTCGTTACTTCTTCTCATTCGTCAGGTCTTTGGAGTAATACTTGTATGTCTCAACATTCCTATACTTTCTAGTCTAACCTAAACAAAGTTGACTCTAGTATTTAATCAAGCGACTCTAGATGAGTTTTGATACTAAAATATGACAACCTAACTTGATATGCCAACGCTTGGTGAGTTCAACCGAGCTATTCTCTAATGGTCACAACTATATTTCAGTCCGAAGTCAGATAGTAGGCTAGTGTCTGTAGCGAATTAATACAATTTTGTGGTCAAAGCTGGACGAGGTCACGGGGTTTTTCTTCAAGTGTAGTTTTTCTCGTTAACAAAACTTTTGCTATCTTGTGTTTTTACCCTTTCACAATATATTGTTTTATTTTTTATAATATGAGTAAGACAAGTAAAAACCTTCTCCTTTAGTAACCTGTAGAAAGAAAAATTCCAGACATTACTGACGTTGCAGACCGACATATCGTGTAATGTAGCATCCTCATTGTTACTAATTTTATTAAAGAGAGTTGGAGACATAGTTTAGAAAAACAACCTGGAAACATAAGAAAAAGTAATAAACAGGTAAGGTGGACAAAACATGCTTGATAAGCATCAATCTCCCTCCTTTTAACAAATACCCTCTCTACCATAAGTTTCAATTTTTCTTCGAAATTCTACAAAATAACATCACAAACCCCCGAAACCTTAGATTTGCTAACTAAAGGAATTTTCATATACTTCATCGGAAAAATAGACATTTTGCACCTAAAAATAGTCGCACATTCCGCAACATTCATTGCATTCCCTACTGTAACCAGAGCACTTTTCTTGAAGTTTAACTTCAAACTACAAATCAACTCATATACCAATAAAATATGTTTTCAGTTCTGAACTTGCACAACATTGTCATCCAGAAACACTATCAAGTCATCTGGAAGTTGCAAATGATTAATAACAATGTCATCCACTGCAGGCTTGAAACCAGTAATCAACTGCATACTAGATGCTTTCTTGATTAATAAAGAAAGAACTTTCACCACCATTATAAATTGAAAAGGAGATATTGAGTTTCCTTGATTTAGATCAAGTCTTATGGTGGAAGAATTCCATCTTCCATTTTTCCATGCCATTTCAGCATTTTGAATTGTTAATGGAAGCTCAAGTATTATAATGGAATCATAGAAACGCTAATCCAAACAGCGTTTGACTTGGTCAATGGTATTTGACTAAAATATTTGTCCATCCCACAAAATCATGGAACATGGCTTGGAAAAAGTGTAGATTGCACAAACTTGAATCCATTAGATTTGACATTCCACACTTTATCCAAGTTTAAAATATGTTGGATTCCACCATAAGAACTACTCTTACACCCATTCCACTTCTGAACTATCTTCTTTTGATAGTTAATTTATTTTCTCCTCCGATTTATGAATGCTTAGGAAGTTGCTCTAAGGAAACGGGTTCGCTTAATAATTTAAGTTGGACATCGTCCTACTGGCCTGACGGAGGATATTAACTCATGCACTCATGCCCTACACACCCGATATATATATATTTTTGATAAGAAAAATATAAATTAGATAATTGGATACATCTCAATTGTCCTTGAAGTAGAGTTCAAGGCCAAATGTTTGTCCGTAGAAAGAGTTTCAAAAAGAAAGCTACAGGAATAACCAAAGTAATCCCAGGTTGCCATTGCATTTGCCTTGTTAGCTAATGCAACAGCTGCCTTGTTGTCTTCATTACAACAATTAATTACTACTACATTTTTGTTCAAATTCTGTAAATCATTAATACAATTTGTTACTTCTTCTACTCTTTGATAAAGCCATCCAGCTAATAGTGTTGTACCAGATATATTATTGGAATCCATGAAAAAAACAACGGAAAATGGGTCATTTGTCCAAATATTTTTAAAACATGATTCTAATGGACGAGTAAAAATTAATACCGGTGAAATGGACATCAAAAAAATAGCAAGAATGAAACTGGATTCATCCTGGCTTAAATTTAAAAAAATAGCGAGGATGAAACTGGATACATGCTGATGTAAATTAAAAATAAGAAAAAATATTTGAAAATGGGTAAGATGAAACTGTTTACATCCTGGCTATTTATACATACTCGTCCATATAAACAGTATCAAATTTTACATATCCGTTTCATCTACAAATTGTTGATTTTGATCTTTTTACCCAATTTTGTGAAGAAAAAAAATAATATTGGGCACGTCTCTAATATTTATGATCCGTCCAACGACACGTAATCATGTTGGACTATATCTAATTATCCTTGTGAGAAGAGTGCGAAAAATATTTGTCACGGTTTAGGGAACCAAGATGACCCAAAATAGAAATATCCAAATTTCTAGATGCGGATCTTTTCCATTGGAATGTTTCACACCTCACACGAAATAACAAAAAGAGTATTAAACGCCGTACAGCTAAAAGTTAAATAAAACGTTACGTGGAAACACCGATTAAGAGTAGCTAACCTCCTCACATGCTAGGGCCTGCCTGGGGACTGGGGTTGCACCGTCCTAAGAGCAACCACAGTCATGGACCAAAACTAAAAATTTGGTCCAAACAGCAGGCACTACGGGGCGGATTAAAGACCAAATACTAGACTAAAACTAAAAAACGGAGTATATTTGGTCTTTGGTCTGATCGATGGTCGGAGGCTTGCGCCTGGTGGGGCGTAACTAACAGTTACGCCCGTATTAAAAAAAAAAAAAAAAAGGGGGGGCGTAGTCTTAATCTACGCCTGATAGTTACGCCCCATAACAAAACTAAAGAAAGAAAAAAAAGGGGCGTAACTCAAAGTTACGCCCCATAACATATTAAAAAAAAAAAATAATTGGGACGTAGTTTTAAACTACGCCTGATGGGGCGAAGGAGTGGGATTGCGCCCCACCAAATTTTTACTCCTCCACCGTAGCGTTGCACCACGGACTAAACCAAATTTTTGATCCTTTTTTTGGTCTTTGGTCTTTAGTTTTGGTCGCGTGATTGCAGTTGCTCTAACGGATATACCAAGCATGGTGATTCTGTCCCTATAATATATCCTAACCCCACTTAACAGCAAACAAATTTGTTTACTGTCATATATATGTTAAACTAATTCACATACTGAGACCACATGCTATAAACATCTCTGATATATACTGATTAAGATAGACGGAGATACATCTAGAGAGAGACAGATATGAGATTTCTTAAAAGATCTAATAAGCGCAAAACATTTCACCGTGTAGGTGATGATGGTGGTGGTGATATTGATCAGGAGGAAAAGGAGTGTGTAATCAATGGGGAATCATCGACAGCTAGTTTAACAGTGTGGAGAAAATCACAAGTTTTCAATTGTAACGGGTTTACAGTGATCGATTCCAGTGGCGACATAGTCTACCGTGTTGATAATTACATTGGAGAGGGAAGCAAAGAGATAATTCTCATGGATGGTTTTGGAAAAGCTGTATTCACCATTCGTCGGCAGGTACATGCACTTAACCATTAAACCAAATGAAAGTTTCATTTTTCACATGTCTAGATATATAAATGGTGCGCATACTGTTCAACATGGCTAGTTCTATGCAGCGTTTTAGCTCTACAATTGGAAAAGAGCAAATAAGCAAAACTGCATATACCTCGGAACTCCTCTTTTCTATGTTAAATGGGCCATCTTTTTTGAAGAGCTCCACCAGAGTTATATATATTTAGAATCATTTTTTTTGGGGGACTACCCAAAAAAATGGGTGGACTACTCTTAAGTTTTAGGGGTGGATATTGGAAGTAATATTTGGTCACCCCTTATAAAAAAATTTTAATACCAACTTTACCCTTGATGATAAACTTAGTTAGTCTAATGATTAAAAATTGATTAGTTAGTGATTAGTGATTTATAAGTGAGAGATAAGAAGAAGAAGAAGATGGGTGAACCCAAAAATCTTTTTTTTAGTTTAGTAATTATGATATGAATGATTCATGTGATGATACCTTAGATCTTTTTCTTTAAGATCCACAACAAGAGTATGATGTTTTGGGTACTCATGGATACTTCAAATTTAGTTAATGGTGCTTGAATTGGCCAAAACATTCCTAAAAATGAACAATTTACAAATTGATTTCCGTTTGGTTTACAAAGTTCGGCTACAACATTTGAAGAACAGGTTACCGAACTCATCTGCAAGTGTAGTTCGGTTAATGTTTCTAAAAACACAGGTAGCCGAACTCAGCTTTAATGGAGTTTTTTGTTTCAGAGAAAAGTTTGGTTAGGAAAAACAAATTACGAAGTAACCGAACTAAAAGTTCGGCTTGGAAAAAAAATGAAAAAATTTGCGACGTAACCGAACTCAATATATAGGTTTTCAGAGAAAAGTTCGGTTAGGAGAAAAAAATTGCGACGTAACCGAACTTTTCTCTGAAAGAAAAACCTCCATTAAAAGTTGAGTTCGGTTAGTTCGACAAAGTTTTTCACATAATTCCTAGCCGAACTTCTCTCTGCAACTTACATTTTCAACTCATTTTAATGATTACTTCTCATTTTTGCAACCAAAAACGAATGACAAGTAATGGGTTTGTTATGATTTTGATTTTGATTTTGTTTTGTTAATGATTTAAATTAAGCTATATATAGAGGTGGATGTGGTGGTGGTTCGAGGTGGTCGGTGGTGGTGAGCGGCGGGGGTGATGGGAGGAGGTGGTTATATATATAGGTGGTAGTGATGGGAGGAGGTGGTAATATATATATATATATATATAGGTTAAGGGTAGGTTAGTCATTTCCACATTTTAGGACACCCCTTATCATTGTAGGGTGGACATTTCTATCACAAAGTAGTCCCCACCTTTTTTGAGTAGTCCCAAAAAATGATTCCCTCGGGCTTTAATTGGAGTATTAGATATGCCATTGTACTTAGGTAGTTACTAGTTAGGCCTCCTACAGCTCCAACAACAAGTACCAAGATCTCTATGTGATACAGCTTTGGGAACAGATACCTAGTACGTGAAACTCAATTTGAATTATTTCGTAAAGGGGTGTTATAGTATTACTACTAAAGGATCGTAAACTCTCACTCAAAAACTACAGATTTCCCGTTTTTTCTGCCTTAATACCTTAATGAAATACTACCTCTAGTCTCAGAAAAATCTACTCTTTCCAGGAAGGAGAGAGTATTGTATTTGATATTTTATCATAACTCCATCAGAAAACCTAATCAGGTTGTATTTGATAACCGATACTTTCACTTTTCCTGAAACGGAGGCAGTCGTTTAATGAACTGTTGATTTACGCACGGGGTATAGTCGGATACGATCTTCACTAAAGCATATAGTAGGCTAAGGTTTTGCATATGGTAGGCAGCTAAAGTTTAGCAGTTAGCACGATAGTCTATTCATGTAAAATATTTGCAAACGGGTCCGTCTTTAACGGATATCATGTCTCAGGGTAGGTCCATGTTAAACATTACGAGCCCAATTAGTAAAAAATAGCTGAGTAGAATGACCATCCATTTACAAAACTAATTTCACTAACTGAATTTTTACTTTCTTTTTCCTCTTTTATTTTGAAGTTATATGATTACCCTATTAGGTGTTTACTAATGAAAAATTTATTTATTTATAGACCAAACTTGGCATGTTCGCTAATTGGCATGTATTTGAAGGCGGCATCCACAATGACAGCATGGAAAGCTGTACATCATCAGAGACAAGGTTTCCAATATGCATAGCAAAGAGATGTAATGATTTACTGAAAATTGCAAACATTCCAAGTGGGTTAGCTCAAATAGTGCTTTACCAATCCGGCCGAAAGAGTTGTGTTTACACAATTGAAGGTTCTTATAAGAATCGGTCATGTAGGATATTAGATAATACTAGGGAGGTGGCCGCAGAGATCTTAAGGAAGGAAGCAAAGATACAAGGCATCTCATTTGGGGAAGAGGTTTTTCTTTTAATTGTGCGGTCCAGATTTGATCATGGAATTGCAATGACAATGATTTTATTACTTGATCAAATGTTCTCCTAGCCAAATCAACAACAACAACAATCCAAACCCATATCAAGCCCTTTATCTACCACCCCACCCACTACCACTCATTATCTGTACAAATAACCAAATACCACACACTCAAATGCAACAGCACCGACAATTTCAACAGGCAAGACAGCAGCAGCAACAAACCAATGGACATCCATTTCCAATCCCAACAACTTTCGAAGAATTCATCCAATTACCCATATAAAAAAATTATTTCACCTTATGTTGTTATACCATCTGGAACATCTGTCTTGGGAGAAATGCCAGGATATAAAAAAAGACAATACAAACACCACAACAAATATACCAGATTGCTCTCCTACTATCCCAAGAATTTCAATGGGCTCAACAACAAAAAATCAACAAAAACACATTAACCAATTCACCAAATCAGCAACCACTGAACAAACCCAAACCCACACTTCATACTCATTAGTTGGACACCACCACAGATGGAATGGATAAAAATCAATTCGGATGGAGCTACTAAGGGTCTTCCGGGATCGGCAGGAGCAGGAATAATTTGCAAAGATCATCTTGGCTTAACTATATTGGCGATGGCATCACCTCTGGGTATAACATCGGCTTTAATGGCGGAAACATGGGACTTACTGATTTCAACAAGAACGGCAACAACACAAGGATGGAAGAAAATTTGGTTTGAAACAGATTCACTTGGACTACTTCAAATCATCAACGGACAGACAGATAAAGCACCTTGGACCCTGCGCAACATGATAAACGAAATCAAAAGGAACATGCAACAAATAGAGCACATCGTTTTTTCACATGCCTATATGGAAGCTAACCAGGCAGCGGACGGGTTGGAAAACTACGCAGTCGAAAAACAAATACAGTTAGGAAACGCTGCAGTAACTTATGTTTGGGACAGTGTTTGTTTAGCTTAATATTCTTTGGAGCTAGTTGTAACTTCCATTGAATATGTCTAGGAACTTCATTTCAAAAAAAATTATTGATTCCTCTGGATATTGTGGAATTATCCATTAGTTTGCTTGTTCTTTTTGTAGTTTTAACTAACTTTGTCCTACCTCTCTATGGAGTAGTCTTCTTTTACCTTTGCAGATCTTCAAATTGCTTGTGGGTAACCAGTGGTGGATTTCAGAAAATGTTTGCTTCTGAAATTATAACAAAAAGTTGGAAAGAAGTTGTGATAGCCATCATGCTTATGATGGACGTTCATACCAGTAAAATAGCGACATCTCATGTCCTTGCAAATAGCATTAGATCCCAATCAGATAATCTTCATGATTACCAAGTTAGCCACCCAAATACAATTCTTCTTGAAAATTTCCAGAAAGTTTTTCTTCCCCCTGGAATCTTGGAGTGTAACGGTCGTAACTTCAGAAAACTTGCGGTAAAAGTGAAAATCATTCATCCCAATCACTGCATGCACCCATTATTAGCGCCACCAGTTAGGGTCACTAAAAAAACCGAAATTCCCATTCTTTTCATATAAAGTATAGTCCATCCATCAATGCAAATCCCTCGTATTGACATACTAGGAATTTTAGTCCAGCAATCGAATATTTCCCACCTCTTTTTAAAAGATTGGATGCATTATACTAGGGATATTTTCTTAAATTCAATAAATTCCTGGAAGACTATATGTACCCACAACACCAAAAGCAACAACACAAACATAAAAACCAATCTTGATAGATCCAGAACTAATCAGCATAATCATCAAAACCACCCAACTATGGCTGAAAGCTCAAATTCTCGAGTTAACAGGATCAATCTCTTATCAAGAAAACTGAGAGGTTCCACTCTTGAGATACCTACTGAAAGAATAAGTGTTGTAGGAAGCTCTCAAAATATCAATCAAGCTGCATAAGAATGGTCTTACGCCTTGCTAGGCAAACTTGTGCACAAAGATAAGGTTCTGATGTCTGTCATCAAACAATAAATCAACTCTCTGTGGAGAGAATATAGAAACAAGCAGATCAGACCAATGGGTCATAACCTGATGTTAGTCAGATTAAACACTGGCGAAGAACGAGAAGAAATCATCATAAATGGCCCATGGCTAATAGGGGAAGTTTTATTTGTTGTTCAAAAGTTTGTTCCTGGCACTTCAGCTAGAGATTATGTTTTACTCACCAGGAATTCAATGTTCAATTCAAACACCTCAAACTTGAACATATGAACTCCATGGTCATTGACGAGGCTATTGGCTTTATTGGGAAGAAATTTTGGACCAAACCGGAAAACTGCAGGCCAAGGTATGGAAGTACTGTAAGAGCAAGAATTGAAATGGACCTCACAAATCCGTTATATAGGGGAGGTTGGTGGAAAACCATTGCTGGGAAGGATGTGTGGATCCGCTGTCACTGGGATTTACAACCAAAGAAAACCTGTCAAAAATATTTTGTTGTAGATCATAAAGAAGATGCATGTATGCAATATGAATACCTGATGTATCTTGATAGCCTTACTGAGGAAAAATATGAAGCTTACATGCAAGAAGAGAATGAAACTGCTGAAGAAAATATTACTGGGGATAACACGTCAAGCCTTATGTTGGAAGAACCAATTGCTAATGAAGATAATAATGATTCCAGACAATCAAAAAGAATGAGAAACTCAGTTAAGAACCAAGAACACTCTATGAACCCACATAATATCTATGTGTCACCACCAAACAATCTTAAGAATATTGTTAATACTGGTATGAAAAAAATGGTGAATTCGGAGGTGGCTCTGCATAATTCAGAAGTAACAAGTTCTGCACCTGCAAGCAATTATGTTAAAGAAACTGCTCAGGTAAATATTATTCCAACTTTCTTGGTATTTTCTTCTATTGATTTTCATATCTATTGCTACTGTTACTGCCATTATTGTTGTCTGAATTTTAGAACTATAAAGCTTAACATTAATCACTTTAGGAGTTCGTCTACAACTTCAATTTCAACAATGAGAATCATTGCTTGGAATTGTAATGGTTTTGCAGACAAGGAAACTAGAAACTATGCTAGTGACCTAAACAATATGATAAATCCGGATATCTTTTTTCTCCAGGAAACAAAAAAAATTTCAAATAAAATTATTAGACTTACAAAACCCCTTAATTTTCCAAATATTTTTTATGTTCCTTCAGTTGGTATAGCTAGAGGAATTTGATTACTTTGGAAGGATGGTTTTAAGCTTAATATCATTTATCATGACAAAAATATGATCCATTGTTTAGTTACTAGTAACCCATCTAAGCCAACTTGGCTTTTGTCCTGTGTCTATGGCTCTCCCTATCCTCATGAGAGTAAAGTTCAATGGGATTTCATTAAAAATGTTTGCGAAAATTTCAACATCAATTCCCATTGGGCTCTTATTGGAGATCTAAATCTTATTCTTCATGAAGATGAAAGAAACAACAGCAACGTCTCTACTTCTAAAGCTTCTAAATTAGCACAAGATGTTCTAGATGCTGGACTTAGTGATCTAGGATTCCATGGAAACCCCTTCACTTGGACTAGAAACAAGCATGGAACTGGAAAAATTAGGTCCAGATTAGATAGAACCTTAGCTAACCCTGGTTGGCTAATAAATTTTCCTGACTCTTGTTTAAAACATCTTCCTTTTCTGGGGTCTGACCATTGCCCAACATTTCTAGATTTGTCTCCTAATGATATTTGCAGGTCAAGAACATGGAAGTTTTTTGAATGTTGGTTGCGTGAACATTCATGAAAACATGAAATTCAGAAAGCTTGGTCAAGAAACTTTAATGGGTCAGATGGATTCAACTTAGATCAGAAATTATCTAAAACAATAAGACTTCTTTCGCTATGGAATATAAGCACTTTTGGCAATATACAAGAAAAGTTAAGTGGACTACAGCAGAAATTCGAACTCCTACAACATCCAAATTCAACCAGAGATAATACACAGCTAGTTAAATAAGTTGAAAGGGAAATAGAAGAATGGCATATAAGAGAAGAGGAGTTATATACGCAAAAAAGTAGAGAAATTTTCTTCAATGATGTGGACAAGAACACAAAGCACTTTCATATGCAAGTAAACAAAAGGAGAAGCAGAAAAAGAATAAAAACCCTGCAAAAGTCAGATGGGAGGTGGTGTACTGGAAAAAATAATCTAGAGAAGCTTCTTAATACTCACTTTAAAGACATCATGAGTTCAACAAATCCTTCCACTGATGTATGCCTTCTGGATTTATTACCATCTTGTATCACTGATGAAGATAATATCGCTCTCACCAGGATTCCAGATGAAACTGAAATTACTCAGGCTCTAAAATATATGCAACCATGGAAGGCACCAGGTCCAGACGGCTTCCCTCAAGGATTCTTTCAAAGTCAGTGGTCAATTGTCAAAGACGAGGTAATCAAAATGGTACAGTCCCTTTTCCGATCGGGTAGACTATTGAAGAAAATGAACAAAACAAATCTCTGTCTCATTCCTAAGAAAACTATGCCACATACACCAAATGACTATAGGCCAATTGCTCTTTGCAATTCCACCTACAAGTTAATAACAAAAATTATGGCAACTAGATTGAAACCTCATCTGGATAAGTTCATATCTCCTATGCAAGCATCCTACGTACCAGGTAGACAAATAAGTGACAACGTCATTTTAGCTCAAGAATTAATACACTGCATGAAGAAAAAGAAAACCAAGAAGCATTATCTATCTATCTATGAAACTAGACATGAGCAAAGCTTGTGATCGTGTCGAATGGAGCTTTCTAAATGATATTATGCTGAAATTGGGCTTCTCAACAAAATGGTGCCAGCTAATACAAGAGTGTATATCGACTACATAGATACAGATTCTACTCAATGGTTCACCTTGTCAACCTTTCAGGCCAACAAGAGGCATACGACAAGGCGACCCAATATCTCTTTATTTGTTTCTGATTACAATAGAAGTCTTCACCAGAGCTTTGGCCCAAGCTGAGAGCAATGGCGCAATACAAGGAATAAAAATCTCTAGAAAAGCACCCCAAGTAACTCACCTACTGTTTGCTGACGACTGCCTCCTCTTCGTCAAAGCAGATTTGCACAATGTTAATAATATTCTAGAAATTATTAACAAGTTCATCGTGATTTCAAGTCAGCAAATTAACTTCCAAAAGTCAGCAGTATTTTTCTCCAAACACCTTCCACCAAGGCATTGTAGAATGCTCTTGAGAATATTAAAGATGAAGCAGATGTCATTGGAGGAGAAATATCTGGGGATCCCTTTATTTTTGAAGAGAAAGAAAACTCTATCTTTTTCTTCACTAGTAAACAACATGAAATCTCGACTCAAAAGATGGAATGGGAAATTCTTCAACCAATCAGGGAGATCTGTCATGGGGAAGCACGTCCTCAATGCCATGCCATCGCACCATATGGGAGTATTTACAATACCAGAGACCACTATTCGTGAGATGGACAAAGTGCAAAGAGACTACTGGTGGAGTAAACCACAAGGACGAGGCATCTACATTGCTCGATGGCCCAAAATATGCAGAGATAAAGCAACAGGAGTTTTAGGATTTAGGGACTTACAAAGTTTCAACAATGCACTTCTAGCAAAGGCTGCATGGAGGCTATGTCAACAACAACAACAATTGTGGGCCATTGCTCTAAAAGAAAGGTATTTCCCACTTACTACAACTCTTCATGCAAAGAAGAAAAAGAACTCAACCTGGGCATGGCACAACATATAGAGTATGATGGAGTTCGTAAAAACTTGGAGTTTTTGGATTATTGGAGATGGAAGAAAAATTCAGACTTGGAAAGACAACTGGATCTCAGGAAAGCTTTCACCTCCAGTACCAGATGTAAATTGTGATGAAGCTGAAAGATATGCAACGGTGTCTGACCTTATTGATATACATACCAAAAGATGCAAAGTAGATACTGTCAGAAGAATATTCAGCCATGAGGACGCTGAAAAAATCTTGCAAATTCGACTACCTGCAACTGGTGAAGACAGACTAATCTGGACTCTGACACGCAATGGCCAATTTACAGTTAAATCGGCATACAACAAGTTGATAGAAATCAAAAAAAATAGGCAAAAGGTTTATGATGAAGACACTGCAAAAATATACAAGCATGTTTGGGGATTGGATACCCTTCCGAGGGTTAAACATTTCGTGTGGAAATGTTATACTGATATAGTACCGAGCAACGAGAGGATGGCAAGATAGATGGGTTATACTGGAGTCACCAAGGCATAGAAACAACTTCGCATATCCTCAGAGAATGTCACTTCTTAAAAGCAGTACTTTTGTCAACCCCTGGAGCAAGTTGAAGTGCTCAAACCAACAACAACTCAATTGCAGATTGGATTGGTAGTTGGTTTGAAGACCCCATGAATCGGCTAGTTGAAAACTGGACAGTGAAGATGGCTAATACAATCTGGGAAATCTGGAAAGCACGCTGTAAATGCGTTTTTGAGAATGTCAAGCCAAACCCAACAACTTTAATAAGGAGTATTCAGCATCTTAATGACATTACATGAAAGGGGATGAAAAGGAAGTCTACACAGGTCGCTGCAACAATAGCATCAAACAATATTCATCCATTGCGACAATGGATACCTCCCTCTAACCCTTATTACTCGATATGTTGTGATGCTGCTTATTAAAAAAACTAATGATTTACATCACTCAGGAGTTGGTCTAATTATGAGAAATTTTGCAGGAATCTTTGAGCAGGCAAAGTGCTCCTATGCAAACAGATTGAAGAGTGTGGAACAAGCTGAAAGTGAAGGTCTGCTGCTAGCTATGGAATGGGCTGAAGAGTTAAAGCTTCAATATGTCAGCTTTGAGATGGACGCGCAAGTAGTAGTGGAAGCAGTCCACAAGGATCATCACTTAACAGCCTGCGAAAATCACTCTACTATCTTAGTTATTAAAGAAAAACTATGCAACAATCCATTGTGGAGTTGCAAATTTATAAATCGCAAATGTAATAAGCCAGCAGATCTTTTGGCTAGGCATGCTAGAATTCTTAAAGTTAGTAGGACTTCAAAAAAACTTATATTTGGGACAATTGACAATTCTTGTCCTTCGTTTATCAATGTAATTGTAACAGACGATCCTAGGGGACGCACTTACCCTGGACAAATTAAGGCTTAATAATATCTACAACCTTCAAAAAAAAATGTTCTCCTAGCTATTATTGGGTTATTTATTTTATTATACCTATGACCTCTTAGAGCAACAAAAAACTTTCTACACTGTAAATTTCTAAAAGAACTTTGTGTACTGTATTCCTTATCCCGATCACAAGGTATGAAAGCCAGTCTTTTCGCTCGACAACAAGGAATCACTAACAAGGGGTTTCTGTGGTGTGGACACGCAGAGCCATCCTAATTTGGTATAATCTTTACATAAATTTTGCACCCATAGTTCAACAACCAACCAGTTTGCACTAGACAGTATCAGGCTGTGCATCTATATTTTGAACTTCACTTGAGAAGGAACAAAAGTTTTACGAAGAGACAGAAACTGAACTTATATTTTCTATTGCCTGGATCCTAATACTTTTTACAACAACAAGCAAATGTTACACATCACTGTCCTCTATTTCTAAGCTTCCCTATTCCTTCTGATTTTCAATGTGACAACAATAAACCCAGTGACTGCTCTTGATTAACAGCTTTAAATACTTGTACAATGTTTCTCTATGCCATATAATACAATTGTCTACACTAGCCACTATCCATTCTACTCGTTGCACTGTTCACTACTCGACAACCATCAAAATAAAGAAGACTAGGTTCCCTACCATCCAAAAAGTAGATCCTCCATCATCACGCTCTCTTGCTCCTTCCTCTACTCCAGTCTATAAGCAATGGTTTCCGCAGCTTTTGCTGACTGTTGGTACATGATTTTTCCAACACCCCAGTAGACAATGGTGGCATAGTCCCTAATACTTTAAGGTTATCGGGATTCAATTTCTTTGATTCGGAAATCAAACCTTTCCCTAACTTATTACTGCAAAGAGGAGATGATCTAATTGATGTAGTTGCAGGAGGTGAAGATATCATCGATCCTCTCCCAGTATTGCTTGGTTGAGACTGAGAGTTATCCTTTTTTATTTGATTATTGGTCATGAGGAATCTAGGCTTCTTTGAAGGAACTGCTCTTTGGTCATGATTCATAACATCATCATCATCATCAATACGTGCCATAACTGGTTTTGGGGTAGCTGGTATTTCTTCTGGCCTCCCCAATCGAGACACTGATTTGCGGGCTTTCATGACCTTTTGAGAGAGTTTTTTCGGCCATCTGTTTTTTTCCCTGTTCTGATTCCGAGTTCTGGAAAGTCTTGAGATCTCGTTAAGTATCTGAGCAGCAGCTAGTAGCCTTGGAGAATGTGCATCTGCCATGAATAAAGACAATCACATATAACTTCGGTATGAGAATTTTAGGTTATACAAGCTGGATATAACAAAGAACAATTGAACAAGTTCCATTGATGTAGCACTACAAATACACCGAATCTGAATGTGTTAATAAATATGAATTTCCTAATTAATACAGCATGGAAATGTATTCATTATCAGAACCTCCAATAACAATTTCTGAAACATTTATATTTCCATTCTAAAACCAACTATTAGGAACAACGACGTAACCTTTACAAGCCTAGGAGAAGTCAAGAATTATAAATGCTCATATATGATGTACAAACTCCAACTGGTAACTTACTCGCGAACTGCATATTACAATATTTTCTCATCAAGTTATTCCTCGATACTACTACTACTGTTGATGCAGTGAATTTTATGACATGCACTTGGGGAGCAAAATAACCCGACTAATTTGTAGGGAGAGTAAGCACGGGACAAAACTATTATCTCATCATTGAGACCGATCAACTGAGCTAAAGAACAATAACAGATATTCTCATTGGTTATACTGAGGGTGCACTATTATATAAAATTATTTTGGGGATAAGATGAGCTTCATCATTTTCAGCAAGAAAAAACAGCCCATAACAAAATCAGTTGCAGCCCAAGACCAACCGTGGTGATCAGCAAAGTCAGCTTCGACTTGCCAAATACATGGAACAGATAAATTCAGCCGAGCCCAAAATGACAGATAAAATTGACTCTCAGAGTCAACCAAGACGACCTTAATCAGTTCAAAGACCAAACCCTGAACCTGCTTTAGGCTCGCTCATCTGAACACCAACCTGTCCCTAACTCGAGCCGACTCAGATCAAGTCAACTGGGCAGCCTATGACTCCAGTCCAGTCTTTATCACCAGGAGATTCAATACTAGTTCATCCAACTCAAATACTACAATCTACTTGCAGTTCAAATTCCACACACAAGTACAAGATCTAAAAGCAGGATCACGGGATGGATGCTTTATAACATAACAATCACAGTTTAACACGACATGGAAGCAAATGTATACAAGAGTTCCATCTACTCACAAACGAACTGAACGATACTTATGCTTACATGAGTGTAACAATTAACATCCTACCAAAGTAGCATGAAAGAACTGGGCAAAAAGAAAAGAGTGTAATAGCCAATTTACCGTGTTTAGTATCATCTGGATCATGTATATGCGAAGGAAAGTTGGGATACCCAGTAACAGAAGATTTAAACATAGAATAATAGCTACCATCTTCAGTAGAACAAGCACCTTTCCTTCTCTTACTTGGTTCTCCACCAACACCATTATCTTTGTTTTCTTCAAACCTTAAATATTTTTCTTGACCATAACTGTTTTCTATTTGTCTATCATCTTTAACAATGTTCATGTTAAAACCAAACTTTGACTGAGCACCTAAATAATTATTGGATTTATGTGGGAAGCCAGAGAGAGGATCTTTGGAAGTGGACAACAGAACCTGCTTGCGAAAACTGATGGATGCCGAAGTTGGTTCCTTTTCTGAAAGACCTAGGTTTAGATGTTTTAAAGTATTTAGGTTATAATCACAAGCAAACGAGTCCAGGTCTGAAAAACAACCAGTACTATCCCCTTGAGTGGAGGCGGTGCTCTCTATTCTCACCCATCTACTTTGGAACGCGCTACTCCTAATTGTCAACTTGCTCCCTTCAACATTAGTTTTACATGAGCCAGTAAAAGAATGAGACCAATAGAAAGGCGGCAATCTATATCTCTGAGATGTTCCCTTGACTGCTCGTATATCAGGACCAACCCGTGAAGACACCCCAGGCTTGGCTGTATCATGTAAGAGTGAATCCAAATCCTTTACTGGTTGAAATGCTAAGCGCTCCAGAATAACATTAGGTTGATGCAGCAGCTTGGCATCCAAAAACTTTTTATGGGAGTCCTCAATCTTTAGGTGAGGTATAAGAAAAAGTAAGTCGAGAATTAGTTAAAATACTAAAGGATTAAATATGATGCTATGGAAATTATTAGATACCTGCTAGTCAGGCCTCAGGAGAAGTGTATCAACAGTGCACACTGCACACCATTCAAGAGTGAAACATGCATATAAGAGACCCGCACTTGGATATCCCCGACTGAAATCTCGTGGTCAAAAGGATCGACGAGGATCTTATAGCGCAGCATTGTATTAGCAAACATTAACTATAAGAAAATATTTTCTATGTTACTCAGAGCCTCCCACTCCTTTAAATGGTGCACTGCTATGCCTGAAGTATACCTTTCTACCTTCCTGCCTTCCTGGTGTTTATCATTTTCCTAAACAACTTACCTTACAAGATGAAGTTTTCCCGTGCAAGTCCCCATCTTCTTTATCATTTTCCTCTCTTTTAGACGAACAGAAACCGGTATCAGATATGCAAGCCTCCATCTTTATTGAACCACTGTCTAGGTCAACATCTTTCTGTGATGGTTCAGGTGCTCTCTTGGGTTGAAGGATAGAGCACACCTTCCGAACCGAGTGTAGAATGTTATCAGTTGTATTAGCTGATTTCCTACCTTTGCTTTGGGATAAGATCGGACATTTATAACTACCATCAAGGATTTCGTTCAGAGACAGCTCATCCACATGCCTTGTAACAGCATGAATATCTGATTTCAGACCATATATCCCTGATATAAGATGCCCGAAAGAAATTATTAATTCATTGTAAATGCAAGAGGACATGTATTAAAAAGAACTACCGGTTGTGAAAAGATAAGTGCAGCGGTGTATGTGATATTAGCCAAAAACAGTAATCGTTAAGAAACATCAGAGGACGGCTGATGATTGTAGCAACTAACATATTAGAAGAAGGCGTGCATAATAGTATGCAGCTAAAAGTAAAAAAGAGCTTCGTGACGTTCACTTTCAATATTTTTGGAACTGGCATTGGGCATCAAAATTTATAGCAAGTATGCAAACTCAATAAAGATATGCACCAATTTTAATACACAATTACATTTATAAACTACGCGCTAGCATACCAAGAATGTTGTTTCCTCCTGAGGATGAATTATTGCTTGTTATCCCACTCTTTGAAAAGAACGAATCCAGTTTAGTCTTCATAGGTGGTTTAACTTTGTTCCTGTCACTCCGTTTACCGTCTAAACCATGTTTTTGTTTCACTGCCCGAGCTTTATCTAAAATGACGCATGAATAAAAGAGAAGAGTCAAGAGTTGTCATAATAAGTTCATACAACTAAAACAAATTCAGACTTAACTACCAAATTCAAGTAAACATGATATAGGGCTATGCTACAAGCCATTCTGTGAACCTACTACCACGGAGTCCACACCAGCATATCCAAAAACTCCATCACTTCCTCGTCCCTTACCCTTTAGAGACCCCATAATATAAGTGTCTCACACACGAATAGCATGACAAAATTTGTGGACCAGGCAGATAAAGCTGGGCATGCTATTCGTGTTTGAGTCGCTCAACTGAATTTTTATTTTCTAATTTCGCAACAATAATGTGTAAAACCGAGCTAATATCCTTGCTGTCATACAAATGAACAGGAAAACTCTCATTCTCCATGTTTTACTTCAACCCTAACTCAAATACCATTCCTGATGATTACAATCTAACAAAAACCAATAACAATCCATATGGGCAAAAGATTCAGCAGATCCTATTTAGTTCCCTCACACACAAAATGGAAGCAAGAAAAAAAAAATTACATGTTACAATAAACCAATTACTAGCAGAGAATCTTAGCAAATCAACCTTTAATACTACCACTAGTGCAGCATCCAGTAAGAACGGAGCTACGAGGAACTGAAACAACACTGATGGATTCTGATCGATCCCCTTCTCCACATGACATATGCTCTCTACCAAATCCTTTACCCATCAAATTCTTCGAAACCGAAACATCCATTTGTTGGTAAGGAAACTCAATCGAATCCATTTTCAAAGATGAATAAATTAGGGAAATCACCACATATCTTCTCCAACTCAGTAACACAAGAAATAGACAAAATGGGAAAGTTTTACAACTCCATGAAACTCTTCAACAACTAAATAAGTAGTAACCATCAATTTCAGACGATTTTATAGAACCAAAGTGGGGGAAAGTGAGCTGGGTATGGAGGCGCTGATACAATCAGAGATTTTTGGTTTAGGGCAAGAAATTTGGGAGAGCGGCAAGTATTTATAGTTTTCGGGAAACCGGAAGGCTGTTTACTTAATATCCGTTACATTTACGCATATTCCGTTAATTTGGTTTTGGGTGACACACCTGGAAAGTCATTTCAGATAACGTTGAAATGGATAAATACAAAGTTTTTCTTTTTTTATATATATACTAGAACTTGGCCCGTGCCGTTAACGAAAATAAGTGAAAACAATTATTTTGACCGGTGTTATTCATTTGTTGTTACTATTTAAAGTGGCAATTATTCTTCATACATTTTGATTATTATTTTTCTTTTGTATTTGACCGAGCTTATTTTAACACCTAAAAAACCAAGCACAACTTGTAAAAATATAATGTTATTTGTATCATAACGACATCGAATAAACATTGCACACTGCTATATTGACTAATTATGATACCACCACCAGAACCACCCATTCCAACTACCTTTTCCACCAGCAGCATTCCCGCCATGGGTTCCATGCATCGCCACTCACAAATATCACCCTGATTACCCATAATATCTATGAATGTAATTATTAACATAGTTGTTATCTATTGAGTGAGAGTATATATTCATTTAGACAATTAATAAGACATTTATCATGAGAGATTAATACAATATTTATTATCAGAAATCAATGAGATAATAATGATGTGCACAGATTAAGACCGTTGGATATGAATTTCTAACTTTCAATCATAGACGTCACTTATAAACACTTACTTAAACAACTATTGATTTATATTCTCCCTAAACAAATCTTGAGGATGATACTAAAAATAATTGATAAATTAAGGCACTAAAGATTTCCAGGATGATATCAAATCATCAAGGAAATAGGTTGAGCGAAAGCATGTTTTTGGATTAAATTTCTTTTGCCTCTTTAGTCTATCTCTAATTCCCAAATTTATTTCTGATTTAGGTTTGCTCAAAAGTGGGGAACTAAAGTTTTTAAGTCCACTCCTCCTTATTGATGTGAGTGAGAGAATCAATTGATTAGTTTTATGGGAATGTAGGTTTGTTATTTTTAGTCTATCAAATTTCTCCACTTTGCTTTTGATTTTTGGGATGGGAAAAAGAGAATATGTAATGCATCATTTCCCAATTAAAGCGTGTATTCATGGGATCGACCACAAATGTGGATTTATCAATCGGGAGGGCAAATCAAGATCTCTCTTTATGTTAACTAACTTAGTTAAACTTTGTTTTATAATACAAAACAAACAAACATGAAAAAATATCACCTAGCTATGATATAACTCGTGTCATAACCGTGCGACTTAGTAATAAGTTAATTTATTGTGTACTGATTTTGATTTATACCGTTCGTTTGCAGTTATTATTTTAATTGTCATGTATTTTTACCAAGTTTATGATATCAATAAGACGATCAACCACATTTTATATTCTTTATAAGGTTAACCAATTTGTGGTGAAACATTATTGAAAAAATATATATTACTTTCACCAACACTCACCACATCCAAAATATTACTTGATAACACTTCTTTCCCCCACATCATCATTGCTTCCACCCCCAACCATTGGACGTGCTTTTTAATTTTTAATCACAGACGTCATGAGAAAAGTTTATATTGAACAAACTTAAATCGTCAATTGATTAATTCCACTATTTTTTTTATTCCATTGGTTTGTTTTTATGAAATTATCTTTTTTATTGTAATCAATTTTATTTAACACTAAAAGTCATGATTTGTCTGATCGGGTATTATTTGGGTGATCCAGCGGTACATGATGATATTGCCTTATAAGATCTAGTATCATCTACGAAATATTTGTTTTTTTTCCTTACCAATCGTGCGAAAAAATAGCTAATCAGATCTTTCACAATATAATGTTGTGCGTTTGTAAAGACACACAAATATTATTGTTCACTATTATTCACCAACACCCACCACCATTAAAAACATCCATCGACATTATTTCTTCCACCACCAGGGAAAGGCCAACACCCACCATAATATTTTTGTGTCTTTAATATCTCTACCACCCACTACTTCATCCAATACCACCATTAATATTTATTAATATAATAAAATAATTATTTACTATTAATAAAAATATGTATTTATTAGATCAATTAAGGGTACATTTATGATGAAAAATCAATTAATAATTTATTATGAGAAACTAATGGGATACTAATTAATAAAATATTTATAATTGTTTGGTTGAGCAAACCAAGACCGTGGATTTATCTTCTTCCTAGACAAATTTTGACCACTACTCACATAGCCTTTAGTTCAGTAGAGATTTATCTAGCGCTTAACCCATGCTAAAACGACATGGGCATAATTTTTATCTGGATTTTAAATTTAATATTTGATAATTATCGGGTTTACTCTCCTTATCATTACAAAAATGAATACAAAACCAATATATATATATATTTTTACTCTTCAGTCCACAAATCTTTTATCATGTACTCATATATGATTCCTTTCCAGTATGTTTGATATTTTGACATTCTCCCAAATAATGTTTATTCTTTCCCTCTTTCACAACAAAACCAACGATATTTGATATGTTTTATAGTTTGCAAAGACAAAAATATATTATCGATCATTTGAAATGGTATTTCCCTTCTACATCTCCCTTATTTTAGTGACCGCGCAAAACCAAAACATTGAACTATGTAGAATAAAACAAAATTACATCACTCAAACTCATTCTTCCTATAAATAATTGTATCTCATAAGCTTATAATCCTTGTTTATTTTGTCCCATTCTAAAATGGTCCAAAAAGATTAAAACTCTGAATGGACTCTACAATACATATTACATCGTATTTTCTTAGATTTGAATAACACGATCAACCACATTTTATATTCTTTATAAGGTTAACCAATTTGTGGTGAAACATTATTGAAAAAATATATATTACTTTCACCAACACTCACCACATCCAAAATATTACTTGATAACACTTCTTTCCCCCACATCACCGTTGCTTCCACCCCCAACCATTGGACGTGCTTTTTAATTTTTAATCACAGACGTCATGAGAAAAGTTTATATTGAACAAACTTAAGTCGTCAATTAATTAATTCCACTATTTTTTTTTATTCCATTGGTTTGTTTTTATGAAATTATCTTTTATATTGTAATCAATTTTATTTAACACTAAAAGTCATGATTTGTCTGATCGGGTATTATTTGGGTGATCCAGCTGTACATGATGATATTGCCTTATAAGATCTAGTATCATCTACGAAATATTTGTTTTTTTTCCTTACCAATCGTGCGAAAAAATAGCTAACTGTATCTTTCACAATATAATGTTGTGCGTTTGTAAAGACACACAAATATTATTGTTCACTATTATTCACCAACACCCACCACCATTAAAAACATCCATCGACATTATTTCTTCCACCACCAGGGAAAGGCCAACACCCACCATAATATTTTTGTGTCTTTAATATCTCTACCACCCACTACTTCATCCAATACCACCATTAATATTTATTAATATAATAAAATAATTATTTACTATTAATAAAAATATGTATTTATTAGATCAATTAAGGGTACATTTATGATGAAAAATCAATTAATAATTTATTATGAGAAACTAATGGGATACTAATTAATAAAATATTTATAATTGTTTGGTTGAGCAAACCAAGACCGTGGATTTATCTTCTTCCTAGACAAATTTTGACCACTACTCACATAGCCTTTAGTTCAGCGTAGATTTATCTAGCGCTTAACCCATGCTAAAACGACATGGGCATAATTTTTATCTGGATTTTAAATTTAATATTTGATAATTATCGGGTTTACTCTCCTTATCATTACAAAAATGAATACAAAACCAATATATATATATGTTTACTCTTCAGTCCACAAATCTTTTATCATGTACTCATATATGATTCCTTTCCAGTATGTTTGATATTTTGACATTCTCCCAAATAATGTTTATTCTTTCCCTCTTTCACAACAAAACCAACGATATTTGATATGTTTTATAGTTTGCAAAGACAAAAATATATTATCGATCATTTGAAATGGTATTTCCCTTCTTCATCTCCCTTATTTTAGTGACCGCGCAAAACCAAAACATTGAACTATGTAGAATAAAACAAAATTACATCACTCAAACTCATTCTTCCTATAAATAATTGTATCCCATAAGCTTATAATCCTTGTTTATTTTGTCCCATTCTAAAATGGTCCAAAAAGATTAAAACTCTGAATGGACTCTACAATACATATTACATCGTATTTTCTTATATTTGAATCACACAAATAAATACTAATTCATTTATCTAAGCCACTATATCATAAAACGTTGAGACATTTCAGATGGAAACTCATTCGACTCAGAAAAAATATATCTCCAATTCTTGAAAACTCTCAGATAGTCTACGACATTGATTTTCTAAATGTGAGTCATTTCAGATGGCAACCCACCACCAAAACCACTACTTACCACTACTTTTTCCACCACCATCACTATCGTCACCGGCTCCATGCATCTCCAATCTCAAACACCACCTGGGTCATCCCTAATTTCTATGTATGTGATTATTATTAAATTTATTATTTATTTAATAAAAATATATTTAAAAAAATGTAATGGGTTGAAAAGAATTTTAAAAGTTATTATGATTCTTTATTAAAAATTTATTATTTATCTAATTAAAGTATATTTATTAAGATAACTATAAGACTATTTAATAAAAATATATTTAGAAAAATGTAATGGGTTGAAAAGAATTTTAAAAGTTATTATGATTCTTTATTAACAAATTTATTATTTATCTAATGAAAGCATATTTATTAAGATAATTATATAAGACATTTATGATAAGAGATTAATAAAGTATTTATTATAAGAAATTAATGATTCAATAATGATGTGAGCAACCAGAGCCATGGATTTTGCTTTGCCAAGAATGAATCCTGACCGCTCTTTATCTTGCCTAAGTTGTCCAAACTATGCTTTATAAGGGAGAGATAAAAGAGGTGAAGAAAGACCTCAAGCTGTTACGATGGTTGAGCATACCGCCAGTTCCCCTATGGTTTGCATCCAAACCATTTAAAACTGATAAAATCGTTCCATGACTACTAGCGCAATGACTTAAACTACTCCCTCCGTCCTAAATTATTAGTCCGCTTTGACTAAGTCAAGATGTTAAGGAGACCGGAAGAGTGTACAAAACTATCCCTATTAAATGCCATGTTATTACTAAAATTTAAATAAATATATGGAGCATGTAAGAAAAATACATATTTGATAATTTTATTATTTATAGAAATGTTTAAATAGAAGATAAAAATAAAAATATTTATGGATTTATTTAGTAATTTTGTTTCCTATTGAAGAAAAAAATATCATTTAAGATGTTTAAATAGAATATAAAAATAAAAATATTTAAGGCTTGATTTAGTAGAGTTGTTTCTTATTGAGGAAGATATCATTTAAGATTTTTGTTTGGTGATATTTAAAAATTATTTTCTAGTTATAAAAATTGAAGGATACATTTGGGAGCTTGACTAAAAAATATGACTATCAACAGAAGCTGGCCAGTATTTTAGGACAAACGAAAATAGAATAGAGGACAGAAATTTTAGGACAGATGGAGTATTAGAAATAAAATTGTCGGAGATAATCGGGATAATGTTGTTAACAAATTGATTCCAGGACCTATTAAAATTACAGTCAACGCTATAGCAAGATTGACTGCTTGGTGATTATCTCTATCATTTGTTATGCTCCAGGTGCCGATTTCAAAAACTTATTTTTCATCATGATCCAGTATAAAGCGAGCTCATATCTTCTCTACATGCCTATTTCTAATTAGCTTTATTATTTGGCAGGCATTTGATCCAAAATCCATTATGCTTCTTAACTCCACTGCACAGCTTTGCCCTAGTACTGGTCTTCTGGATCCCCTGCATTTTTATGTATGATCAAAGAGAATTAAACCCATTCCATAAATCCCCGAAGCAGTGTTTAGGAAAATCGTCGCACTGATTTTCAGTGCGAAAAGCATGGGGGGTTTCCACCTTATTCTGAACTCAATGGGTTGATTTTCAGCTTCCTCTATGGAGTACAACACATGCATGTCATTGTGTTGTTTCTTTTCTTTTGATGCTTTCTGGGAGTTGCATACTGTAGCGCCCCCAAATCTAGCAGCTGACTAATCCAAGAGAATAACGAATAAAGAGGCACTAAGGATCTAAAACATTTACTTAAACATTCAATTAATAAATCTGCTACAAAACTTAACCCAATACTAGCCCCGCTATGAAATAAATATATACAAGAACTCCTCCCAAATGATACATATACAGTAGTCATTAGGTTTACAAATAGAGTATACAACATAATAAACATAGCAGAAGTTAACCAACTAACGAAATCAAACCTCGAAGCTTTCGCTGCGCAACTCTGATCTGTCTCTGAAACTAAAAATGGGAATGGGTGAGCACATCATCCCAAAAAGGGGTGCCCAATAGAAATAACATTTAACTTTCAAGAAATCATGGCAAGATATGGAAAACAATACACGTTTTCCCATACACTAACAAGTGACAAAGTCACTGACATAAACAAACATGTATATGGACAAACTCCTTCTTCAAACAATTTATAATATGGTTGTCAATTCCAAAATTGTAAATTCACACCTAATAGCTATTGATGTCACCAATTCCGAACTCGCAAACTGATGACCTATAATAAGCATAAAAGCTCGAAAGTAAGTATGTATAAATGCGAAGGAGCGTATCATATATACCATAGGTGGAAATTCTTATTTCCCATAACAATTCATAATGACGTTCGAAACACTACAAGTGCTTTCCAAATCATAGAAAGATTAAAAAGAATCAACATAACAATCATAATACAATTGAACAATGCATGGAATGCACAAACTGACGATGCATGAGTTTATTAAACATAAACCTTTGTAAAAGAAACAACAATGGTTTCAAAAAAGTTAAATGTAAATTCCCACCTCTTTTGATGACAAGCCTGACCTACCTCGAGATCCACGATCCACTAGTTCATCCTTTGAATCGATCGTTGTTAAATAGACTAACTTAATTTGCAGTTGCAGGCTTTAAGCTTCTACAAGAGATTCAACTCCGCACACTCATCAAACCTTTATTCCTTGCAATTTAAACTAACCCGATAACTTTGTAATTCAACTCCCTTAACCACTCCATGACCCTATACTTACCAAACCAACATCACTTGTAACTACATTTCAGCATCAGCAACATCTCCAACTTCACATCTGTGATTTCTCAATTCATCTACATCCTCTTCCTGATATTCACAACTACATCTATATTCTCTATTTCATTGTCACTTCCTTCTCAGACTCACACAGCAACACCATCCCTTATTTAGTTCACTACAACCCAACACATCTCCCTCAATTTAACCTCAAGCCAATATCACCACCAAGAATTCAAGCACAGTACAACATCCTTCAACTCTGTCTCAATCCTATTTCACACATATAAGATTCAACTGGGATAAAATTGTCCATCTGAAATATATATATTTACCCACTCATTCTACATCTGCTCTAATAGCACATACATGACTCAAATCATAAATGAGAGAGCTAACAACTCTGTCTCTTCCTAAAAAACTTCAAAGATTGTCCAACTCATTCATGGAATTGGTCTATCTGATTTAGGATACCGTGGAAGTCCATAGACTTTGACTAGTAGCAAAATGGCACTAGTAGACTCAAATCCAGAATAGATAGAGCCCTTATAAATCCTGACTAGTTTTTAACTTTTCCTAATATCATCCTAAAACATCTGCCATTCCTAGGATCTGACCACTGTCCTATATTTCTAGATTTTTACCCTAATGAAGCTGTTAAATCCAAAAACCGGAAGTTTTTCGAGTGTTGGCTTAGGGAAACCTCCTGTAAGAATCAGATAAAGTATTCTTAGTCTAATCATGTTCAGGGCTCTACAGCTTTTAGATTATATAAAAAGTTGGACAATACTAGAAGAGATTTATCAAAATGGAATAGGGAAACTTTTAGTAATATACATGATAACATTAAGTGTCATCAAGATAAACTAACTTATTTGCAGCAATCAAGTATGGATTGTGTTGTTATACAGCAAATTAAGCGGATTGAGCAAGAATTAAATAAATGGCACGTCCGTGAGGAGGAATTCTACAGACAACAATCAAGAGACACGATGTTCTATGAAGTTGACCAAAATACCAAGTACTACCATCAACAGGCAAACAGAAGGAAAGCTAGAAATCGCATTGAATATCTTCTTAAACGCATATGGTGTTCTGGCAGAGAAAATATCAAATAACTTCTTATATCACACTTCACCAACATTATGAGCACAACTGATCCAGAGAATAATGAAGGCATCTTCAGTCTCCTACCAAACTGTATTACAGATGATGAAAATGCTGCTTTAACTAGAATTCCAGATGAAGCAGAAATTCACCCAGCCTTACAAAGCATGCATCCATGGAAAGCACCTAGTCCAGATGGCTTCCCACCAGGCTTTTTCCATACGCAATGGAACACTACAAAAGATGATGTCATACAAATGATAGTAAAGTTTTTTTGTGAATGGGAGATTGCTTCGAAAGATGAACAAAACCAAGCTATGTCTGATACCAAAGACGCAACTGCCACAATCACCTGGAGATTATAGGCCTATTTTTTTGTGCAACACAACATATAAGTTGATCACAAAAATTATAGCTTTGAGACTAAAACTAATGATGGAGAAGCTGATTTCACATATGCAAGCCGCGTATGCTCCAGGCAGGCAGATAGGAGACAATATTACACTGACACTTGAATTAATCCATTGCATGAAAAGGAAAAAGACTAAAAAGGGCTACATGGCTTTGAAGTTAGATATGTCGAAGGCATTTGATCGTGTGGAATGGACTTTTTTTGCACAGAGTTATGAGGAGTTTTGGTTTTACTGAGCATTTTTGTGACTTAATCCAAGAATGCATCAGTACTTCATAAATCCAGATAATGCTAAATGGTTTACCTTGTGAAGCATTCAAACCATCTAGAGGAATTCGGCAAGGCGATCTGATGTCACCTTACCTCTTCTTACTCATAATGGAGGTTTTTACAAGAACCCTTGCAAAGGAAGAAAATGAAAAGAAGATTCAGGGCATTAAAATAGCCAAGAACGCACCACCAATATCACACATGCTATTCGCCGACGACTGTCTACTTTTTATGAAGGATGATCTAGATAATGTCAATAATCTTCTGCATATCTTATCTGATTTTAGTGCCATTTCAGGTCAACAAATAAACCTACAGAAGTCAGCAGTCTTCTTCTCGAAACATCTCCACTCTAGACATTGCAGAATTCTTCTAAGAAGACTTAGAATGAAAAAAATGACGCTGGATGAAAAATACTTGGGAATCCCATTATTTCTCAATAGGAAAAGAACACAGTCTTTCTCCTCCTTGGTTTAAGTGATGAAAACAAGACTTCTGAATGGAATGGAAAGTTTCTCACTCAATATGGGAGGTCAGTGATGGTGAAACACGTCTTAAATCCAATGCCCTCGCATCAAATAGGAGTTTTCGAAATTCCAAAAGCAACCATTCAATAAATGGACAGAGTACAAAGGAGATTCTAGTGGAAAAATAAAGATGGAAAGGGAGTTTACTTAACATCAAGGGACAATGTCAACAGATACAAAGAAATTGGTGGATTAGGGTTTAGAGATCTAGAGTGTTTTAAAAGAGCTTTACTGGCAAAATCGGTTTGGATATTATGCCATAACTCTTATCAGTTATGGGCCAAAGCGTTAAAGGAAAAAAAATTCCATGATACCTCGGTTTTACATTCCATAAAAAAAAAGAACTCTACTTGGGCGTGGCAGAGTATACAAGGTGAAGTAAGTTTCGTTCAAAAACACAGCTTTTGGCTACTTGGGGATGAAAGGAAAATCATTACATGGAAGGATAACTGGATTGCATGGAAATATGAACCACCAACATTCATTGGAGATTTCGAAACTGCTGTTCAATATAGTACAGTATCTGATCTTATTGATGAAGACACAAAGGCCTGGAAAATAAATATTATGCATCACCTATTCACTCCTGAAGATGATCACAAGATTCTAAGCATGGGGATACCCTTAATCATCATCGATAGACTGGTATGGACTCTCACAAAAAATGGCAAATTTACGGTGAAATCTACATATAGGAAGCTTGTCGATATCAAGACTAATGTGAATGCACTTCATGACCCTGACATGGCAACAATGTGGAAGCATCTATGGAATTTAGATACATTTTTAAGGATCAAAACCTTTTTGTGGAAGTGTGTCAATGACATAGTACCATCAAGTGAACGTATAACCAGGGTTATGCATTCTGGAAGCGACCATTGTAGTATGTGCCATCAGGTGGAAGAAAAAACTAAGCATATAATCTGGGATTTCTCATTTTCTTGGGAAGTCTGGACATCTATTCCTGGTGCTAGTAGAAGCATGGATAATGCTGACATGGGTGTTGCTGAATGGATAATTAGTTGGTTTACCAATGAGTTTACTAGACTAGATGAAAACTGGATTGTAAAGATGGAAAATATTGTATGGGAGATTTTGAAGGAACGATGCAGATGCGTTTTTGATGGGAAGAAACCAAATACTATAGTAGTAATCTGAAACATCCAGCATATGAACAGTATGACTGGATCATCTGTGAAGAGACTACATAGAGCAGATCATATTAACATCTCAATTGAGCCAACACGGGGAAAATGGATACCACCTGCCATGTCTACTTATTCTTTGTGTTATGATGCTTCTTTCAAAACTATTTCTTCCATTAATCATACAGGAATATGACTAATCCTATGCAATTCTGCAGGTGCATATGAACAAGGACGATGCATCCATGAACACGGACACCTAGACGCATAACATGCACAGGTAGAAGGGATGATGCAGGCTGTACTTTTGGCGGAAGAACTCAATTTGCAGCAAGTGTGTTTTGAGATTGATGCTCAGAATGTAGCAGAAACAGCTAAGGGAGACTACCAGAAAGTCAGATGGTAATTACAACCACTGATCTTAGACATTATTAATTTATTTAGTAAACATCCATTATGTACTTGCAAGCCCATCAATAGGAAGTCCAATAAACCAACTGATAAGCTGGCTAAACACTCTCGTAATTTTCAAATTATTAGAAGTTGGCCTCAGTATCCACCAAAATTCATAGTGGAAGCATTACAGGCTGATATGTATGATGTTACTGGTTACAATATCTAATAAAATTTATTCCTTCGTATAAAAAAACGACTCAAATCTCATAATCTGTAACCAGACATCCCTGCACCAGTAAACACCAACACTGACATTTCCATCTTTGTGCAACAACACCATCAATACAAACATGTTATTCACTACAAGCCAATAAACATTCTTCCCTGCCACTCATCTCAGTTACCCATTCTAAAACAAAACTCATTTCTTGTATCATCTTCGTTCTCTGTAATTTTCAAAATATAGTCTAAACATCTACAACTATATCTCTTACTCATCATACCCATCTCAAATCTCTGTCTATAGACAATCCAAAAACTCAACAACAAAAATTGCATAACTTAACTGAAATCACATAGAATAACAATTACCTTATTTACCAACTCTAAAGTCTTCTTATTTTATTCAACATCAGTCTCGTCCTTTCCATCTGCCACCAAAACTCAAGAACCCTAAATCCCAATTCTATTAAGAACCCTAATTCCTTTCAACATAAGCCTATCATCACAATTTCTCACCACACCAACTTCAGAAGCTTCAATATAACAAACCCATCTTACAATTCTATCTAAATCTTCTCACTCTTTGACCAATTTGAATTCCAAAACAACATGCAGAAACCTTAATTTCATTCCCAAACTTCTATTCTACAATTCGATCTCAAAACATCAATATAAGCCTTCAATTCATTAAACACATCCATGAATTACTTGCCTTCATCCTCAATTTTACATAAACTTCAATTAAATCCAAATATCAGAACCCTAACTACAGATTCTAACCAATCTACCATTTCTTTTGCTTTCCTTGCCAAACCAAAAACAACCCAAGCACCAACAGCCAAACCTTAGTGTTTTTCTTAAGTTTTCTGATCTCAAAACTAAAAATCTTCTCACCGAAGAACGAGCAAGAAACAACAGGGAAGAAGAGGAAGAAAGAAGAAGAAAACGAGAAAGAAAATAGAGAAATAAACTCTTCTCGATTGGTTTTGAAGATAAGGACGATCAAAATGTTAAAGGCACCTGAGAAACTGATAAGGGCATCCAGGTGGTTTACGTGCAAAAAGACTCTTTTGCCCTTTTCACTAATCTGATAAATTCTTCTCTGATTGGCACGTTCAATAGTCCATTTCGCATAACTTTTCGAGACCTATCTAACGATACTAGTTTCATATCTAAATGGTTGTTAGATTAATTCTATTAATTAATGTTTGTGTTAAACTAATCGAGTTATTATCGGCTAAATCGACACTTGACCGGTCTAACAATGTTGAAGAGCTTGAGGGTCCTTACACATACAATCTTCAACAAATATCCATTTTTATAACTCAAGACTAACGACACCCAGCCGATACATCTCGGAACATGTAACTTTTAAAACAAATATCACAACTTTTGTTGTAAACCAAACATTATAATCTCCTTTGCCTATAAAAGATCAACAACCTAAGTCTATTCAAAACAAATAAAGAACGAAGCTCATATATAAGAGAGATTAATAAAACAACTATTACTCAAAAGATTACTTTATTAAAAGTGTTAGATCATTGCTCGGTCGAACTCGCATGCGTTGCTATCTTAAGCATGTTTGTAAATGTAAGTGATCAAAATTAATGTCTTGATTTCTAGTCTACTTATAGCTTAGTATCGATCTATGACAGTTAAGTATAGTTGAGCTCCAGACTCCATGGTGATTATCTTAAAAAGACGAAGACCTACTCAAGGAACCAGTGGAACTTCATCCAACTAAAATGTATTTGGAGACTTGAACTCATCTATTACTCAAAAGTCTACTCTATCTCCTACTCTTGAGACAAAAGTCATATAAGTATGATAATTTTCATACATACACATTTTTTATTTCGAGCCGAGTTTACTCGCCTTTCTTTTTATCGAAATATGTGTTGGTAAGCTTTCGCTTTAACCATTTTCATCTTTACCCGTGACGAAAGTCATAATGACATTTCAATCTTGAAAATAGCTTTGGTGATGATAGTCGTGAATAACGATTGTTATAACATTATAGAAGAATGTTTCAATGATTGAAGTAATTTTTTATAAGAGTGATCCTTACTTGAAACCAAGGAATTCCGAAAGAGAATGTTTTCACAAGGTTGGCGCGTATTCAGAACGAGAAGTCTGGTAACATTGGCCATCGTGTTGAGAAGTCTGGCGACACTGATCCTCATTCTGAGAAGTCTGGTAACACTGATCCTCAGAAGTATGGTAACACTGATCTTCATGATGAGAAGTCTGGTGAAACCGCTCCTTTTCCAGACAATAACAGAGATGACACAAGCTCGACTGGACAAGGTGCCTCCCTAAGTGATCTTGTTGATGGGGCGGTGATGAAAATAAGCACCCAGAGTGAAGTATACATCGGGAGGAATGTAGGAGAGGCAACATCCGCTATTGTTGAGGTGGCTCCCCTTGAAGAACGTTCTGAGCAGGTTCCAATCAATAAATATGTCATGGTGACTTCTTCTGAAAGGCCTTATGCAACTGACAAGGCTTGTGTGATTGGTGAAGTATTGGTAATGCAGCCTGGGGCTTTGTTCGATCCTCCTTTCACTGTCCCTTATCCAGGTCATGTGTTGGTTGAAGGATTCATCGTGCCATCTCAGTTCAAAGGGTTTTACATGGTGATATGGGAGAAGCACGGCCACATTGCTACTAATACGAAGCTCAAAAGTCGTCTTACATTGGTCAACCGCGTCCAGGAAGCTTTATTTTCTATCCATGGGATGAGCGTCACGACTGGTCGAACAGTTTCTGAGGAGATGATTGATGACTGGAAGTTCCATCGATATGTGTTTGTGCAGTGACTTTAATGCTCCTTGGTTCTTCAAAGGGTCCTCTGAGATTCAGGAGCTCCAGAAATTACAAGATGAAGTCCCTTCTGCAGACTGTGTTACTCACCAGGAAGAAGAGGTTGAAAAGTTGTCTAAAGATTTGAAGCTGAAGCAGGATGTACTTCAAAGGATGAAAGTCACTCTCGCCCAGAAGGACGAGTCGCTGATGAAGGACTTTCCTTGAAGGATTCGCGCCACCTACTTGTCTTTTCTTTTTGAGTGATAGTGAGGATTTCCTTTCACAATTTGACTTCGGGTTTTGAATTAATAGGTAATTGAATTGGTTTATTTTGAGATACTTTTGTGAACGACTTTTCTGAAAGAGATTATTTTAAATGGAAATTGCATCTTGGTCATGAATGATTGCACATATCATATGAAATTGCAAATGTCGCGTAAAAGGGAAGTATGAAGGGAAACAAACATGGTGTTTGATCATTGAGCCTCTTGGAATGCCAAATCCCCAGTGAATTCTAAAACTATCTTTCTTGTAAAATTGTTGAATAAACTTACTTTCTTTTGAAGCCTCACTTGTATCAAACCGAAGTAGCCTCTCTAAGGAAATCGTTTGCATTAATCTCTCAGAGAAGGAAAGCTATCCCTCTGAATTAAGCTTCTTCTGATCAATGCGTTTCAAAGCGTTGCATTCACTGGTAGGGTGGTGAAAGAACTGATGGAAATGACAATACCTCAGGTCCATTACTTCTTGATCAGTAGGTGGACGCCATACAGGAGGTAGCTCCACCTCTCCGTTTCGTACCCACGCCTCCAGCAACTCCAAAATCTTTTTCATTAGGAACGAAAAGTGTAGGTACTTAGAGTCTAGATTTTCCTGCGTTCATGGGCGTTGTGGTGTCTCTATATGGCTTTGATGTGGAGCATGTTTCGGAGATGAAGTTGGAAGACTTGTGAGTGATGTCATATCCGCGGATCGCTTGCCTGGGTGATGGGGTGTGGAAGGTGTCGTAATATCACTGCTGAGTGATCGAATTGAACGCTCACATCCTCTATATTCACGTGTTCCTTGATTGATATCTCCTTCCTCGAGCATTTCTTCACTTGGTTGAAAGGTCAATGTGGATTTGACAGTCTTCCGGGCTTCGACAAGAGTCTTGAGATATAAATCTTCTAGCAGGGATCTGTAAGCTGCAGGCTCCTTTTCTTTATTTGGAAGACGTTATGGCACCCCGGACAAGTCCTTTCCTCTGTGGAGTTGCCTCGAGTCTTCGTTTTTGGATGGACCGTGTTGTTCGTCTCTCCTGAGTCCCCTATGATTATGCTCTCTTTTTGCATCTCCACTGGTATAGGTGTGACTCCTGGCTAAGGATTCAGCGTTTCTTGCACTGTCTGAGTAGATGCATGCCGACCCTTCTGAAAATTTTGTTGTTATATCATTCAAAAGGCGGAATGTTTCGCTCTGTTTTCTAGCGATACCGGCTTGATTTGCCAAGACATCCTCCAACATTCTAGCTACACTTCCCATGATATCTGAACCACCTGTATTTTCTGGGTTAGGATACATCGCGAGATGAAAACTTAAAAATTGAGAATTTAATTTTTTGCAACCGAGAGATCAACCTCCCACTATGGTCGCCAATTGTTTATGGGTGAAAACTATTTCTGCCGATTTTGGTAATTTGGGGTGTGTGGATGAGAAATAAGTCTAAACCTTAAACAAATGCACTGCACGGGAGTGCTTGTAGATTCGAGAAATCAATATGTGAAAATCCGGCCTAGACCAAGAAATGGTCGTTCCAAACTTGTTTCGATCACAAAGTGAAGGAGATGGGGTTGATCTTAGGGAGGAAAGAGAAGAAGGTATTGAGATTATGAAGGTGTTGGCTATGTATGACTTGTATCAGAAAGCTGAACTGGCTTGCATGATGTAATCTATCAGTTCCGGTGTTTGAATACGATTGTATCAATACTTGCCTCTATTGTCTTATCTTTCCTTGTTCTTATTTGGAAAATATGGAGGAGAACTTATTTATACAAGTCTTTAAGCCTAACCCTCGAATCTCGTGGCAAGTGGAGCAAGTGTTGTGATAGAGTAGTGGAGTCGTGTGTTAGTGTCACACGACCAGTCTTGCCCACTTCTCCCATCATCACTAACCGTCCATGAATTCTTGACACGTTCTTGTGATGACGCGTTGTGCGCTACACGCTGTAAACCTCCAGACCAATACCCCAGTAGGCATCCCCCAGTTTCTGACATGATTGATGTCTCGAGTGTGTGGATCGTGGGACCCACCGAAAGTAGCATGTAATGCTAGATTAAATAACTAAGTTATTTATAAGTCGATACTTGTGAAGTATCGTGTGTATTCTATGCAGGTACTGCATCGAGTATATTCAGCATGTATGAAGCATCGTTGTTTGAGCATCTCAAAATAGCCTCATGTCCAGCCTACTTCATGTGATGGTTTGGAGGTTGCGCAAGCAAGTCCTCCCTTGGCCGACAACATGGTGTGGTAGAGTGACGAGTGGTGATCCCCATGACGCCTCAATGACCAATTAACTCCTGACCAGGGCTATATAACCAAGCCGGTGAAGTTAGACGGATGAGATGATCTTTGAGACACTCATCTGCGACCGTTAGTGGAATTAGGGTTTTAGAAAAGGTGTGCAAGCGCCACTTTTCAGCTTGGTCGAATCCAAGCTTGGGCCACGATTTTGGCATGGCCGATCGGGCATGTGTGTAGACGGCATGCCGGTATACATGCACATACCTCATTGTCCCGTGAAAGTGTGATCTGGACCGCTCAATTTTTCCGGAAAAGAGGAGCGGTCAGGATTGATTTACGATATAAGTTTGGTGCCGCAAATGCCGCGCTTCATGCCTTCTTCAGGCGCGCGTTTTGGGACAACCAAGCTTGGTCAGTCCCGGCTGATTGGTTCGGCGTGTAGGTGGAAAGCTGGCGTACATGCATATACCTTTCTTTCCCATAGGAACGTGATCTAAGCCACTCAATTTGTCCGATGAAGTTGAGTGGTCGATATCAGTTTGCGATTAGAAAGTGTGACCACGCTAGTTTGAGCATGCGAATTGGAACGACCATGCATGGTATTCCTTGGTCGATCAGGTGTGGAGATAGATGGGTCCATGGTGATCATGTTGATGCTCACTGTACCTAGTCAGTCGACTCATAAACCCTCCATTCGATCAGGAGAAAACGTTTGTTTGCGATCAATGCAAACCCTAATTAGGGTTTTGTCGGCCGTGCGGCATGCCCACTTTGGGCGCATGATCTGGAACGACCATCCATGGTTAGTCCTGACCGGTCGGTCATGTGTGTAAGCGGGCTTACAGTGAGCATGTTGACATGCTCTGGGCCCTTTGAATCTATATCTACACCCTCCATCTATGCCTGCGAAGATGGATGGTTGAGACTGTTTTGCGACACATGTAATGTGCCGCAAACCCTAATTTAGGGTTTTTCGTCCATACTGCTTTGGCTTGGATGGTTTGGCAAGCTATGCCACCCTTTTGGGGAGGCCGACCATGCGGGGCACGCGATGGGTCGGAAGTGAATATTCCAATACCTGATTGGGGTCATGGATTCGATCTAAGCCATCCAACCTTGCTTGGTGAAGTTGGATGGTCGTGATCGTTTCTGAGACTGATATGGATAGTCCAGATTCAAATATGCTCAATCGGGCTAGTATAACATACCGAGAGATGTATGCTCAATCGGGATAGTATAACACACCGAGAGTTGCAGCCTGTACGGGTATTTCGTAGATGCTTCATTATTAATTCTTGGAGGTTCGTGTTGCTCTGCTGAGAACAACACTCAGTCGTCATGCCGCACCGATAATGAGTATATGAAATACAAGGTAGGTCATGCATTAATTAATAATGTTGTAAATTCACTAGGTATATGGGATTGTTGCTACAAGCTCCAACCTGGATGAATTTCGTGTATTTAATTCACAGAATACTGGGATTGTTTCCACATGCTCCATTCTAGGTGAATTAGTAAAGTGAAGAAGTATTCATCACTTATTAATGGATTTATCTTTTGCAATATGTTAGCGCATAATTTTGGTTTTTATAATTTTATCCTTAAATCAAATTAATACTTGGTTAATCGTAATAAGTTTGCACTTAGTTAATCCAGCACTGGGGAATAGTGAGGTTGGTAATTTTGATGTGTTCGGGTGATACTTGTTAGGTAGTAGGCATTGTCAGGCGTCGCGAACCTAGACAGGGCAACTGCATTCTTGTATCACTAAGCATTGAAGGGAGACTTGCTTCTATTAGTGAACTAATAGATCCCAAATTTTGATGAGAAACTTTGTTATTGAATATCTTCAAAGTACTTAGAACCAGTAAGTTATTGACCTTGAAATTAGTGTAGAGAATTCAAATCTAAAATTCATAGTTTTCGTTATAGAACTTCATGTAAGAAACTTAGACTTCCATATTTGATAGAACTTAAATCAACATAATTGAACCTAGAGCTACAAACTTTAGATTTTAGTAGTAGAAAACATATAGGTTTGTTTTTTGTTTTTTTTTGTGTGTGCTTAGACAAGAGATGGGATTATTCTATAAGGTGGGGAGTTTATGAATACCAGAAGGATGGATCGATTTTCGAGGACGAAAATGATATAAGGTAGGGAGAATGTAACGATCCTCAAGCTCGTCAACGCTATTAGACTAGTCAAGAGACGTTTTAGTCGGTAATAACTCGATTATTTTAACATGAACGGTAATTAATAGGAATTAATCTAACCACGGTCTAGATACGAAACCGGTACCACTCGATAGATCTCGAAAAGTTACACGGAATAGACTACTCGAACGTGTCAAACAGATATTGGATGGAGAAGATTTATCAGTTTGTTATGAAGGGCCTTGGCTGCCCGTATCAAGTTTTCGGGTGCCTTTAGTATTTTAGTCGTCCTTATCTTCAAAACCATCGAGAAGATATTCATCTTCTTTTCTTTTCTTTCTTATTTCTTCTTCTCCTCTCTCGTTCTTCTTTTCTTCTCTTTTCTTCTTCTTGTTCTTCGCATGCGAGAGTTGAGAGTGGTGAGTGAAAATTAATTGATGAAAACCAAGTAATGATGTTATGTAGATGATACAAGGGATGTTGAAGTTGTGAATCATGATGAAGAACAGTTACGGCTGAATCTGAGAGTATCGAAATTAGGGTTCGTAGAGTGAATTAAAGTCTGGAGATTCAGAAAATGAGTGATTTGGGTTGTTGATAGATGAATAAGAAGGGGGTTGTTGTTTTATTGTTGTGGTTGTGTTGTTTTGAAAATGAATAAATAAATAGGGTTTCATAAGATGAATCAGAGAAGGATTGGAAGATGAAATTGAAGTGAAGGGGATTGATTTAATGATGGGTTTATTCTTAATTGGTGTTTGATGGAGGTTATGGAATTGTTCAGTGAAGAATCGAAGGGTTAGGGTTTTTGTTCTTCAAGAAATAGAAATTAGGGTTCGTTAAGAAGGATTCAGGGAACATCAAGAGATGAAATTGAGTTGGAAATGTTGTTGATTCAGTCGGATATGTAAACTCAGGAAACGGAAGAAAAGGTAATTTAAGGTCTCCTTCTAATTGAATTTGTTTATGTAAGATTGAGTATGAATTGAGAATTTGTAGATATGTTTTGTTTAGATTGAAGTTGAATTGGATCTTATAGAAATTCAGTTTCAGTTTTATTGTGAAATTTAGAAGTTGGAGTTTTAGGTGAATTACAGGGGATGTTGATGGATTGAAGTTGAGTAAGAAGTATTGAAGAGAAATTGAATGGAATGTTAATGTAGGTATGCAGTGACAGTATTGTTGCAGGGAGTGACAATGTTGTTTTACATATATAGATAAGCGAGTTGGTGATTATGAGTGAAGATCACAGGTGGTTGTTGTGATGCTGAAATGAGAATTTCAACTTGTGGTATATAGGATACACTCCTTCACTTTTATACCTAGAGCTTTTATTGAATAGAGTTGGTCACCATGGTCTTGGTTGCATCCATAGCTATATAGGTGTGAATTGCCGGTATTTAGGGGTTCACAACCATATTAGTACATTGTTTGACGAAGGAGTTTGTTCCATATACATGTATGATTATTTTTAGTGACTTAGTCACTGTTTAATATTTTCGGAAAAACATTATTGTTTTCCAAATCTTGCATATGATTACTTAGAAGGTTAAATGTTAATTATTCCCACTTCAGTTTCTGTGACAGATCAGAGTTGCGCAGCGAAAGCTCCGAGAAGTTAACTTTGTTAGTTGATTATATTCTGATATGTTTATTATGTTGTATATTTTATTTGAAAATCAAATGATTATTATATATGTATCATTTGAGAGAAGATCTTGTATATATATTTCTGAAAGGGATTAGTTTTGGGTTAAGTTTTGTAACAGATTTCTTAATTGAAAGTTTAAGTGTTTAATTTGGATTTTTAGTGCCTCTTATTTAGTTAATCTCTTGGATTAGTCAGCTGCTAGCTTAGGGGGGCGCTACAAAGGTTGGTATCAGAGCTCACTATTAGATCTTATATGGTAGACGATAGAAATAGCCAGTGCCAGTTAGTGAACTAGATTAGTTTAGAATTGGGTTGGGTTTGTGAGATAAATCTTAATCACTAAAAGCTATCAATAAATAAAATATTTATTTGATTGATTGTTTGTCTGTGTATTAAAGTAAAAATTGTAGGGTACACCAATAATTAATCTAGTGGAGATTAGAGAATAAATGATTTAAAATTATGAACACATACACAAGTCAATACTATTAATATTATTGATAGAACTTGTAAATCATATGGAAATTTACTAAACACATTGACTTATGAAGAGTAAACAAATTATAATTACATTAATGTTAATAATATTTTTGGGACTTAATAATAATTTTAAGAGTAGTTTTAAATAATAGTTGAACCATCAGAGTTAATTATTTTTATAATAGTAACTATAGATGATAATAAAAGTAATAATAATAATTTAATAAAGTATTGTTAGCATTTATCAATTAGTATCATATTTAACTTAATTTAACTAAAATTTCAACAAGGATATATAATGATAAAAATAATAATTATAATTAATTAAATAGTATTGGAAAATTAGTAACACTTGTGTATAGTTAAGTTTTGTAAATTAAACTAATTACAAATTAAAAATGTAAGTTTTGTGTTTAAATTAGACAGTTAAAATAATACTTATTAGACGTTAGTCGTAAAAAAAAAAAAAAAAAAGAAGAAGACTTAACTTGTTAATAATCTTGTACCTAAATTATCTTTAATCTTACAAATGATCAAGTGAATCTGTAAAATAAAACATATAAACGAGAAATAGTGATAATAGTATTCAGATGCTTAGTGTAATACGAGAATAAAAAGAAAATAAATTCATATGTTGATAGGATCCTTTTTCATAAATAAATTCAATAATCTTTTAAAGTGGAAAATTAATATGATGAACTTAAATTGTTAGAATTTAGATTAGTATTATATTGAGCATAACTTAAATTAAAATTTCATTTACAAATATATATATATAGTGATAAAATAATGAATGTGATTAAATAGCAATGGAAAATTATTAGTGCTTATATACAATTAAGTTTTACAAAGTTAACTAATAACAAATTAGAATTATGTGTTTTGCGTTTAACTCAGATAGATAAACAAGACTTCTTCTGTAGGATTTAGAACATGAGGTCATATAAGGCATGAAATAAAGATTAAAACTTGTTAACAATCTTATACCCAGATGATTTTAGTCCAGTAAAAGATTCACAAAATCACTAAAATATACATGAAGTGATAATTATAGTACTTAAATGCTTAGTACAAAATTAGACTTAAAGGAAAATAATTTGCCTATGAATAAAATACTTATTATTAGTACCCAAAATCTTAAAGACTATTAAGACATAATATGATTTAAACTCATATTAAATTACCAACGCCAATATTTAACAAGACATAGTATACGCATTCAATCTGAATAAATAAAAATCTGTTATATCAATCTTTTCGTGAAAGTAAAATTATATTTACAAGATTAGGGTTTAATAAAAAAACTAAACTAAGTATCGTTACTAAACAATTATTTTAATTGTATGTTAGTTACACTAGTAATCAAATAAGAAAATTTGATAAAACAATAATGAAAATGATAATATAATTAAGACAATAATTTTTGATAAGATAAGTAATTAATAACATTATATTTTACTCATTGCTATAAAATTTAAAGTTATTGTAAATATAATTTGGATAATATTTAAAGTAATATCAACAAAATGTAATTTTGTTAATAATACAACTTAAGGATTATTTAGCAATAATATAAACTCAAGAAAATAAAGTTAGATCAAATCAAATCTAATATTGATAATAAACTTAAACTTGGGATTATGATTAATTACATTAACTTTTAACTGTTTAAGAAATAAGAAATAAATGTAATAATAATAAAACTGTTAGCGGTTATTTATTTATATGAGGTCACATAATGAAATAAACAATTAGATACATCGAAAATAATATGTATAATAACAGTAACATTGGGATAATGGTTATAACATGAAGTTATTTTGTAATAGAACATGAATCTAAAATTATATATGATATCACATCAAAGTTTAAAATATCAAATATTATAAATTAACGTAAAATCGAAATTGGATTGCTATATAGATAAAATAAATAAATCAATCAAATCAAATAAATGTTGATGATTAAATTGCTAAAAAAATGATGTAACCTATTTATATAATTTATGAAGTAGAAATTTTAAGCTAAATTAGTTACAATGAATTGAGAGATTGATTAGTCATAATAAGTTAGTATTTAATTAACTAAATTTTGATGAATAAATCACTTAAAATGATGTAAATTATTTATGTATATTTTAACAAGTAAATTATTAGACATACACTGGTAAAGATAGAAGTTAAAGACTAAATAATTTCGATAAAATCAAATTAATACTTGGTTAATCATAATAAGTTTGCACTTAGTTAATCCAGCACTGGGGAATAGTGAGGTGGGTAATTCTGATGTGTTCGGGTGATACTTGTTAGGTAGTAGGCATTGTCAGGCGTCGCGAACCTAGACAGGGCAACTACATTCTTGTATCACTAAGCATTGAAGGGAGACTTGCTTCTATTAGTGAACTAATAGATCCCAAATTTTAATGAGAAACTTTGTTATTGAATATCTTCAAAGTACTTAGAACCAGTGTAGGTACCGAATATCGCAAGATATTAGCTTACGAACATTGTAATAAATATAAGAGGAAAGAGTTACAAAACGATGCGATGATAGAGGAAGCACGGGGAAGTATAAAGATTTACGAAGATAGAATAATCTTACGAAGATTAATTGCGATACTTCGCAATACATAAACAGCTGTACAAATTTCACTATAAATAGGAGTTCAAATGTAAAATTCGGGAGGTTCTTTTAGTGAGTGTTAGAAAATATCTTAGGAAAGAGAATAGGGAAAGTTGTAACTATTCTAGTTCCATTTAGATACTTTTATGTAATCAATTGAGAAAATTAATAAGAAAATTGTCATTCATCATCAAGAACTTCTTAAGTTTTACAAATTCTACTGAGGGTGTAGTTGTAGGTAATTCTGCAACTACATAATTGGCGCTGGAAACAGGGAACTTGAGGATTGTGATAGCCAGAATTTGAAGGAATTGTGGAAAATTTGAAGATCAAATGGAGTCAGTAGATGAAGATTGCAAAAGAGAAGAATGTAATATGATCACAAAGACAATGATTGATGAATTTCATAATAACATGAAGGGAAAGATATACAAGCGAGATTGTAGAGGAAGAAAGATCATGGAGGTGGAGAAAATAACAACTTTGGAAGAATGGGAAAAACAGAAAATCACATTTTCAGTAGCAGAGATTCCAAATGAAGACTTGAACCACATTTCACCATTGGTGGTCACAATTCCGATCATGCGAGAAGAGAAGAAAGCTATAGAAAAATGGAAATTAAACCGAATTTTGATCGATACAGGGAGTTCTGTTAATATCATATTCTATTATGCACTTAAGGGGATGGGAATAAAAGATGAAGAAATTACAAGTTCAAAATATCTTATTCATGGATTAGGAAAATCTATAACAAAATCTAAAGGGGAAATAGCGCTGCGAATATTGCTAGGAGAAATCGAAACACATATAGTCTTATGTGTGATAGATATGGAATCTCCATATAATATGCTGATAGGAAGGCCGTGGATTCATGCGATCAAAGCTGTTACTTCAATATTACATCAGAAAATCAAATTTCCCACGCCAAATGGAATACAGGAATTAAAAGGAGATCTTGATAGTGCAAAATTTTGTTATCAGATTGAAGTAAAACAGTGTGGAGGGAGAGCAAGAAAGAAACAGTTTCGTAGAAAACTTGCGAAGGAGGCAAAAAAGGAAGAATAATTCAGAGTGTATACAATAAGGGCAAAGGAAGGGAGAGGAATACCAAGTGAGATTCCAGAAAAAGAAGGGGAACCAGTGAAAATAATCAAAGAACCAACACCTATGGGGGAGCAAGGTCCTAGCTATGTTGCAGCTGAACCAACCAACGAAATAAATATTGGAAGTAAAGAGGAGCCTTTATTCTTGCGAATTGGAACTAAGATGGATAAAGACGAAGAAAATAGAACTATTGATCTCTTGCGAGAATATAAAGATATATTTGCAGGAAGTGTAGATGAGATACCAGGAATTGATCCATCGGTGGCGTGTCATAGATTGAACATAGATAAAAATATAAGACCATTCAAACAAAGAATAAGGAAGATCTCACAAAGTTATCATGCACAGATAGAAGAAGAATTACAAAAGATGCTGGATGCGGGAATCATAAGGGAAGCGAAATACCCAGAATGGATTGCGAATATGGTCATTGTTCCGAAAAAGAATAAAGGGATAAGAATTTGTATAGATTTCATAGATCTAAACAAAGCCTGTCCCAAAGACAGTTTCCCATTACCAGACATACCACAAATGGTGGAATCAGCTGCAGGACATGATAGAGTCACTTCACTTGATGGATATAAATGGTATAATAAAATATCACTCGCAGAAGAAGATCAGGAACATACTGCCTTTTTTGCTCCAAGAGGTTTATATTGTTATGTGAAGATGCCATTTGGTTTGCGAAATGCGGGTGCTACATATCAACGAATGGTTGAAAAGGTGTTCGCAAAGTGGATACATAAAACTTTGGAAGTATATGTAGATGATATGTTGATAAAAAGCAAAAAAGCCAAAGATCATGTGCAAGATTTGAAGGAAATATTTGAACAAATGAGAAAGTTCAACATCAAATTAAATCCTGAAAAATGTATAATTGGAGTTGCGTCTGGGAAATTCTTGGGATATATAGTATCAAAGGAGGGAATACAAGTTGATCCAGAAAAAATACAAGCAGTTCGTGACATGCCAACACCTGCAACGGTAAAGGAAGTACAAAAGCTAAACGGGCTCTTGGCTTCACTTGGAAGATTTATTTCGCGAATGTCAGATAAGTGCAAACATTTTTTCAACATACTTAAGAAGGGAGAAAAATTCAAGTGGACTGATGAATGTGAAAAAGCATTTCAAGGAATCAAAGAATATCTCACAAATACATCCATATTATAGAAACCAGAGAAAGACGAAGAATTATTGGTATACCTCGCAACAACTCCATACGCTCTAAGCGCAGTTCTGTTGCGAACAGATGCAGGAATAGAAAGGCCCATTTACTACATTAGTAAAACTTTTAACGCAGCAGAGAAAAAATATTCTAAAATGGAGAAGTTAATCTTATCCCTGGTTTATGCATCATTCAAGTTACGAATATACTTCCAAGCACATGTGATAAAAGTGGTAACCAAAGTCCCAATTGAATCAATCATGAAGAACGCAAAAAGGTCAGGAAGAATAGAAAGGTGGAATGCCCAAGTAAACCATTACAAGATAAAATACGAAGTATTATCATCGCAAAAATCACAAGTCGTCGCAGATTTCTTGGCGGAATTTCCTTTGGAAGAAGATGAAGCAGTAGAAGAAATGATGGATGTTGAAGAAGAATTTGGGAATCCAAAAGATTTGTTAACAGAACCAAATAAATGGGAGATTTTAGTAGATGGATCATCCAACAGCGAGGGGAATGGAATAGGAGTTGTGTTGATTTCACCAGAAGGAGAAAGAAAAGCATTCTCATTCAGACTAGAATTTGCATCCACGAACAATGAAACAGAGTACGAAGCTGTAGTGCATGCATTGAAGATCGCAATAGAAAAGAAACTTAAAAGTATAAGGATAACAAGTGATTCGCGGATGGTATTTTGTCAAATTAAAGGAGATTATACCACAAATGAGTCTTCTTTGAAGAAATACAAGAAATTCGTTGATGAATTATCTACGAAGATACCAAAATTAAAATGGAGACATATAACAAGGAAATACAATCGACTCGCAGATGCTTTTGCATTCATTCCAAGTATGATGACAAATCCTAATACAAGAAATATCAAAATCCAGACAATTCAACACCCATCAGTGGACAAAGAAAAAGAAATTGAGGAGGCAGTTGCGATGGAAGTAGAAAGGGAATTACCAAACAACATCGCAGATTGGAGAAACGAAATTCATGCATATCTCGCAACGGGAGAAATATCCGGGAACAGACTAGAAGCACATAAGTTAAAGAGTCGTGCAACAAACTATGAGTTGCGAGAAGGAATTTTATACAGAAAATCTTTCAGTGGACCACCTCTCAGGTGTTTAACTCGTGAAGAAGGAGAAAAAATATTAAAGATGTTACATGGAGGAGAAGCTGGTAATCATAGTGGGGGAAGATCTCTCGCGTATAGAGCAAAGATACAAGGATATTACTGGCCTTATATGCATACATACGCAAAATTGTTCGTACGAAGATGCAAGGAATGTCAACGACATGGTAAAAGAATTCATGCACCAGGTGCAACATTAACTTCTTCAACAAGCTGCTGGACTTTTGGGAAATGGGGGTTGGATATTGTTGGACCATTTTTACCTGGATCCGGACAAAGACAATACTTGATAGTCGCAACAGATTATTTCACGAAGCTCGCAGAAGTAAAAAGCGATACAAGATATTCGTGATAAAGATGTTTTTACGTTCATATTTGAGAACATCATTTGCAGGTACGGAGTTCCAGCACAGTTAGTATCTGATAATGGAAAACAATTTGAAGGGCAGAATATAGAGATGCTACTCAGTGCTTTTTGGATAAAATGTGGAAAGTCAACTCCATTATATCCACAAGCTAATGGACAGGCAGAGGCAACAAATAAAACAATCGCAGATACAATCAAAAATAAATTAGAAGGACATCTCAAAAGGTGGTGCGAGCAAGTACCTAGTGCAGTTTGGGCATACAATACAACTAGAAGAGAGGCAACTGGAATGTCTCCTTATTGCTTAACATATGGAGTAGAAGCAGTATTACCAACAGAGGTTGTAATTCCGACAACAAATAAAGAAGCTTGGGAAAGAAATTTAAGTGCAGGGGTGATATTAAGTGAACTGGATGATTTGGAAGAAAAAAAAAGAGAAAAGGTGTTGCACCATATGAAAATTTACCAGGAACGATTAGATCGAGAGTATAACAAGAGAGTCATTGAACGTGAATATCAACCAGGTGATTTGGTCATGCGAGAAACACCTCCATATCAGAAAGAAAATGGAGGAAATTAGCACCAAAATGGGATGGACCATATGTTATCAAAGAGGTTGTGGGAAGTGGAGCGTATCGACTGATGGATCCAGAAGGGAAAGACATGGGTTTGAGACTTGGTAGACCTTGGAATAGACTGTATTTGAAAAGGTATTATCCATAAAACTCATGATAAATTTAACGAATATTGTTTGCTCGCAAGAAATTTGCAAAAGTTACGAATTTCAAAATTTTAATTGCGATTAACTTTCATTAAAGAAAGACGCACACATCAATTTGCGAATAAAAAACCGCAATCTGTGATCAGCTTTCAAAAAAGAAAGAAAGCCGCAGAAATATTACATAGGCAAACCTTTGTGGCGTACACCCTAGTTTGCGAAGAAAAATTTCGTAAGAGGCAAAGTCCTAAAGTGCGTCATTTAAGGGGGTACCTATAAGCATGGCTCAGGGACACCGGAACACCACCAAGGAACCTGAGTACATGGAAATTTACGGGGTATAACCCAATAACGGGGTACTTATCCGGGTTAGACACTTTGGATTCTCACCTAATCTTGCGAAATTACGCAATATTATGCGATGTAACATGATTTAGGTTGGGCGACTAAGGAATACTGTCTTTCCCAAGAAGTGCAGAAAACGATCAAGGCGCCGAGGTACACGGTTGAGTCAAGAGTGCCAGGTGGGCTTGAAGCACATCTGCCATTTTTGACAAGTCTTGTCAAATGATGCACTTGTCCCAAAGATACCCCATAGGGTGCAACCTCGTAACTATAAGCCCTATAGGCAAAAAGGATAAGAGGTTGCGATCAAAAGTCAGTTGTTGGCAGAACCGGATGGGAAGAGCTAACCTTGTATGGTCGATGTACGCTTCCTTGAATGGGCAACCAAGGGGAAGATAAAGGGCAGCACCCTCCATTAGGGAGCTGATACGTGCTGTAAGACGCAAATGTCACGAGGCTTTTTGTTTGCGAAAACATAAAGGCTTGTCATATTTCTGCAACAACTGAATTTCTGAATTCTCTAAAAAAAATTCTAAAATATATATATATACAGAAAAAGAGAACTCGCAGAACATAACAAAGAAGTTAAGATGAGATCAATGGGTTATTACATGAAAGTGTAAAAACGTCCTGCGATTTCATCGCAAGACGATAATGTCACGAGGTTGTATATTCGAAAGAATGTTCAAGCTTGTCATATTATCACAAATACAAAAATATTATCACAAAAGAGGTTGAAAAATAAGACCTTTACTTAGGAAGGCATGATAATACCACAACAATTAATGAAATTTATTCCATCAATATCATTGAAGAATTTTTACAAGAATATATATCATGAAGTTTTGACAAACAAGGCAATTCCGTCAATATCATTGAAGAATTTTTACATGAATATATATCATGAAGTCCTGACAAAGAAGAAAATTCCATCAATATCATTGAAGAATTTTTACAAGAATATATATATCACGAAGACATAACAAAAGATGCGATTTTATTCGCAATAAAAAACAGATAGTTCGTATTCATTAAATTTTACGAGGATTACATACTTCTTATACTTCTTCATACATTGAATATTTCTCCATAGTTTGAATACTTCTTCAAAAACGTCTCATACTTATTATATTTCTATAACGGATATTTCATATTTAGTCAATTTTGCGAAGGTTAAATACTTGTTATACTTCTTCATACATTGAGTAATTCTTCGCGAATTGAATAATTCCTATACTTCGTCATATATTGAGTACTTCTTCACGGATTGAATACTTCTAATACTTCTTCAAAGATATTTTATACTTCTTATACTTCTTAAGGATATTTCATAAGAATCTATTCTTGCATTTCAAAAGGAAGATTTCTTATTCACAATCGCAACAAGCTGAAACTTCGAAAGTTAAATTGGGGCAGATATTCAAATACTTCCAACAAGGTTTAATCATCTAAAGAGAAATAATAGGGGGGAAAGGAGATACTAAGCTAAGTCTTTAAGTTATATTATTTCTCTTCATATGATCAAATGATGCAAAGAAGGAAAGCATTCAATTTAAGAAAGGTCAAATCATCTTCGCAAAATATCAAATGTACTTCTTAAAAGAACAAAAAACAGTAGGCAGAATTGTTTGCAAAAATAGAACCAACAGTAGCCAAGAGAAAGAGTTCAAAGAAAAGGAAAACAAGAGAATTAATGATAATTTGAGAAAGAATATTATTATGCTTCATCAAAACTCTGTGCTGGGTCTTTAAGATGAGCAGGATCATTAGCAACATTCGACTTTTGCGAAATATCATCCTTTGTAGAGTCTGCAACAGGGACATCTCTCTGAGGAACAGATTCCTTTTCACCATCAAGTCCTTCATCATCACTCTCATAATCAAAATCACTATCAGGGTCACGAACAACTTCATCATCAGATATCCCCAGAGGAGTAATCTTCACAGGAGGCAAGGATCTTGATAAGATAATTTTATTCACAAAGACTTGGGCTTTCAGATGACTTTCACGAAGTATAGCTTTCTGATGGTTGGTATCTTCGATATCTTTGGAATAAGCAAGATAGTTGAATCTCCGAGTGGCACGATCACGAGAGTTGATTAAGCGAGTAGAAAGCAAAGCATTTTTCTTGAGAAGCTCAGAACAGGAGGCTTCTAGTCCAGCCTTAGCATTGCGAAGGTTATTCTCAGATTCTGCGAGTAAATAAAATTCAAAGAGTTAAATTTGCGAATATAACAAAATTTAAAGATACATCAGAGGTAGTCAAATTTTAATGACTACCTTCTCTTTGCGAAGTAATAAATTGAGCTAAAGATAGACAACAATTCTTCATCTGATCCATCGCATTATCAAAACCATCACCAACTAATCCTTTAAGTCTAGATTGAAGCTTTTGGTCTTTAGAAAGAAGAAAATTGTTATCCTTCGCAAGTTTGGCATTAAGACTTTCTAGTTCAGAGTAATCTTCTTCAAGTTGATTCTTCTTGGTACTTAAGATTATATTCTTATTAATAAGGGACTTCTTCTCAACGGAAAAAGAACTTCTCTCTGCATTTGAAGACTTCTTTAATTCCTCAAGTTCACCTTTTAACAAAGAAAGAAGATTTTCTTGATCGCAACATTTATTCTGAAGAGTGTTTAATTGTTGCGAAGAAACGGTCATTGTATTCAAATACAAGCATTTCTCTTCTGATAAGGTTTTGTTCTCTCCTAATAAGGTTTCAATTCTCAAGCTGGCTTTAGTTAAAGAAAAAGAAAGTTGAGATATATCATCATTCAAAAAAATTCGGTCATAAATCAGTTGGGTATTCTCTTGGAAAAGAGCATCAAAATTATCAAGAACACACGAATGAAGATCAGATAAGTGGGAGAATTGGTTCAAGAGGCTTGCATGCTTGGCTTGATATTCTGATGCATCTAGTTCATGGCAAAGTACCAACATTCTATATTTACGGATGGATTCTATAAAGGGGAATGGGTTTTAATGGTTGTTTCAAACATATGAAGAATATAAGTAAACAAAAGGGGAAAATATAAAGATAATAACCATACCTTTCAATTCATCATTTCTTTTGCGAAGGATCGCACAGTCAAGAGAATCGTTTTGAAGCTGATAATTCTCTTTAAGAAGATTATCACATTCTTCTCTTGAAGACTTCAAAGATTGGCGAAGTAATTCGACTTCTCTTTCTAAGGATTGACGTGAAATTGAAATATCAGGATTGATGAAACTATTTAGTGCTTCGCAAAACTCATATTGCGAATGAACATTAGTAGACTTCGCAGTACTATTCAAAACTTCAGATAACATTCGGAAAGTTGAGTAAATTCCATCTCGAATTTCTTAAGGAAGAGGAGAAGAATTTGAAGGAATAAGAGCAAGTTGTAAATTGTCTGGAGCAATAGCATTCAAAGGATTGGGAGTTAAGATAGGTTTTTCAAGAGAAGGGGATGAAAAAGTATTTTGTGAAGGTTGATCTTGAAGGAGTGTTGATAAATTGACATTTGTGGGAGACTGAAAACTGGGTAATGGAGTAGAGGCAGGAGTTTGCGAAGAAGTGCTTTCACGAGGAGGAGAGGGAAATTCCTTATCAACCTCAGGAAGGAAGTCATCAATTGAAATTATTGGTGTAGGTTTAGTCATTCAAGATCTCTTGTTGGGGTTTGATTTTTCGCCAACCTACGAATCAAAATGTAAATTAAAAACTGAGGCAACAATATATTGTTTAAAAAAGAAGACAGATTATTTTAACTACCTTTTGATTCTCGGATTTCCTTCTTCGAAGATTAGGGCTTGGATTTCTGGTTGGAGGTTTCACCTGAGGAATAGTTTTGCTGAAACAAACCAAAATCAAACAATAAATTATACAGAAATCAAAGAGGAAAACAAGTAAAAGACGCGGAAGATAGAAGAAAATTACCTCGGAGAACTCATGATGATATAAACAGGAAGATAAAAATGGTAATGGAGAGTACAATAAGAAGATAAAATTGCAGAAGTAAAGAGAGAAACTAAGAAAAAGATAAGGAAGAGAATGTAAAAGAGTTTATAAAAGGGAATAGCTGGAAAAGGACGGTTACAAAAGACGTGTCCACATTCTAAAAGAATAAGTAACGATTATGTTCTCACGATCATTTCTTCTTCGCAGAATTGACATGAGAAGAGGCAAGATGTAGGTACCGAATATCGCAAGATATTAGCTTACGAACATTGTAATAAATATAAGAGGAAAGAGTTACAAAAAGATGCAATGATAGAGGAATCACGGGGAAGTATAAAGATTTACGAAGATAGAATAATCTTACGAAGATGAATTGCGATACTTCGCAATATATAAACAGCTGTACAAATTTCACTATAAATAGGAGTTCAAATGTAAAATTCGGGAGGTTCTTTTAGTGAGTGTTAGAAAATATCTTAGGAAAGAGAATAGAGAAAGTTGTAACTATTCTAGTTCCATTTAGATACTTTTATGTAATCAATTGAGAAAATTAATAAGAAAATTGTCATTCATCATCAAGAACTTCTTAAGTTTTACAAATTCTACTGAGGGTGTAGTTGTAGGTAATTCTGCAACTACAACCAGTAAGTCATTGACCTTGAAATTAGTGTAGAGAATTCAAATCTAAAAGTCATAGTTTTCGTTATAGAACTTCATGTAAGAAACTTAGACTTCCCTATTTGATAGAACTTAAATCAACATAATTGAACCTAGAGCTACAAACTTTAGATTTTAGTAGTAGAAAACCATATAAGGTTGTGTTTTGTTTTGTTTTGTTTTGTTTTATTTTGTGTGTGCTTAGACAAGAGATGGGATTATTCTATAAGGTGGGGAGTTTATGAAGACCAGAAGGATGGATCGATTTTCGAGGACGAAAATGATATAAGGTGGGGAGAATGTAACGATCCTCAAGCTCGTCAACGCAATTAGACTAGTCAAGAGACGTCTTAGTCGGTAATAACTCGATTATTTTAACATGAACAGTAATTAATAGGAATTAATCTAACCACGGTCTAGATACGAAACCGGTACCACTCGATAGATCTCGAAAAGTTACACGTAATGGACTACTCGAACGTGTCAAACAGATATTGGATGGAGAAGATTTATCAGTTTGTTATGAAGGGCCTTGGCTGCCCGTATCAAGTTTTCGGGTGCCTTTAGTATTTTAGTCGGCCTTATCTTCAAAACCATCGAGAAGATATTCATCTTCTTTTCTTTTCTTTCTTATTTCTTCTTCTCCTCTCTCGTTCTTCTTTTCTTCTCTTTTCTTCTTCTTGTTCTTCGCATGCGAGAGTTGAGAGTGGTGAGTGAAAATTAATTGATGAAAACCAAGTAATGATGTTATGTAGATGATACAAGGGATGTTGAAGTTGTGAATCATGATGAAGAACAGTTACGGCTGAATCTGAGAGTATCGAAATTAGGGTTCGTAGAGTGAATTGAAGTCTGGAGATTTAGAAAATGAGTGATTTGGGTTGTTGATAGATGAATAAGAAGGGGGTTGTTGTTTTATTATTGTGGTTGTGTTGTTTTGAAAATGAATCAATAAATAGGGTTTCATAAGATGAATCATAGAAGGATTGGAAGATGAAATTGAAGTGAAGCGGATTGATTTAATGATGGGTTTATTCTTAATTGGTGTTTGATGGAGGTTATGGAATTGTTCATTGAAGAATCGAAGGGTTAGGGTTTTTGTTCTTCAAGAAATAGAAATTAGGGTTCGTTAAGAAGGATTCAGGGAACATCAAGAGATGAAATTGAGTTGGAAATGTTGTTGATTCAGTCGGATATGTAAACTCAGGAAACGGAAGAAAAGGTAATTTAAGGTCTCCTTCTAATTGAATTTGTTTATGTAAGATTGAGTATGAATTGAGAATTTGTAGATATGTTTTGTTTAGATTGAAGTTGAATTGGATCTTATAGAAATTCAATTTCAGTTTTATTGTGAAATTGAGAAGTTGGAGTTTTAGGTGAATTACAAGGGATGTTGATGGATTGAAGTTGAGTAAGAAGTATTGAAGAGAAATTGAATGGAATGTTAATGTAGGTATGCAGTGACAGTATTGTTTCAGGGAGTGACAATGTTGTTTTACAGACATAGATAAGCGAGTTGGTGATTATGAGTGAAGATCACAGGTGGTTGTTGTGATGCTGAAATGAGAATTTCCACTTGTGGTATATAGGATACACTCCTTCACTTTTATACCTAGAGCTTTTATTGAATAGAGTTGGTCACCATGGTCTTGGTGGCATCCATAGCTATATAGGTGTGAATTGCCGGTATTTAGGGGTTCACAACCATATTAGTACATTGTTTGACGAAGGAGTTTGTTCCATATACATGTATGATTATTTTCAGTGACTTAGTCACTGTTTAATATTTTCGGAAAAACATTATTGTTTTCCAAATCTTGCATATGATTACTTAGAAGGTTAAATGTTAATTATTCCCACTTCAGTTTATGTGACAGATCAGAGTTGCGCAGCGAAAGCTCCGAGAAGTTAACTTCGTTAGTTGATTATATTCTGATATGTTTATTATGTTGTATATTTTATTTGAAAACCAAATGATTATTATATATGTATCATTTGAGAGAAGATCTTGTATATATATTTCTGAGAGGGGTTAGTTTTGGGTTAAGTTTTGTAACAGATTTCTTAATTGAAAGTTTAAGTGTTTAATTTGGATTTTTAGTGCCTCTTATTTAGTTAATCTCTTGGATTAGTCAGCTGCTAGCTTATGGGGTGCTACAGGTTTGGATTCCTAAATAAAATTTCCCTACCAGATGCTCAGAAATCACAGGTTTCTTCAAGTTTTCGTGAAAATCAATTTAGACCTGATACGCAACCGTCCCATACCGTTTTCCCAGGGATCCAAAAGTTCCCACAACGTAACCGAGAATATCAAGTTGGTCAGTTGCCATATGATGTAGTTTTGAAGTGGTAAATAATAGTGGTTCGTTAAAGACTTGTAGAGATTTGATTTTAGACTTATATTTCGATCAAAATAGCAAATAAACGAAGATGATATCAATATTATGAGATACTGGGACTTAGGATTCCACCAAACTTCATAATCAATTGGTTCATACAATGGTTCATAATAATTCTAGCTCTTTTGTAGACTCTATATCTTTGCCAAAAGTAGATTCTTAAAAGATTGACTGTAAATCACAAGCATGATGCATCAAAAGTACTTAAACCAAGCATACATCATCAAACGAAATCACAATCAATTAAGAAAAATCATAAATCAATTAAAAGTGCAAAAGTCAAAAAGAATCAATTATAGTTACCATCCAATTGTGAAACATGGCTTCCTCCGTCGTCCCAGTGTTGGGGTTTAGCTAATGTTTTCAAACATTCGCTCAAAATAATAATCCATAGCTCAAACAGGTGTTTTATAGAAGAAATTAATTATGTAGCACAGATATTTGCAACATTGTATTCGTGTTACAGACGTCACTATTACAAAGAGATAGTGCTAGAAAGAAAGAATAATTGTAGTCTCAAAAGGTATTTTGCAAGCAAATAGGTATTGTTCAAATTCGATAGTTTTCTGCAACTTTTCTATGGATCAGCGACTGACTGCTTCAGTCTTTGTTATTATTATTCTTCACTAATGCACTAGTAGAGAAAATTCTCTGCAACTTATCCTGCAGCCCCAACCTCTTCTATGCTTTACTCTAAACTCTCGACAGCTCCTCTGGGACTCGAGCACATGTTATTTATACACAACAACAACCCTAAATCCTAAAAGGAAATTTTTAAAAGGAAATAAATCGAGCACATGTTATTTATACACTTTCCAGAAGTCACAAATGAGGAAGATGAACTCATGTGGATTGGGAATTAAGGAATTTTTTCAATGCATGCTGCCATTGATAAAATCAGACACAAGGAGCCCTCAATACATTGGTCAATGTACATATGGAAATCATTTATTCATCCTAGAATCTCTAGCAATGTATGGAAACTTATTCAAGGAATTTACATTGATGATGCCAAAATGGTCAGCAAAGGGTATGAAATAGTATCAAGGTGTTGTGTTTGTGAAGAAGCTCAAGACAATATGAAACATCTTCTCTGGGAATGAAAATTCAGTGTCTATATTTGGAAGTGGATATGTTCTATTTTTAACTTTGATTTTACAAATTCTTTTGAAGACATATGGAAATTCACAAGAAATAAAAGTCTATTGATCCAACAAGTATGGCTCACTACCTCATGCATAATTTTAAAAGAGCTTTGGTTTCAAAAAAAATAAAAGATTCTTTGAAAAAGTCAAGCCAAATGCTCAGAGTTTTAGGTGTAGAATAATAAAGTTGGTTCATGAAGGAGGATTGAAAATGAATGGAACTATATGGAATCAAAACTATGACTCACAAATCATTGAAACTTTCAAATTGGGGATGAGATACTCTAGATTTCAATGTATTAAGAATTGTCAATGGCACCCTCTTGAGAATAACTTTACAATGTTCTGTTGTGATGGATCTTCAATTGGAAACCAAGGTGCAGCAGGTTTTGGAGTAATTGCAAGAGACCAGAACTGTCAGGTTGTTGGTGCTCTCATAGGTGGTATTGGAATTGCTTCAAACTACCTGGCAGAAGTTTATGCTATTGTGGGCGTTGAAGAATTGGCTATTGAATAGGAGAAACAAAATATTATATTGGTATCAGATTCTAAAACAGTCATTACTGAACTTGCTCAAGGGAAAGTTCATTGGTTCATAAAAGGGAGATGGAAGAATGTTGTTGAAAAGCTGCACCAGATAATTTTTTATCACTGTTACAGGGAAGTGAACTTCTCAGCTGACAACCTTGCAAAAAAAGGTTCTTCTCTAGCTGCAGGTGAAAGACAAGTCTATCTAGGAAGACCTCAATTTCTACCAAGAATAAAAATGCCCAATGTTGATTATTACAGATTTTGTTAGGAAAATCAATTGGCCTATGTAGTTGGTCTTTGATTTTATTTTATTGTCTGGTTTATTTCTGATTCTTAAAGTTGTAACCAAATTATTATTCTTAATTTAATAAAATTCATGTGATTTAGAAAAGAAAAAAAAAAACTTAAATCCTAACGAAAATTTTGATTATTCTTTTTTTCTTACACCTCAAGTCTCGGGATTTTCAATCCTTTTTTTTACTCTTCACTTCCTCTTATTTTCACGGATTTCTATTGCTGTCCAAACTCTACAGATATAATGAAATCTTTAAGAGTATATTTCTATCTTTTCTCCCATGTAACTTTCCCGAAACTTCTCTTCCCCTGTTTACTTCACTGGATGATGTAGCCCTATTGAATGATCCAAACATACATGCTAACTCTTCTCAGCCTTAAAAAGTTCGGCCCAATAAAAATCCGCGGGTGAATCTAAATAAAACACCTTCAAATTCGGTCTAGGAAAATTCAGTAATCCTGTGAAACTCCACACCTCTGTTTAGCTTGATCTCGATGATACATCCAAATTCAGTTCATTACATCACCCATACCAGCATTGTATTGCCAAAACAGACATAGCCCATGAAAATCAGCGATTGAATCTCCTTGAAACTGGTCCAAATCATCAACCCTAAATCTGCAGCTTAAACCCAATTTTCCTGCTAAATTTGGAATCCAAATTTTAGAAGATGACCTCCCCCTATCCTGTAAGGGTATGTAAATAGTAGTTGCCCACGAAATGGGATGCCCCTTATCCAACTAAGGGGTGCCTTTAGTAATTTTCTTGGGTGCCTCCTACGTATTTCTAGGGTGCCTTTAACACTCTTTTGGGGGAAATTTTTAATTATCTTTCGGGGGTCCAAATACAGCTTTTCGATCCAATTTCTCCAAAAATACCTAAAAATACACAAAACACCATAATAAGTACAAAATTTGGAACTAACAATATAAAAAATCAAGATCAAAATAGACATATAAGTGCGCCAATCACCATAATATATCTCAACCAGGTATCCTAAGGGGGGTCCTATACCACCACTCAGGAATCCCTAAAGTTCACAAGTTGAAGAATGTCATCGAAATGACAAGCAACATCTTAACGCAACACTGTGAGGACCCAACTCTAATGTCAATGCAGTGGGATGCAAGCCACTATCCCTGGCGGATTTCTATTTGCCCATCGTAATGGGTTTCTAGCCAACCTGGAAACACACACCGTCCCGGACGAGTGAGGGGAGATCAATCCCTCTGCTAGTGGTAGTAGGATACCAGCCAACTGTGCCGGATGGAACCGTCCCAGACTGATTTTCTAGCAAACTCATAGCGCTTAAACAAGCTCAACTTGATTCGCAAAGTAACTAGCCTTATAGTTACATAATGTTAGAGGATAGCTCGGTTGAACTCACTAAGTGCTGGTTTGTCAAGTCTGGTTGTCATATTTAAGTATCAAAACTCATCTAGAGTCGCTTGATTAAATACTAAAGTCAACGTCGTTTAGGTTAGACTAGAAAGTCTAGAATGTTGAGACATACAAGTGTTACTCCAAAGACATGAATAATGTGAAGAAGTAGCGAACTACAACGACGACGTCATCCTTCCACTTGAGGTTAGTAATATTGACTTGAACTGTTTCATTTCTAACGTATTTTTCAAGTCGTGCTATATTGAAAAGATAACTGCGAAGCTGTATATACTGCACATATTATATAATACTCAAGTGATGTGACATGATCATAATTTTATGATCATAGTATTAAGGAATTATACTACGAAGTATAATGCTTATATTTTGAACTTCGTATATATGACATCGACATAATCTTGTATATATTGTTATGATTATGTGAATGGGTTATGGTAAAGATTTCATCCTATGAAATAATGTTTTACATTTGTTTAAAGGAAGTACATTCATGAACTTGTTTCGTGAATCGAAAGGGAAATCATAAGGCTTATTGGTCCAGCTATTCATTGCAAATCTTTGGATGATATGTGTGAGATGGTAGAACCGATCTTAACTTATGTTATGTATATTGGTATAACTAATCACGGTACCTGACTTATGATTTGGTATGACTGGTTTTTGTGAATTGGTATAACCGATCCTAAGTAATCACCATTTGATGGTATGATCGGTCCTTGTAATTAGTGTGACCAATCATGAGTATGTTTAACCGATCCTTGTAATTAGTGTAACCGTGTCATGTACCTTCATAAGAGAGGAAGGTGGCCCATATCATAATCAGTGTGGTAGTTAGCTTCTAATATTAATTGTTAATTAGTAGTTTAATTATAGTTAATTAGCAGTATAATGGATGGTGGAGATGTAACCATCTGTGTGGTTTAGTGATCGTCAGATCGAGTGGGATAAACCTAGCTTTATAAGGCTAGTGTCTATGTAATGTAGAGGTTAATCAATTGATAATCAAAATATCGTTTAATCGATTAAGGTTGTGTTCCTTGTGAACCAGAAGGCTTGATCCTTTGGGATTAAGAGAGGTTTATCCTCAATTTATCTACCCTACCCTGCTATGTACATCTAGGTACATAACAAACCGGTCTTAGTAAATGGTGCGACCGATCACAAGTAATACCATGTGTATATGGAACCAATCCTTGTAACTGGTGTGACCGATCACGAGTATTTCCATAATTAGGTATAACTGATCCTAGTGATTAGTAGAACCGATTGAACCCATGTATGTGATTTGGTATTTATTCAATCATATAGTAGTCATGGAAAACAGGTAAACCAAATTTAAACTTGTTTGGAAGTGTGGTATAACCGATTCCAAGAATACAAATCCATGTAAATTTGAAATAAGGATTTGCATTTAAAAGATGTCAACATACTTTGAACACGTACAGTAACTCTTATCATTTATTGTTCAAAGATATTCCTTAGTACTCAAGGTGATCCTGTTACGAAATAAATTGAGAATCTTTTAATTAAGGTTTTCGGTTTTATATGCTTTAATTACCAACAATTAAATGCATATCTCTAGAGAATACAAATTAGTAATATGCATATTTACTAATTGGATATTTTCTATTGAGAGATTTCGGAAATATTGGACAAGTATTTATTGGAATTATGAAAATTGAATTTTTCCATTCATTGCATATCTTGAGAATACTTTCGGTTTTGTAAATTCCTTGGTGTCCAAACACCCTTGGTCTATAAATACCCAAGTTTCCATTTCTAGCAAACTATCCTAAGAGTTGGGCAAACTTCATTTCTTGTTGTTTATGGTGGAGCCGTCTAAGTATCCTAATTAAGTGAAATCTTTTACGACCGCTCGTTTAAATACTCTTGTGGGATAAAGAAGCTCTACGAGTACCGTTGGTGGGAAACTAGATAATTGTAGTGTTATTAGTTTTCGATTGATTTGATTGACTAACGGTTATTGAAACTTTGATTGCACCTAGTTTGTTTATTCTTGAGAATCTTCTCTTCTGATATGAGATTCACTCAAAGTAGATCGAAGTATCGACGAGATATTTAGAACTGTTTGTAGATCTAAAGATGTCTGGTAATAATCCATTGTTAACAGAATTAGTTATGTGTATGATTGATCACAAGAGATTCAAGTGGTGTTGTGCGAGTTATTGAAGATTAAAGAAGATTTGCAGGAAAAGAGGATTTTTTATTGTTTTTCGTATCTTGTGAATTGTGTGCACAAACCTTGATCGGCTAGGATCCAACTAGAATCGGATTTATTCGACTGATTAGTTGCGTGACATCGGCATTCTAAATATATCTCTTTGAGATCTATTTTGATTGATTGTGAATATATACTTGACTATTTTGGTAGTTAAAGTTAGATTGATCTAGCCAGACAAAGGAGTTTATTAGATTAAACATAAGAGCCTTTGTCAATGACTCATCTATATATTGTAGCAAATATTGATTAGAGTGGTTACCAAATAGATTATTCCTTTGTTGTTTGGAATACGAACCGAAGGACTTGCTATTCAGGTGCGTGACTCTAGAAGTCAAAGGCACAGGGATAATGAAGGAACTAAGTAGCTAGGGTAGTCTGCTTGGTCTCAACTAATACGAAGTTGGTTTAGAGTTTGTATATCGGCTTAATTTTGAGAGTATTCAATTCTGGACTAAGTCCCAGGGTGTTTCTGTATTTCCAGTTTCCTCGTTAACAAAATCTTATTGTGTCTTTTACTTTTCTATTTCCGCAATTATAATTGTTTTATTATAATTAAAAGTAAAATACACAAACTTTAACTTCGTATATACTTGATAGTGATCCTATAGAGTTTGGTTATACCGAACCTATTATCAAGTAGCACACTTTGGTTGCCATATTGTCTCGATCTCGTATCCATAGACGATCACACAAAGTGTGAATACCAAAGTTTTTGTATTGTCTCGACTTTTTCCATAGACGATCACACTTGGTAAGAGGACTTATAGGTTGAAACAAAAATATTGCGGTGTATTTGGGTTCCCTCATCTTTTCAATTGGTATCAGAGCACGCAAATACGAAAAGATCTAACAATCTGTGTTTGGTGCGATCCAACCTATAAGAATTGAATCTAATGGGTGATTCAGTTAACATAGAGCAAGAAGATTATATACTTCAGAAAGTCAATTTGTTTTCACATCCTGGTAAACAGCTCAACACTGTTAGTTCACTGGTTGAACACAACTAAGGAAATATTAACCATGATGTATTAATAAGAAAACAAATATCTGTGATGCACAAGTCAGATTCAGATGACAGTGATGAAATTAAAGTTTTCATAAAGCTTGCTGAAAAATATAATCTAAAAGATAATATATATTATCCATCTGTCAAAAGGATTATCAAAGATTCTTTGATAAAAACTAGGTCTCGTGAAGAAGCTGTATCTCAAGAAAATCTTGAAATTCATGAACCTCCTGACAGGATGATAATCATATCTAGTCTATGTCAAGATAAAAATTCGATTCCGTTTCCTCTTGAAAATGAATCTGAAAATTCTGACAATAATAAAGTCTTTGTACGGCCTGAAATAAGCCCCTAAATAGCGGCACAAAAAGTTTGAGCAAAAAGTTTTAAGTAACATTTTCAAAATAAATGAAGCAGATAAGTGTATATACTATAAGTTTGCTCAAGGAAAAGAATTCATAATATGTCTTTATGTCGATGATATTTTAATATTTTCTACTGATTTGCAAATAGCAATGGAGACCAAACAATTCTTGTCGAGATTCTATCTCTCAGAATCTCTTAACTAATAAATAACATTTTGATTCTAATAGTCTAACCACTTGCAAGAATAAAAAGAGATGTGTTTCAAAACATAATCATGTGACTAATATCCGGTTAAGAAAAACTGTCATTTATTGTGACAAGGATTATCTCTCTGAAAGTGACAAAGATCAGCTTAAATGTTCATAAACAAATGATTTCATATCATGTTGTTTTGTTAGTGATCTTCTGTCCAGATCAGAATCAAGGAAACAATCTCATCAAGAGATGTCTTCATATTCCAGGGAATTTTCGGGTCGATATAAAAATTCTACTCAATTCATGACTCAAAAGGTTTCTAGTCACACCATCAATCCTATCCATATGGATCTATCTGTTGAATCAGGTAATTCAGGTTGTGACTCATAGATGTATGAAACCTATTCTTGGAATTGTTCCATAAAAGAAGATGTCCGAGATCATCAAGATAGATCATGTTCCTCTGAGCCATTGAGTGCTCAATTCAACAACTAAGCTTTTTTTTTGGAACTTCCTAAAAACTTATGCTCGACTTAAATAAATGGGAAGTTCTTAAAAGAGCACTAGGAACATGTGAGATGTATAATACTATACTCCATCTATCTGTATCATGAACAACTTGAGTATTTTTCTAATTTTGGAATCCTTTTTCTATTAAGAAGAATACTTTCGATCTTAGGAATGTTCATGATAAATTGGTACAAGAAATATTCGGATTTTCTTGTCAATAATATATTTCAGAATATCTTATTTCCGAACTTGTATATTTTCACACCTTAATCAAATAAAATACCTTGTTAGGTGTTTTAAAACTTTGAAACCAAGTTTTATTTGATATATAAAACATCTTAAGAACCGATTCTTTCCTCCAAAATCAGTCTGCGGCTCAAGATGGGTGAAAATACTATTAATATTGATTCCCAATTACAGAAGCTTGAAACTCTCCTTCCCACTGAGATTAAGTGTTATTTCTCAAAGGAACATAAGAGGAATCAAATATCTTTTGACATGCTTATGCTAATGCGAGATTTTGAAATTGCTCGTGAACAATTGGAAGCTTCTGTAAAGAATAAGGAGTGGCTCAAGTCAAATCTTTTGAAGTTGATTGTGGAGGTGAATTTTTTAAGAGGATACTCAATCATATGAAAGAAAATAGAAGATTCAAGAATTTGAATACTGAAGAAACATCAGTGAACAATCAGAGCATCATTAGGATTAAGTTATATGTTGTAATACTTGATCCAGAAAAAATACATCAATGTTTTGATTTATTTCAATTATTGCATAAGGTCTATTTTTGAATAAAACTATCATTATTTATGAGTAGAATTATTATATAATTTTTATTGTCATAGTTACCGATTATATAGCATGTGAATGAATGTTTATATTTTTGCTATGTGTATTTGGTTTATGGGATGTCTGACTTAAGTTTTCATTAACCTTAATATTCGATCTCATATGATGTGACCCTCACGGTTTGTGTGGCTTTTTGATTTAGCGGGATTAAATTCTATCCCATGTTGGTAGTCTTTATCGAAGGATCGTAAGGTATTTCGATTGAAACTCATATGTAAAAATTCATAATATGTTGAATCAATTTATGTTTACATGAGTTGTGCTTAGCATAACATATGTGTTTCAGGTTTTCGACTTTTGATATTGACAAGCATTAGTTAAAAATGTTTCAATCTTTCTCTGGTAAAGGTTGCTTTTGTTATTGTTCATTTGTTCTTACGAGAGGATAACAACATACTGTGGGAGATTTATTATTTGAACTTGCGCTTAATGATATATCTTTCTGGGGAGAAGAGGCTGCGGAATTTGAGGTAACGAATTTGTTAGTTAATCGTTTTACAGTTTAAGAAAAGCCTGTTTATATTGCATATATTTTGCTTTTGCTTAACAAAATTTCGGTACAATTGATATGTTTTATTATATTGTGTATGTATGTGTGTGTGATTCAATGGTTTCCGGTTAAGAAAAACCGTGTCAATTTATTTGGCTTATTGTTTGGTATCTTCTTTATTGTTGGGTATCAAGTGTTTTTGCTTAACGAAATTCAGTGCAATTATGGTGTTATAATGTTTATGTTTAATTCAATTGCTTCCGGTTAAGAAAATAATTATGCAAGTCAATTTATTTTGGTTTGTATGTATTATTTATGGATTAACAATATACAGGATCATTTGATTAGTTCAAATTGATTCCGGATAATATAAACTAAGTTAATTCTGATCTTAGTTAGACTTATTAAATTGGAGGATTCGGTTATTCGAGTCTAATCGAATGCCTTGAAAATAAAGACTAGTTAACCAACCTAGTGTTTGTCTTGTCTAAAGAGAAAGGTCTAAGTTATTGTCAGAATAATTAGAGCCTGATGAGAGAATTAAAGTTAATTATGATCTTTATTTTGGTCTTATCGAAATAAGGGGTTGTACATACACAATCAATTTAACAAGGGAATTAAGTTTCTTAGTCGATTTGTTAAACTATTAAGGAAAATTGCTTTGGGAAATTGTTTCCTTGATAACATATTAAAACTAAATTACTTGTAGTTTCAGTTTTAATATTGGTTCTCTAAATTGGTATGTGAAACCTTTGTGCTTAACTCTTATAGGTTGTTTACAAGTCTTTTAGATTTGTAAAATCCTTTCAATTTGTCCTTTATTTGCTCAAACCTTTGTCATTTTGTGACAAAAAGGGGGATAAATCTATGGAGTAAACAAGTGATTTTCAATTACTAAGCAAAGGACAATTGTGCTTAAACGTTATATCTAACGAAAGAGTAAAGCATTGAATTGGGGGGGTGGGGGTGGGGGGGGGGATATCATATTGGTGTTGTAGTAATTCTGACAACAAAAAGGGGAATAACAAAGATGTTCGAATTGAATATGAAAATACAGGGGTCTAACAACCACATTCAACAATTTGTTTGGAAATCTGAGAGGACTTACTCCAATACACTTTCTAGAGAATCAACTAGACAGTTAGACTCAATCTAGAATAAAGTATATCAAAGAGTTTATATATCTCTAACTCTTAATTGAATCTGCAATCAACAAATGGAAATATGCGAGCCTGATTGAATATAAGAAGAATTACTTGAACGTTACCAACGACCAATGTTCAAGTGTCAATCAATGTAAATCAACAACCAAAGGTTGGATTATCTAATTGATTGATCTTAACGCACAGCCTGTGATATTTCAATTATATAACAAAATATAATGCGGAAAAGAAATAACACAGACACCAGAATTTTGTTAACGAGGAAACCGCAAATACAGAAAAACCCCGGGACCTAGTCCAATTTGAACACAACATTGCATTAAGCCGCTACAGACACTAGCCTACTACAAATTAACTACGAACAGGACTATAGTTGAACCCTAATCAATATCACACCAATTCAAGGTATAGTTGCACTCCATACATCTCTTATACCAGCAGGATACTACGCACTTGATTCCCTTAACTGATCTCACCCACAACTAAGAGTTGCTACGACCCAAAGTCGAAGACTTTATAAACAAATTTGTCTCACACAGAAAAATTTATAGGATTGAATAAATATGCCTCCCACAGAAATACCCAAGAGTTATTGTCCCGTCTTTTGATAAATTAAGGTGAACATGAACCAATTGATAAACCAGATTTATATTCCTAAAGAACAACCTAGTATTATCAATCACCTCACCATAAACTTAATCGACTAGCGAAACAAGTTATTGTGGAATCACAAACGATGAGACGAAGGTGTTTGTGACTACTTTTCTATCTTGCCTATCAGAGATATAAATCTCAAGCCAATCTTACGATTGCACTCGATCACGATAGAAATAGCAAGATCAGATCACGCAGCTACAAAGATAATAGTTGGTTCTGGCTTCACAATCCCAATGAATTCTTCAAGTCGTTAACCTACAGGGCCTCGAGAAGAAACTTAAGGTTAAAGGAGAATCGACTCTAGTTATGCAACTAGTAGCACACATGAGGTATGGGGATTAGGTTTCCCAGTTGCTAGAGTTCTCCTTTATATAGTTTTCAAATCAGGGTTTGCAATCCAAGTTACCTTGGTAACAAAGCGTTCAATAATCACCGTTAGATGAAAAACCTAATTCAACCGTTAGATCAAACTTAGCTTGTTACACACAAATGAAATGTACCCTCATTTAGGTTTATGTAACCGTACCCAAACATTTACACCATGTTAGTTCACAAATAGTTACACGAGGTTAGCCATATGATTACTCTTATATCAACCTTATTCATCTTAACCATAACTAGTTCAAATGACTCAAATGAAACTATTTAAAGAGTTGTTCAATTGCTATATTCTCATAGATTTATACTCGAATAAATACATGAACATTATAGCCACAGTTTGCAAAGATTGTATTCCTTATTAATAAATGTTTAATTTCATGTACACTACCAATTTTAGAAAGTAACCAATTAAGTATGCATACGGGTATGCGTACTTAAGTAACCGGTTTTGAGTTTGTTTGGTTTCCAAACTCAGTAGAAATTCACGGACGTGAACTTTCCGCCAGTATGCGTACGGGTACGCGTACTTAGATAACTGAATGAGTTGGTTTTAAAATCCAACATCAGCAGAAATTCACGGACGTGAACTTCCGCCAGTATGTGTACGGGTACGCATACTTATCCGGTCTCCTTCAACCATTTTGTATACACACAAGTATGCATACTTTAGGTTCCCGGTTTTGGACTTATACACAAATGTGCGAACACACTATATGCTTATATCCAAAGAAGGTTACAAGATTATAAACTTTTTATTTCATTTATTGAAACATTCTTCTATAATGACAATAGTCGTTTTCACACACTATTAGCATCAAAGCAATTTTCATGATACTAAAATAATCATTATTGAAACATTCCAAGTCTTACACTAAATGATTGTATCACACAAACCATTTAAGATGTTATTCGGAAATTTTCTCATGATATAAGATGAACTTGGTTGAAGCAAAAGCCTACCAACACATATTTCGGGAAATATGTAAGCAAGATATACTCAGCTCGAAATCTCAAATGTGTATATAGAAAACTATATCGTAATATGAATTATGTCTCAATATAGGATATAGAGTAGAAATAGACTTTCCAAGTGATAGACGAGTTTAAGTCTCCACATACCTTTTGTCGATAAAGTTCCATAAGCTCTCCTTAGTATTTCTTCGTCTTCAAGTGATAAACACCGTGAAGTCTAAGCTCAACTACACAAACTATGTCCTAGTCCGAGACGTCTATAAATAGGCTATAAATCAAGACTTATAGTTTTGATCACTAACATTGACAAACATGCTTGAGATAGTAACGCATGCGATTTCGACCGAGCAGTGCTCTAACAATAAGTAATGTTCTTACCTTGATCCGTGTGTGCTGACTTTAGAGGTTGATATAATTTGCTCTTTTGAACCTTAACTATCAGTGAAGGTATTTCACTTTTTCCATCAGTGGAAACCTTTTGTTGAGAAGAATCACTAGCCTTGAAATTTTTTACCTCTTTGCTAGTACTTGGATCATATATTTCTATATATCCCAATCCTCGTGTATCACGATGATTTTTACTTGCTCCTAGCATAGTGGTTAATTTGCTTGGACCAGTATTGAACTTTTTCAAGTAATCTTCCAACATCTTGATTTTATCAAGAGCAGCAGTTAAATCACCCTCAAGGCATTTTTCTCGGGCGAGATTCATTGAAAGAATTATGTTGAGAAACGCACCTTGCTTCAGATTCCGTAAGTTTTTCTTTTAATAAGAAAAGGTTACGACGAAGATTTTCACATTCAGAATTTTTTGAACGTACAAATTTTTCACTATCTTTAACAAGTGATTTCAGTAGACTATATCCACAATCATAACCCTTAAAGAGTTTTCTCAACCTTATGTTTTCTAGACAGAGAGGGATCAGAAACTTAGACAGACAGGATGTTAGCTTCTTTTTCTATAGATGGTGATCAAAAAGCTTAATATATTATGATACCTCCTTATCAACATTGATTTATTCTTCTGAATCACTTTCATCTGAAAGTTTGTTCAACTGTTCATATAGGCGAGATTCCCAGTTGCTAACCATATCTGGTGGTGAAGAAGAAATGAAAAGTTTCCCTGAAGAGTTACAACCTTGATCCATCTCCGATAGTTTCTGAACTGGTAATGCGTCATTTGAGATAACACAATCGTCCATAAAGTCAGATCGCTGCAAACACAGACTTGTAAGGTCTTCAACGTGTTTGCATGCTCTGATACCAATTGAAAATGCGGGGGTCTAACAACCACACCCAATAATTCATTTGGAAATCTGAGAGGAATTACTCCAATACACTTTCTAGAGAATCAACTAGACAATCATCTAGAATAAAGTACCTCAAAGAGTTTAAATATCTCTAACTCTTAATGAGGAAACCGCAAATACAGAAAAACCATGGGACTTAGTCCAGTTTGAACACCACACTGTATTAAGACGCTACAGACACTAGCCTACTAAAAATTAACTTCGGACTGGACTGTAGTTGAACATTAATCAATCTCACACTGATTCAAGGTATAGTAGCGCTCCTGACGTCTTTGATCCTAGCAGGATACTATGCACTTGATTCCCTTAGCTGATCTCACCCACAACTAAGAGTTTCTACGAACCAAAGTCAAAGACTTAATAAAAAAATCTGTCTCACACAGAAAAGTCTATATGATTGAATAAATCTATCTCCCACAGAAATACCCAAGATTTTTGTTCCGACTTTTGATAAATCAAGGTGAACAAGAACCAATTGATAAACCGGAATTATATTACCGAAGAACATCCTAGTATTATCAATTACCTCACAATAAACTTAATCGACTGGGGAAACAAGTTATTCTGAAATCACAAATGATGAGACGAAGGTGTTTGTGACTACTTTTATATCTTGACTATCAGAGATGTAAATATCAAGCCAATCTTATGATTGCACTCAATCATGATAGAAACAACAAGATCAGATCATGTGAGTACAAAGATAATAGTTAGGTCTGGCTTCATAATCCCAATGAAGTCTTCAAGTCGTCAACCTACAGGGTCTCGAGAAGAAACCTAAGGTTAAAGGAGAATCGACTCTAGTTATGCAACCAGTAGCACACATGAGATGTGGGATTAGGTTTCCCAGTTTCTAGAGTTCTCCTTTATGTAGTTTTCAAATCAGGGTTTGCAATCCAAGTTACCTTGGTAACAAAATATTCAATAATCACCGTTAGATGAAAAACCTGATTTAACCAAGCTAATATCTTTCAACTGTTAGATCAAACTTATCTTGTTACACAAAAATGAAATGTACCCTCATTTAGGTTTATGTAACCGTACCCAAACGTGTACACCATGTTGGTTCACAAATAGTTAACCGAGGTTAGCCATATGATTACTCTCATATCAACCTAATTCATCTTAACCATAACTAGTTCAAATGAAACTAGTTAAAGAGTTGTTCAATTGTTATATTCTCATAGATTTATACAAGAATATAATTGAAGCAAAATCAGTCTGATTCACTCGAATCAATACATGAACATTATAGCCACGGTTTGCAAAGATTGCATTTCTTATTAACAAATGTTTAAGTTCATGTACACTACCGATTTTAGAAAGTAACCACTTAAGTATGCATACGGGTATGTGTACTTAAGTAACCGGTTTTGAGTTTGTTTGGTTTTCAAACTCAGCAGAAATTCACGGACGTGAACTTTCCGATAGTATGCGTACGGGTACACGTACTTAGGTAACTGAATGAGTTGGTTTTGAAATCCAACATCAGCAGAAATTCACGGACGTGAACTTCCGCCAGTATGCGTACGGGTACACATAGTTTCCTTCAACCATTTTGTATACACACAAGTATGCATACTTTAGGTTCCCTGTTTTGGACTTACATACAAATGTGCAAACACACTAAATGCTTATATCCAAAGAAGGTTGCAAGATTCTAAACTCTTTATTTCAATTATTGAAACATTCTTCTATAATGACAATAGCCGTTTTCACACACTATTAGCATCAAAGCAATTTTTAAGATATTAAAATAATCATTATTGAAATATTCCAAGTCTTACACCAAATGATTGTATCACACAAACCATGTAAGATGTTACTCGGCAATTTTCTCATGATATGAACTTGGTCGAAACGAAAGCTTACCAACACATATTTCGAGAAATATGTAAGCGAGATATACTCAGCTCGAAATCTCAAATGTGTATATAGAAAACTATATCGTAATACGACTTATGTCTCAATATAAGAGATAAAGTAGAAATAGACTTTCAAATTGATAGATGAGTTTAAGTATCCACATACCTTTTGTCGATGAAGTACCACAAGCTCTCCTTAGTAGTTCTTCGTCTTCAAGTGATAAACGCCGTGAAGTCTGAGCTCAACTACACAAACTATGTCCTAGTCCGAGACATCTATAAATAGGCTAGAAATCAAGACTTATAGTTTTGATCACTAACATTGACAAACATGCTTGAGATAGTAACGCATGCGAGTTCGACCGATCAGTGCACTAACAAAATATTTACCTATCTCACCTTTAGGGGGGAGTAAAAGCTTTTGTTATTCAATCAATAAATGCCAATGTCAACAACGGCATTTATTGATTGAATATATGCATGTTATTGTGTTGTTGAAACTTGGAATTAAGCATATTAAAATGAATTATTTTGTAATTTTCTTATCCATATGTAATAAGTGTTTTGTCACTAAAATTGAAAAAGGGGGATATTGTTTGAGCATAGCTCGGTTGAACTCACCAAGCTTTTGTATGTCAAGTTTAGTTGTTATATTTTAGTATCAAACCTCATCTTGAGTTGTTTGATCTAAATACTAGAGTCAACTTCATTTATGTTAGACTTGAAAGTCTAGGACATACAAGTATTACTCTGAGGACCTGAAGAATATAAAGAATTAGTGAACTACAATGACGTCATCATCCTTCTACTTGAGGTTAGTAATATTGACTTGAACTTGTTTTATTCCTAACATATCTTTCAAGTCGTGCATATATAAAACATAACTGTGAAGCTGTGTATACTTTACATATTGTATATAATACTCAAGTGATGTGACATAATCATAATAATATGATCATAGTATTAAGGAATTAAACTACGAAGTATAACGCTTATCTCTTGAACTTCGTAGATATGACATCGACATAATCTTATATATAGTTTTATGATTATGTGTATAGGTTATGGTGAAGATTTCATCCTAGGAAACAATGTTTTACATTTGTTTAAAGGAAGTACATTCATGAACTTGTTTCGGGAATCTAAAGGGAAATCATTAGGCTTATTGGTCTGGCTATCCATTGTAAATCTTTGGATGACCAATATGTGTGAGATGGTAGAATCAATCTTAACTTATATTATGTATCTTGGTATAATTAATCACAATGCATGACTTATGATTAGGTATGACTGGTTTTTGTTAATTGGTGTAACCAATCCTAAGTAATCACCATGTGATGGTATGATCGATCCTTGTAATTGGTGTGACCGATCATGAGTATGTGTAACCGATCCTTATAATTGGTGTAACCGGTCCTGGTAACTGGTTTGACCGATCACGAGTAATACCATGTGTATATGGAACTGATCCTTGTAACTGGTGTCACCAATCCTAGTGACTGGTGTGACCGATTACAAGTATTTCCATAATTAGGTATAACCGATCCTAGTGATTGGTAGAACCGATTGAGCCCATGTGTGTGATTTGGTATTTGTTCAATCACATAGTAGTCTTGGAAAACAGGTGAACCAATTCTAAACTTGTTTGGAAATGTGGTATAACCGATTCCAAGAATGCAAATCCATGTAAATATGAAATAAGGATTTGTAGTGAAAAGATGTCAACATACTTTGTACACGTACATGAACTCTTATCATTTATTGTTCAAAGATATTTCTTAGTACTCAAGGTGATCATGTACCGAATAAATTGAGAATCTTTTAATTAAGGTTTTTGGTTTTATATGCTTTAATTACCAGCAATTAAATGCATATCTCTAGAGAATAAAAAATAGTAATATGCATTTACTAATTGGATATTTTCTATTGAGAGATTTCAGAAATATTGGACAAGCATTTATTGGAATTATGAAAACCGAATTTTTTCATTCATTGCATATCTTGAGAATACTTTCGGTTTTGGAAATTCTTTGGTGTCCAAACATCCTTAGTCTATAAATACCTAAGTTTGCATTTCTAGAAAACTATCCTAAGAGTCAGGAAAAATTCATTTGTTGTTGTTTCTGGTGGAGCCGTCTATTCAGAGAGGAAAGTATCCTAATTAGGTGAAATCTCTTACGACCGCTCGTTTAAATACTTTTGTGGGATCAAGAAGCTCTACGAGTACCGTTGGTGGGAAACTAGATAATTGTAGTGTTATTAGTTTTCGATTGATTTAATTGACCAACGGTTGTTGAAACTTTGATTGGACCTATTTTTTTGATTCTTGAGAATCTTCTCTCCTGATATAAGATTTACTCAAACTAGATTGAAGTATCGACGGGATCTTTAGAACTGTTGTTAGATCTAAAGGCATATTGTGATAATTCATTGTGAACAGACTTTATTCTGCGCGTGATTGATCACAAGAGATTCAAGTGGTGTTGTGCAGGTTACTGAAGAATAAAGAAGATTTGAAGACGAAGAAGATTTCTTATTGGTTTTCATAACTTGTGAATTGTGTGCACAAACCTTGATCGGCTGGGATCGAACTAGAATCATATTTATTCGATTGATTAGTTGCGTGAAATCAACATTCTCAATATATCTCTTTGAGATCTATTTTGATTGAGTGCGAATTTATACTTGACTATTTCGGTAGTGAAAGTTAGATTGATCTAACCATACAAAGGATTTTATTAGATTAAACATAAGAGCATTTGTCAACGACTCATCTATATCTTGTATCAAAGATTGATTAGAGTGATTACTAAACAGATTCTTCCTTTGCTATTTAGAATACGATCCAAATTACTTATTATTCACGTGCGTGACTCTATAAGTCGAAGGCGCAAGGATACTGAGGGAACTAAGTAGCTAGGGGCAGTATTCTCGGTCTCAACTATATGAAGTTGGTTTAGATTTTGTATAACGACTTAATTCTGAGAGTACTCAAAACTGGACTAGGTCCCGGGGTTTTTCTGCATTTGCGCTTTCCTCATTAACAAAATATTGATGTGTCTTTTACTTTGATTTCCGCATTATAATTGTTTATTAATAAAATAAAATACACATACGTTAACTCTATTATACTTGATAGTGATCCTATAGAGTTTGGTATACCAAACCTATTATCAAGTAGCACACATTGATTGTCGTATTGTATCGATCTTTGTATCCATAGACGATCACACAAAGTGTGAATACAAAAGTTTTTATATTGTCTCGACTTTGTCCATAGGCGATCACACTTGGTAAGATGACTTATAGGTTGAAACAAAAAGATTGTGGTGTATCTGGGTACCCTCGTCTTTTCACAAAACCTTTTCGCGCAAAAGTTGGACTACTCTCTAACTTTATTTCCTTTAAAGGAAAAATACTCATTGACGAGTCCACTCCGCACAATCCCTAGAGTTATCTCGGAACTTGCTCTGATACCAATTTTAACGTACCGAAAAATTATGCCTGGGCGCGCATGCCATAATTTCCCTAATGCGTCATGATGATGCTACAGTCCGGGCCTTAACACTAGGCAAATGCACGTTCATTTGTCGTTGCAAGCATGCTCGTGGAGCATGATGCAGCTAACTTAGCTTCCACGTTGTTCCAACTTACCATAAAACAAGGGTATAGAGCCTTGCCTCAACGTAAGAAATTCATCACTGAATTTTGTATCTAGTTGAGCAATCGTCATACTGCCGAGTCTTGTAGATGCATAAGGCATGCCTATGGATTGTGCATATGCCATTGCAGGCCTAATACCCCCTATTCACTTATCTTAGGCATTGATGAAAGCATGTACTTGTCTTTCTCGTTCCAAGGGTTCATCAATCAGGCTCATGCCGTACCTTCCTTAGGCTTATGCAAGCTCCCCTAACCTGCATATTGATGTAGCTTACTTTTCTGGCCATGTCGAATACGCGATTGATGTATATGCCATATTTATGTAACTTGATAGGTAGTATGAGCATCCAGTGAATGGCATGCAAATAGCCTCATCAAGTGCGGGCACAATCATCTCTTGCGTCGCAATACCGAACCAGATGATATGAGAGGCCGAAATGCTGCAATTATCTCGCAATTAGATGATATGAGCGACAATGCAATGGACCGGCAACGTACCCTTCCCTAATCTAAAGGGATCAAGCATAGACCGTAGTTTATCCTCGAAGGGACAACCAACTTAAGTCAACTCGTTTTCAAGGCTGTGGTCTAGCAATAATGGTGATGGCCTAGTCCGTATAGGCAGTTCTATCAAAATGCACAAAGGTTGCACATTATTGAATCCGCGACATGGCATAGTGATGCCTAAGCATTAAATGCCATATTTGCAAGGCTACGTAGCTATAAATGAGCTCTTTCGGCTAAGCTTTGAATCTTACTTGGTGCATGGCCGCATATGCACTTTCAACTAACTACCCCTCCCTATATATGTTTACTTGACATTTTCACACCTTTGGAAAGGAATATGATTGACATGCATGCTTCACTATTCATGGCCATTGCCATGTACTTTTGAGTAAACGGAAATGATTGTTGATTTATATTCTGTAATGCACAATGATTGCGCACCATTTGTTTTGTCTATTGCACAATGATTGTACAATATTGGCCCTAGGCTAATCGTCTGCATAATGAGCGATGTTTGCGCTGCATCGTCCAAGGCCATCTACCCAACTGGCCTAATGCATCATGATGATACAACATTGGCTCTAGGCCAATATTCCTCTTAACGCGACATAAGCTTGATCTCATGCCATAACGCATCTTTGAGCATGCGCCATGCTATAAATTCGGGGTGTTACACTAAATATTTACGAAAATAAATGAAAATATAAAAATAAAATAAAATATTGGATTATCCTACTTACCTTTTCGTCGGAAATTTTTTTATCTTCCACTTTTATGCCAAGTTATCCTGCATGTCAAAAATAAAAAGTTACCCAAGTAAAATCTAGAAAATAAAATAAAATAAAAACTAAACTATCCTGATATTTACAAATTTAATATAAACTAAAGATAACAACTTTTTTTAGTCCCCGGCAGCGACACCAAAAACTTGATGAGATATTTTATTGTGTACCACAAGAACACGGCTGTCTATTGGACAATATGCAAGTACGGTTCGTTCCACATGGACTAAAGTTCTGTTACTTTCAATTTCTAGTAAATATTAAGCTAAAAAAGATTAAATAGTAAAAAATCAACTAACTCCAATAAAAAGTTATAAATAACCAAATTGAAGGAAGCTAGGGTTTTCGGATCACCTAATTAATTATGTAAAACATCCATACAATCTTCAACAAATATCCATTTTTATAACTCAAGACTATTGAGACCCTAACTTTTAAAACAAATATTAGAACTTTTGCTGTAAAACAAAACATTATAATCTCATTTGCTTATAAAAGATCAACAACCTAAGGCTATTCAAAACAAATAAAGAACAAAGCTCATGTAGAAGAGAGATTAATAAAATAATTATTGCTCAAAAGAATATTTTATTAAAAGATTACCTGACTATTATACATAATAACCCAGCTTCTTCCTCAACCCCATTGGAGAAATTACTCCCCTTATTACAAAAGAAAATTTAAAGAATGAAATAAATAAAAACTCTACTATTTTTCTCAAACTATGAACTCCCCTTTTTCTTGTATCCAATGCGTATTTATAGCTTTCAAAGGAAACCACTTTCCTTTTCTATTTATTACTACCACATCATCGCCCAATGAGAATGCGCCACATGTCAGGACGATGAAAAATCCTATAATAAGAATGTGCCACGCGTCAAATGATATAATTCTCATGCAGTTACAATTTTCTTTATTTGGGAATTATTTATTCTTTATTATCTCAAACCATAAAGAATAATATTTTTCCCATACTCTTCATATATCTAATTCCCACCAATTACTCCATGTAGATTTCTTACTTAACACTTTTATTTTCTTTCTTGAATAAAAGATTGCCTCATTTTCCTTTCCATAGGTGAGAGATATTATATTAATCCTCCAAATCTTGTGGTCAAAACAAATTATATTTTCCAAGTATAAGAATTATTCCCGTTATATGATGTTGACGCTAGTGGGCCCCAAAGATATGTTGCTATTTTGAGAATTAACTCCAATTCCAACCGCTCAGCCGGGGCATTTGAATTTTCATCCATTTTACGGGAAAATTACTGTATTTTAGTGCAACCGAGCTTTATTAGTTTGTGAGCATCTGCTTAGTTCGTAATGGGTAGGTATGTGTAGGGGTACACGTACATATGTGAAAAGACGAAGGTACCCAAATACACTAGAATCTTTTCTTTATCCACCTATAATTCCTCTCACCGAAAGTGATCGTCTATAGACAAAGTCAAGACAATGCAACAAATTGGTATTCACACTTTGTGTGATTGCATATGGATACGAGAACGAGACAATATGACTACCAAAGTATGATACTTGATAATAGGTTCGGACTTAACCAAACTCTATAGGACCACTGTCAAGTATATATGGAGTTAATGTTTGTGTATTTCACTTTTAATTATAATAAAACAATTATAATTGCGGAAATAGAAAAGTAAAAGACACAACAAGATTTTGTTAACGAGGAAACTGCAAATGCAGAAAAACCCCAGGACCTAGTCCAGAATTGAATACTCTCATAATTAAGCCCTTATACAAAATCTAAACCAACTTCGTATAGTTAAGACCAAGCAACTACCCCTAGTTTACTTAGTTTCCTCAGTATCCCAGCACTTCCGACTTTGATGAGTGCACACGCTAGAGAAATTCCCTTGGATCGTATTCCAAACAGTAAAGGAACAACAAATGTGTTTGGTAACAACTCTTTCGATTCTTTCAAGATAAAGATATCTCGAGTCATATGCAAAGGCTCTTCTGTTTAATCTAATAAACTCATTTTCCTGGTTAGATCAAACTATCCAGTAACTACCAAAGTAGTCAAGTTTAAATTCATAATCAATCGATAAAGATTCCAACAAGAAACTATAAAGTGATGCCGATCTCACGCAACTAATCAATCGAATAAATCTGATTCTTGTTGGATCCCAGCCGATCAAGGTTTGTGCACACCCAAAGATATGAGAACCAAATAAGAAATCTTCTTTAATCCTAAATAAACATCTGCACAACACCACTTGAATCTTTTGTGATCAATCGCACACAGAACGAAGTCTGTTAACAATAGATTATCACAAGATGTCTTTAGATCTACAAACAGTTCTAAAGATCCCGTCGATACTTCAATCTAGTTTGATTGAATCTTATATCAGAAGAGAATATTTTAAAGAATAAACAAACTAGGTGCAATCAAAGTTTCAACAATCGTTAGTCAATCAAATTAATTGAAAACTAATAACACTACAATTATCTAGTTTCCCACCAATGGTACTCCTAGAGCTTCTTGATCCCACATAAGTCTTTAAACGAGCGATTGTAAGAGATTTCACCTACCTAATTAGGGTACTTTCCACTCAGATTATACGGCTCCACCAGAAACAACAAAAAGATGAAGTTTGTTTGACTATTAGGATAGTTTGCTAGAAATGCAAACTTAGGTATTTATAGACCAAGGGTGTTTGGACACCAGGGAATTTCAGAAACCGAAAATATTCTCAAGATAGGAAATGAATAGAAAAATTCGGTTTTCCTAATTATAATATAAATAAAAGCTTGTCCCAAATTTCTGAAATCTCTCAATAGAAAAACTATAATTATTAAATGCACATTACTAATTTTTATTCACTAGAGATATGCATTTAATTGTTGGTAACTAAAGCATATAAAACCAAAAACCTTAATTAAAGGATTCTCGATTTATTTCGGCATAGGATCTCCTTGAGTACTAAGGAATATCTTTGAACAATAAATGATAAGAGTTACTGAACGTGTACAAAGTATGTTGACATCCTTTTACTGCAAATCCTTATTCATATTTACATGTATTTATATTCTTGGAATCGGTTATACCACACTTCCAAACAAGTTTAGAATTGGTTCACCTGTATTCAAAGATCACTATGTGATTAATCAAATATCAAATCACATACATGGGTTCAATCGGTTCTACCAATCACTAGGATCGGTTATACCTTAATGAGGGGTAATTGTTATTGTTATGTTTATAAATAAAAGGCATTTTCACCTTTAAAAAAAAACACTTGTGATCGGCCACACAAGTTACCAGAACCAGTTAAATCAGCTCCCAGGATCGGTTACATCAATTTCCATGACCGATTACTATATACTCATAGTATTGCTTGTGATCGGTCACACCAGTTACCAGGATCGGTTACACCAATTACCAGGACCGGTTATACCAATTACAAGGATCGATTACACATACACTCTGTGATCAGTCACACCAATTACTAGGATCGGTCACACTAATTACAAATATCTATCATACCATCTCATGGTGATTACTTAGGATCGGTTACACTATATATAAAAACTAGTCATACCAAATCATAAGTTAGGCATTGTGATTAGTTATTTCAAGATTCATAACAAAGTTACAATTGGTTATACCGTCTCACACATATTGGTAATCCAAAGATTTGCAATGAATAGCCGTACCAATAAGCCTAGCGAATTCCTTTTCGATTCATAAAACAAGTTCATGAATGTACTTCCTTTAAAAAAATGTAAAATATTGTTTCCTAGGATGAAATCTTCACCATAACCCATTCACATAATCATAACAATATATACAAGATTATGTAGATGTTCATATCTTCGAAGTTCAAAAGATAAGCGTTATACTTCGTAGTCTAATTCTCTAATACTATGATGATCATAAGAGTATGACCATGTCACATTACTAGAGTATCATACAATATGTACAGTATATACAGCTTCACAATTATGTTTTCAATATAGCATGACTTGAAAGATACGTTAGGAATAAAAGCAGTTCAAGTCAATATTACTAACCTCGAGAGGAATGATGATGTTGTCGTTATAGTTCGCTTCTTCTTCACTTTATTCAGGTCTTCAGAGTAATACTTGTATGTCTCAACATTTCTAGACTTTCTAGTCTAACATAAACGAAGTTGACTCTAGTATATAATCAAGCGGCTTTAGATGAGTTTTGAGTCACTAAAATATGACAACCAAACTTGACATACCAACGCTTGGTGAGTTCAACCGATCTATGCTCTAACAATCTCTCTATTTGTCAATTTTAGTGACAAAACTCTTATTACATATGGATAAACAAATTACAAGAATTTATTTTACATACGCATGATTCCAAGTTTCAACAGCATAATAACCTACATATATTCAATCAATAAATGCCGCTGTTGATATTTGAATAACAAAGATTATAATCCCCCTAAAGGAAATATAGGTAGATATTCAATTCGAACATATTTTTTATTCCCCATTTGTAGTCAGAATACTACACAACAATATGATATGTTTCTCCCCCTTAGTCAATGCTTTACTCTTTCGTTAGATATAACGTTTAAGCAAAATTGTCCTTTCATTAGTGATTGCAAATCACTTATTTACTCCATATATTTCTCCCCTTTTTCGTCATAAAATGACAAAGGTTCGATCAAATAAAGGACTAACCGAAAGGATCTTACAAATCTAAAAGACTTGTAAACAACCTATAAGAGTTAAGCACGAAGGTTTCACATACCCCTTTAGATAACCAATATTAAAACCAAAACTACAAGTAATTTAGTTTTAATATTTTATCAAGGAGACAATTGCTCAAAGCAATTTTCCCTAATAATTGAATAGGTCGACTAAGAAACTTAATTACCTTGTAACCGATTGCAAACATACAATCGCTTATTTCGATAAGACCAAAATAAAGAACAAAATTAACTTTATTTTTATCCTCAGGCTCTAATTATTCAGACACTAACTTAGACCTTTCCCTTTAGACAAGACAAACACTTGGCTAGTTATAGTTTTTCTTATCAAGGCATTCAACAAGACTTGAATAACTGAATCCTCTAATTTGATAAGTCTAACCAAGATCAGAATTAACTTAGTTTTTCTTATCCGGAAACGATTTGGACTAAACAAATTGTTAGAGCATTGCTCGGTTGAACTCGCATGTGTTGCTATCTCAAGCATGTTTGTCAATATTAGTGATCAAAACTATACGTCTTGATTTGTAATTTACTTATGACTAAGTCTCAGTCTAGGATTGTTAAGTATAGTTGAGCTCCAGACTCCATGGTGATTATCTTACGAAGATGAAGAACTACTCAAGGAACCAATGGAACTTTATCCGACCACAAAGGTATGTGGAGACTTGAACTTATATAGCACTCAAAAGTCTATCTATCTCCTACTCTTGAGACAACAGTCATATAAGTATGATAGATTTCATACATACGCATTTACTATTTCGAGCCGAGTTTACTCGCTTATATTTTTCTCGAAATATGTGTTGGTAAGATTTCGCTTTAAGCACCTTTCATCTTTACCCGTGACGAAAGTCATGATGATGTTTCAATCTTGAAAATGACTTTGATGACGGTAGTAGATTCTTTATGTCTAACGACTATTAACATTATAGAAGAATGTTTCAATAATTGAAATGTAGAGTTGAGATTACATAACCACCTATGGATATAAGCATATATAGTATGTTCGCACATTAGTATATAAGTCCATGTACCAGAAACAAAGTGTGTTCATATGTATGCATGCGATATTGGTGAAGGAGACAGGTTGGGTACACGTACCCGTACGCGTACTAGCGGAAGTTCATGTCCGTGAATTTCTGATGAGTTTGGAGTTTACGAACTTACAAACCAGCCACCTTAGGTACACGTACGCGTACTCACGGAAGTTTTCATCTGAGAATTTTTGATGGGTTTTCAAACCCAATTCCGGTATCTAAGGTACGCGTACCCAAGATTGTTATTTCTCAAATCGGTTGTTCATGAACTTAAACAATAAAACAATAAGAAATGCAATATTTGCAAACCGTGTCTATATTTTTCATGAATTGATTCAAGTGAATCAAACCGATTTTGCTCCAATTATGTTTTGTGTAGTACATAAGATTTCCTTGCAATTGAACAACTCTTGAACTAGTTCTTATGAGTCATTTGAACTAGTTATGAGAAGATGAATATGGTTGATATGAAAGTACTCATATGGCTAACCATTGGTCAACCAAATAATGTACACGTTTATGTACGATTACTCAAACCTAAATAAAATACATTTGTGTGTATGACAAGCTAAGTTTCGATCTAACGGTTGAAATATATTAGCTTGAATAAATCATGTTTTTCATATAACGGTGAATATTGAATGCTTTGTCACCAAGGTAACTTGGATTGCAAACCCTAATTTGAAAACTATATAAGGAAACATCTAGCAACTGGAAAAACTTATCCCCACACCTCCTGTGTGATACTAATTTGTTTGCTAGAGTCGATTCTCCTTTAATCATAGGTTTTTTCTCGAGACCATGTCGATTAACGACTTAAAGACTTCATTGGGATTGTGAAGCCAGACGAAACTACTTCTCTTGTAGTTGAGCGATCCAATCTTTCCATTTTCTATCGTACGAGTTCAATTGAATAATTGGCTTGAGATTATATATTTGATAGGGAAAAAATAAAAATAAATCACAAACATCTTTGTCTCATCCTTTGTGGTTCCGAAATATCTAGTTTCGCTACCACACGATTTAGATTATTATAAGGTGATCAATAATTCTAGGATGTTCTTCGGGAATATAAGTCCGGGTTATTGATTGGTTCCTGTTCACCTTGATTTTATCAAAAGACGGAATAAAACTCGTAGGTTTATCTGTGGGATACAGATTTATCTATTATCGTAGACTTTCCATGTGATACAAATTTGTTTATTAAAGTCTTCGACTTTGGGTCGTAGCAACTCTTGGTTGTGGGTGAGATCAGCTACGGGAATCAAGTGCGTAGTATCCTGCTGGGATCAGAGTCATAATGAGCGCAACTGTACCTTGAATTAGTGTGATATTGATTAGGGTTAAACTACAGTCCAGACCGAAGTCAGTTTGTAGTAGGCTAGTGTCTGTACCAGATTAATAAAATGTGGTGTTCAATCTGGAATAGGTTTCAGGGTTTTTCTGCATTTGCGGTTTCCTCGTTAACAAAATTTTTGGTGTCTGTGTTATTTTTATTCCGCATTATATTTTGTTATATAATTGAAATATCACAGGTTTTGCGTTGTATCGATCAATTGTGAAATCCAACCTTTGGTTGTTGATTGGAAATTGATTGATCCTTATATATTGGTCTTTGGTACCATCCAAGTTTATTTCTCTTGTATTTGATAAAGACTCGCAGATTTCTATTTGCTTGAGTATAGATCTAATCGAGAGATAGAGATATTAACTCCTTGATATACTTTTTATTAAGATTGAGTCTGACAGTCTAGTTGATTCTCTTAAAAGTATATTAGAGTTAGTCCATACAGATTGCTAATCGAAATATTAGGTGAGGTTGTTAGACCCCTAGCCTTTTCACAAATGATCTCGTATGTTAGAGCATAGCTCGGTTGAACCCACCAAGTGTTGGTATTTCAAGTTTGGTTGTCATATTTTAGTGAATCGAAACTCATCTAAGAGTCGCTTGATTATGTACTAGAGACAACTTCATATAGGTTAGACTAGAAAGTCTAGGAATGTGAGACATACAAGTATTACTTGAAGACCTGAAGTTAATAATATTGACTTGAACTGCTTTATTCCTAACGTATCTTTCGAGTCATGTTATATTGAAAACATAACTGCGAAGCTGTGTATGAATATTTTACTCTAGTAGTGAGACATGATCATATGATCATAGTGTTAAGGAATTAAATTACGAAGTATAACGCTTATCTTTTGAACTTCGTAGATATGACATCGACATAATCTTATGAATGCTGTGATGATTATGAGAATGCGAAAAGGTGAAGATTTTATCCTAAGAAATAATGTTTTACATTTGTTTAAAGGAAGTACATTCATGAACTTTTTTTATGAATCGAAAGGGAAATCACTAGGCTTAATGGTATGGCTATTCATTGAAAATCTTTGGATTACCAATATGTGTAAAATGGTAAAACCGATAGTAACTTGTTATGTATCTTGGTATAACTAATCACAATGCCTGACTTTTAATTTGGTATGACTAGTTTTGATTAATTAGTGTAACTGATCCTAAGTAATCACATGAGATGGTATGATCGATATTTGTAATTGGTGTAACCGATCCTAGTAATTGGTGTGACCGATCACAATAGAGTTTTGTAATCGATCCTTGTAGTTGGTATAACTGGTCCTAGTAATTGGTGTAACTGATCCTAGTGACTGTTGTGATCGATCATAAGCAATACCATGTGTATATGGTAATCGTCCGTGGTAATTGATGTAACCAATCTTGGTAACTGATGTAACCGGTCCTGGTAACTTGTGTGACCGATCACAAATGTTCTATATTAAGGTATACCCAATCCTAGTGATTAGTAGAACCGATAAAACCCATGAATGTGATTTGATATTTAATCAATCACATAGTTGCCTTGGAATACAGATGTACCAATTCTAAACTTGTTTAGAAGTGTGGTATAATCGATTCCAAGATTGTAAATATGAAAGGTTGTTAGAGCATTTCTCGATTGAACCCACCAAGCGTTGGTATGTCAAGTTTGGTTGTCATATTTTAGTAAACCAAAACTCATTTAAGAGTCGCTTGATTTAAATACACTAGAGTAAACTTCGTATAGGTTAGCTTGAAAGTATTAGGATGAGACATTACAAGTATTGCGAAGACTTGAAGAAGTGAATAAGTACGGAGATACAACGACAACATCATCCTTCCACTTGAGGTTAGTGATATTTGACTTGAACTATTTCATTCCCTAACGTATCTTTCAAGTCGTGCATATTGAAAACATAAAACTGCGAAGCATGAACACTCTAGATAGACATAGTATTAAGGAATACAATATGAAGTTTCTTGCTTAACCATTAAACTTTGTATATAAGACATCGACATAATCGTATAAATGCTATTGTGATTATGTATGGGTATGAGGTGAGGATTTCATCCTAGGAAACAATGTTTTTACATGTGTTTTAAGGAAGTCATATCATTGTATGTGTTGTGAATCGAAAAGGAAATCGCCAGGCGTTATTGGGGCTGTTCTTCATTGCATATCTTATGAATGACCAATATGTGTGATTAGTATAACCGCTCATGACTTGTTTGTGTTCCTGGTAAAGCTATTCACATGAGGTCTGATGTATGTATTGGTATGACTTTTATTAGTGAAATCGATCTTAAGTAATCACCTGGGGTATGATCGGGTTGTGAGTGTCTGAACTTATTACTGGGAAAAGGGGAACCGATCCTAGTAAGAGGTGCAGTTCATCACAAGGGGAACCGATCCTATGAACATATGCAACACGTTTTTGGGAAGGGGGAACCGATCCTATGAACATATGCAGTGCATACAAGTTAGATACCAAATATATGTGGGGAACCTATCCTAGTACCTAGTCAGCCATATCTTTGGTAAGCTTGTGTAACTATGCACAGTACTCACATGGAGGTAGAACCGAAACTTGTTTTGGTAGAACCGTAAACCCATAAGTTGTGATTGATTGGTACTTGATTAATCACATAATTCTTGAAAGTCAGATGAACCAATTCTAAACTTGTTTGGAAGTGTGGTAAATCGGTTTCAAGTGAGCAAACATGGAAAAGTCTTGCAAGAGTAATATTTCGTCACACTTTGAACATGATGCATTAATGCTTATTCTATATTGTTCAAAGATATTCCTTAACGGATAACAAGGAAGTAAATCCCAAGATCGAATTTAAATAAGTTAAGAATCTTTTTAATTAAGGGTTTTTAATTATATATTATAAAATAAGAATTAGTAATGTGAATTTACTAGTTAAAGATTTTCTAAGGAGATTTCGATCATATTTTTGGACAGTGCATTCACAAGAATTATGAAAACCGAATTTGGGTTAATATGGAAAAATATCTTGAGTATATTTTCGGTTTTGGAAATGCCTTGGTGTCCAAACTTACTTGTCTATAAATACTTTGAGTTTGCATCTCTAGCAAACTAATCCTGCATAACATTAGACTTACTCTTTTGTCTTTGTTACTGGTGAAGCCGCCTATTGGAGAGGAGAGTAATCTAATTAGGTGAAATATCTTACGGCCTGATAGGTGTATAAAACACCTTAATATTTATCTATTGTTTATGCTTTCTCTGCTAGTTTTCTTGTAAATTATGTATCTTATGTTTTTTTTTGAGTATTTAGGTACTTTGGAGTCATTTGGAATAAAATAGGAAGAAAAAGCGCAAAAAGTCTCATCTCATGTGCAACTGATGTTGGAGGCGGACTATTTCTCATTATTTGCTTTTATTTCTTCATCTCTGGCTGAAAAGCATGTCAGCTTTAGTGATGCAAACTTTGTATGTAAAGCATGACAACTTTAGTGATGTATAGAATTGAAGTAAAGAGGTGTATATGAGAAGTAAAGGACGGTTGCTGTTGGTGAAAGAATTCAAGGGAAGAAATGAACGTCCATTTGGAGCGAAAAGGAGCACAAAGGACCGATGCACAGGCGAGCAAAGCTAGATACGGCAAGAAAGAATATGCATGTCAGTTCTATGGAACCGACAAGACATGTTTGAGTTGGTTATCCCTTAACCATTACAGCTGGGTGGATATATCCACTTCCATTATTTTCCTACACAACCCAAATTTGAGGAAAATCATCTCTCAATCATTTTTTGTTCCTAAAATTCAGAGAAGTGGCTGCTGTAAGAGAGACGTTATTTCTCTAATCATTTTCTTCCCATGCCTGTAAGAGTTTGAGAAAATGGCAGCTGTTATTGACAAGAGATATCGAGAAGCACAACCGAAAGAGGGAGAGTCCAATTTAATGAGAATAACAGGGTTATGATATTGAATTGAAGAGAGGAGAAGGAGATTATAGATTTGCTGCCATTTTAGTCGATTGAAGATTTGAGAAGATTCGAGATGATGGGTTTAGTTCAAATTTGAGGTTGTTGCGTTGGTCGATTCCAGAGAAGGAGATTGAGAAAACTGAGAAATTAGGGTTTGTTGTTGAGGGTGATTTGGGTTATCTTCAAAGATGAATTTACATAAGAAGGAGGTTAGGGTATTGTTGTGTGTGAATCAGAACTATGGAGAAGCTGATGGTGATTTCGGTGATTGCCATGGGACTAAAATGCCTAGATGTATGTTAAGGTTTGCTCAGTCAAGAGACATGGAGATGATAGAGCAGGAATTGAAGAATTTGATGGGTTCTGATGAATTTCTGAAGCTGAGAATACACAAGGAGGAGTTGATGTTGTTGTTGTTTGTGTGTAGATGAGCTGCTAATGGTAGTGGTTCTGAGATGTGCTGGTGGTGGTTGGAAGTGAAGCTGCTACTTATGTGGTTTTGTTGGCTGAGTGCAGCTGATCCTGCAGTGATGTGCTTATGGATAAGGTGTTGTTACTAGTAGTTGGGTTTGAATCTGATGAATTAGATGTATGGTTAGGGTTGCAGGGTATGAATTTGAGAATAGATGAAATGTTGTTGTTTTGAGGCAACAAAAAGATTGAGTTGTTGCATGTCCATTATGGCTGTGCCAGAGGTAGAGTGCAGATGCTGCATATGCAGTTGTCTAGTGAGGCTGTGACAGTGTTAATGGTGGCTTTTGCTGGAGTTTTTCATAAGATTGCAGTAGAGTTGAAGCTGTAAGATTGCAGGCTAAGTAGTCGCAGCAGCTGGAGTTGGAAGCATTGCAGGTGGTGTACAAGAAGATACAGATGGTGGGTTGCAGTGGGTCTCGGTAGTTTGAATGGTTAGAAGTTGCTGGTGTTGTTCATGAAGAAATGCAGTCAGAGGAGGTGATGGTATCGCAGGCCTGTGAATGCAAGTATGGTTGAGCAATGAAGTTGCAGGTACAACTATGAAGAGATGATTGTGTAGTTCATTGCAGATGGTTATGAAGGGAGTTGTTGTTGTTGCTAGCTGGGAAACTTGAGTTGAAGTTCCAGGTGAATATGAGCTACAGCTAATTACTGATGAGTTGATGGCAGTGTTGGTGGTATTTGAAATGAGCTTAGGGAGTTATGTTGCAATGGGAGTATGGAATGCCAAGATTACAGAACTGATTTGTGCAAGACACAACCATCATGGCTGGATTTCTCTTGTGAAGCGCAATGGTGCTGCACTACTAGCTCAAGCCAGTGCAAATGGCTTAGGCCATAACTAGTAAGACAGTCAGCTGGCTCTGACTCAACATGACTCGGTCTGACCGAGTTTGACCCGTTCGACTGACTGAGTTGACTATTGACTGGCGACTATTAGACAGTCAACTGAGATTTTTCCGGTGCCGGATTCCGGCTAACTTCCGGACATAAACCCAGTTTTCCGACGACATCTTTTTGGGACAGATGTTTACATGGGTTTTCCTTACTTATGGGCTTGGTAGAATCTTACTATTGGAGCATTTGGACCTTGGGCTTTGAAGACCTAATTTGGGAAGTTGAAGAGCTATAAAAAGAAAAAGTTTCTATTCTTTTTGGGGAGATCACGTACATATCATTCTAATGGAGTTTTGGAGGAGAGTGATTCTACTAGGGTTTGCTTTCGTTTATTTTTCATCTTTTTCATTTTATAATTGATTATTATGATTATGATGAACTCAAAAACTATGAGTAGATAAACTTCATATTATTGGTTATGGGATATAAAGTGGATTTCACAAATAAGATTTGATTCAATGTATTAGTTTTGTCTCAATAATTTACTGTTTATGATTCATGGTTCATATTGTTTATGATTTGATTGTTTGTTTGGTTGGGTCCGGAATCAATCCGATTGCATTCATATCTAGAGCTATATTAGGGTTTTCAATACAAAAACGTTTTTTATTCCTGATTTTAAGTAGCATGAATGTGGTTAGTGCTTGTAGTGATATATCCTACTAGTCACATATGAATCATAACTTGGGTTAAATCGATTTAGTGCTTTTACACATTTTGATTGCCTTGATTGGTCTTATTCCATATAACTTATTGCTTTTAGGGAGTTAAATCTAATTGTGCTTTTACACTTTAGGTTGCTTTCTAGGAAGAAGTCACATATGCATATTTTAATGTGGTTGTGATGAAATCAGGGAATTAGCGGGATACTCTTGCGATCAAAGTATCCTAGGACTTTTAGTAAATGAGAGATTAAAATTTCAATTCTAGTCATTGATGAAAATATATGTTTGTGAATGAAACTATCCCATGACCAATATCTTCTCCTTATTGATTATTTTTATTATTACTTTGCTTTAAATTTATTTTAATTGCTTTGATACATCAAAACCCCCCACTTGGTTACTAAGAAACTGAAAATTTGCATAACAACAAAAGCCTCTCTGTGGATACGAACTCTTTCTTATCACGTAGTTCATTTATTTTAGTTAAGTAAGAAAGTGAATTTATTTTTGCTCGGCTGACAACCGATCATATTTTGGCGTTGCTGCCGGGGAGGCAAACGGCTTGTTATTAAGTTTTTAGTTTCTTTTTACAATTTTTGCTTTTATCTTTGCTTTTTGTTTCTTGTCTTGGTTCTTACTTGTTTGCGAAAATTGTTTTAAGGTACATAATCCCTGGCTTCTAAGGATTGGAACTATCTAAGGTGCGGGATTGCTACTCGAAGAGGCACAATACTCCAACCAAGTCAAGACATACCGGAAGAGCAAGAGTTAGAAGTGGAAGAAGAATGACAACTAGAAGGAGAACAAGAGGTTCCATTTGTAGAAGAACCACTAGTTGAAGAAGAAGAAGAAGTAATGGGTGATGCAAACCATACACTCAAGGATCTAGCTTCTCATAGGATTGATGCACAACAATGGTGTATCCAAACAAACTCAACTTTCGAGATCAAGCCGGGGTTGCTTAGAGAGTTACCGAAATTTCATGGTATGACGAATGAAGACCCAAACAAGCATCTCATGGAGTTCCATACCATTGTTAAAGCCATGCTTCCAACGGAGACTGAAGCCGGTGGTGCAATGTTGAAAGTTTTTCTATTTTCTATGGTGGATAGCGCTAAGGATTGGTTGTATTGTTTGCCATCCGGAAGTGTCACTACATGGAACGGATTGAAAAAAAATCTTTCTAGAGAGGTATTTTCCTGCGTCAAAGGCTACTCAAATTTTCAAAGAGATTTGTGGAATAAAGAAACATGCAGGAGAATCTTTGTATGAATGTTGGGAGAGATACAAGAGATTGGTGGCAAGCTGTCCTCACCATCAATTCAGCGACGCTATGATAATCCAATACTTCTACGAAGGTCTTCAATCGAGTGATAGATATCTTCTTGATGCAGCGGGTGGTGGTGCACTAGTGAACAAGACGGTGGCCCAAGCTGCCGAGTTGATTGAAAGCATGGATGCAAACTCGCAACAATTCTACACAAGAGGTGAACCAATGTTTAGGGGAGTGCATGAAGTTAGTGATTCATCATCATCACACCGTGATCAAAGGATGGACAATATGGAGCACATGATGCAAAAGATGGTTGCGGTTATATTACCTTCGTATGGTGAATAGTTGGAGCAAGCTAATGCGGTTTTTCCAAACCCACAAAGATGGTATGATCCCTATTCCAACACCTACAATCCGGGATGGAGAGATCATCCAAATTTCAGCTATGCCAACAAGCAAGGTGCGGTTCAACAACCTACTTTCAACCGTCCGAGTGGATTTCAACCGCAACAACAACAATTTCAACAACAACAACAACAACAACAACAATTTCAGCAACCACAACAACCGGTTCAAAACCAAGGTTCCGATATCGATACAAAGTTACAAACAATGATGCAAGGTATTTCTACCATGTTCAAAGAAAGTCAACAGGAAAATACGAGTGCTATCAAGGATTTGCAGACACAAATGGGCTCCATGGTGATTGATATCAACAAATTGAAGGCACAAAATAGTGGGAGACTCCATTCTCAACCCATTAACCCAAAAGAGGGTGTCAATGCTATTACGTTGAGAAGTGGTACACAACTTGAGCAACCCAAAGTTGCTGATTTGGGTGAATAGTAAGCTCCAAAGGAGCCGGTTTTGGAGGAAAAGAGGGATAAAATTCCCCAAACACCCGAGGTACCTATTCCTAACTCTAAAACTCCGGTTTCTACTTATGTTCCTCCTATAACTTTTCCTCGCAGATTTGCAAGTTCTAAGAAGGCGGAACTAAAAAAGGAGATTTTAGATGTTCTTAAGAAGATTCATGTGAACATACCACTCATTGATGATATCAAGCAAGTTCCAAAGTATGCAAAAGTGTTGAAGGACTTGTGTACCAACAAGCAAAGGCTTAAAGGAAATGAAGTGCTAAGTGTGGGGGAGAATGCTTTGGCAATCTTACAACACAAACTCCCACTAAAATGCAAGGATCCCGGTAGCTTTGACATTCCCGTCACAATTGGTAACACCACTTTTAACAAAGAAATGTTAGACTTAGGTGCATCCGTTAATGTTATGCCGGCATCCATGTATAATTCAATTAATCTAGGTCCTTTGAAAAAGGTTGAAATTGTGTTGCAATTAGCCGATCGCTCTAATGTTTACCCAATGGGTATTGTTGAGGATGTTCTTGTGCAGGTTAATCAACTTGTATTTCCAGCTGACTTTTGTGTGTTAGAGATGGATGAAGGTTCACCGGACTCGTCTCTTCCATTGATACTTGGGCATCCCTTCATGAAAACGGCTAAAACCATTATTGATGTGGACAAGGGAACGTTGACTATGGAGTTTGATAGAGAAATAATACGTTTCAACATTTTCGAGACGATGGGATATCCTAGTGATGCACACTCTTGTTTCTCCGTTGATGTTATGGATGCATTGGCACAAAGAGTGTTTGAATTGAACGGTGATGATGCTTTGGAAACTGTTTTAACTACATCCATGGATAACGGTGTAGAGTGTGGTAACGAAGTTAAGGAATCCCTTGGTGATCTTAACTCACTACAAGGATGTCCGGAAACTCATAATATCTCTTTTATTTCTTTACCATGAAGTGATGAAAAGCTTTTACCTTCTATTGTTAAATCTCCAAAGTTGGAATTGAAACCTCTTCCAAGTCACTTAAAGTACTTGTACTTGGGTGACAATGAAGAGTTACCTGTGATTGTTTCTAACGAGCTTAGTAAATTACAGGAGCAAAAACTTCTAAGGGTGCTAAGGAATCACAAGACGGCCATAGGATGGACAATCGCCGATATCGAGGGTATAAGCCCTGCCGTTTGTATGCATAAGATTCGTTTGGAGGACGATGCAAAGCCTACAATGGAAGCGCAACGTCGTTTGAACCTTCCCATGATGGAAGTTGTGAAAAATGAGATACTCAAGCTTTTGGAAGTGGGTGTTATCTACCCCATATCCGATAGCAAGTGGGTAAGCCCGGTACAAGTTGTACCAAAGAAATCAGGTGTAACGGTGGTAGAGAATGATGAGAACGAACTTGTCCCAACTCGTGTGCAAACCTGTTGGAGGGTTTGTATTGATTATAGAAAGTTGAATCCCATTACTAGGAAGGATCATTTTCCTTTACCTTTTATTGATCAAATGCTTGAACGTTTAGCTGGACATGCTTATTATTGCTTCCTTGATGGTTATTCAGGGTACAATCAGATTGTGATAGCACCGGAGGATCAAGAGAAAACCACTTTCACTTGTCCTTTCGGTACTTTTGCTTATAGAAGGATTCCTTTTGGCTTGTGCAATGCTACAGCTACCTTTCAAAGGTGTATGGTAAGTATCTTTTCCGAGTATGTTGAAAACATCATTGAAGTGTTTATGGATGACTTTAGTGTCTTTGGTGATTCATTTGACCTTTGTTTGAACAACTTGTCATTGATCCTTGAACGATGTGTTGAAACAAACCTTGTGCTAAATTGGGAGAAGTGCCATTTCATGGTAACTCATGGCATAGTTTTAGGACATATAATATCTTCTAAAGGCTTGGAAGTTGATAAATCTAAGATAGACCTTATTCGTTCTCTAACCCCTCCCACTACGGTGAGGGAGATACGTTCTTTTCTTAGTCATGCAGGTTTTTATCGTAGATTTATCAAGGATTTTTCCAAGATAGCATCACCACTTTGCAACTTATTGCAAAAAGATGTGGTTTTTAACTTTGATGAGAAGTGTATGGCGGCATTCAATCGTTTGAAAGAACTTTTGATTTCAGCCTCTATCATTAAACCACCGTATTGGAGCAAGCCTTTTGATCTCATGTGTGATGCAAGTGACTATGCGGTTGGTGCGGTGCTTGGGCAGCGTGTGGGGAAGATACCTCATGCTATTTATTATGCTTCTAGAACGTTAAATGAAGCCCAACAAAACTACACCACCACTGAAAAATAGTTTTTATATATTGTATTTGCATTGGAGAAATTTCGCTCTTATCTAATTGGTACAAAAGTTGTTGTCTTTTCTGACCATGCAGCTCTTAGGCACTTGCTAATGAAGAACAAAGCGAAACCGAGGCTCATACGATGGATTCTACTCTTGCAAGAGTTTGATATTGAAATCAAAGACAAGAAAGGAATTGAGAACACCGTTGCGGATCACTTGAGCCGTCTTGTTGTGGACAAGGAAGCTATCCCATTGCGTGAAAGTTTCCCGGATGAGCAACTATTCTCAATTACCTTTGGTGAACCATGGTATGCGGATATTGTGAATTACTTGGTAACCAAACACATCCCAAAGAACTTGTCTCATGCTGAGAGGGACAAACTTAAGAGGTTAGGGAACCAATATATATGGGATGATCCATACTTATGGAAACATGGCAGCGAACAAGTAATAAGAAGGTGCTTTCCCGATTCCGAGTTTAATTCTATCTTGTCATTTTGTCACTCTTATGCTTGCGGAGGACATTTTGGAAGTAACAGAACTGCTCACAAGGTACTTGAAAGCGGTTTTTATTGGCCAACCTTGTTTAAGGATGCATATACATTTTGTACAACTTGTGATAGGTGCCAAAGAACAGGCAATCTAGGTGCCTGAAATCAAATGCCACAAACTTTTATTCAATTTATTGAAGTTTTTGATGTATGGGGTATTGATTTTATGGGTCCTTTTGTCAACTCTCATGGGATTTTTACATCTTACTTGCTGTTGATTATGTCTCTAAATGGGTGGAAGCTAAGGACACCCCAACTAATGATTCCAAGGTTGTTTCAGATTTTGTGCAAGCTAACATTTTTGCAAGGTTTGGAATTCCAAGAGCCATAATTAGCGATGGGGGTTCTCACTTCAAAAATAGGATTTTACAAAGCTTGTTGAATAAATACAATGTGTCGCACAAGGTTGCAACACCTTATCCTCCCCAAACAAATGGACAAGCCGAGGTTTCTAACCGGGAGGTGAAATCCATTCTAGAAAAGACGGTGAATCCAACAAGGAAAGATTGGAGAATGCAACTAAATGATGCTTTGTGGGCTTATAGAACCGCATACAAGACACCTATTGGGATGTCTCCCTTTAGGCTTGTGTATGGTAAACCTTGTCACTTACCCGTGGAGATTGAGCATAAAGCGTTTTGGGCTATTAAGCAATGCAATATGGAGTTGGATGGTGTTGGAAAACAAAGAAAGTTGCAACTCCAAGAGCTAGAAGAGCTTCGCAATGATGCATTTGAAAGCTCACGCATTTATAAGGAGAAAACTAAGGCATTTCATGATACTATGATTTCTAGAAAACAATTTTGTGTTGGGAAGAAAGTGCTATTATTTAATTCTCGCTTGCATTTATTTCCGGGTAAATTAAGGTCACGTTGGATCGGACCTTTTATTGTTACTAATGTGTTTTCTCATGGTGCAGTAAAAATTCGTAGCATAGCTACAGGCAAGGAACTTAAAGTTAATGGGCATCGGTTGAAACCATATTATGAGAATTTCACTTCCGAAGTGGTGGAAGGAGCTAATTTTGTGGATGCACTCCCTCTGGAGGAATCATAGAAAGCAAGGAGAAAGTCGGGCTGACGACTTTAAACCAAGAGCTAAGTGGGAGGCAACCCACCGGTTTTGTATCTTTATCTTTATCTTTTTATTTTTAAGCATTTGCTTTTATCTTTATTTTCTTTGTTTTTTGCATATAATTTGCGGAATTTTCCACCTTGAACTTTCTTTGGACGATTCAATTTTACATTGAAGACAATGTAAAGTTTAAGTGTGGGGGAGCATTTATATGTTTGTATAGTTTGTTTTATGCCTTTAGTAAAGCCTTTAAAAAAAAAAATAGAAAAACCAAGAAAAAAATTTGTGCTTTTTAAACTCCGAAATCTTGAAACTTGTGCCTTTAGGATGACACCATTAGTGGATGGAACCATTTTGATTGCAGGAGTTGAGGAACCAATTAACTAAAAGGATGGACATAGCTCAGAAATTATAAATAACATGATAGTTGTTACCATATCACATTCTATTTTTATTTTTTCCATATTTATCTATTGTTCTCTAAGTGCTTTGGTGGGTCACTAAACATCGACTTGTTATTACTGCTAGGATGAAATAGAGTGATTGAGTTGCTAGATAAAAAAAAAAAAAAAAAAGAGACCGACCAATTAGACCAAACGGAATAAAAAGACACTTGGATAGCAGTATGTGTGAAACGTTGTCCCTGTCTCCGTCGCCTAAACAAGCATGGAATGCAGGATCCAAGGAAACTATCACATACTTGCTGACAAGAAGCATGCACTTGGATCCAAAAGATCTAATCATTTAAAAAAAAATAAAAAAAAATAAAAAAACCAAGAAAAAAATTTGTGCTTTTTGAACTCCGAAACCTAGAAACTTGTGCCTTTAGGATGACACCATTAGTGGATGGAACCATTTTGATTGCATGAGAAAACTTGGACATGCCTTTAAATAACATGGATGAATATCACCATTAGTGAAATAGATGGAACCATTTTAAAAAGATTGGATAGCAGTATGGTGAAACGTTGAAACAAGGAACCAATTAATACTAAAAAGGATGGATCAAAAGATCTAATCATTTAAAAAAAATAAAAAAAATAGAAAAACCAAGAAAAAAATTTGTGCTTTTTGAACTCCGAAACCTTTGTGCCTTTATAAATAATGGAACCATTTTGATAATTGGATGGACATACCATTATCTGATAATTGTTACCATATCTCGGAATATCACCATATCACATTCTATTTTTATTTTTTCCATATTTATCTATTGTTCTCTAAGTGCTTTGGTGGGTCACTAAACATCGACTTGTTATTACTGCTAGGATGAAATAGAGTGATTGAGTTGCTAGATAAAAAAAATAAAAATAAAAAAGAGACCGACCAATTAGACCAAACGGAATAAAAAGACACTTGGATAGCAGTATGTGTGAAACGTTGTCCCTGTCTCCGTCGCCTAAACAAGCGTGGAATGCAGGATCCAAGGCAACTATCACATACTTGCTGACAAGAAGCATGCACTTGGATCCAAAAGATCTAATCATGCTGTCTAAAAAAAATCTGAAAAAGCAAAGAAAAGAAAAGAAAAGAAAAAAAATTATTATTGTGTTGAATAAAGTCGACTCATGGTTCCCTTGTATATGCCAGTTGAGTTGATGTAGAATTTAGATTGTTGACCACTGGTTCCCTTATATATGCCAGTGTGTTGACACTAGAATTCAGACCAGTATCTCAATCCAATAGGTTGCATAGGTTCATCTTGGCGATGACCTTCAGACAGATATGGGAAACACCGATCACTTGTTAATATTCACCAACATCTACCTCTTTATCCATCTTCTTAATCTTTTCATTGTGATTGTGGTTTGTTAGTTTCCTAGTATTGTGGTTTGTTCGACTATCTAATTAGAGGTTTATTTACTTATATATGAATTGAATTTGCACAAGGTACCTCCTCCTACAGTCACTTTGGATTCGTTCATTGATTTGTCACAAATAGACGGAGTTGGAAATATAGGTTTTGTAGGAAGACCTCTTGTAAACCTTCACGAGACTAAAACTCGTCCACTAGGGACACCTAGGGGTTCAAAGGCTTGTTATTTATGCTAAAAGTAACCGTAGCCTCGACGAGACGGATTTGTATGTATGTTTTATAATTATTTTGTTTGATTTGCACGAGGACTAGCAAAGTCTAAGTGTGGGGGAATTTGATAGGTTTATGATTTCTCTGCTAGTTTTATTATAAATTATGTATCTTATGTTTTGTTTTTGAGAATTTAGGTACTTTGAAGTCATTTGGAATAAAATAGGAAGAAACGGCGCAAAAAGTCTCATCTCATGTGCAACTGCTATTGGAGGCGGACTATTTCTCATTATTTGCTTTTATTTATTCATCTCTGGCTGAAAAGCATGTCAGCTTTAGTGATGCAAACTTTGTCTGAAAAGCATGATAGCTTTAGTGATGTATAGAATTGAAGTAAAGAGGTGGATATGAGAAGTAAAGGACGGCTGCTGTTGGTTAAAGAATTCAAGAGAAGAAATGAGCGTCCATTTGGAGCGAAAAGGAACACAAAGGACCGATGCACAGGCGAGCAAAGCTAGATACGACAAGAAAGAATAGGCATATCATTTCTATGGATCCGACAAGCTATGTTTGAGTTGGTTATCCCTTAAGAATTACAGCTGGGTGGATATATCCACTTCCATTATTTTCCTACACAACCTAAATTTGAGGAAAATCATCTCTCAATCATTTTTTGTTCCTAAAATTCAGAGAAGTGGCTGCTGTAAGAGATAAGTTATTTATCTAATCATTTTCTTCCCCTGCCTGTAAGAGTTTGAGAAAACGACAGCTGTTATTGACAAGAGAGATCGAGAAGCACAACCGAAAAAGGGAGAGTTCAATCGAATGAGAAGAACAGGGTTCTGATATTGAATTGAAGAGAGGAGAAGAAGATTATAGATTTGCTGCCATTTTAGTCGATTTAAGATTTGAGAAGATTCAAGATGATGGGTTTAGTTCAAATTTGAGGTTGTTGCGTTAGTCGATTCCAGAGAAGGAGATTGAGAAAACTGAGAAATTAGGGTTTGTTGTTGAGGGTGATTTGGATTATCTTCAAAGATGAATTTACAGAAGAAGGAGGTTAGGGTATTGTTGTGTGTGAATCAGAACTATGGAGAAGCTGATGGTGATTTTGGTGATTGCCATGGGACTGAAATGCCTAGATGTATGTTAGGGTTTTCTCATTCAAGAGACATGGAGATGATAGAGCAGGAATTGAAGAATTTGATGGGTTCTGATGAATTTCTGAAGCTAAGAATACACAGGGAGTAGTTGATGTTGTTGTTGTTTGTGTGAAGCTGAGCTGCTAATGGTAGTGGTTCTGAGATGTGCTGGTGGTGGTTGGAAGTGAAGCTGCTACTTATGTGGTTTTGTTGGCTGAGTGCTGCTGATCCTGAAGTGATGTGCTTATGGATAAGGTGCTCTTACTAGTAGTTGGGTTTGAATCTGATGAATTAGATGTATGGTTAGGGTTGCAGGGTATGAATTTGAGAATAGCTGAAATGTTGTGGTTTTGAGGCAACAAAAATATTGAGCTATTGCAGGTCCATTATGGCTGTGCCAGAGATGGAGTGCAGATGCTGCATATGAAGTTGGCTAGTGAGGCTGTGACAGTGTTAATGGTGGCTTTTGCTGGATATTTTCATGAGATTGCAGTGGAGTTGAAGCTGTAAGATTGCAGGATAAGTAGTCGTTGCAGCTGGAGTTGGAAGCATTGCAGGTGGTGTACAAGAAGATACAGATGCTGGGTTGCAGTGGGTCTCTGTAGTTTGAATGGTTAGAAGTTGCTGGTTTTGTTCATGAAGAAATGCAGTCACAGAAGGTGATGGTATCGCAGGCATGTGAATGCAAGTATGGTTGAGCAATGAAGTAACAGGTACAACTATGAAGAGATGATTATGTAGTTCATTGTAGATGGTTATGAAGGGAGTTGTTGTTGTTGCTGGATGGGAAACTTGAGTTGAAGTTCCATGTGAATCTGAGCTACAGATGATTACTGATGATTTGATGGCAATGTTGGTGGTATTTGAAATGAGCTAAGGGAGTTATGTTGCAATGGGAGTATGGAATTCCAAGATTACAGAACTGATTTGTGCAAGACATAGCCATCATGGCTGGATTTCTATTGTGAAGCGCAATGGTGTTGCACTACTAGCTCAAGCCAGTGCAAATGGCTTAGGCCATAACTAGTAAGACAGTCAGCTGGCGCTGACTCAACCTGACTCGGTCTGACCGAGTTTGACCCGTTCGACTGACTGAGTTGAGGAAGATCGGCATCAATAATTGATTTATACTTTTGGGTATTTTGATAGAATAGTTGAGGAAGATCGGCATCAATATGTTTCCTTGTGATTAAAGGTATTGATTTGCATAATCTTAACGATTACCTTTGGGTGATTGAATATAAGATAGATCTTGGAACCTGTCAAAGGAGTTTATGTTAAGATAAACAAGGGAACCTTTGCGCAACTCATATCACTTGGTTGAAGAGAGTTGATACCAAACAGATTTGTTATTCCTTTACTGTTTGGAATACGAACCAAAGGAATTGGTCCAAGTACATAACTTGTTTATAGGTTGGAGGCATGGGAATACATACGGAACTAGGTGAACTATAGGTTTAGTTGCTTGGTCTCAACTATACGAAGTTGGTTTATTTTGTATAATGGCTTAATCCTGAGAGTATTCAATTCTGGACTAGGTCCCGGGGTTTTTATGCATTTGAGGTTTCCTCGTTAACAAAATATTGATGTGTCATTTACTTTATATTTCCACATTATAATTGTTTTATTATAATTAAAGTAAATTGCACAAACGTTAATTCCTATTTACTTGATGCGTGAATCCTATTGAGTTTGGTTAAGTCCGAACCTTTGTATCAAGTAAACACACTTTGTTGTTGTATTGTATCGATCTCGTATCCATAGATGATCACATAAAGTGTGAACCAATTTGTTGTATTGTCTCGACTCAGTCCATAGAAAAACACTTTCTGGGAAAGGACTTATAGGAAGGAAAAGTAATAGCTTGAGGTATATTTGGGGTACCCTCGCCTTTTCAAAGATGATTTACAAAGAAAATATGTCAACATACTTTGAACACAGATAATAACTCTTATCTTTTATTGTTCAAAGATATTCCTTAATTACTCAAGGAGATCGTGTTTGTAGGACCAGAATATCACTACAATACTTCTCTGCGAGATTAACAACACTTCCCAGCGAGCATCACCGCAAGATCTTCAACTACACTTTGCGAGTGTCACAAAAGCAGTCAAAAGAGCGACGTAATAAATGAACTTGAGAAAAGCATGTTTGTCCTGCGATGGTTACAAAACTTGCGAGAGTGAACATTGTAACTAATCACGGTACAATCGCAGAATTAACCCGAAATAAGAGGAAAAATTAGCTGTCATCCACTATGTAACTACCCTATAAATATATACCCAATGTGTCCAGAAAAGGATGATGTATTTTTGAGAGTTAAGAAAGTCTTGAGGAGAGAGAAACTTCAAGAGAATAGTTGTAATCTTGAATTCTTCCATTTCTGTAAACATTTCTGAGAACAAAATAATAAAAGTGTCGTTTTAATCTTCAATTGTGAGTTGATCATAGCAAGATCTTAACAAGGGTGTAGTGTGGGAAATCCTGCAACTACATTTTGGCGCCCGAAACAGGGACTGAATTAGCTAAATCATAGAAAAGGGTGAAGAAGAAGATAAGAATTGTTCAAGATTAAGAAAATCATAAAACAAATCAGTGAGATAATTGAAGGAAGGATGATTAGAATCAAAGAGGATTGTAGAAAATTGGAGTGTGGTATGGTAACAAGAACAATGATTTATAGATTTCATGAAAATATCAAGGGGAAGATACACAAACGGTATTTTGAAGGAAGGAAAATTATGACGGTGGAAAAAATATCACCATTGAAAGATTGGGAAAAGCAGGAGATCACATTTACAGCAGCAGAAATACCAGAAGAAAATCTAAGTCAAACATCTCCACTAGGGGATATAAGGATGAAGAAATGTGTAATTCAACATATCATGTTCATGGCTTTGGAAAATCTTTAACAAAACCTAAAGGCGAGATAGTGGTACGAATTCCACTAGGGGAGATTGAAACACAAGTAACGTTATGTGTGGTAGATGTGGAATCACCGTATAACATGATATTAGGAAGACCATGGATACACGCAATCAAGGCTGTAGCATTAACGTTGCATCAATGCATCAAATTTCCTATACCCAGTGGAATTGGAGAAATTAGAGGAGACATAAATTTTGTGAAATTATGTTACCAAATTGAAGTAAGAAATTGTGAAGAACGTCCAAAGCTGCGAAAGGCTCGCAGAAAATTGGCAAGAGAAACAAATAAGGAAGAAGAATTTAAAGTTTACATGATAAGAGCAAAAGAAGGAAAAGGAATACCCAGCGAAATCTCGCGAGAAGGAGATGAAATCACGAGAGCTATGAAAACACCAACACCAATGGGAGAACCTGAAGCCAGTTATACTGCAGCAGAACCAACAAAGGAAATAAATATTGGGAGTGAACAAAAGCCTAAAATGATGAAAATTGGGACTATAATGGAGGCAGATGAGGAAGAAAGAACTATAAAGCTCTTGCGAGAGTATAAAGATATCTTCGCGTGGAGCATGGATGATATGCCAAGGATAGATCCATCAATATCATGTCATAAATTAGAAATCAACAAAAATATAAGACCGTTTAAGCAAAGAATAAGAAAAATCGCAACAACATACCATTCTCAAATAGAAGAAGAATTATAGAAGATGCTCGACGCGGGAATTATAAGGCAAGCAAAATATCCAGAGTGGATTGCAAATATGGTAGTGGTCCCAAAGAAGAACAAGGGGATAAGAATTTGCATAGATTTTACTGATTTAAACAAGGCTTTTCCTAAAGATAGCTTTCCATTACCAGATATCCCACAGATGGTTGAATCAGCAGCGGAAAATGCCAGAATATCATCGTTGGATGGATATAAAGGATATAATCAAATCCCTCTCGCTGAAGAAGATCAAGAACATACCTCATTTTTTGCTCCAAGAGGATTATATTGTTATACAAAGATGCCCTTTGGCTTACGAAATGCTGGTGCAACATATCAAAGAATGGCGGAGAAGGTGTTTGCAAAGTGGATTCATAAAACATTAGAAGTGTATGTAGATGATATGCTGATCAAAAGCAAAGAAGCTGAGAATCATGTGCAGGATCTGAAAGAGATTTTCGATCAAATGCGGAAATTTAATGTTAAAGTGAATCCCGATAAGTGTACTTTTGGAGTAACTTCAGGAAAATTTCTGGGGTATATTGTATCAAAATAAGGAATACAAGTTGATCCGGAAAAAGTACAAGCAATTCGCGATATGACAACGCCTGCAACGGTAAAATATGTGCAAAAATTAAATGGACTCTTAGCCTCGCTAGGAAGATTCATCTCGCGATCTTCAGACAAATGCAAACATTTTTTCGATATACTCAAAAAGGGAACAAAATTCAAGTGGACAGATGAATGTGAAAAGGCTTTTTGATCGCTGTCGTATGCGTCAAAAATAATTTACACTTTCTTACTACTCAAAATATAAATATAGCAAGGGCAAGAAAGGATCGATCCCACAGAGAGGACTAGGTTGTCAATATGCTTTCGGTTTCCTAACAATAACACCGGGGGTTTTCTGATTTTTATGCAAGTAATAAAAGTAAAAGCAAATAAAGAAATAAGCAAATCAAAGTAGTGAGAATATTGGTTAAGGATTCATCTTCATTCACAAATATGTTTTCTTCACAATAATTAGAATTGATATTTAATCTCAACTTTTATCAAAAGCCCTAGAATATCTTGATCGCAAGAATATCCCGCTAATCTCCTTTTGTCATTAACAAACACATTAAAAGATGCGAGTATGAGTTCTATCTAAAAGAACAACCTAACGTGTAAAAGCACTAATCAAGTTTAATTCCCTAGATGCATTAAGTTCTATGAAATCAGGCCAATCAAATCAATCGAACGTGGAAAACGCACTAATTCAATTTAACAAAGGTCACGAATCACTTGTGATTATTAGGATGTATCACTACAAGCAATCTTCACAATTATGCTACTTGTATTCAAGGAATATCACTTTTTCGTATAATAAACCCTAAACTAGCAATAGATATGATTATGAGTTCTACCAATTTGCAACTTGACAAAACTAACATTCAATCATGCAACCCTATTTTCAGAGAATCGTGAACGATAAATATGAGACAAAACTAATATATTGAATCAAAGAATCATATTATGTGAAATCCAACTATTCCATAACCAATAATAAAATTAAGTACTCATATTCAAGGAGTTCATAACAAGAAGAAAAATAAACCCTAACATGTTTCTAAACCCTAGAACAAAGTAGTAGAAGAGATGATAATTCTAAAGATAATCTCCAAAAGTTGTAGAAGTTTTCCTTTTATAGCTCTCCTTGTTCCAAAATTAGGTCTAGTATTCGAAGTCCATTATTTAGAATCCACCAAGCCCACAAGAGAGATAAACCCGTGTAGAAAATATGTCCCAAAACTCGTCGCCGGAAAACTGGGGTTTTGGCCGGAAGTTGACCGGAATCCGGTGAGAAAAGTTGTCACCGGCAACCTTAAATTCCCCTCCATCGACGGAATATTCCGTCGCGATTCTGTTAGAGTTAACCGTTGACCTAACGGTCATCGTTAGTCAACCGGGTCAAGGGGTGAGTCACTGAGTCAACTCGGAGTCAACTAAGCCAGTTGACCCGAGTCAGGCTAGAGTTGTTGCAGTTCACTCAGCCATATTGGCCAACCATCTTGGCTGAGTATTTTTGCAGCCATCTTGGCTGTACCACTCTTCTAATTTCACATTGAACACCAGCATATCTCATGAGCCATTCATCCCTGTAAAACCACTTGCCACCTTCAATCATTCAAACCCATTCATTCTTTCTTGCAGCACTTGTAACCATGTAGTGTAACTGCAGCTTAGATTCACATCTGCAACTGCAGTAACCTCCAACTCTACACACTGCAACCCTCCAGATATCTCATAAACACCACCTGAAATTTCAATACCACCATCTCCTCAGGCCACCAGTCATTGCAGCATCAGTGCACTCACTACCAAATAAGCAGCTGCATTCACTTCCCTGAAATGCAACACAACTCCATTTTCATGAAACATAAATTCAAACCACAACCCATTAAAATTTCACCCAAATCTCTTCTCAGCTTCTTTACAACCCATGGCATCCATAGCTCAAACTCTCTCCACCAATTGGCACCAGACTCACCCAATTGAGCTTGAACTCTAAGACACAGCCAAGCTGCCATCCTTGAGCTAATCATTCATTTGCAGCCCAAACAATTCTTGAACTGGCCATCTATAACCCAATAAACCACCAGTCCATCACTATCTCAGCCTTAGCACCTGCAATTCTCAAATTCAAGCTTCTGTCATTCTCCAACTCACTTCCTTATGACCACTGCAGCAACAGCAAGATAAACCAACACTTCCCCATTTTTATTATCACAGCAAATACCTCTTTGAAATCTCGATCTTCTTCTGTTCCAATTCATTCTATGTATCTCTCAGGGTCCAAACCCATTTCCATGTCTTGCTCATAGGGCAGCCATCAGCTGCATTCTCGAGCCAGCTTCTGCATAATCCTGCAATTGAAATACCTAGCACCACACAACCCATCGATCTCTTAATCTCAGTACCCTAGCCAACAGAATCACTAAATTCCTCCCCAAACTTCTGATTCGATCCCCAATTTATTCTCGGTTCAGAGATAACCACCAATTCCCAAAGAAATCTTGATTAAGATCAAAACCCCACTTTACAGCTTGAGCTCAAAAACCCATGATTCAACTCAAACCCTCTTCTCGATCTGATTCTTAGCAACAAATCCTCATCCTTCGATTCCTCAACTCAAACTCTCAGTATCATGGTTGCTGCTGTGAACGAATTTGGGGAAAAATAAAATGAATATGAAACCATGATTCGATGGTCTTAAGTATGGGATGGCTATTTGCACCCCGCTGTGCATAGTTATGGCCACCCAATGGTGTCCCTTAGCCGCATCCGTTCTGTGTTTAGTACACCTCCAAAAGAGTTACCCCTTAACCCTTACCGGACTCCCGACAGTGTTCGCCTATGAAATGACGAATTTGTCCTTTTCGCTCTAAATGAGTAGTTTCTCCTTCTTTTGGTCCAAATGACTCCAAAGCACCTAATAACTCAAATTCACACATAAGATACATAATTCACACGAAAACTCGCAAAGAAAGCATAAATACTAGATATAAAATTAGGTGTTTATCACACCTATCACTTTTCAAGGAATAAAAGAACATTTGATGAACATAACTATCTTACAGAAAGCTGAACCGGGAGAGGAACTATTGATTTATCTCGCAACAACCACATATGCGCTAAGTGTTGTGTTGCTGCGAGTAGATGCAGGGGTAGAAAAACCAATTTATTACATCAGCAAAACGTTCAATTATGCAGAGAGAAATTATTCAAAGATTGAGAAACTAATTTTAGCATTGGTACATGCAACTTTTAAGCTTCGCATCTACTTTCAAGCACATAAGGTCAAAGTGTTAACAAAAGTGCCAATTGAGTCAGTAATAAAAAATTCAAAAAGATCAGGCAGAGTTGAGATATGGAATGCACAAGTAGGACACTTTGATATTCAATATGAAGTTTTATCCTCGCCAAAGTCACAAGTTATCGCAGATTTCTTAGATGAATTTACTTTAGAAGATGATGAAGCTGTGGAAGAGATGATGGATGTAAAAGAGGAACATGGAGATCCAAAAGAGCTATTAACAGAACCCGACAAATGGGAGATATTGGTGGATGGATCCTCAAATGGGGAAGGAAATGGGATTGGAGTTGTTTTTATTTCACCAGAAGGAGAAAAAATAGCTTTTTCATTTAGATTGGAATTTGCATCCACTAATAATGAAACAGAATATGAGGCCGTGATTCATGCTTTAAAGTTTGCAGTAGAAATGAAGTTGGAAAATGCTAGAATTACCAGCGATTCACAGTTGGTTATTCTCCAGATAAAAGGAGAATACACAACAAACGAACCATCTTTAAGAAAGTATAAAAGATTAGTCGAAGAATTATCTGCGAGAATTCCAAAAATAAAATGGAGACACATATCAAGGAAAGATAATAGGCTCGCAGATGCATTTTCTTTCATATCCAGTATGATGACAAATCCAGCTGCGAGATGCATAAAAATTCAAACACTTTTATTACTAGCGATAAACAAGGAAGAAGAAGATGTGATGATGGTTGAAGTTGGCGAAGAGGAATTAAAGAGCAACATTACGGATTGGCGAGCAGATCTTCATGCATACTTGGCAAGAGGAGAAATACCAAGAAATTGATTGGAAGCACATAAATTAAAAAGTAGGGCAACCAATTATGATCTAAGTCCTAAGATAAGGAGTATTATATCGCAGATCTTTTAATGGACCATCGCTAAGATGTTTGACGAGGGAGGAAGAACAAAAAGTGTTGAAGATGTTGCATAGTGGTGACACTGGTAATCATAGTGGAGAAAGATCTTTGGCATATAGAACAAAAATGCAAGGTTATTACTGGCCATATATGCATGAAGATGTAAAACAACTCTCAAGGCGTTGCAAAGATTGCCAGCGATATGGAAAGAAGATACATGCACCAGGAGCACCATTATCATCTTCAACAAGTGTATGACCTTTTGGGAAATGGGGGTTAGATATTGTGGGACCATTTGTGCCTGGTTCTGGACAAAGAAGATACCTATTCGTCGCAACAGATTATTTCACAAAATAGGGAGAAGTAAATGCAGTACAACATATCCGCGATAAAGATATTTTTACATTCATATTTGAGAATATAATTTACAGATTTGGGATTCCATCACAGTTGGTGTCTGATAATGGGAAGCAATTTGAAGGGAAGAATATATAATTGTTACTCAATGCATTTAAGATAAAGTGTGGAAAATCTACTCCTCTATATCCACAAGCAAATGGTCAAGCTGAAGCAACTAATAAGACAATCACATACATCTTAAAAAAGAAACTAGAGGGATACCACAGAGCATGGTACGAACAGGTGCATAATGCAATATGGGCCTACAATACAACTAGACGAGAATCTACTGGAATGTCACCTTTTTGTTTGACGTATGGAGTTGAAGCTGTGTTACCAACAGAAGTAGCTATTCCTACAACAAAAAGAGAGGCTTGGGAAAGAAATCTAAGTGCTGGAATGATTTTAAATAAATTAGATGAATTAGAAGAAAAAATAGAAAAAACTTTGCAACATATGGAAAATTACCAGCGAAGATTAGCTCACGAGTACAACAAACGTGTTAAAAAACGTGAATTTCAACCTGGCGATTTAGTGCTGCGAGAAACACCAAGTTATCAGGGAGAGAGTGGTGGAAAATTGGCGAGAAAATGGGATGGACCATACATCATTAAAGAGATAGTTGGAACCGGGGAATACAAACTAATGGACCCTGAAGGAAGAGATGTTGGTCAAAGACTTGACAGACCATGGAATAGACTATTTCTGAAAAAGTATTATCAATGACAACTTCTGCAAGATAAGGGATACAAGTACGTTGTAAAAAAAAAAAAAATCTGATTACGATTGCGAGGTTCTCCTAATAACAAAGCAAAGCAAGAACTGCGAGCATAATCGCGAGAAAGGCGAATAAAAATTTCGCAGAGATTAATAGAATGGGACGAACCTTTATGGCGTGCACCCTAGTTCGCGAATAAAATTTCGCAAGAGGCAAATGTAAGACCTAATAGTGCGTTATATAAGGGGGTATTTCTTGACATGACTCAGTGATAAGGTTATACCGCTGCTGGAACCTGAGTTATGCAGATGTTGGGGTTAAATAAAACCTATCCAGGAGAGGGATCTTGGATTTCCAATTATATAAGGTTATACCCTGGTTGGACGACTAAGGACCTCTTCTAAGGAGTGCAAAGTATGACCAAGGCACCGAGGTACACGGTTGAGTCAAGGGTGCCCGGGGCGTACGAAACTACCCTGGACATCCTTGGTAAGTCTTGGCTATGATGCACTCAGCCCGAAGAAAACCCCACTTAGGGTGAAGTCTAGTAACTATAAGCCATATAGGCATAAAGGACAAGAGGCTTCGAAAAACAACTGGTTGTTGGAAAATCTGGATGGGAGGAGATAGTCTTGTATAGCCGATGTGCCCTCCTTGAAGGGGCAACCAGGGGGAAGATAAGGGCGGCACCCTCCAATAGGGAGCTGATAAGTGTCTAAATACGGCAATGTCATGGGGCTTTATGATCGCAAGAACATTTAGGCCTGTCATATTGTCGCGTGATGAAAATTATACAGAGGCAACGAGCCAAAAGAGAAAAGTTAAGATGAGATCAATGGGTTTTTACATGAAAGTGTAAAGGCGTCCTGCGATTTCATCGCAAGACGGCAATGTCATAAGCTATAATTCTTGCAAGAGACTTTTAACTTATCATATTGTCGCAGAGATGCTGAAAAAATATTGATAAGACAAAATCAATGGGTCAATATATGCAAATGTAAAGACGTCCTGCGATTTTGTCGCAGAAAGAAAAACTTTTTTTGGCAAAATAATACCTTTAACTAGGAAGGCAAAATAAGACTAACAAAATAATCTTAAAAAATTAACTATTCTATTTTAAGATGCGGGAAAGATTTGTTCATCGCAGGAGAATATATAAGAAGGCAGATTCATAACATTGTAAACTCTTTCATAATTCTTCGGAATATCGCAGCTGTACTCATTACATCGCAGATATATTCATACTTTCATGAATAATATATCCACACAAATCACAGAAAGGAGACACAGGAAATAATTCACCATTTCAAGAAAGATAATGAAGGGCAAGTAGGGGAATGAAGAAATAAGATTTCATTATCTTCCTTGAGGATATTCAAAGTAAACAAAATCAAAAGTTGAATTCTAAAAATTTCAAAAGTTACATTATTCGCTAGAAAGAAGAAGAAAAAGAAAGCAAAAATGAAATTCAAGTTTTGACGATTGTCTCTCCAGATTCACTATTCTTGCTCGCCAGATTCGTTATTCTTGCCAGAATTGTCAGCTTCACCAGTATTCTTCTCATCGCTTGTAGTTACTTCTGTAGGAAGACTTCTATCTTCTTCATCATCTTCTTGAGTGGTATTTCTTCATCATTAGTGAATTCTAATTCCTTATCCATGGGAAGAGGAATTTCGTCATCATCAACTTCTAAAGGAGGAACAGATACAGGAGGGAAAGAATGGGAGAGCAGAATATCGTTCACAAGAACTTCAACACTGAGGTGAACCTTGCGAAGGAAACCTCTTTTACGATTCCTAATCTCTATATTTTTGAAGTACTCGAGATAATCAAGTCTTCTTTCTGCTTTGTCGCGAGCTTCAATATAATTGGAAGTAAGAGTCTTGTTTTCTTTGCGAATTTTATCCAATTTATCAGTACGATCAGCGATGGTAGAATGAAGACTCCTTTTAGATTCTGCAAGTAACAAAAGTGATAAAAGATCATTCAGTCAAAGATTTTGCAAGAAATATAACACAAAATTTGATAGAAAGGTCAACAAGAGAGGCAGTCAATTGACTACCTTCTTTCTGCGAGGTTAAGTTTTGAATTAATGTAAAGAAACAGTTTTCCCATTGATTCATAGCGTCATCAAATTTATCGCCAACCACACCCTTCAGACGAGACTTCATGTTTTCTTCCCTGGTGCGTAGATACGAGTTTTCCTTTGCTAGTAAAGAATGAGACTTCTTCAATTAAGATTATTGATCTTGAAGCTCGCTGGCCTTCAAACTAAGAGTTAACCTACCCTTGATAAGTTTATCCTTCTCAGCAGCAAATGATTCAGTTACTTCCTTGAGTTCATCTTTAAGGGAACGAAGAGATTGCTCTTGATTATCACATATTCTTTGTAGATTACTCAATTGCTGCGAAGAAATTTCTATCAGGCTTGAAAATCTATGTTTCTCTTGGGATAAAGTTTTATTTTCATCTGATAAATATTCTACCTCCAAGTTAGACTTGGTTAACAAATATGAGAGACGAGTAATCTAGTTACTTAATAAATTTTAACTTTGCGATAGTTGGTTATTCTCATTAGTAAGATTATCTATTTGATCAATCGAATATGTGTAGAGATTATCTAATCTATTATACTGGTCCATCCAAGAATCTCTTTCAACATGAGCTTCGTCAGCAATAGATTCAAATTTAAGTCTCTCCATTAAACGAGTCTGATTTGAAACTAATATATGAGTCAAGAATTTAAGAAGGAGACTTGAGTATAGAGGATATAAAAGCAAAACAGAAAAACAAAAAGGTAGAGGTAGGAAAATTGTACCTTTCAGCTCGTCATTTTTTCTGCGAAGGTTCTCGCAGTTAAGAGAAGAGTTGCGAAGCATATGGTTCAGAGTATCACATTCAAAAAAATTTGACTTGAAGGTTTTTTCTCAGAGTTTCAACTTCAGTCTCTAAAGATGCTCGTGAAGCAGTATTATTAGAGCCAAAATATTTAAGTAAGGTCTCGCAAGCTTCATATTGGAGAGAGTCAGTAGAAGATTTTCTAGCATCGTCTAAAATATTAGATAAAATTTTAAAAGCAACATCAACTCCAGCTAAGATTCCATTCGATGGAGGAAGAGATGCAGAGGGTGAAGTGATAACGAGGACAATTTGACAATTTGAGTCATTTACGATGGTTGTATTATCAAAAGGAGGAGTGTTAGGAAAAACAATAGTTGAAGGCAACAAAGGGCTAGAAGGAACTTCAGTCACAACAATTTCAGGAGCTTGATTTATCAATGAATCAAAAGAATTAGAGGTGTTGGCAGCAATATTCTCGCAGGTAAAAGAAAGAGGATCCAGTTGCGAGGGTGTAGGAGTAACTCTTGCAGATGTTAATATGGGGATGGAGAAATCATCCTCAAGAGATTTAAACTGACGAGGTCTTTTAGGAGGATTAGAAATGTTCTTGACATTCTGCGAATAATAACTTAGATAAGAAACAGAGGCAACAATATTGTTATTAAGAAATATGATGTGTTTCTATTTCTTACCACCTTATCATTCGCAGAACTTCTCTTCTTCTTCTCAGTCGGTCTTTTGCGATCATTAGGGTTTTGACCTGAGGATTGGGTGTTAGGGATAGTTCCATTGAAGAGAAAACATAATACGGGAGTTATGAAGGATCAAATAGAGAAGATCGAAGAATATGAGTAAAAATTGAATCAATTAAAGATTAATTATAATTAAAAAACATACCTTGATGATTCCATTAGAACGGTAGCAGGAGAATATGAAGAAGAAGAAAAGTTGCAGACGGAAGATAAAATAAACAGATGAAGAAGATAGAGAAGTAGAAGAAGAAAATTAGTTTTGAAGTTTAACTCTACCTTTTATAGGCAAAAGGGAATAACCTGTTGAGTAAAGACGTGTCAGTAAAAAGATGAATTTACAACACGTGTAGGCGGTTAAAGCTAAATTAACGGAGCAATGTCGAGAACAAAATATGGAAAGAAGAGAGGTTGCGAGCACTTTGAAGAATTGAAGATTCTCATATCCTCTTTGCGAAGAAGACATGAGAAGAGGCAAGATGTAGGACCAGAATATCGCTACAATACTTCTCTGCGAGATTAACAACACTTCCCAGCGAGCATCACCACAATATCTTCAACTACACTTTGCGAGTGTCACAAAAGCAGTCAAAAGAGCGACGTAATAAATGACGATTGAAGAAAACTTGAGAAAAGCATGTTTGTCCTGCGATGGTTACAAAAATTGCGAGAGTGAACATTGTAACTAATCGCGGTATAATCGCAGAATCAACCCGAAATAAGAGGAAAACTTAGCTGTCATCCACTATGTAACTACCCTATAAATATAGACCCAATGTGTCCAGAAAAAGGATGATGTATTTTTGAGAGTTAAGAAAGTCTTGAGGAGAGAGAAACTTCAAGAGAATAGTTGTAATCTTGAATTCTTCCATTTCTGTAAACATTTCTGAGAACAAAATAATAAAAGTGTCGTTTTTAATCTTCAATTGTGAGTTGATTATAGCAAGATCTTAACAAGGGTGTAGTGTGGGAAATCCTGCAACTACAATGTTCCGAAATAAATTAAGAATCTTTTAATTAAGCTTGTTAGTTTTATATGCTTTAATTACCAGCAATTAAATGCATATCTCTAGAGAATAAAAATTAGTAATGTGCATTTACTAATTGAAGATTTTCTATTGAGAGATTTCAAAAAATATTGGACAAAGTATTTCCTAAAATTATGAAAACCAAATGGGCATTTATTGCATATCTTGAGAATACTTTCGGTTTTGGAAATTCCTTGGTGTCCGAACATCCTTGGTCTATAAATATCTAATTTTTCATTTCTAGCAAACTATCTTAAGAGTCAGGAAAACTTCATCTTTTTGTTGTTTCTGGTGGAGCAGACTAATCGGAGTGGAAAGTACCCTAATTAGGTGAAATCTCTTACAATTGCTCGTTTAAAGACTTCTGTGGGATCAAGAAGCTCTACGAGTACCATTGGTAGGGAACTAGATAATTGTAGTGTTATTAGTTTTCAATTGATTTGATTGACTAACTTTGATTGCACCTAGTTTGTTTATTCTTGAGAATCTTCTATTCTGATATAAGATTCACTCAAACTAGATCGAAGTATTGACGAGATCTTAAGAACTGTTTGTAGATCTAAAGACATCTTGTGATAGTCCATTATTAACAGACTCCGTTCTGTGCGTGATTGATCACAAGAGATTCAAGTGTTATTGTGCAAGTTTAATTGAATATTAAAGAAGGTTATAAAATGAAGAAGATTTCTTATTGGTTTCTCATATCTTTGTGTAGCACAAACCTTGATCGGCTGGGATCCAACTAGAATTAGATTTATTCGATTGATTAGTTGCGCGAGATCGGTAACGCCTAATAGATCTCTTGAGATCTATTTTGATTGTTACAAATCCAAATCTTATTACTTACGTAATATAGATTGGATTTATCTAACCAGATGTAGATGGTGAAATTTGGATAGGGAGCAAAAGCTTAATTTCGAGACCATAGACGAAACTCAACTCTCACCGGAGAAATTAAGCCCTTGGTCCTCAAGGAACCAATAGCCACGATTTATAGTATACGTCCCCGCGAGACACTACTGGTCGTGATGCCGTAACTCCTAGTATACATCCTCGACGAGATACTGCTAGTCACATAGGTTCTGTAGAGCGTAAAACTTCTCTGTCAGACTTATGAACCAGAACAACCACAATTCCAGCATGTCTTCGCGATACGCAGCAGATTGTGATGCCATGGTATACATCCTCGATGAGATACTGCTGGTCATATAGGCTCTGTAGATGCGTAAAGACGTCCCCGACAGACTTATGACCCAGAGCGGAGATACGCATATCTCTTGTGAGCATGACTCATCGTATTTGAGATCATTGAATGATTCCTTGTACATCATCACGAGATATACTAGGCATGTCTACTATAGGCTCTGACTCAACTTACTGAGGTTTCCGAATAACTCCTAGGACATCCATGTGAGATACGCTGGTTATTCTACCTCTGGGCCCTTTCGACGGACTCCTAGAACATCCTTTCGAGATACACTGGTCTTGTTGGCCCATCATATGGACACACTGTTGATTCCTAGCACATCTCTACAAGATACGCTGATCAAAAACAAGTGAGCCAAAGTCTTGCGGAGGCATTAATCGGGGGTACAAATCCTTTTTCTCTCTCTCCAGGATGAGTCCCATATGACCATAGAGAGATTCAGATCCGTTAAGAAAATCTTCTTAGGGATTTTGATTCGTCTGCAAAATCTCGGAGAGATTCAAATTCTCTCTGCAAAATCTCGGAGAGATTCAAATATCTCGGGAAATCTCATATAAGGATAAATATTCCCCATGGTAGGCACGAGCCTCATATAGGAATCGAGTCTCCTCTCCACACGAATTCTGAGGCATCTCATGCCTTTTCACGTGACTCATCCTAGTCACTCTTACAAATGGGAGAATATCTCTCTATCTCGGCCAACTCGGCTAAAGAGAATATTTATCTCTCTCTCAACATGTCATCATAAAGGCTGACTCAGCTTCATAAAAATGGGGGGATAACAATTATGGTTTTGGTCTGGCTGTCTACGGCATGTGTAAGAAATACCCAACTTATTTCTCACCGCATAAAAGAGTAAAGGCGGTGGAATAATGAGATAAACTCAACCTAGTTTATCTCTATTCATGAAGAGATGGGAGAATTGATCTGCACGAAACAAAAAGCAATACTTATCTTCACCGACCTGATATTAGAGAATTCAGTTATAAATAGGTCATTTATTTCTCCAATCTACAATGACTTTCTCATAACCTCTTAGAGAATTCTTCTTCAAAAACCTTAAAATTCTCTGATCTCTCTCTTCATCTGCTTCCCTCCATAAGACCAGCCCTAAATCTCTTCCATGTGACTAAAGAAGCCTTTAAACGACCAATTTGCATGGTTTGGGCGAAGACTGTTCATGCTCAACCTTCTGTAAGTCACTTTCAGAAACCCTAGAATCCCACTTCTAACCTTTCTCATAGGTAACTACATTTTGGCGACCACATTGGGAGGTTGTTCACTCAGTTACAGATCTCAATCATGGTCACTATTAGGAAGGAAACTGATTCCACCAATCCAAACATAAAAACGTTCCATTGATTCAGTCTCTGTAAACATATATTTAGTTGAGAGAGTTATCCCTACCAGTACTTTTCCCTCTCAGACTAATTTTTGACCTTAGTGAATAGGTTAATGACATTCTTGATTGCCTGAATCTCTTCGTGCATAAAAAAATGCCCTATTAACTTGTTTTCATGAAAATCTACTGTTAATCCTTGAATACGTCGGATAAGGACCAAGGAGAACTCCCGAAGACTCAACATAATCTTGCAAAATCTCAGATAGACATCCAGACTTATCTGAAAACGCCTTCAGAGTTACCAGAAGGGATGGAGCCAACAAATCTAGATCGAGTACATGCTTCCTAAAAAAGGAGTACTAAAACTGCTGAGAATAGCACTACCGGGATCTTGCCTGCAATCGACTTCACCGGAGAAGATAAAGCTCATTACGAATGCGACACAGCAAAGGAGCAACCATCCATCCGACTTATCACTCTCAAAGACCTAAAGGATCAGATGACTCTCTAAACTTGGGAATCCTAACGAATAGTTGCTCCAAAGTTTGTTTAGGTCAAGGGCCCTCAACTTGATCATAAGGGACTCGAGAAGTTTACTTCACTTTACTATTTTATTTATAACTTTTTCATTCTATATATGATTGACCTAGTTATTTTATCGTCGGATTTGTATTTTCGCCGTCTACAGGATAAACTTAGCGAAAACTTGGAAAGACTCCATAAAATTTGTGACTTAATCAAAATGTTGCAGAGCCGCCTACTTTCACGGACTACCATATCCGTCCAAGATATAACTTGTCATTCTTCTTGCTTTATAGGATCATGAACAGAAAGCAACAAAGTATCAGACAAGACTAGTTTCCAAGATGACGCTAGGCCAAAGCTCATACTTATTCGAAGGTTCAAAACCGCTGGTCGATATGTTATTTCAATATCCATTCTTTCCAGCAATTCAGATAAAACTTCATTACACAACACATAACCGCAACCAACTACTTTCACTAAAGTAAAAAAGGGAAGTATCCGAGACCGTTGCCCCAGGACATACGCTACTCATCCAGATGGCTATTAGCGGTCCCCTCATCCAAAGACTCTTCTATTGAAAAACTAGCTTAATAAACCACCCCATGTGTCAGAGTCAGACGAGATGAATGAAGGACAAGATACATCTCCCTCAGTACCAAAAGGTGTTTACTACTCTCAAGTCCAGTTGACCATCTCCTAGAAGAATAGATCTCAGCAGAAAATTTGCAACAGATGTTCGCATGAGTCCCTATCAAGACATCTAGTAGAGACTAAAGAACGACTTTGTTTCATCCCTGAAGACTCAATTTAGAGCAACACAGAGGTCTTACCCGGACGATCAAACATCTCCAGTAAATGAGAATCCATATTCATGCAAGAAACTGGGGACTGACGAAGAACCATGCATCATGCATCTTTGTGACTAAAATAAGGTGGCTCAAACATCCAACTCCTAGATAAAAGAATCTTACACCATTAACCCAGAAATTCCAGGTGCAAAATAAATTGGTAGAATTCAGAACGCTTCAAGTTAGATACTTCTAACTAAAGGTGTATGAACGAGAATCAGATATCATGTCCGAGCCTCAACTCTCATGGCCAATCTTCAAACAAAATTCAACATAGCCTTCTCTTATGATGAAATGTTTCAACCTGCGACAAATCCCCTGAGACTGGAAATCAATCCCAAAACAGTGATACCAGAACACTTCCACAAGTCAAATATTAGCATCCAAAGAAATCCATAAAGATTAATCTAGGGTTTCTATCATGATCAAGCAAGCTAGCATTTTGCCAAACATGTTTAGGATTTTCACATATGAAAGCATGTATTTGGATTATACTAAAGAAAAATACGTGTTCAAAATTCAAATCCTTCCTCTCTGCTTAAGATTCAAGCACGAGATAAACTAGGGTTTGTGATGGGTGAAATGAGCCTGCAGTGTCTCATATACTAAAACTACCGCATACTTCATACAGTTAAACAGACTGGGAAAAATTGTAGAAAATTTGATAATGCACTTGATGGAAATTGTACGTCTATGTCCCTGCTAGCGCATGTTAAAGGGCCTGACGTTCCGAAATATAATCCAAGAGATATGTTCAAGACATTGGAATGTATTGCTCCTAAAAAAACCAATATTTTCGATTTCAACTTCACGTGGACTTATCATAGGTAAAGCAATCTCCAAATTCTAATTTTTCTCCAGTATATGAAAGGAAGGTCTTTGATGTTCGATAGTTGGGGTCAACCACTAAAATTGGACGTCGAACGAAGTTTCTACAACCTCTTGAGTGAAAGCCGCGCAAGGGAGGACCTCCTATTACGAATTTAACATAGGGTTTTCACCTACTCGCATATGAAACGAAGTAAGCGAAGGTTTACATCAAGTTCGAGCTCATGAGGGAGATGTTACTTCACTAGATGAGTACAAGCAAGAACCGAAGAATAAAATTACCAACATTTAAGAAAATCATCTGGCAGCAGTGGCCTCTGCCTCTTGGGAAGAAAACTCTCTCTTATTCCCTAAGGCCTCCATATCCTTTCCTCTAAATATCCTCAGCTACTAATCTCTCTTCCATAAGGGCCTCCTCTGAGAAATGAAGACTAGAGTTTATCTTGTTCCAGTCATCTCCAACAGAATCCAGCGACTCTCTCGATTAAATTAATCATCATGGGTGGTCATCGAAATTTTCCAGATTTACAAGATCATCAGAAGCAAGACCACTTAGAGTTATTCTCCTCATATTACCAAATATGCCACGAGTATCTCATCCGAAGTCAGAAATCCAATATGGATAACAAGGTCAACACCAATAGTAGGATAACCGGCAATGTGCTCTGCCTCACCTCTTTGAGGAGTGCCAAATATTGCATATTCATACACCTTTTCATTGTCACTTAACTCATCTTTCGCACTTCAAAGTCATATATTATCCCAAATTCTGCATTCTTACCATCTTCAAGAATAAATATTTGTATTAATTAATTTTGTGTTTTTAAGTACTAAATAAAGCTTGGAAGAATTGAGAAGACAAAAGAGAAGAAAGTTGGAAGCGTTGCAACCCGCTCGCGCATCAGTGGCAACCTGTTTACAAATTCATGGGATTAAACAAACCCATGATCCAAAACCCATGATCCAAAACCCAAGACCCAAATCCATTTCCACCTCACCCCCATTGGGTTCTTTCCAAAACATCCACCTCACCCCCATTGGATTCTTTCCAAAACATCCACCTCACCCCCATTGTATTCCATTCTATCCATCAATTAATAAAACATGTTTTGTTTAATTGTTGAGTGGTTGATACAGTGAAATTCGGATCCCAAGTGTGAGAGAATTTTTGTGTATAAATAGAGAGGGTTTTTGTGTTGAAAACTCATCCAAGAATATTTTGTTCATGTTAGTTTATCAAATTTCAATTTTGTTGTAATGTTCTTCATGTTCTAATTTCATTTACTAGGGTTTAGATGAAGCCCTAATCTCATTGGTATGTATTCATATCTTGTATCTTGTTCTTGAAAGTTTAGAATTGTTTAAAGATATAATTTAATCCAAGTTTTTCAACATCTTGCTCTCACAATGTATGCCATGTATCCATTGTAGTTAGAATATCTCTATGTTGATTATGCTACAACTCATGCTTAACCAAATATTGATCTTTAGATTAGTTGTGCTTAATTATACAATTAATGCTTTGGAGAAATACTTTAGTTGTGATTAAATTATCCATTGGAGAAACACCTTAGTTATACGGTAGACTTGAATCTACTATAAGGACAAGAATAATATTACAAGTTGAATGCATATCATAGGTTATTGGTGGATTTGAATACCCTAGTATCCATATTATCATTGTTTACATATCTTGTTATTTGCATCTTTTACTTTTATTATTTCAGTCACTTGAAAATCATATCGTCGTATCGACAAAATCAAACCCCTTTTGGTTACTCTCTGAATCAGGATTTAGAATCAACTTCTACACTCTCCAAGTCTCTATGGTTCGACCTGTGTTTGCCCTGTGTTTCTTGTCGATACTGTGCACTTGCAGTATACACAATATTAGGTATCTTTCCAAGCCTACCACTCTTTCGGATTCTCCAACACCAGAGTTACTGATAATTGGGGATTGTTGCACACTTGTTCCGCCAAAAAATATAAGGTCATCCACTCTATTATCAACATGTTTTTATTGAATTGTATTCATAACATGAGCCTACAAACAAGGAAGGAGTTAGACAAAGTTTACAAAAAATACATGAGTTGAAGACGTATATAAAACACAACTAGGGTTTTGCTTAACAAGAATGCGTCAAGTCTCACAAAAGCGAATCACGTCCCCACGACTAGATCCCTACCTTTATTTCAATAAACCTAATCCACGTCGTCAAGGATATTAATGAGTTTACATGGTTTTATATTCCATGAATAATTGAGAGAAGACATGCTTTCTTCGTAACTAAGGGTAAATATGTATAAGAACGCCAAAAACGCGTTTTGGCTCAAAGGGATCAAATTCATGACCTATGGCAAGCTAAGGAAGACCAATTAGGTCATAACACTCCAAAGGGTCATTTCCTAAGAGTCTCAATACATTAAGAGTTCAAACGTAACAAGGACTCCTTTCAAAAACAGACATTTGTACATTCTAGCGCGATGACTTGAAAACCGATAACAAACCATAAGGAATTTCAGGGTTCTTCCTGAACAAAATATTTTCCATATGTCTTTTAATCAACATACCAAAAGGTAGCCTCAAACAGACAAACGAGTTAGGATATGTGGTCCCAACACCGAAGTAAGAACAATCTGAAAAACTTCTGAAATTCTATACGGGATTCCTGATGACAAAGGTATGTGACTGGTTGACTGACCTAAATAACTCAAAATTTGGTCATTCTTTTGAGTTGAATAAATAATTGTTTTATCTTTTTAAATTGGGGTCGGGAGCTCAAATCCGACATTGTATGAAGATTTTACAGCAATTCTACGCAAGTCTCTCAAAACTGAGGTTTTTTGACGAACACCCAAACGAAGAGTCCTGATACAAACTGAACATGTGAAAGAAGGATGGACCGACCTCCAGACCTATTGCACACAAAATAGTTAACCAAATGGTTAGCCAAATGATGACTTTCATATCAACCATTTTCTTCTTCACCATAACTAGTTCAAATGACTCAAATGAACTAGTTAGAGAGTTGTTCAATTGTAAGGAAATCTCATGTACTACACAAGACATAATTGAAGCAAAAACGATTTGATTCACTCGAATCAGTTCATGAACTATATAGCCACGGTTGTCAATTGCATTCCTTAGTTTATAAAGATAAGTTCAAAAACATCGTTTTTAGACATAACCTACTCAATTTCGTGGACTGGGTTCGCAAACTTAAGTTTTCAAATGGAGTTTACATACTCCAGCAGAAATTCTCGGGTTTGAGAACTTCGCAAGTTCGCGGACTTAGCTCACGCATTTCTCCGGTTTCACTTGATCAATCGAAAACTTTGGTTCAAACAATAAGGACTTATACATATATGTGTTTCCACAACAATGCTTATATCCTCCAATGGTTATATAGTCTAAACTCTCATTTCAATCATTGAAACATTCGCAGAGGACGTTATATAGTTGTTTCACAAACCATTTTTCGTCAGAGCAATTTTCAAAGTGATTGAAACTTAACATGACTTTCGTCACTAGGTAAAGATGAACTTGGCTAAAGTGAAAGCTTTACCAACACATATTTCGAGAAATAGATAGGCGAGCTAAACTCGGCTCGAAATACCAAATATGTATAATCTAAGTCTATATAGCAAAACGACGTTTGTCTCAAGATAGGAGATAAATAGACTTCTGAGTGATAGATAATTTCAAGTCTCCACATACCTTTTAGTCTATGGAGATCCACCAGTTCCTTGAGTAGTCCTTCATCTTGTATGATGATTTCCATGGAGTTCTTGAGCTCAACTACACCTTCTATCCTAGTTCGAGACCTTAGTTATAGTAGACTAGAAATCAAGACTTATAGTTTTGATCACTAACATTGACAAACATGCTTGAGATAGCAATGCATGCGAGTTCGACCGAGCAATGCTCTAATAGTTGGAGTTGATTCTTCTTGTTCGGGTGAGTTTTCACACTAATCCTTTCTCTGATATTATTTTTATTTGAAGTAATTCTATAGATCAACTAAGTATTTTTTTGATTAGTTTGTTTTTTGAATTTTAAGAGCAATGAATGAAATCATTCTGTTAAGGATTTATTTGTTTGAATGAAGTCTTTATGGAAGAAGTAGCGATGCTGCTTGTTTATGTGTTAGGATGTTAGAGAATGAAGTCATTGTGTATTGGCTTCATTCCAAGAATGAACTATTTCTTTTTCAAGGAGATGTATTGTTGCTGTTTTTGTTTTATCTGTTAGGATGTTAACGAATGAAGTCATTCTGTTAAGGATTCATTCCAAGAATGAACTCTTTCTTTGTCAAGGAAGAAGTAGTGATGCTGCTTGTTTATGTGTTAGGATGTTAATGAATGAAGCTATTCCGTTATGGCTTCATTCCAAGAATGAACTCTTTCTTTGTTTAAGAAAAGTATTGTTTATGATTTGTTTATATGTTAGGATGTTATTTGAATGAAGCTATTTTGTTACGGCTTCATTCCAAGAATGAACTGTTTTTTTAAGAATGAACTATTTTGTTTGTGTTTGTTCATTTTTCAGGTTCATTATGGCTCTCTCTAGGTGATATGCAGTTGTATACTATAAAGGGGATGGTATTCCATTGGAAGTTTCTTTAGATACGATGATGCGTGAACTGTAAATATATGATTGTGATTATTAGAGAAACTTGACTCCTTGGAGCATAAGATTTAGGCATGGCGAAAGTTGCGATAAAGCTTCATCAATTGTGATTATTCTGTTCAAGGTCTAATTGTTATTTCTTGTTCAAAGCAATTATCACATTTTGATTTGTTCGTTGAGGAAGCTTCTAATGGTGGTGCTTCTAGCTCTTCATCTGGTATTTCCACGTAGTTACTCAGTGTCGATGAATCATGTAGTGGGTTCACTGAGACTTCAAAGATTAAATACCTGACGGAAGGTCATGAGGTATTAAAACCTCTTTTGTCTGATGGTTGGGAGGATATTTTTAGAGGTGTTGGTCAAGTTTTCTATGGTGATGTTGATGAGGTGCACTTAGCTGTCGTAAAATATTGCAACAAGTCTGGTTATACAGTTGCAAATCTTAAAAATGATATACTTAGGTTCATAGCAAAGTGTGGTAGGAATGCATATTGTACTTGGCATCTGTACACTATTCCAATTGATACTGCTAAAACTGTGTTTGCTATCATAGAATTCAATAGGGATCATATATGTGGTGGTGCTTATAAGCTGAAGGATCCCCCTATGAAGAAGAAATTGATTAAACATATATTCAAGGATCAAATACAGTCAAATCCGTCGCTAAATCCTAAGGATATGGTTGCTCAGGTGAAGAGTTGTTAAACATAAAATAGCATCATACTTATAAAGGGAAGGAACCATCACAGGTAGAGATATATGGTGATGATGTAAAAAGTTTTATAGATATTATTTGGTATGTTGAAACCATAAAGGCTACCAATCCTGGTAGCTATATTAAGTTTGAATACAATAAAGAGACTAAACGGTTTGAGAGGCTTTTCATATGTTTTGCTGCATGTATCGAGGGATACAGGTTTATTCGCCCTATGCTTTACTGTGATGCAATATTTATTACCGGGAGATTCGTAGAAATGTTGATGGATGCCACATGCGTGAATGGGAACCAAGGTAAACTTCTTATTTTCTGGATAACTAACTGTTCTCTTTTTGATTAGTTTCTACTTTGATAAGTTTTCTAAAGTTCATTATATAGATTGGACTTCATTTTTGGAATGAAGTCTAGAAAAGTTGTATTTTTCAGTTCATACTATATAATGGACTTCATTTCTGGAATGAAGTCTAGAAAAGTTATAGATCAAGATTCTACAGTTCATTATATATAATGAAGTCCTCTGTTGAGTGTTGGTTCTTCTTTGAATGTTTACTGAACTGAAATGTTTTAGTTCATACTTCTAAATGAACCGATAGTTTTCTTAATAAACCAATAGTTTTCTCATTGAACTGACAGTTTTTAGCTATTTTTATTCTGTAGGTTTTTTCATTTTCGCGTTTGCTTTAGTTCCTTCAGAATACATCAAAGGTTGAGAGTGGTTCATGAAAAACTTACAGTATTGCGTCGACTCTCATCCTATCACCTTTATCATTGATCGTCATGAAGGGCTAAAGCAAAGTATTCCTAAGTTTTTTCCTAACTCGTATCATAGTTACTATTTTTATCATTTGAAGAATAACCTATCTATCAAGAAAGGACATGAGAAGTATAAACAAGTACTGGATTTGTTCCATAAAGTTGCATACTGTTACAACGTTTCTAAATATGAGTCTTCTTTAAATGAGATGTGTATTATTGGATGTGGTTGGGTTACCAAGTACTTGAGAAATATTGATCCGAAGCACTGGGAAAATGCTTTCTTCGAAGGATGTAGGTATGGGACACACTCATCAAGTATTGCAAAATCTTTCAATAACTGGATTCATCGTGAAAGGAATTTTCCACCAGCTGCTCTTGTTGATGAGCTCAAGATAAAGATTATGAGGATGAGTTCAGAAAGGTGTGAGCTTGGTAGAACTTATCTAGATAGTTTGACTCCTATCTACAACGCTATACTCAAGGAACATGTCGACATAGGTCTCCCATGGAATGTTACCGAGCCAGGTAACGATATATATGAGGTGCATTCTCCCAGTTCTCATGCTGTTGATCTTATACAGATGACTTGTACTTGTAAGAGATGGAAATTATTTGGTTTCCCTTTCACTCATGCCACTACCGCTATTACTATGAAGGGTGTTGAGATTTTGATGTACATTCAGCCTTACTTTGGTTCAAATCATTTTCGTAATTCTTATGCTCCTGCAATTCGACCCATTCCTAACTTCGATATGCCTAAAGTGTATGAACCTGAAGACATAGTTCTACATGGTATTCCAAGGCCAGCTCTAAGAAAACCACCAAAGAAGCATATTCACAGTGCTTATGAAAAGCATAGGAGGCCTATGAAGTGCTCTAATTGCAAGAATATTGGGAATCACAACAAATCTACTTGTCATGTATTAATGCTGGAGTAGTATGATTGAACTTTTATTAGTTTTTGGTGTTATCTTTTGATATGAATTGGTGTTTTTTAGTTTTTTTTTATCCTGGGATATGCAGTTATTTCTATTTTGGATATGTACTTCATTTTTCAGAATGGACTGCTATTATATGAGTTCATTTAGTAGAATGAACTTCGTTCTTGGAATGAACTCCATTTTTTCCTATGAGTATTGGAATGAACCAACTTCATTTCTGGAGTGAACTTCATTACTGGAATGAACATGTATCAATAAGAAGTCAAATTATTATTCTAAATGTTATTAAATGGAGTTCATTTTTGGATTGAAGTCCATTTTTTTCTAAGAAGTACTGGAATCAACCCACTTCATTTCTGGAATGAACATGTATCGATAAAAAGTCCATTTTTTATTATAAATGTTATTAAATTGAGTTTATTTTTGGATTGAAGTCCATTTTTTTCTTAGAATTATTGGAATGAACCCACTTCATTTCTGGAATGAACTTCATTACTGGAATGAACAGGTATCCATAAGACAGTAAGACAAGGCATAAGACAGTAAGACAAGACATAAGACAGAACATTGATATTATATTATCTACTATCTAAAATATTATAGATGAAAATATAAAACATATTAGAGTATCAATTATATTAGAAGCTAATTCAGGTGATATTAGACATAAGAGTTTTCTATTGCGGTAAGAAGTAATCTGTTGTCCAAAATACTATAGTTAAAATAGTAAACATATCAGATTATATATGACATTAGAAGCTAAGGTTTAATCATTTCAGTCTTTGTAACCTTGTTTAATCATTTCATTGTTAAGATATGCTTCATTAGTTGTTTCACCCTAACTTAATACATCTTTCTCATCAGATAGAATCTTGTACGCCAATTTGTATCTCCACCGCTGCATATTTTTTTATCATTTCATCTATTGGAATCATATGCTGAGATTTCAGGACCAATGGATTGCAACTTCGCTTTATCCAATAATATGTATAGAGAAGGAAATATGGGTGTGCTCCCTGATCAGGTACCTGCATTTGGTCAATGTTTAAGTCGGTGTTTCTATCTTGATCATGTTTCACCAGCCATCTATTAATGTGTTGTTTACAGTAGGCAGTCATTTTTCTTGCATCCTTTGAGAATCTTTGTCCTATTTCTCCTATTTTGAGTGAGTTGTAATGCTCCCACTGATAGTTTCCGATGTCGTAAACAAGCAGGTGCCAGTGTAAACCCATAGGCCCTTTTGATTTACCTTTGCCAGGCAGGTTCATTGGAATGATTATCTTCTGAATCTTGCTGGGCATATCTGCTATGAAGTCATCAATCTCACCTGCCCTATCATCGGCTTTTTTCTGATAAAAAAATGTCTGCAAAGAGATATATAAATTTTCAAATACAAAATAACAACAAGAAGGCAGTTCATCATAAAAATAAACTGATGAATAACAATGAAAAAGCGACCACACCAAATATTTCGATTAGCAATCTGTATGGACAACTCCGAGTTACTTTCTAGAGAATCAACTAGACAGTCGGACTCAATCAATAGAAAATATCTCAAGGAGTTATTATCTCTATCTCTTAATTTGATTTACTCAAGCAAATATAATTTGCGAGTCTTAATCAAAGAGAGATAACTTGGATGGTACCAAAGACCAATATCCAAGTGTCAATCAATTTAAATTACCAACTAATAAGGTCGGATATTCTAATTGATTGAAAAACGCATAACCTGTATTATTTCAATATATAACAAATATAATGCGGAAAAGAAATAACACAGACACCAGAATTTTGTTAACAAGGAAACCATAAATGCAGAAAAACCCCGGGACCTATTCCATATTAAACATACACTGTATAAAGCCGCTACAGACACTAGCTTACTCCAAATTAACTTCGGTCTGGACTGAAGTTGAACCCCAACCAATATCACACTGATCCAAGGTACATTTATGCACCTATGCCTCTGATCCCAGCAGGATATTGCGCACTTGATTCCCTTAGTTGATCTCAACCACAACCAAGAGTTGCTACAACCCAAAGTCGAAGTCTTTAATAAACAAATCTATCTCACACATAAAAGTTTACAAGATAGATAAATTCGTCTCCCACGAATAAACCTATGAGTTTTGTTTTGTCTTTTGATAAATCAAGGTGAACAGGAACTAATCAATAAAACCAGACTTATATTCCCGAAGAACAACTCAATTTTATCAATCACCTCACAATAGTCTTAATCGACGCAGCGAAAAAAATATTGTGGAATCACAAACGATGAGACGAAGATGTTTGTGATTACTTTTATATCTTGCCTATTGGAGATATAAATCTCAAGCCAATTATTATAATTGTACTCGTATGATAGAAACAGTAAGATCAGATCACACAACTACCAAAAAAGTAGTATCGGTCTGGATTCACAATCCCAATGAAGTCTTTAAATCGTTAACCCCGTTTTAGAAGAAGAAAACCAAAGGTTAAAGGAGAATCGACTCTAGCTTAGCATAACTAGTATCACACAGAATGTGTGGGGATTAGGTTTCCCAGTTTCTAGAGTTCTCCCTTATATAGTCTTTCAAATCAAGGTTTGCAATCAATGTTAGCGTAGTAACAAGCTAATATTTATCAACCGTTAGATCGAAAACTTAGCTTGTCATACACACATGTACTTGGCGATTTTGAGTTTGTGTAATCGTACCCAAACTTGTACATTAGTTGGTTCAACACTAGTTAACCAAATGGTTAGCCAAATGATAACTTTCATATCAACCATATTCTTCTTCACCATAACTAGTCCAAATGACTCAAATGAACTAGTTAAAGAGTTGTTCAATTTCTATAAGATCCCATGTACTACACAAGACATAATTGAAGCAAAAACGATGTGATTCACTCGAATCGATTCATGAACTATAAATCCACGGTTTGCAATAGCATTCCTTAGTTTATTAAGATAAGTTCACATACATCGTTTTTAGACATAACCTACTCAAGTTCGCAGACATAGTTCACATAATCAAGTTAACCGGTTGGAGTTTACAAACTCTAGCAGAAATTCTCGGGTCAAGAACTTCCGTCAGTTCGCGGACTGAGTTTGCGGACTAAAACTGAGCTACAACTCCAGCAGAAATTCTCGGGTTTGAGAACTACGCCATTTCGCGGACTGAGTTAACATCTCACGTTCCGGTTTCACTTGATCAACAAAGTTCGCAAACTTCGGTTCAAGCAATAAGGACTTATACATATATGTGTTACCACAACAATGTTTATATCCTCCAATGGTTATATTGTCTAAACTCTCATTTCGATCATTGAAACGTTCTCAAAGGGCGTTATATAGTTGTTATTCAGAAACTATTTTTCGTCAGAGCGATTTCCAAAATGATTGAAACATGACATGACTTTAGTCACTAGGTAAAGATGAACTTGGCTAAAGTAAAAGCTTTACCAACACATATTTTGATGCCACACCTAATATCCCATGTAGCCAAGGTTTGCCAATCAGGGCATTATAAGGTGATTCAATATCCACAACGCAGAATAGAATCTTAGAAGATAACCCATTTAATGGAATTTGCATTGTAATTTCCTTTTTGGGCTTGTTGGAAGTGCCGTTGAAACCATAGATTGTATAGGTTGATGGTATCAGATCCTCATCTTTTACACCCCTGGTTCTGTAAGTATGATAAAATAAGATGTCAATTGAACTTCCGGTATCTATTATAACTCTGTTAATGGCCCAAGAATCTTCAATTTTATTGTCATCAGTTTCCTCATCTTCTTCTTCTATTTGTTTTGGATTTATTTCTAATCTTACTACCAGGAGGTTGTCATGCATCTCGCCAGGCTCTGGTACTTCTTGTGCAGTGAAAGAAATAGTTTGCTTTTGCCATTCCTTCAATGGAGAGACTCTCGCAATATTCATTACCTCTTTTCCATCCATGTCTCTCGCGAAGACTCTGCTTAGAACATTGTCGTGGAAATCCTCAATAGTCTTATATGAGTGTATGATGGAATTACAAAACAAATTCTTCGCCTTGGCTCCAACCTCTATCACAAATGTTTCTGCTCCTTTTACAGTATTCACTCTGCGAATTTCTGGTGCTGGTGGTAGCTGCTGAGATTGTGGATGTCCTATTAGAAAATGATTAACTTTCCCTGATAAATCATCCTCAAAATTATTCTTTTTACATTCCTGCAATCGTTTATTAAATGTCCATGGAAATGATGATAAGTACAAAATTCTTGATTTCGATTATTTTGATGTGGCTCTTTTCCCATGTTCCAGGGTGATGGTATATTTTCCATCAAAATGATAGCTTCCCAAAAATTTTCTATGCTGGCATTCAGGGGTGGCATCTTAATGACTTCCCATATTATCCTTTGATTCCCTTATCCTCTGAAATTATTTTTCCTCTGACCACCATAAGTAGCTGACGAATGAAGAAACACGGGAAGAGTGTGATTGTCCTGTGATGGTTACAGCACCTGCGAGCATTAGCATTACAACTACCGCGAGAGCATCGTGAATCAAATCCAAAATTAAAGGACAACTTAGTTGTCATCCACTATGTAATTACCCTATATAAAGATACCCAATAGATTCAGAGAAGGATGATGTATTTTTGAGTGCTGAGAAATTCTTGAGGAGATATAAACAAAGAGAGCGGTGGTATTCTTGATCTTCTTCCATTACTTGTAAACATTTTTGAGAATCAAATAATAAAGTGTCGTTTTAATCATCAAAATATGTGCTAATCACTGTAAAATATTATTAAGGGTGGTGTAGGATTTCCTGCAACTACAATTTATATAATTAAAATAATACAGGTTGTACGTTAATCAATCATAGTTGTTAAATCCGACCTTGTTTGTTGGATAAGACTTGATTGATCTTGAACAATTGATTTTGTTATTTTCACATTGTTAGACATATCTAGACTAACCCTGTTTCAAGTGGACACAATGTTGAAATATTCCTTTAGTGATTGTTGCTTAAAGAGGTTTATACACAGTGGATATTGAATATGTTGTGATTAACACAAAATCTTGTTTCAAGAAATCTCACACTAAAATCAGGTTTACGGAATTGCTTCTATTTAATAATTGATTGTGTTGAGAAGGAGATAAATCTCTTTAATATTATTTCTCAATTGAGTTTTTATTCTAGAGATTATATTGAAGTTTATTCCATATAGATTGCCAAAATGAAATATTGGGTGTGGTTGTTATACCCCCGCTTTTTCAATTGGTATCAGAGCATGCAAACATGTTCAAGACCTTATAAGTCTGTGTTTGTAGCAATCTGACTCTGTGGACATAGGTGTTATCTCAATAAACGTACCACCAGTCTTCGATGGCATGAACTATTTGTGGTGGAAAATCTCTATGCGTTCTTTTATTCAATCTTGAGATTTTCAATCATGGGTTCGTATTTCTAATGGCTATAATCCTCCATTAGTTACAGTATACGGTGTAACTGTTGCAAAGGATATTGGTGAATCTAGTGATCTTGAGATTCTTGTTGTAAAGAAAAATTATGAAGGATTAAATGCTATCATCCATGTCATTACCCCAAATCTTCAGCACCACATTACTACGTGTAATAAGTCTAAAGATGCTTGGGATGTCTTAGAAATCGTATTTGAAGGGAATGCCGCAGAGAAATAAGCAAGGCTTCAATACCTAGCATCTGACTGGGAAAACCTTCGCATGTCTGATGATGAAACATTTGATGAGTTTAATCACAATGTGTTTGAAATTGTTAATGCATCTTTTGCATTGGGTAAGACTATTCCTGAAAAGGACATTGTGATAAAAATTATCAGATCGTTGCCATCAAGATACGACTCTAAGAAACATGCCATTGAAGAAGCAAACGATCTTTCTACACTCTCCAGAAATACTCTTGTGGAAAGTTAAAGATCTTTGATAATGAACACGCATCTAGAAAAGAGGTGATTTCTCTTAAAGCTGCAAACAATTCTGAATCCTCTAAAGATAAATCTGGTTCGCCAGATACTAAGGATGTTACTCCACGACAATTAAGAAAATTCTTGAGAGACAGAAAAAAGAGTTTTTCTTAAGGTGCAACATCTCCTAATGATGATATACAATGCTATAACTGTCGTGGTTTTAGGCACTTATCTATAGTATGTCCTAGATGGAGTCATAGATAATCGGCATATGCAGCATCCACTCTTGATGATGGACCTGAATTTTATAATCCCCAAGAGTTGGAAGGCGAGGTTGCATTAGCTTCTGGAAAAAATCTTTCAGATACTGATTCTGATTCTGTCGAAAAAGTGTTCCATGATGATCCAGTTGTTAATAATCTTCTTAAGGAATGTCATAAAAAACTATTAGAAGCCGAATGCACCATTTTTCAGTGAGGGAGTTAAATATGACAGACTTCGTAGTCGGAAAAAATACTTGCAAGACCTACTTGATTCTAGTGGTGCAAGAGATTATCTCAACGAAATGCAAAACCTTAAAGAAGAAATCTCCAAAGGTCGTGATCGGGAAATTATTCTTCAAGAAAAGCTAGATAACTTGGAAAACATTTAGATGAACTTGTTATTTGATTCAGAACGAGAATATATCAAAGTTCAATGTGAATCATCCAAGAATGATCTAGTTATTGTGCTTGATAAGGTCAAAAGTTTGGAAGAAGAAAACCCTAGCTTAAAAGAGAGTTTGTCTAGAAATAGCAGCCAGATAAATTAACCTCGATATTGGGAGCATGTATAATTCATCGTGATACACGAGGATTGGGCTATGGAGGAATAGACGCTCCTAGTATTTGCCAAGAGGTAAAAATTTTCAAAGCTAAAGATTCTTCCCAACCAAAACCTTCCACGATTGACAAAAATAAAGTATCTCCATCAACTGCTGATAATGAAAAGAAGAAATCTTGTCAAGTTCCAAATCAAGCACATACACATTTAGGTAACACAAAACATAACTTTTTCCATTCTACTAAAAGTTGTTTTTATTGTGGAAAACCAGGTCACTTGCAAAGGAATTGCAGATTTCTTAAACGAGATAAATCCAAATCTGATTCTGTGAAGAAGGCAAGATCTGATATTCCAAACTGGAGAAAAACTAAGTCTCATAAAATTAGTTCTTCTAGTATTCCCCCGAAGAAGTTTCATGATTACATTGGGGAGAAAAATAAATACGTTGCTCCAAAAGTTACTCAGAAATGGGTACCAAAGAAGATAAATAAAGCAATAAGTACTATTAAGAAGGATCTCCCAAACAAGAGTTCGACAAGGGATAACATCTTAAAAAGGTATGAAACAGTTATTGAAAGTTTCAAGAGAGTTGTTAAATTTTTAGAGTTCGTGCATGATTTTTTTTATAGCATTGCTCGGTCGAACTCGCATGTGTTGCTATCTCAAATGTGTTGCTATCTCAAGCATGTTTGTCAATGTTAGTGATCAAAACTATAAAGTCTTGATTTCTAGTATACTATAGCTAAGGTCTCGGACTAGGATAGAAAGTGTAGTTGAGCTCAATAACTCCATGGAAATCATCATACAAGACTAAGGACTACTCAAGGAACCAGTGGATCTTCATCGACTAAAATGTATGTGGAGACTTGAACTTATCTATCACTCAAAAGTCTATCTACTCTATCTCCTATCTTGAGTCAAAAGTCGTATTACTATATAGACTAAGAATATACACATGTGACATTTTGAGTTGAGTATATCTCGCTTATCTATTACTTGAAATATGTGTTGGTAAAGCTTTCGCTTTAGCCAAGTTCATCTTTTCCTAGTGAAGAAAGTCATGTTATGTTTCAATCACTTTGGAAATTGCTCTGACGAAAACTAGTTTGTGAATAACAACTATATGACGTCCTCTGAGAATGTTTCAATGGTTGAAGTGAGAGTTTAGACAATATAACCACTGGGGATATAAACATTATTGTGGTAACACATATATGTATAAGTCCTTAGAACTTGAACCAAAGTTTACGAACTTTGTTGATCAAGTGAAAACCGGAACTTGAGCGGTCAACCCAGTCCGCAAACTCAGTCCGCGAACGTGTGTAGTTCTCGAACCCGAGAATTTCTGCTGGAGTTGTAGCTCAGTTTCAGTCCACAAACTCAGTCCGCGAACTGACGGAAGTTCTTGAACCCGAGAATTTCTGCTGGAGTTTATGAACTCCAACCGGTTAACTTGAGTCCGGGAATCCAGTCTGCGAACTTGATTGATTATGTCTAAAAACGATTTTCGTGAACTTATCTAAATTATCTAAGGAATTTTATTGAAAACCGTGGCTTTATAGTTCATGAATCGATTCGAGTGAATCACATCGTTTTTTCTTTAATTGTGTCTTGTGTAGTACATAAGATCTTATAGCAATTGAACAACTCTCTAACTAGTTCATTTGAGTCATTTGGACTAGTTATGGTGAAGAAGAATATGGTTGATATGAAAGTTGTCATTTGGTTAACCATTTGGTTGACTAATATTGAACCAACTATTGTACACGTTTGGGTACGGTTACACAAACCCAAAATCTTCAAGTACATGTTTGTATGGCAAGCTAAGTTTTTGATCTAACGGTTGAAAAATATTAGCTTGTATCTAATCAGGTTTTCATCTAACGATGAATATTGAATGCTTTATAACTAAGCTAACATTAATTGCAAACCTTGATTTGAAAGACTATATAAGGGAGAACTCTAGCAACTGGGAAACCTAATCCCCACATATTCAGTGTGATACTAGTTTGCTAAGCTAGAGTCGATTCTTCTTTAACCTTTGGTTTTCTTCTTCTAAAACCAGATTAACGACTTAAAGACTTCATTGGGATTGTGAAGCCAGACCGATACTACTTTTCTTGTAGTTGTGTAATCTGATCTTGTTGTTTCTATCGTACGAGTACAATTATAATAATTGGCTTGAGATTTCTATCTCCGATAGGCAAGATATAAAAGTAATCACAAACATTTTCGTCTTATCGTTTGTGATTCCACAATATATTTTTTCGCTGCGTCGATTAAGACTATTGTGAGGTGATTGATAAAACTGAGTTGTTCTTCGGGAATATAAGTCTGGTTTTATTGATTGGTTCCTGTTCACCTTGATTTATCAAAAGACGGAACAAAACTCATAGGTTTATTCGTGGGAGACGGATTTATCTATCTTGTATACTTTTATGTGTGAGACAGATTTGTTTGCTAAAATCTTCGACTTTGGGTCATAGCAACTCTTGGTTGTGGGTGAGATCAACTAAGGGAATCAAGTGCATAGTATCCTGCTGGGATCAGAGGCGTAGGAGCATAATTGTACCTTGGATCAGTGTGAGATTTATTGGGGTTCAACTACAGTCCAGAACAAAGTTAATTTGGAGTAGGCTAGTGTCTGTAGCGGCTTAATACAGTGTATGTTTAATCTGGAATAGGTCCCGGGGTTTTTCTGCATTTGCGGTTTCGTCGTTAACAAAATTCTGGTATCTGTGTTATTTCTTTTCCACATTATATTTTGTTATATAATTGAAATAATACAGGTTGTGCACTATTCAATCAATTAGAATATCCGACCTTATTGGTTCTTGATTTAAATTAATTGACACTTGGATATTGGTCTTTGGTACCATCCAAGTTATCTCTCTTTGATTAGACTCGTGAATAACATTTTCTTGAGTAAATCAAATTGAGAGATTGAGATAATAACTCCTTGAGTATTTTCTATTGATTGAGTCTAGTTGATTCTCTAGAAAACAACTCGGAGTTGTCCATACAGATTGCTAATTGAAATATTGGGTGAGGTTGTTAGACCCCCGCTTTATCAATTGGTATCAGAGCAGGCAAACACGTTCAACACCTCATAAGTATGTGTTTGTAAGCGATCTGACTCTATGGACATAGGTGTTATCTCAATAAACGTACCACCAGTCTTCGATGGAACTAATTACTTATGGTGGAAAATTGTTATATGCTCTTTTCTTCAAGCACATGATTTCCAATCATGGGTATATGTTGTTAATGGATATAATGCTCCTGTTGAGTAAGTTGGAGGTGTAAATGTTCCAAAGAATATTGCTGAATACACTCCTGCAAAGATTCTTGTTGCAAAGCAAAACTCCGACGGTTTGAATGCAATCATACATGACATTACCCCAAATCTTTAGCACCATGTGTCTAATTGCATTAAGTTGCAAGAATCTTGGGATATCTTAGCAACCGTATTTGAAGGAAACACCAGTGAAAATTAAGCTAGGCTTCAAAACCTTAGTTCCGATTGGGAAAACCTTCGTATGGCAGATGAAGAAACATTTGATGAGTTTAATCACAAAGTGTCTGAAATTGTTAATGCATCTTTTGCATTGGGTAAGACTATTCCTGAAAAGGACATTGTGATGAAAATTCTCAGATCACTGCCATATAGATACGATGCTAAGAAGCATGCCATCATTGAGGGAAATAACCTAGATAATCTCTCCAGAAATACGCTGGTTGGAAAGCTTAAGATCTTTGATCATGAACATTCATCCAAATCTAAGGATGTTGCGTTTAAAGCACTGAAGGACACTAAATTACTTGATAAAAGTAAGAAAGTGTATATCTCTAAAGATGATCACTCTAAGACAGACTCATCAGATGAAGATCCTGATAAATCAGTCTCGATGATCACAAGATAGTTTAGGGATCTTCTATTGAAGAGAAGTAAACGGTTCTCCAGAGATAAGCCAAAGGCATCAGTCAAACCTCATAATCGTGTTCCTCCAAAAAACAGGGATATTGATGAGGATATGCCTCAGTGATTTAAGTGTAAGTGATTTGGTCATTTGGTAAACGAGTGTCCAAATCGTAGAAAATACACTGGGAACAAAGGTCTTGCAACAACCCTTGATGAAATGTCTGATAACTATGACTCTAATGAAGATGGGAAATCAAGTGTTGCACTTCTTGGTGAAAATATTAATTTTGATAATTGTAGCAATACACATATCAATTTTGATATTCTTTCAGAAGATAATCCAACCATTCTGGAATAAAAAGTTGACCATTTTCTTGGAAACTCTGTTTATAATGTTTCAGGATCCACTATGTGCCTAGCTGCTTGCATATTTCAGAAGCCTAATTACTATTCAAGTGTGACGTGCTCATATTGTTCATTAAAAGTTCATGAACTCTCAAAGTGTTACAAGTTCAAACACAAGCAGAGACACTTCAACGAAGAGAAAATCATCTAGCAAGAAACCTTAAACTTGCTCAGAAGACCGCAGAGGTATGTAAGATTTTATCTTCGTCTAAGGAGTTAGTTTCCAAGGAAAAACCAAGAGCATTTGAGAAGAAATTATGGTCAAACCGTTTTGATAGACAGAAGTCTGTGGATTTTCCACAAGAGGAAATTGGTGGACAAATTGTAGTTCACCACAACACAACTTGATTGTGTTGCTCTTAAAATATTGTCTCATGTTCCTGATCAAAAGAGACAATGATTGTGTACCTCTCAGGCTTTAGGAAAAGTTTTTTTTTCTCTCTTTTCTTAGAAGTTTTTTTTTCTTTTGTCTATCAAACAAAATAAAGGGTACTATTGACAATTCTACTCTTTATAGGGATAAGAGTTGATCGTCCAGGAACCTGTTTTAGGTTTCGAACCCTACATTCCTTTTCTTTCTCTAAAACCTCTCTTTATCTTAAGACTACTTGTTGAGCTAATTGTGAATTCCTCTCACAAACCCATACACTTATGGACGCTCCAAGAATGATGTCTTCTGATGTAAAAGACGGTAATGTGATTGTTAAGCCATCAATCATGAAGGAAAAATAAAAATCTCCATTGCCTCTAACATTGAAAAGAAAAAGAAGGAATACGAGGAAGCCAAGAGTTGTTCCTTCAAATTCTCAGAAGTTTTCTGATGTTCTTGAAGTGTTGAAGGAGCTTCGAAAGGAGATTCAACAAATAAAGGCTTTTGTGTATAAGACTCATGAGATTCAGAAGGCCCTGGTTCGACAACATCAACCAAGAAGGTTCATCGATATAAAATCCTTTCTTAATGAACCTTATGTTCCCATGGCTTTTTACGACAAGGAGTTCGGGGACGATAATGAATTCTTCAAAGGTCTTAATGTCTAGTAAATCTTCTATTGTTTCTCTTTTGTTTAGAAGAATAACTAGTTTTTTGGAATAGCATTTATTGTGATTACACATAGCTATGTCCAATGTTTTTCATCTTCTTGTTTTAGATTTTTTTGTTTAAAAATTCTAAGTTTGTTTGGAAGATGATGGTTGCAGTATTAATCTTTATGGTTTTATATATTGCAATATATTGATGGGATATGTGTGTTTACGTCTGTGAACTTGATTGTCCCATATTTTGTCAAAAGTAAAGACGTTCATGAATTGATATGAAAATATTGATAAAAGGATGAATAGACTTTTGACAAACACAAAAGTTAAGCCTATATTGTCAATTATTGATGTAAGATAGGTTAAAATCTTTTGTGATTCAAGGATTATGTCTATTGTGTGCATTGTGCAAATGATGATGGAAACATAGAATGAATCCTTGTGAATTCCGCAGTAATTGGGCTTCCCCGATCTATCTTTTTTGTATTACTGTGAGGCTCCATTGTGTATCTTATGTTGATAACGATACGACTATGTCAATTTCTTATTGGCATGGTTGGTTGTTCCATGAGATTCTATATGTTGAGCATTAAGAACTAAATTAATCAACTTGTGTGGTTATTTAGTTTGATTCCATAAGTTTTATTATGTTGAGTACATGTACGGTTAAGGTTGTCATGTCTTATGATATTCTTAGTTGGGGTTCCATAATTTATTATGTTGAGCCTAAATGAACTAAATCAATCATCTAGTATGGTTATTTAGTTAACACTCTATAAATTTCTCATGTTGAGCATGTTGACTAGGATGGTTATTTTTATGATTAACTTAGTCATTGCTCCATAGATTTTTTTATGTCGAGTATGGCCAATTAAATTGATTACTCTTGCAATTAGTTTGGTTGAGTATGACAATTAGATTATTTGCGAGTCTTTTTGTGATTAATCTAATTGATTTTTTAAGTCTCCATGAGTTTACTTGTGTTGAGCATATTTAGTCAAATTAATCTTGGTTCGCTTTGGTTAATTTGATTGAATATTTCTTGTTGGATTCCAAATTCATACTTGTATGTAATTTGTTGAGTCTAAGGAAATCCTTCTTTTCTTTTGAAATTAATGTCGCTCTTGTTGTTCCTTAGGGAATGACATATTATGGGGGAGAGTTCTTTTGAACTTGTGCTTAATTGCCAAATATTTGTGGGAGTGCGGCTGTGGAATATTAGAGGGGTTATCTTGCGTTTTTATAAACTCCTTGATGAATGCATTTAGCTCCGGCTTTATGATTGCATCTAAACAAGATGATATACATTTACCTTTGGTCATTAAATGTCTCTTACGGAAATTTCATTAGGATCACGTTCTTGTACCTTTGCCAATTTTATTGACAAAAAGGGGGAGAATTAATATGTAGTTCACACTACAAATACATATGGTTTTCGGATCATTATGTAAGGGGGAGTGGTTTCCATGTGAGATGGAGTATTGACTAAGGGAGAGTGAAGTATCACCATAGTATTGTTGTTGAAGTTGTGATGCAATTGGACTTTGACGTTGTGTAATAATACTATGATATTGTATAACAATGATTGAGAACCGATGCTTTTCTCATTGTTATAGCTACGGATTTTCAACAACGATGATGCTAAACTTACAACCTTTGGGATCATTGGACTACTTGGAAGTGACGAAGATTTCAAGTATTGTTGAAGATTAGACATGTGGAATAGGAGCTACAAAGTTTATTTATATATTTTTTTATTCCATATGTATTAATAGTTTTGCCACTAAAATTGACAAAGGGGCGTTGCTATCTCAAGCATGTTTGTCAATGTTAGTGATCAAAACTATAAAGTCTTGATTTCTAGTCTACTATAGATAAGGTCTCGGACTAGGATAGAAAGTGTAGTTGAGCTCAAGAACTCCATGGAAATCATCATACAATACGAAGGACTACTCAAGGAACTGGTGTACCTTCATCGAATAAAAGGTATGTGGAGACTTGAACTTATATATCACTCAAAAATCTATCTACTCTATCTCCTATCTTGAGACAAAAGTCATTTTACTATATAGACTAAGAATATACACATGTGACATTTTGAGATGAGTATATCTCGCTTATCTATTTTTTGAAATGTGTGTTGGTAAAGCTTTCGCTTTAGCCAAGTTCATCTTTGCCTAGTGACGAAAGTCATGTTATGTTTCAATCACTTTGGAAATTGCTCTGACGAAAACTAGTTTGTGAATAACAACTATATGACATCCTCTGAAAATGTTTCAATGGTTGAAATGAGAGTTTAGACAATATAACCACTGGGGGATATAAACATTGTTGTGGTAACACATATATGTATAATTCCTTAGCACTTGAACCGAAGTTTGCGAACTTTGTTGATCAAGTGAAAACCGGAACTTGAGCAGTTAACCAAGTCCACAAACTCAGTCCGCGAACGTGGGTAGTTCTCGAACCCGAGAATTTCTGCTGGAGTTGTAACTCAGTTTCAGTCAGCGAACTCAGTCTGCGAACTGACGGAAGTTCTCGAACTTGATAATTTCTGCTGGAGTTTATGAACTCCAACCGGTTAACTTGATTCCGCGAACCCAGTCCGCGAACTTGATTGGTTATGTCTAAAAACGATGTTCGTGAACTTATCTAAATTATCTAAGGAATGCTATTGCAAACTGTGGCTTTATAGTTCATGAATGGATTCGAGTGAATCACATCGTTTTTGCTTCAATTGTGTCTTGTGTAGTACATAAGATCTCATAGCAATTGAACAACTCTCTAACTAGTTCATTTGAGTCATTTGGACTAGTTATGGTGAAGAAGAATATGGTTGATATGAAAGTTGTCATTTGGATAACCATTTGTTTGACTAATATTGAACCAACTATTGTACACGTTTGGGTACGGTTACACAAACCCAAAATCTTCAAGTACATGTGTGTATGGCAAGCTAAGTTTTCGATCTAACGGTTGAAAGATAATTGCTTGTATCTAATCAAGTTTTCATCTGATGGTGAATATTGAATGCTTTGTTACTAAGCTAACATTGATTGCAAACCTTGATTTGAAATACTATATAAGGGAGAACTCTAGAAACTGGGAAACCTAATCCCCAAACACATTCTATGTGATACTAGTTTGCTAAGCTTGAGTCGATTCTCCTTTAAACTTTGGTTTTGTTATTCTAAAACCAGGTTAACGACTTAAAGACTTCATTGGGATTGTGAAGCCAGACCGTACATTTCTTGTAGTTGTGTGATCTGATCTTGCTGTTTCTATCATATGTGTACAATTGTAATAATTGGTTTGAGATTTATATCACCGATAGGCAAGACATAAAAGTAATCACAAACATCTTCGTCTCATCGTTTGTGATTCCACTATACCTTTTTTCGTTGCGTCGATTAAGACTATTATGAGGTGATTGATAAAACTGAGCTGTTCTTTGGGAACATAAGTCTGGTTTTATTGATTGGTTCCTGTTCACCTTGATTTATCAAAAGACGGAACAAAACTCATAGGTTTATCCGTGGGAGACGGATTTATCTATCTTGTAGACTTTTCTGTGTGAGACATATTTGTTTGCTAAAGTCTTCGACTTTGGGTCGTAACAACTCTTGGTTGTGGGTGATATCAGCTAAGGGAATCAAGTGCGCAGTATCTTGCTGGGATCAGAGGCGTAGGAGCATAACTGTACCTTGGATCAGTGTGAGATTGATTGGGGTTCAACTACAGTCGAAACCGAAGTTATTTTGGAGTAGGCTAGTGTCTGTAGTGGCTTAATACAGTGTATGTTTAATATGGACTAGGTCCCGGGGTTTTCTGCATTTGCGGTTTCCTCGTTAACAAAATTCTGGTGTTTGTGTTATTTTTTTCCGCATTATATTTTGTTATATAATTGAAATAATACAGGTTGTGCGATGTTTAATCAATTAGAATATCCGACCTTATTGGTTGTTGATTTAAATTGATTGACACTTGGATATTAGTCTTTGGTACCATCTAAGTTATCTCTCTTTGATTAGACTCGCGAATCACATTTTCTTGAGTAAATTAAATTGAGAGATTGAGATAATAACTCCTTGAGTATTTTCTATTGATTGAGTCTAGTTGATTCTCTAGAAAACAACTCAGAGTTGTCCATACAGATTGCTAATCGAAATATTGGGTGAGGTTGTTAGACCCTCGCTTTTTTAATTTTGTTTCGAATACCTGTGGTGAGCAAGATTTTGTTCACCTCAACACAACCTAATTGTGTTGAAAGTGCATCCTCACCAATAAGCCCTTGTAAATACGGTGAGGATTGCAAAATAATTTGGGCGCACAAATTATGTTGGTAAGCTTTCGTTTTGGGCAAGTTCATCTTTACCTAGTGACAAAAGTCATGATATGTTTCAATCACTTTGAAAATTGCTCTGACGAAAAATAGTTTGTATATAACGCCCTCTGAGAATGTTTCAATGATTGAAATGAGAGTTTAGACAATATAACCATTAGAGGATATAAGCATTGTTGTGGAAACACATATATGTATAAGTCCTTATTGCTTGAACCGAAGTTTTCAAACTTTGTTGATCAAGTGAAACCGGAGTAGTACGTGAACTTCAGTCCGCGAACTGGCGTAGTTCTCGAACCCGAGAATTTCTGCTGGAGTTTGTGAACTCTATCCGGGAACTTAAGTCCGCGAACTTGAGTAGGTTATGTCTAAAAACGATGTTTGTGAACTTATCTTAATAAACTAAGCAATGCAACTGCAAACCGTGGCTTATAGTTCATGAATCGATTCGAGTGAATCACATCGTTTTTGCTTCGATTGTCTCTTGTGTAGTACATAAAGATCTAAGCAATTGAAAAACTCTTTAACTAGTTCATTTGAGTCATTTGAACTAGTTACGGTGAAGAATAATAAGGTTGATATGAAAGTGCTCATACCACGCGTATGATTCTTTATTACTTAACTTGATTTGTGATTGAAATTCTTAAGGTTAGAAGCAATAATCAAAGCCATTGGATGTTGGTTTTTATTGTCAAAAAAACTTTTTCATACACTTATGGTAACCATGCTTGGTGTAAATCCTTGTGGAAAAAGGTTATTCTTCCTTCTAAGCATATCAACTCTTGTTTATACAAGTTTGTATCTTAGAAAAGATGATCACAATACTTGATCTTTATGATTACCTATTGTGTATTGTTACCATGAGAATTTCAAAAATGCATTCATAATTTCAAAAATCCATAAAGATCAAGTATTGTGATCATCTTTTCTAAGATACAAACTTGTATAAACAAGAGTTGATATGTTTAGAAGGAAGAATAACCTTTTTCCACAAGGATTTACACCAAGCATGGTTACCATAAGTGTATGAAAAAGTTTTTTTGACAATAAAAACCAACATCCAATGGCTTTGATTATTGCTTCTAACCTTAAGAATTTCAATCACAAATCAAGTTAGGTAATAAAGAATCATACGTGGGGTATGAGCACTTTCATATCAACCATATTATTCTTCACCATAACTAGTTCAAATGACTCAAATGAACTAGTTAGAGAGTTGTTCAATTGCTTAGATCTTTATGTACTACACAAGACACAATTGAAGCAAAAAAGATTTGATTCACTCGAATCGGTTCATGAACTATATAGCCACGATTTGCAATAGCATTCCTTAGTTTATAGAGATGAGTTCACAAACATCGTTTTTAGACATAACCTACTCAAGTTCGCGGACTTAAGTTCCCGGATGGATTCACAAACTCCAGCAGAAATTCTCAGGTTTGAGAACTTCTCCAGTTTGCTGAGTTCGCGGAATAAAGCTCATGCACTTCTCTGGTTCTCTTGATCAACAAAGTTCGCAAACTTTGGTTCAAAGAATAAGGACTTATACAAATATGTGTTTCCACAACAATACCTATATCCTCCATTGGTTATATTGTCTAAACTCTCATTTCAATCATTGAAACATTCTCAGAGGACGTTATATAGTTGTTATTCACAAACCATTTTTCGTCAGAGCAATTTTCAAAGTGATTGAAACTTAACATGACTTTCGTCACTAGGTAAAGATGAACTTGGGTAAAGTGAAAGATTTACCATTACATATTTCGATAAATAGATAGGCGAGGTATACTCGGCTCGAAATACCACATGTGTATAATCTCAGTCTATATAGTAAAACGACTTTTGTCTCAAGATAGGAGATAGAGTAGATAGACTTTTGAGTGATAGATAAGTTCAAGTCTCCACATACCTTTTAGTCGATGAAGATCCACCAGTTCCTTGAGTATTCATTCGTCTTGTATGATGATTTCCATGGAGTTCTTGAGCTCAACTACACTTTCTATCCTAGTCCTAGACCTTAGCTATAGTAGACTAGAAATTAAGACTTATAGTTTTGATCACTAACATTGACAAATATGCTTGAGATACCAACGCATGCGAGTTCGACCGAGCAATGATTTAACAAAAATATTAATGATTACTTTCATAAATATTAGCTGATATAAAGAAGATAAAGTGTAATGTCATGTACCTCATGGCATACTCAACTTAATGTACTGTTGTAACTCATGTATGCATACTCTTATTCTGAATTAGCTGTTAGAGGGTGCAGTTAAGTAATTATTAGGTGTACTCATCCTTAAGTCATTCCTTGAGTTCTGTGTTGAGTAGATGAGTTACTATTCGTTGAGATTGTTAGTGAGGATTGGTCTATTAAAGACCAATAATTCTTCTCCTGAATGTAATGAAAACCTAATTAAACTTCAATTGAATTCCAGGCTCTGTTTATCAGAGAGAAGGTAGATTGCTACCATTTTTATCCCAAATTCTCCTTGTAGTTGTACTAGATACACTACAATTGGTATCATATTCCATCCTGAAACCTGTAACCATGGCCACCAAAGAAAAACTTCAAGATATTTCCACCATTATTACTCAACACACAGATTCAATTTCAGAGATGAAGACAGAGATTCAATCTTTGGGTGACAAGATGAATTTTCTTATTAACTTGATTCAATCATCTCATTATACACCTCCAGACCCTTCTGGATCGACGATTCCTCAACAAAATATGGATGATCGTTATACTGACCTCCATGAGATGATTCACAAAGTCACCAACACCGACTCTCGTAAGTTTACTCGTACTCCTATGGTCGATTTTCCACGTTTTAATGGTACTAATCCTCGTGGTTGGATCCTTAAATGTGAGAGGTATTTTAATTTGCATCGATTTTCGGATGATAAGCGTGTTGATATGGCTGCCATACATTTTGATTCATCAGTAGATTCATGATTCTTAAATTACCAACATGGTAAAGAGTTTATTTCTTGGGAATCCTTTAAACATGATATTTGTGTTAGATTTCAAAATATTGCTTAGGACAACTATGTAGGTAGTTTCAATAAGCTCAACCAAACTACCACTGTCGAAGATTACTATGATATATGGGAACATTATAAAAGTTATATGGTAACCAACAATCTTTATTTGCCTGAGAGTTATTATACCTTAAGTTTTATTAGTGAGTTAAAGGAAGAGATTCGTACAGTGGTGCTGATGTTCAAGCCTGAGAATACTGCAACAGCTTTTTATTTGGCTAGGCTGCATCAAGCTTCTTTACATCACCAGCCAAAACAAACTAAATCCTTCTCTAGACCATTTATACCTTCACCACTCTCTGTGTCCCACCCACCATCTGCCATCAAACCTTTTTTCTCTCAATCCCCTACCCTTACTAAGAACAATACATCTTCATCATCCCCATTTGTAACTCACCCTCCTACTCCCACAAAAACCTCACCAGACAATTCTATTCCACCTATTAAAAGACTCACCCATGCCCAAATGAAGGTTAGGAAATACAAAGGACTTTGTTATAATTGTGATGAGTTTTACAGACAAGGCCATAAATGTAAAACTCAACAGCTGTTCATGTTAATTGATGATGATGATGTGGAGGAAAATGGGTCCTTATCTACTGAAGAACTCTCTGATGCATCTCCCTCAACTTCAGATTCTACTATTAAGATTTCCTTACATGCCTTGACAGGAAGTATTTCTCATGACACTATTAGAATTCATGGTCATCTTAACAGGAATCATGTGGTTGTGCTTATTGATACAGGCAATACTCATAGTTTCATTGATGTTGTTCTAACCTCCAAACTAGGCCTTCATGTGTCACCAACTGGTCAGATGCTTGTCACAGTTTCTAATGGAGATAACACTATCAGCACGGGTATTTTACATCACCTCAACTGGGAAATGCAAGGACATCAATTCTCTGAAATTTTACGAGCTCTTCCCCTAGGTGGTTGCGATATTATTTTGGGAGCCGACTGGTTGCGCAAACTTGGTGATGTTACTTTTAACTTCAGTCTACTGAGTATTTGTTTTATACATCAAGGCACACCAATCACCCTTCAAGGTACTTCTTCTAAACCTTCCTTGAGCCTTCTCAGTGCTTCTTATCTTAAGAAATTTTTAAAGAGTAACACCCATACACTAATTGGCCAGTTTTTCTCCATCTCTACTACACTTATATTGCCACCACCACCTGCATTATCCACCCTGCTAGACAGTTTTTCATATGTTTTTGCAAAACCTAAAGGACTTCCTCCTTCTAGGTCACTTGACCATAAAATTCCACTCAAAACTAGTTCTGACCCAACTTCTCAAAGACCATACAAATGCCCTTATGTTCACAAGTATGTGGTCGAATCCTTGGTATCTGAAATGCTCTCCCCTAGTGTGATACAACCCAGTCATAGCCCATTTGATGCTCATATTCTGCTTATTAAAAAGAAGGACGAAACTTGGCGTTTTTGTATTGATTATCGTAAACTCAATGACATAACTGTTAAAGACAAATTTCCAATTCCACTTATAGAGACTTGATGAGTTGAATGGTTATGTGGTATTATCAAAGATTGATCTTCGTTCTGGCTACTACCAAATTCGAGTCTATGCACCTGACATTCACAAGACGACTTTTCGCACCCATCATGGTCATTATGAATTCAGAGTAATGCCTTTTGGGCTTACTAATGCTCCTGCAACTTTTCAGGCTTTGATGAATGATGTATTTCAACCATATCTGCGTAAATTCGTGATGGTATTCTTTGATGGCATACTGGTTTAAAGTCCATCCATGGAAGCACATTTAGAGCATCTGCAACTAACATTCTCATTGTTAAGGAAGCACTCGCTCTTTTCCAAGTTGTCCAAATGTGCATTTGCTCAACCACAGTTAGAATATCTTGGGCATATTATTACCGCTAATGGTGTTTCTGCTGACCCTAATAAAGTTGCAGCTATGGTGCATTGGCCACAACCTCAAACATTGAAGCAACTTAGAGGGTTCTTGGGACTTACAGGCTACTATAGAAAATTCATTAATGGGTATGGTAACATTTGTAAACCCCTCACTGATCTGCTTAAGAAAGACTCTTTTTATTGGACTGAGGCTGCAACTAAATCTTTTTCTTCTATCAAGTTAGCCATGACTACAACCCCAATGCTAACCTTGCCAGATTTCTCACAGCCATTTACATTGGAAACTGATGCATGTTCAAGGGGGATTGGTGTTGTCATGCTGTAACATGACAAACCCATTGCCTTCCTCAGCAAACCATTGGGTCCCAAGGCATTAGCTATCTCCACTTATGAGAAGGAATTTTTAGCCATTGTCATGGCTGTGCAAAAGTGGAAGCACTATTTGAGCAGCCAATAATTTATCATTCATATGGATCCCCAAAGTTTAAAGTATTTAATGGACCAGAGTTTGTCTACTTCCTTGCAGCAAAAATGGCTGGTGAAACTGATGGGTTTTGATTATGTCATTAAGTAAAAAAAAGGATTAGATAATAAAGTTGCTGATGCATTGTCCAGATTGCATGATGCTTCTTGCTCAGCCTTGTCATTATCTCAACCTCAATGGGTGAAAGATATTCTCTCCATCTATGAGTCAGATCCTATGGCCCAACAACTCATAACACAACTTACTGTGCATCCAACTCAGGGTAATTATTCTTATTCTCAGGCCATCCTAAGGTTCAAGGGGAGACTCTATATTGGCTCAGGTACCACACTCATATCTTCTATATTACACTCCTTGCATGCTTCTATAGTAGGGGGCATTCTGGCATTAATGGTACTTATCACAGGGCTAGAACCTCCTTCTTTTGGCCTAATATGAAGACTGAAATTATTGCACTAGTCACCAGTTGTGATGAATACCAATGTCATAAAGGGGAGAACACACTACCATGTGGTCTCCTCCAACCACTTCCAATACCTGACACTGCTTGGCAACATATATCCTTAGATTTCATAGAAGGACTTCCCACGTCTTTTAAAAAAAATGTCATCTTAGTGGTTGTGGACAAACTAACCAAGTATAGCCACTTAATTCCTCTTGGCCACCCATTCACTGCCATCATAGTTGCTAAGGAAATTCTTTCACATGTGTTTAAACTTCATAGACTTCCCAGTTCAATTATGAGTGACATGGATAAAATCTTCATTAGCCAATTCTGGCAGGCATTATTCAAAACCTTAGGCACCATCCTAAAACTCAGTTCTGCCTACCACCCTCAAACTAATGGGAAAACTGAAAGAACCAATGCCTGTGTTGAGAAGTACTTGAGATGTATGACAAGTTCTCATCCTAAATAGTGGGTACAGTGGTTGGCATTGGCTGAATGGTGGTTTAACACTAATTTTCACTCCAACCTCAAGATGTCACCCTTTCAAGCATTGTATGGGTATGCTCCACCTCATTTGATTTTTCCAATCCCCTCTTCTACTTATGTTGCTATTGTGGAGAACTACTTGCAGGAAATAGACATTATGTTACAACTGTTGAAGGAACAACTATCCAAGGCACAGAGTAGAATGAAATTTTTTGCAGATAAAAAGAGGTCTGACAGAAACTTTGAAGTGGGTGATTTGGTTTTCTTGAAGCTACAGCCTTATAGGAAAACATCAGTTGTTGTGAGAAAGAACTTCAAGCTCTTAACCAAATACTTTGGGACTTTTGAAGTTTTACAAAGAATTGGAGTTGTTGCCTATAAACTCAAGCTCCCTGTGGGGTCCAGAATCCATCCAGTCTTTCATGTCTCACAACTGAAGAAGAAGATTGGATTACTAGCTGTGTCCTCACCTCAACTTCCCCTAGTGAACCATGAAGGTCAGTTTGTCATTGAACCCATTGCTGTTTTGGACACTAGAGTTACTGTCAGAGGCACATCTCAAATCCCACAAGTCTTGGTGCACTGGTGCAACTCAAACCCTGCTGACTTAACATGGGAGGATGCTGCTCATATTCAAGCTCAGTTTCCAGACTTCATCCTTGAGGACAAGGATCTCTAAATGGGAGGGGCAGTGTCATGTACCTCATGGCATACTCAACTTAATGTACTGTTGTAACTCATGTATGCATACTCTTATTGTGAATTAGCTGTTAGGGGGTGCAGTTAAGTAATTGTTGGGTGTACTCATCCTTAAGTCATTCCTCGAGTTTTGTGTTGAGTAGATGAGTTACTATCCATTGAGATTGTTAGTGAGGATTGGTCTATTAAAGACCAATCATTATTCTTCTGAATGTAATGAAAACCTAATTAAACTTCAATTGAAGTCTAGGCTCTGTTTATCAGAGAGAAGGTAGCTTTCTACCATTTTTATCCAAAATTCTCCTTGTAGTTGTACTAGATACACTACATGTAGCTTGAAGGACCAATATTATAGTTCATTTCTACTGGGTGAACTCTAAAGCAGTTCAAATTTAATTCAGTTCATTCTATAATTTAATTTAGTAAAATGAGACTTTCGAAGAAGAACCAACACTTAGCAAAGGACTTCATTTTACAAAATGAAGTTTATTTTATATAATGAACTTTAGAATATATATCAATAACTTTTCTAGACTTCATTCCAAAAATGAAGTCCATCCTATAACATGAACTGTAAAATCTTGATCTATAACTTTTCTAGACTTCATTCCAGAAACAAAGTCCATTGTATAGAATGAACTGAAGAATCTAGATCTACAATTTTTCTAGACTTCATTCCAAAAATGAAGTCCATTATATAGTATGAACTGTAGAATCTTGTACTATAATATTTATAGACTTCATTCCAAAAATGAAGTCCAGAAAAAGATCAAAGAATAAACATGTTTCATGGTATAAAATGAACTTAGTCAAAACATCAAACATCAAATAGATCTACAACTTCATTCTAAATGATGAACTCTGACTAGATACATGCGATTTTAGAACTTCATTCAACAAAATGAACTCCGACAAGATATTCCCTACCTATAACTGAATATAACTAAAATCAACATGCAACATGATGAATATTCATGTGAAAAATCAACTTTAGAAGAACAATAAACATCAAAAATCAACCTCTAGTACTTCGATTTAAGGTTTTTTGTACCTTTTGCTGGTTTCTTTCCTTTTGATTTCTTTATAACTGGTCCTTCTTCAAACACAACTAATTGGTTGTTTCTTTCTTCAACTTTATCGTGAGAAGATGATTCTACTAAACTCCTCTTCGATCTCCTCATTTTAGGGTTTTGATTTCTCTAAATTTTCAAGGGTTTTCGATTTTGGTTTTTTATTTTACTGATTTTGAATACTGATTCAATTGCGAAGATTGAAATATTTTCGACCGATTGAAATGTTTTTTGTTCGTTTTCTCTGGTTTTTTAGAAAAGAGAAGAGATGAAGACGAAGCAGTTTTTCTTCTAAAAATGGGAAAATAAAAGACTGAAGAGAGAGAGAGATATGCGTTTTTAGGAAGTTATTGTGTTTGAGGCGGTAACAGTTATAGGAGGGGTATTATTGTTTGTTTGGTATTTTTAAATAATTATGGACTAAATGGAAAAGGTGATTTCTAAAAGGACTAAACTGACATGGGCTCGGACCTAAGAGGACTAAACATGATATTTTTCCCTTCTCTTTTCAAGTCTAGATCAAAAGGTAAGCCATCATTTAAAAGAAAAAAGGAATTGGAGCTAAAAGAGGAAATTAAAGAAATTTGGCTCAAATAAGGAAACCATATGAAGCTTAAATTTGGCTCCAAATAAGAAATTTGGAGCTTAAATTTGGCTCAAGAAATTTAAGTGCGGGAGTAATATTAAGTGAATTGGATGATTTGGAAGAAAAAAGAGAAAAGGTGTTGCACCATATGAAGGTTTATCAGGAACGATTAGCTCGAGAATACAACAAGAGAGTCATTGAACGTGAATATAAACCAGGTGATTTGGTCATGCGAGAAACACCTCGATATCAAAAATAAAATGGAGGAAAATTAGCACCAAAATGGGATGGACCATATGTTATTAAAGAAGTTGTAGGAAGCGGAGCTTATCGGCTGATGGATCCAGAAGGGAGAGACATGGGTTTGAGGCTTGGTAGACCTTGGAACAGACTATATTTGAAAAGGTATTATCCATAAAACTCATGAAATTTTTTACGAATATTGTTTGCTCGCAGGAAATTGGGAAAAGTTACGAGTTTCAAAATTTATATTGCGATTAAACTTTCATTAATTTGCGAATAAAAGACCGCAATCTGTGATCAGCCTCCAAAAAAGAAAGAGAGCCGCAAAAAATTTTATACAGGCAAACCTTTGTGGCGTACACCCTAGTTCGCGAAGCTATATTTCGTAAGAGGCAAAGTCCTAAAGTACGTCATTTAAGGGGGTACCTATAAACGTGGCTAAGGGTAACCGGAACACCACCAAGGACCCTTAGTACATGGTAAAATTTTAGGGGTACAACCCAATAATGGGGTACCTATCCGGGTTAGACACCTTGGATTCTCACCTAATCTAGCGACATTACGCAATATAAAATGCGGTGTAATAGGATTTAGGTTGGGCGACTAAGGCATACTGTCTTTCCCAAGAAGTGCAGAAAACGATCAAGGCGCCGAGGTACACGGTTGAGTCAAGAGTGTCGGGTGAGGTTGAACCACATCTGCCATTTTTGACAAGTCTTGGCAAATGATGCACTTGGCCCAAAGATACCCCATAGGGTGAAACCTCGTAACTATAAGCCCTATAGGCAAAAAGGATAAGAGGTTGCGATCAAAAGCTGGTTGTTGGCAGAACCGGATGGGAAGAGCTAACCTTGTATGGTCGATGTACGCTTCCTTGAAGGGGCAACCAGGGGGAAGATAAAGGGCAACACCCTCCATTAGGGAGATGATACGTGCTATAAGACGCAAATGTCACGAGGCTTCTTGTTTGCGAAAACATAAAGGCTTGTCATATTTGTGCAACAAATGAAGTTCTGCGAGCATTCTAAAAAAAAAAAAAAAAAAAAAGAAGGAAAACATACAAAAAGAACTCGAGAATGAAACAAAGAAGTTAAGATGAGATCAATGGGTTATTACATGAAAGTGTAAAAACGTCCTGCGATTTCATCGCAAGATGATAATGTCACGAGGTTGTATGTTCGCAAGAATGTTCAGGCTTGTCATATTATCGCAAATACAAAAATTTACTACAAAAGAGGTGGCAAAATAAGACCTTTACTTAGGAAGGCATGATAAGACCACAGAAATTAATGAAATTCATTACATTAACATCATTGAAGAAATTATACAAAAATATACATTATGAAGATCTGAAAAGAAGACAACTTCGTCAATATCATTGAAGAAATTTTACAAGAATAAACATCAAGAAATTTTGAAGAGAAGACAGCTCTGTCAATATCATTGAAGAATTTTTACAAGAAGTCCTATCAAAGAAGATAACATCATCGAAGAATTTTAATGAAGACTTAACAAAAGATGCGATTTTGATAGCAATCAAATACAGATAAGATCATATTCGTAAAAATTTACGAGAATTGCATACTTCTTATACTTCTCCATACATTGAATATTTCTCCATTTTGTTGAATACTTCTTATAATTCTTCAAGAATATCTCATATTTATCATACTTCTTTAACGGATATTTCATTTGGTGAAGGTTAAATAATCATTATACTTCGTCATATGTTACGTAATTATTCACAGATTGAGTACTTCTAATACTTCTTATATCTCTTCATTTGGTGAATTGAGTACTTCTAATACTTCTTATATCTCTTCATTTGGTAGATCGAGTACTTCTAATACTTCTTATATCTCTTCATTTGGTGAATTAAGTACTTCTAATACTTCTTATATCTCTTCATTTGGTGGATCGAGTACTTCTAATACTTCTTATATCTCTTCATTTGACGGATTTGGTACTTATAATGCTTCTTCAAAGGTATTGTATATGTAGTATACTTATTAAGGATATGTCATATATTTTACTTTTTATGCTTAAAAGGGACGATTTCTTATTTACAATCGTAACAAGTTGAAACTTCGTAAGATAAATTGAGGCAGATATTTTAATACTTCAAACAATGATTAATCATTTAAAGAGAAATAATAGGGGGAAAAGGAGATACTAAGCTTTATCTGTGAGTTATATATTATTTCTCTTCATATGATCAAATGGGGCAAAATAAGGAAAACATTTAATTAAAGAAAGGTTAAATTATCTTCGCAAAATATCAGATATACTTCTTAAGAAAGGTTAAATCATCTTCGCAAAATATCAGATGTACTTCTTAAAAAAACAGAATTGTTCGCAAAAAGAAAACCAACAGTAACTAAGGGAAGGAATTCAAAAGAAAGGAGGACAGGAGAGTCAATGATAAATTGAAAAAAGAATGTTATCATGCTACATCAACACTCTGTGCTGGATCTTTAAGATGAGTAGGGTCATTAGCAGCTTTCAACTTTTGCGAGATATCATCCTTTGAAGAATATGCAACAGGAACATCTCCTTGAGGAATAGATTCTTTCTCGTCATCAAGATCTTCATCATCACTCTCATAATCGAAATCACTATCAGGCTCACGAGCAACTTCATCGTCAGATATTTTCAGAGGAGTAATTTTCACAGGAGGCAAGGCTCTTGATAAGAGAATGTTATTCGTAAAGACTTGAGCTTTCAGATGACTTTCACGAAGTATAGCTTTTTGATGGTTGGTATCTTCGATATCTTTGGAATAAGCAAGATAGTTGAATATCCGAGTAGCACGGTCACGAGAGTTGATTAAGCGGGTAGAAAGTAAAGCATTTTTCTTACGAAGCTCGGAACAGGAGGCTTCTAATCCAGCTTTCGCATTACGAAGGTTGTTCTCAGATTCTGCAAATAAAACAGAATTCAAAGGATAAAATTTGCGAGTATAACGAAATTTAAAGATATACCAGAGGCAGTAAAATTTTAATGACTACCTTCTCTTTGCGAAGTAAGAGATTGAGCTAAAGATAGACAACAATTCTTCATCTGATTCATCACATTATCAAAACCATCACCAACTAATCCTTTAAGTCGAGATTGAAGCTTTTGATCTTTAGAAAGAAGAAAATTTTTATCCTTCGCAAGTTTGCCATTAAGACTTTTTAATGACGAATAATCTTCTTCAAGTTGATTCTTCTTAGCACTCAAGACTATATTCTTATTAATAAGGGAATTCTTCTCAATAACAAAAGAATTTCTTTCAGCATTTGAATACTTCTTTAATTCCTCAAGTTCACCTTTCAACAAAGAAAGAAGATTTTCTTGATCGCAATATTTATTCTGAAGAGTCTTTAATTCTTGCGAAGAAACAATCATTGTATTCAAAAATGAACATTTCTCTTCTGATAAGGTTTTGTTCTCTTCTAATAAGGTTTCTATTCTCAAATTAGCTTTAGTTAAGGAAGAAAAAAAGTTGAGATATGTCATCATTCAAAAAATTTAGATCATATATTAGTTGAGTATTCTCTTGAAAAAGAGCGTCAGAGTTGTCAAGAGCACACAAGTAAAGATTAGATAAATGGGAGAATTGGTTTGAGAGACTTTCATGCTTGGTTCGATATTCTGTTGCATCTGATTCATGGTGAAGTACCAATCTTCTACATTTCTGGATGGATTCTATAAAGGGGAATGGGTTTTAATGGATGTTTCAAGCATATGAAGAATATAAGTAAATAAAAGGGAAAATATGAAGATAGCAATCATACCTTTCAATTCATCATTTCTTTTGCGAAGAATCGCGCAGTCGAGAGAATCATTTTTAAGATGATAGTTTTCTTTACGGAGATCCTCACATTCTGCTTGAGAAGATTTCAAAGATTGGCGAAGCAATTCAATTTATTTTTCCAAGGATTGACGTGAAGAATAAATGTCTGGATTGACGAAATTATTTAGAACTTCGCAAAACTCATATTGCGAACGAACATTAGTAGACTTCGTAGTATTGGTCAAAACCTCAGATAACATTCGGAAAGTTGAATAAATTCCATCTCGAATTTCCTAAGGAAGAGGAGAAGAATTTGAAGGAATAAGATCAAGCTGCAAATTGTTTGGAGAAATAGCACTCAAAGGATTTGGGGACAAGATAGGTTTTTCAAGAGAAGAAGTTGAAGAAATATTTTGCGAGGGTTGTTTTTCAAGAGAAGAAGTTGAAGAAATATTTTGCGAGGGTTGATCTTGAAGAAGTGTTGATAAATTGACACTGATAGGAGATTGAAAGGTAGGTAATGGAGTAGATGCAGGAGTGTGTGAAGAAGCATTTTCACGAGGAGGAGAGGAAAATTCCTTATCAACTTCAGGAAGGAAATCATCAATCAGAATTAATGGTGTGGGTTTAGTTACTCGAGATCTCTTACCAGGGTTTGGTTTTTCTCCAACCTGCGAATCAAAATGTAGATTAAAAACTGAGGCAACAATATATTGTTCAGGAAAGAAGGCAAAGTATTTTAACTACCTTTTGATTCTCAGATTTTCTTCTTCGTGGACTAGGGCTTGAATTTTTTAGTTGAGGTTTCATCTGAGGAGTTATTTTGTTGAAATAAACCAAAATCAGATAACAAATTATACAGAAATTAAAGAGGAGAATAAATGAAATGCGCGGAGATAGAAGGAAATTACCTTGGAGAACTCATGAAGATATAATAGAAGAAAAAATTGCAGAGAAAACAGTAATGGAGAGTATGAACAAAAGATAAAATTGTAGAAGTAAGAAGAAGAAAAGGAAGAGAATATAAAGGAGTTATATAAGGGAATAACTAGAAAAGGACGGTTACAAAAGACGTGTCCAAATTCTAAAAGACTAAGTAACGGTTATGTTCTCACGATCATTTCTTCTTCGTAGAGTTGACATGAGAAGAGGCAAGATGTAGGTACTGAATATCGCAAGATAATAGTTCACGAGTATCGTAATAAATAAAGGAGAAAAGAGTTATAAAATGATACGATGATAGAAGTAGCGCGGAGAAATATGAAGTTTTGCGAGGATGAAATAATTTTGCGAGGATGAGTTGCGATACTTCGCAATTCATATACAGCTGCATAAGTTTTACTATAAATAGGAGTTCAAATGTAAAATTCGAGAGGTTCTTTTAACGAGTGTAAGAAATTATCTTAGGAAAGAGAATAGAAAAAGTTGTAACTATTCTAGTTCTATTTTGATAATTCTATGTAATCAACTAAGAGAATTAATAAGAAAGTTATCATTCACCATCAAGAACTTCTTGAGTTTTTACTAATTCTATTGAGGGTGTAGTTGTAGATTATTCTGCAACTACAGTAATCAATTTAATTGTTCATGCTCGACCTAAGAAAATCTATGGAGCAATGACTAAGTTAATCATCAAAACAATCAACCCAGTCAAAAATGCTCAAACATAAGAAATCTTACGGAGTCATAACTAAATAACCAAACAAGATGATAAATTTAGTTCAATATGCTCGACATAAAGTACCTTACGAAACAACAACTAAGTTAATCATAAAAATAATCAACTTTGGTTGTTTAGTGATCAACATAAGACACATTACGGAGCCTCACACTAATACAAAAAATATGGATCAGGAAGATCAATTACCGCGGAATACACAAGGATTCATTTTATTTTCCATCACCATTTGCACAATGACATATAATAGACATAATCCTTGAAAACAAAAGATTTAACCTATCTTTCATCAAAAATTGACATAATAGGCTTAACTTTTGTATTTGTCAAAAGTCAATTAATTCCTTTATCAATATAAGCATATCAACTCGTGAACGACTTTACTTTTGACAAGGTATGGGACAATCAAGTTCACGGACGCAAACACACATATCCCATAACAATATTGCAATATATAAAATCATAAATATTATACTACAAAAATCATCTTCCAAACAAGTTTATAATTTAAACCAATAAATCTAAAGACATGAAGATGAAAACGTTGGACATAGCTATGTGTAATCACAAAAATGGCTATTCCAAACTCTAGTTATTCTTCTAAACAAAACAAGAAAAATAGAAGATTTACTAGGCAATAAGACCTTTAAAGAATTCTTTATCGTCCCCGAACTCCTTGTTGTCAACATCCATTGGAACATAAGGTTCATTAAGGTAGGAGCTTATGTCAATAAACCTTCTTGGATGATGTTGTCGAACCAGGGCCTTCTGAATCTCATGAGTCTTATACACAAAAGCCTTTATTTGTTGAATCTCCTTTTTTCATCTCTTTCAACACTTCAAGAACATCAGAAAACTTCTGAGAATTTGAAGGAACGGCTCTTGGCTTCCTCACATTCCTTTTTTTTATTTTTAATGTTGGTGCTAGCGGAGATTTTTCTTTTTCCTTCATGATTGATGGCTTAACAATCAAATTAACATCCTTTCTATCAGAAGACATCATGCTTGAAGTATCCATAAATGTATGGGTTTGTGAGAGGAAATCACAAATTGCTCAACAAGTAATCTTGAGATATAAGGAGGTTATAAAGAAGGAAAAAAGAATGTAGGGTTTCAAAACCTTTAAACAGGTTCGTACACGACTAACTCTGAACCCTATAAAGAGTAGAATTGTCGATAGTACCCTTTTTTTTGTTTGATAGACAAAGAGAAGGAAAATCTAAGAAAAAAGAACTTTTCCTAAAGCCTGAAGGATACAAAATCATTGTCTCTTTTGATCAGGCACATGAGACAAGATTTCAAAAAAAAAACACAATCAATTTGCATTGTGGTGAACAACAATTTGTCCACCATTTTCCTCTTGAGAGGGATCCACAAACTTTTGTCTATCAAAACGACTTGACCATACTTTCTTCTCAAATGGCCTAGCCATATCCTTGGAAACTAACTTCTTAGACGAAGATAAAACCCTACATACCTCAGCGGTCTTCTGAGAAAGTTTAAGCTTCCTTGCTAAATGATTTGATCTTCGTTAAAGTTTGTTGATGTGCCTTTGTTTGTGTTTGAACTTGTAACACCTTGAAAGCTCATGACCCTTTAAAGAACAATATGAACACGTCAAACTAGGATAAAAATTAGGCTTTTGAGATGTGCAAGCAGCTAGGCACATGGTGGAACCTGAAACATTACAAACAGAGTTTCCAAAGGATGGGTCAACTTTATCTTCCAGAATAGTTGGATTATCTTATGAAAGAATATCAAGATTGTTGTATGTATTACTACAATATCAAAATCAATATTTTCATAAAGAAGTGCAACACTTGATTTCTCGTCTTCATTAGAATCATAGTTGTCAGACATTTCATCAAGAGTTGCTGCAAGACCTTTGTTCCCAGTGTATGTTCTACCATTTGGACACTTGTTTGCAAAATGACCAAATACCTTACACTTGAAGCACTGAGGCATATCCTCATCATCAATTTCATTAATATCCCTATTTTTAGGAGGAACAAGATTACGAGGTTTTACTGATGCCTTAGGCTTATTTCTGGAGAACCGTTTACTTCACTTCAGTAGAAGATCCCTAAACTTTCTTGTGATCATCGAGACTGATTTGTCAAGATCTTCATCTGATGAATCTGTCTCAAAGTGATCATCTTTAGAGATATACACTTTCTTACTTTTATCAAGTAATTTAGTATCCTTTAGTGCTTTGAACGCAACATCCTTAGATTTGGATGAATGTTCTTGATTAAGGATCTTAAGCTTTCCAACCAGTGTATTTCTGGAGAGATTATCAAGGTTATTTCGCTAAACGATGGCATGCTTCTTAGAATCGTAACTAGATGGCAGCGATCTGAGAATTTTCATCACAATGTCCTTTTCAAGAATAGTCTTACCCAATGCAAAAGATGCATTAACAATTTCAGACACTTTGTGATCAAACTCATCAAATGTTTCTTCATCTGCCATACGAAGGTTTTCCTAATCGGAATTAAGGTTTTGATGCCTAGCTTCCTTCTCAATGGTATTACCTTCGAATACGGTTTCTAAGATATCCCAAGCTTCTTTAGACTTAGTGCAATTTGACACATGGTGCTGAAGACTTGGGGTAATGACATGTATGATGGCATTCAAACCATCGAAAATTTTCTTTGCAGCAAGTATCTCGGCATGGCTGTATTCACCAATATTCTTGGGAACGTTTACATCTCCAACTGCCACAACGAGATGATCATAGCCATTAATAACATATACCCATGATTGAAAATCACGCACTTGAAGAAAAGCTCGCATAGCAATTTTCCACCATAAGTAATTAGAGCCATCGAAGACTGGTGGTACGTTTATTGAGATAACACCTCTGTCCATAGAGTCAGATCGATACAAACATAGACTAATAAGGTCTTTGAATGTGTTTGCCTGCTCTGATACCAATTGAAAAAATGGGGGTCCAACAACCACACCCAATATTTCAATTACCAATATGTATGGACAAACTCCAATATACTTTTATGAGAATCAACTATACAGTTAGACTCAATCAATAGAAAAGTATATCAAAGAGTTTATATCTCTATCTATCAATTTAAATCTTACTCAAGCAAACTGCGAGTCTTAATTTAAATACAAGAGAGATAAACTTGGATGGTAGTATGGTACCAAATACCAATATCCAAGTGCCAATCAATTTAAATCAACAACCAAAAGGTCGGATATTATAATTGATTGAACAACGCACAACCTGTATTATTTTAATTATATAACAAATATAATGCGGAAAAGAAATAACACATACACCAAAATTTTGTTAACGAGGAAACCTCAAATGCAGAAAAACCCTGGGACCTAGTCCAAATTAAACATACACTATATTAAGCCGCTACAGGCACTAGCCTACTCCAAACTAACTGCGGTCTGGACTGTAGTTGAACCCCAATCAATCTCACACTGATCCAAGGTGAAGTTATGCTCCTACGCCTCTGATCCCAGCAGGATACTACGTACTTGATTCCCTTGGATGATCTCGCCCATAGCTAAGAGTTGATACGACCCAAAGTCGAAGACTTTAATAAACAAATTTGTATCACACAGAAAAGTCTATGGTAATAAATAAATCCGTCTCCCACGAATATACCTACGAGTTTTGTTCAGTATTTTGATAAATCAAGGTGAACAAGAACCAATTGATAAACCAAACTTATATTTCCGAAGAACAGCTCAGTATTATCAATCACCTCATAATAGTCTTAATCGACGCATCGAAAAAAAGATATTGTGGAATCACAAACGATGAGACGAAGATGTTTGTGATTACTTTTTATCTTGCCTATCGGAGATAGAAATCTCAAGCCAATTATTACAATTATACTCGTACGATAGAAACAATAAGATCAGATCACACAACTACAAGAAAAGTAGTATCGGTCTGGCTTCACAATCCCAATGAAGTCTTTAAGTCGTTAACCTGGTTTAGAAGAAGAAATCAAAGGTTAAATGAGAACCGACTCTAGTTTAGCACAACTAGTATCACACAGAATGTGTGGGGTTAGGTTTCCCAGTTTCTAGAGTTCTCCCTTATATAGTCTTTCAAATCAGGGTTTGCAATCAATGTTAGCTTAGTAACAAAGCATTCAATATTCACTATTAGATGAAAACTTGATTAGATTCAAGCTAATATTTATCAACCGTTAGATCGAAAACATAGCTTGTTATACACACATGTAATGCACATTTGTAGGCTTGTCAAAACCGTATCCAAACTTGTACATTAGTTGGTTCAACAATAGTTAACCAAATGGTTAGCCATATGATAACTTTCGTATCAACCATATTCATCTTCACCATAACTAGTTCAAATGACTCAAATGAACTAGTTAGAGAGTTTTTCAATTACAAGGAAATCTCATGTACTACACAAGACATAATTGAAGCAAAAACGATTTGATTCATACGAATAGGTTCATGAACTATATAGCCACGGTTTGCAATATCATTCCTTAGTTTATAAAGATAAGTTAAAAAAATCGTTTTTAGACATAACCTACTCAATTTCGCGGACTAGGTTCGCGAACTTAAGTTCCCGGATGGAGTTCACAAACTCCGATATAAATTCTCGGATCGAGAACCTATGCCAGTTCGCGGACTGGGTTCGCGTACTTAGCTCACGCACTTCTCCGGTTCTCTTGATCAACAAAGTTCGCAAACTTTGGTTCAAGGAATAGGGACTTATACATATATGTGTTTCTACAACAATGCTTATATCCTCCATTGGTTATATTGTCTAAACTCTTATTTCCATCATTGAAACATTCTCTGAGACCTTAGCTATAGTAAACTAGAAATCAAGACTTATAGTTTTGATCACTAACATTGACAAACATGCTTGAGATAGCAACGCCTGCGAGTTCGACCGAGCAATGCTCTAACAAAAAGTCACAACAAGATTTTGTTAATGAGGAAATTATAAATACATAAAAACCCAGGGACCTAGTCCATAATTGAATACTCTCAGAATTAAGCAACTATACAAAATCTAAACCAACTTCGTATAGTTGAGACCAAGCAACTACCCCTAGTTCACTTAGTTTCCTCAGTATCCCCTCGCTTCCGACTTTGATGAGTGCACGTACTGGAACAATTCCTTTGGATAATATTCCAAACAGTAAAGGAACAACAAATCTATTTGGTAACAACCTTTTGATTCTTTTAAAATAAAGATATCTCAAGTCATATGCAAAGGCTCTTCCGTTTAATCTAATAAACTCTTTTGCCTGGTTAGATCAATCTATCCAAATAACTACCAAAGTATTCAAGTTTAGATTCATAATCAATCGATATAGATTCCAACAAGAAGCTATAAAGTTATGCCGATATCATGCAACTAATCAATTGAATAAATTCGATTCTAGTTGTATCCCAGCCGATCAAGGTTTTTGCACACCCAAAGATATGAGAACCAAAGAAGAAATCTTATTTGTCTTCAAATATTCTTTAACCTTCAATAAACACCCGCATAACACCACTTGAATCTCTTGTGATCTTTTTTTTTTTTTTTTTGCTAAATACATATTTTTATTGATAAGAATAACTAAAAAGATTACAAAAAAAAGAATACTAAAAGAAAGAAAAAGCAACAAGATTACTTTTTTCAGAATGAATCTAGCAAAATATGTAGTACTTTCTCTCAGGCATTTCTAGCTGAATCATTGATTAAGCCCTTCCTGTATGATATTCTACTACCCCCAAACTTAATCTTGCACCTCTTTTAGCCAGACCGTCTGCAGAGAAGTTGATTTCTCTATAGCAATGGTTGTATATGATTTCAGTTATTGAATTACAAGTTTTTTTCCATCTATTATAGACAAACCATGTTATATTACCTTGCTGAAAATATTCCACAGCTAATTTTGAATCTGAACTGATAATGATCTTATTACAATACATTCTCACTGCCCATTCAATTGCCCACACTACAACCATAACTTCTGCTATGTATTTAGTAGTTATGCCAATACCACCTGAAATGGTCCCCAGCACTTGACAGTTGTGGTTCCTTGCAATAATACCAAAGCCTGCATCCCCTGGACTCCCAAAAGCAACACCATTACAACAAAACATGATATAGCCATCTGCGGGAGATTTCCATTGACATTCTACAATCACTGTAAATTTTGAGCATCTGTTTCTAATATTGAAGAAGTTAAGAATGTTTGTATCATAGTTTTGGTTCCATTTGGTTTCCTTCATTCTATGACTACCTTCATACACCAGAGACATAATCCTTCTTTTGAATTGAGCTTCATTGGGCTTAAAATTTCCAAACATTACCTTATTTTTATGAAACCACGGTTCTCTGACAGTTGCAAATGCAGCAATTGACCAAATCTCTTGAATAATAGAGTTTTTATGTTTTGCCATTGTGAATATATCTTCAAAATAATTTGGATGAGCAAAGTTAAAAATAATACCTAGCCACTTCCATATGTGTGTGCTGAAACTGCAATCCCACAAGCGATGATCCATGCTATCTTGATGAGCTTTACATATACAGCATCTTGAAGCCATGGAGAAACCTTGACTCACCTTCTTAATGTCATCCATATACACTCCTTGTTTTATTTTCCACATATTACTTGCTATATTAGGGTGTACAAAAGGCTTCCATATTTTTAATGTCCATTGCAAGGAAGATTCTCTATGTCTAATCATGCTAACAGCAGAAGATGTGGAGAATTTACCTTTAAGATCACCACTCCACACAATTGTATCCATTCCACCACTTACAACTGGTAGAGAAGCATGCAAATTATCTTGAATTTATCTTGGAATTATCCAATTTAGCTGAGGAAGAAGTTCAATCACTTTCATATTCAGATTAGCCTTAACATACTTAGTATAACCCATAATTTCAATTAATGATTGATCTCCTATCCACACATCAAACCAAACAGAGATTTTTTCCCCATTACCAATGTTCCATCTGATATCATTCCTTAACTGCTGCCATGCCCATTTCAGTCCAGGCCAAACTGAAGAATACTTTCATTTGTTGCTCCATTGGCCATACTTATCTTTATATTTGGCAGCAAAAAACAATGACCATTCATCTTATAGTTGCAGGATTTCCTACACTACACCCTTGTCAAGAATCTATGAAAACTAAGTCAAGATTGTGGATGAACAACAACACTTTTATTAATTCACTTTCAGGAAGATTTACAAGAAAGATCAAACCTCAGAAGTACAACTTTCTTTCTGAAGTTTCTCTCTCCTCAAAATTCTCTCAGCTCTCAAAAATACATCATCCTCTTCTGAATCTTTCGTGCCCTTTATATAGGGATTTACATAGTGGAAGACAACCTCCTAATTCGGATCTACTCTGAATCTCATCAGAAGTACAACTTTCTTCCTCTCTCTCCTCAAAATTCTCTCAGCTCTCAAAAATACATCATCCTCTTCTGAATCTTTCGTGCCCTTTATATAGGGATTTACATAGTGGAAGACAGCTAAGATTTCCTCCTAATTCGGATCTACTCTGCAATCTCATCGCTATAACTTCAGTCTTCACCATCTCCAAATTTATAACCATCGTGAAGCAGACTTATTCATCATATATCTTTAATCATTAATCGTTACATCACTCTTTTGTGACACTCGCCAAATGTTGTTGAAGAATCTTGCGACAATCTTGTCAAAGTGTTGTTAATGCTTGTAGAAACATTTGGGCTTCTCGCAGAAATGTTGTTAATATCGCAGGAATAGTGTTGTAGCGATATTCTGGTACTACATCTTGCCTCTTCTCATGTCTTTTTACATCACTCTTTTGTGACACTCGAAGAGAAGATCATGAGAATTAAGAATGCCATAATCGCTTATCTTTTTTGCTTTCCTATTCTGACACGTTTTTATGTACTTCGCCAACTGTTTTCACGAGTTTCTTTCTTCCAATAAATTTTTGACACGTCTTCTGTAACCGCTGCGATTTGACCGCCACGTCTTTCCTTTGCATTAATTGCCTTCATCTTCTTCGAGAAATTTCTTCTTCTATAAATACTCTTCTCATTCCTCTCTTTTTTCTCTTTTACTTTATTCTTCCTTCTCTCTGTATTCTCTCTGCAACATTTACTGTTCTTCCGCAAATTGCGCTTCTATAATTTACTTCTTCTTTTCAACTTTTTCCTTCATTCCCATACTCAAAATGGCTGCTGGTGCTAAAAATTTGAAGGCCTTCAATAAAATGCGCGAGAGACTTAAAACTAAAGGTTTTAATTTGTCTTTAATTCCAGATCAAGATGCTAAATCTGAACTTTCCCTTAAACTGTTCACTAACGATCAATGTTCTCGCGATAAAATCATAGTATCGCTAGGACAACTTGAAGCTGGCCTTCCTCTCCCTCTTTATAATCCTGAGCTTCCGTTGTTTTATCAAATAATTTCTTACGAGAGGTTCTCACGAGAAATATACCAATTGGGTGGGGATTGCATCAGATTACTACTTGAATATGCTTCTCGTGGCGCTGGTAAAGGAACTCGCTACCCCAATGCTCCAAAGAATCCTTTGTTCAAAGATGTCCCCATCGTTTCTTGCGATTATACTGTGGACAACTTTTTTGTAAACTATAGAATTGTCCCTATGAAGAGGGATAGTACATGCTGGGGTGTTCATTTGAAGAAAGAGAAGGTCACTAGTGACAATGCTCTTATGATGGATATTGACTTTCATACATCTACTAACCAAGGTCCTCGTCATTCTAGAGACGATAAGTGGTTCATCTTCCCATTAAGTCTTGAAGGTCCTTATATATCTGGTTCTCGCGAGCTTCCAAGGAATCTCGCAGAATATCAACCCTGGGTCTTCAGCTGGCCTGAAAAATCTAAAGAAGTATATTCTCTCAACTTTTCATGTTATTATTTATTGTCTTCTTTATATTCTCGCTAACTTTTTTGATTTTCTCATATTGATAGAATGAAACTCAGCTATCAAATTCTTAGGAAACCCAGCATTCTCTTGGCTCTGAGATCTTTTACAGATGAAGTAAGAAATATTTCTTCATAAATTTTAACAATATATTGTTGCCCCTATTTCTTATCTTCATCTCTGCTCGCAGGAAATCGAATAATTAGAACCACTGCCTCCACCACAAATCAAGGAGAAATCTCCAAAGGAACCATCTGGGAAAACTATAAAGGATAAGCCTACTACTTTTACTAGGGGAATATCTTCTTCCCCTCGCAATGATGAATCTAGCGATCCTCCGCTAAAGAGATTAAAAACTCAACCTTCTTCTTCTTCAACTCCTCAAATAGTTCCAGAAAATCCAAGTGTTGTTCTTGATAAGGATATTGACGAGGATTTTAATGCTGGCGGTTTTCCTTCAATAAGAAATTCATATTCTTCTGATTATTCAATGACTCATCTATCTAGGATTTTTAGTGATATCTCCCATATCATGACTTCTAATGGTGAGGATGAAGTGATTGAAAAGACATCCCAAGCTCTCGCTAAAGTTTGTGATGCCCTAATCTTAGTAGATAATGATTCTCTCCAAGGAATCTCGAGATCACTGACTCCCAGTCTCTTAAATTCTCTTGGTGCTTTGGTATGTTTTCACCTCCTTAGTTTATTTATTTTTCTTCATCGCTAGATTTTAACTTGTTTTTCTTCTTCGCAGGTTGGAAGAGCTTCTTTTGCTGTTGCTTCTGATTTAGACAAAAGATTCTTCTATGCTGAAGAGAAAGCTGCTAAAGCTCGCCAAGATAAAGAAAAGCTAGAGTCTGAAATGATTGAACTTCGCAAGAAGAATAAACAGATGGAGACAGAAGCTTATGTTGATAAACAAAAGATCGCTAATCTTGATAAAGCTAACCAACAACTTTATGGTATGACTGATTTCTCTTCTCTCTTGATTCTTTTTATTTTATCGCGGCTTATTCAAGCAACTACTTTTAACTTGCAGATGTTTATGGTCTCACTGACGAGGCTATAATCTTTCAAACTTTCCCTAAACCTGTAGATGATCATACTCTTCTTGCTAGCCTTAATAATTCCTTAAGTACTTTCTCAGATGATAAAATTAACTCCCTCTCCATAGATGAACTTAGATCCAAGTTTAATCTTTTAAAACTTGAACACAGATTCAATTTAGGCTTGACTGACAAATATAGACGCCTTTATTTTGATTCAAAGAAAGAAATAGATAAATTAAGGCATAAGAATAGCGATCTTATTGACGAGAAGGATCTTTCCATAAAAAAGGGAGCTAAAACCTTAGCAGATTTTCATAAAACTCTCCTTGACGTTCAAAAGGTCAGAGATAAACTTATCTGCGAGAATGAAGATCTTCTTGCGAGAGAGACTCAAATTCGATCTCGTCTCCTTATTAATAGCGATGATGAGTTTGCTTGGGATGCGAAGGTTCTTGACAATGCCAGAAATGATTTAGGTGTAAATGTTAGCCTTCAAGTTAAACAGGCGACTCTAATTAGAGATATGATTTCTAACAGAGAAGGTTATTAGCTAATCTTCTTCTTGCTAATTTCTTGTTTTCATTATTCTCTTTTATAAAATTTCTAACTTATTGTTATATTCTTGTAGAAGCTGAAAAAGGTTATCTTGAAAGAATCAGGGAGCTTGAACAAGAAAAGGATCAGCTCGCGAACACTCTTGCTGCTCGTAATTACAAATATTCACAACTGAAGAAGCAGTTTGTCATCACCACCGCGAACTTCAATAGATCTCTCATTGTCGTTCGCAATGATTCTGTTAAATTGGTCTGCGATGACCATGGAATTTCTCCTTCTGTATACCCTGATCTCGAGAAAGAAGTACCCGCAGTAATTTCAAGTCTTGACATCTCTGATAGTGAGGCTGAAAATTCTGATGAGGATGAAAATGATAGTGATGACGAAGGTGAAAAGTCCGGTGGAGAATAAAATAATGATGATAATGATAAAGAGGAAGAATCTGGCGATGAAGAGAAGTCTGATAAGGAGGATCGCGATGGATCTAACTAGTTCTTCTTTTTCTTTCTCTTGTTTCTGTAATATTGCCGCTAATTTGTAAATTTCTTTTGCCTCTTTTGTTTCTACCTGTAAGAATCAGAAAACAGTTCTTTTTCTGCAAGTTAATCAATCAATATAACTATTATTCTTTTAATTATCTGTGTGCTTGTATCTATGCATTTTTTATATGATAGATGAATAATAATTTCATCGCTCTCATGCATTCCCATACTTGCCTCTATTATTCATCTGAAATATAAAAATTGATTAAAGATTTAAATAAAAATCAAAATTTACCTTAACATTGTAACATCTGCGAGTACTATCGCAGTAATCTTGTGGTCTTATTGAGCCTTCTTAATTAAAGGTCTTACTTTGCCACGTTCTTTCTTTCTGCGACAAAATCGCAGGACATCTTTACATTTGCATCTATTAACCCATTGATCATGTCTTATCTTTATATCTTGATTGTATTGTGACAATATGACGAGTCTAAGTTCTCTCGCGAGATCAAAGTCTCGTGACATTGTCGTCTTGCGATGAAATCGCAGGACGTCTTGACATTTTCATGTAAAAACCCATTGATCTCATCTTAACATTGCTCTTGTGGCTTATTGCCTCTGCATCATTTATGTCACGCGACAATTTGACAGGCCTAAATGTTCTTGCGATCATAAAGCCCCATGACATTGCCGTCTTAAGACACTTATCAGCTCCCTAATGGAGGGTGCCTCCATTATCTTCCCCCTGGTTTCCCCTTCAAGGAGGGAACATCGGCCATACAAGACTAGATCCTACCATCCGGATCTGTCAACAACCAGTTGTGTTCGCAGTCTCTTGTCCTTTATGCATATATGGCTTATAGTTACAAGACTGCACCCTAAGTGGGGTTTTCTTCAGGACAAGTGCATTGTAGCCAAGACTTACCAAGGATGGCAAGAAAGTTTCATACGCTCCGGGCACCCTTGGCTCAACCGTTTACCTCGGCGCCTTGGTCATACTTTGCACTTCTTGGAAGAGATTCTCAGTCGTCCAACCAGGGTATAACCATATATAGTTGGAAATCCAAGATCTCTCTCCCGGATAGGTTTTCTTTAACCCCATCGTTTGCATGACTCGGGTTCCAGCAAGAATGGTATAACCTTATCGCTGAGTCATGTCAAGAGATACCCCCTCATATGACGCGCTATTAGGTCTTACATTTTCCTCTTACGAAATTTTATTCGCGAACTAGGGTGCACGCCATAAAGGTTCGTCCCATTCTTATGTCTCTGCGAAATTTTATTCGCGCTTCTCGCGAGTGTTGTAACTCTGATAGAATATCATAACTTTGATCATTTAGGTAAAGTTTTGCGATTCTTTCAAGCATAATATTTTGTTCAATTACATATTTTTCAAACAAATTATTCGCAGAGTTCTCTGAAGTTCGTCATTTTACCTCTTTACTTACTATTTTCTGATTCTGCTTTTCTGCTACGTTTTGTTGTTGTCTCTTTTTCTGCGAGACGCTAGTCATCAGCTTTCACGTCTTATTTTCGTTCTATTGCATCAATCATTAACCTTTCACATTTCTGTCGTTGCTTAATTTTGCACTTCCAATTGCCATTCTTTTCAGCTCTTTCTTCGCAAGACTTCATATCGATTTCATAACATTTCTTGCTTTCTCCCCAATCTCCTTTAATAACTCCGACACCTTTTGTATGAGGAAATTTGATACACTGGTGATAAGTAGATGCTACACCCAATATCCCGTGTAACCAGGGTCGTCATATCAAGTCATTGTAAGGTGATTCGATGTCCACAACACATAATAAGATTTTTGAAGATATTCCTTTGGTTTGTTAGCTGTGCCATTAAAACCATAGATTTTATATATTGACGGAATTAGATCTTCGTCTTTTCCTCCCATGGTTTTAAAGGTATGATAAAATAAGATCTCAACAGAACTCTCTGTATCTATTAAGACTCTGTTGATGGCACAAGAATCTTCAACTTTATTGTCATTCTCTTCATCTTCTTCTTGCATTTGCTTTGGATTAATCTCTAATCGTACGACCAGTGGATTATCGTTCTGCTCGCCAACCTCGGGTACATATTGCGCAGTGAAAGATAGAGTTTGCTTCTGCCACTCCTCTAATGGCGAGGATCTCGCGATGTTCAATATCTCTCTTCCATCTATATCTCTCGCGAAGACCCTGCTTAAAATATTGTCATGGAAATCCTCTATAGTTCTGCGTGAATGTACAATAGAATTACAAAACAAATTCTTTGATTTGACTCCAACTTCTATTACGAATGTTTTTGCTCCTTTTACAGCATTCACTCTGCGAGTTTCTGGTGCTGGTGGTAATTGTTGAGATTGTGGATGTCCTACTAGAAAATGATTTAACTTTCCCTGATCAATCATCCTCAAGATTATTCTATTCACATTCCTACAATCGTTTACTGTGTGACCATGAAAATGATGATAAAGACAGAATTCTTGATTTCGATTGTTTGGATGGGGTTCTTTTCCCATGTTCCACGGAGAGGGTATATTTTCCATTAAAATGATAGCTTCCCAAAAAATTTCTATGCTAGTATTGAGAGCGGGCATCTTAATTTCTTCCCTGATTATCCTCTGATTACCTTGTCCTTTAAAATTATTCTGCCTTTGTCCACCATAAGTTTCTTGAGGTTGATCGAGTCTTTGAATCTTATTATTACCACCGCGATTATAATAATTCTTCTCCCTTTCATATTCTTCCTGATCTCGACTGCCCATCGCTACTAATTTTTGTTGATTATCAATGACTACTTTCTCTTGTTGTGATTGCGAGGTGCTCGCTACATTATTTATCATTTTAGAGAGCAAACTTCCACTTGCCGCCAGCGAGATGGTGTTCACGATTGGGTATGATTCCATCTCATTTTGTTTCTCCTCCAAAGCAATGTATTCTTCCTGTAGTTCTCGCAATTCTGTCATGGTGATTGTATTTTTGATTCTGAAAATCTGAATGTACAGTAAATTAGTCGCGAACATTGCATTAATGAAGGATAGGATCAGATATCTTTCATCCACCCTTCCAGCCATTTCGCTACACATTGATTTCCATCTTATAGTTAAGTGCTTCAGACTCTCGCCAACTCTTTGTTTTAGCCCAAACACATCTTCAATACACGGCCGTGATGAATTGTTGCTGATGTATGCTCCTAAGAATGTAGCTTGTAAATGATCAAAAGAAGTTATAGTATTTTTTGGTAATCCCTCAAACCATTTCAACGCCTCGCCAGTTAAGCTAGATGCAAAATACTTGCATAACACAGCATCATGATTCTCCCACTGTAGCATACATCTAACATAATCTTTGACATGTTGAACATCACAAGTAGTCCCATCAAAAATGCTGGTTAATGCTGGTAAATTGTATTTTGGAGGTATTCCTCTTAATTGTACTTCTTGAGTAAATGGAGTCGTCGCAGCTTCTTCAATAGCTTCATCAAGTTGCCTTCTACCTCCTTCTCTTCTATTGCTTATCATTCCTCGCATTTCTGCTAACTCTCTCAGAATTTGCTCGTTCTCAGCTGAATTTTGTTTTATTGGACTTTTTAATGCATCTTTCCTTCTTCTGCGTTCTTGTCTTGAGAGACTTTGCGTATCTCCTTCTTCATCATCATCCTGTCTTTCTCTGCGATTTTCTATTTCACCATCCTCTTGAAATCGCAATTGCCTATCTTCTTCTCTGCGAATTTATTCATTTCTCCTCATTTCTCTTCGCTGTCTTTCTATTCTCCTTTGTATCCTATCATACTCCTCTTGAATATTATCATTATAACGATTTTGTGCACGTATTCTTTCTCGATTTTCATGGTTATTTTGTCGTACCGCCTCTCGAAATTCTTGCTATTCTACTTCTGCTCTTAATCTTTCTCTCTCGCAAGCCAAGCATGCTTGTTCAGTATAGTATCTTTCGATTTCTTCTTCGATTATTCTTTGATTCCTTTGATTCTCTCGCCCATTCAATATCCTCCTACCTTCCTCTGAATTCTCTTCTTCAATTTCATTGTTTCTTCTCTATTGATTTCTATTATCTCTCCTTCTCTATGATGTTGTTCTCCATTTAAATTTGGTACTTCTTCTCTAAAATTTCTCATTGGGGAATTTCGCCTTGGCTCTTCCCTGAATGATCTTGAATTTGATCTTACAGTACTTCTTGACCTCCTTATTTGTAACCTCAAATTCTCCATTCGTAGTTCATGATTTTGTCTTGTTCGATTCGCACGTTCCTCCGCCTCCAATCTCCTTTCTTCCTGTGTTCTTTGCCTCAGATCATCTATTGTCCCGTTTTCAAGTCCCACATGAACTAATTCCCCAGTCACTCTTTGATTTCTTTCTCCTTCTTCTCTATTTCTTAATTGTCAATTTTCTGCTTCTTCCATTGAATCCGACCTCCAAGTATGTACGCTCACTCTATCATAATCCACATCCCTATTTTGTGATTGTGCTTGTTGATTCGGCTGCTGATTTGAATTTTCCGCTTTATTTCTTGTTTTATTTCTTCCTGATCTTATTCTTAAAGATTCTTCTAATTCACATGTTCCCTCACCTGCAAGTCTTTTACTTCTTCTCACTGTCGTTGGTGGTTCTGATGTATTTCTTCTCCTTCTAGCCATTTCTCCAATTCTAACAATTTTTTCAAATCTTCAAGTTGCAATTTGAGATTTCTTAGACTGATTCTCCCTGTTTCTGGACGCCAAAATGTAGTTGCAGGATTTCCTACACTACACCCTTGTCAAGAATCTATGAAAATTAAGTCAAGATTGTGGATGAACAACAACACTTTTATTAATTCACTTTCAGGAAGATTTACAAGAAAGATCAAACCTCAGAAGTAAAACTTTCTTTCTGAAGTTTCTCTCTCCTCAAAATTCTCTCAGCTCTCAAAAATACATCATCCTCTTCTGAATCTATCGTGCCCTTTATATAGGGATTTACATAGTGGAAGACAACTAAGATTTCCTCCTAATTCGGATATACTCTGCGATCTCATCGCCATAACTTCAGTCTTCACCATCGCCAACTTTATAACCATCGTGAAGCAGACTTATTCTTCATATATCTTAAATCATTAATCGTTACATCACTCTTTTGTGACACTCGCCAAATGTTGTTGAAGAATCTTGCGACAATCTTGTCAAAGTGTTGTTAATGCTTGTAGAAACGTTTGGCCTTCTCGTAGAAATGTTGTTAATATCGCTGGAATAGTGTTGTAGCGATATTCTGGTACTACACATCTACAGAAGTATGCATTTTCCACATTATTTTCATTAACAAGGCTTTATTAAGCACCTCAAGTCTTCTAATTCCCAGCCCTCCTTCTTTGATAGGGGTACATACTTTATTCCAAGCCAAAGTGTCATATTTCCTTGTTTCTCCATCCCCTGACCAAAGGAAATTTCTCATAATTCTTTCACATATTTTTATTATTGACTTAGGCCATTTATACACTGCCATAGAGTATAGAGGGTAACTGGATAGAACAGACTTGATTAAAATCAATCTGTCATGGAATGATAACAATTTTCCTTTCCATCTAGCCAAAGTATTTTGCATCATTTATACAATTGGCCACAAAATGAAGGACTTGACTCTGCCTGGCATAAGAATAATACCCAAATATTTGTCTGAAAAAGAAGTAAACTCCATATGCAGTAAGTTAGAAATTTGTTGCTTCCTTTGAGGAGTACAACCATCTACAAAGCATTTACTTTTACTTTTATTTATAATTTGGCCTGAGCAATCTTGATATTGTTGTAGAAGATTGATTAAATTCTCTAAACTTCTCTTGGAGCCATTAGAAAAAATAAATACATCATCAACAAACATCAAATGAGTTGGATGTATACCTTTTCTGTTCACCATGGGCTGCATTTTGCCTGAATAAACCAACGGAATAAGTCCCCTGCTCAACACTTCTTCCATTAAAATAAACAGAATAGGAGATAATGGATCTCCTTGCTTTAATCCCCTACCCATGGAGAAGAAACCTTTTGGACCTCCATTAACCATTACAGAAACTCTAGCAGAAGCAAATAAGGTATGTAACCACTGACACCAAGCAGAAGAAAAACCAAACTTTTGTAACACTTGAAACAAGAAATTCCAATTGACAGAGTCATAGGCCTGGGAAATATCTAATTTTAACCCAACATTGCCACCCCTTCTTTTGAGTTTCATCTCATTTACTAGTTCTGAAGCTATAAGTATTTTCTCCTGAATACTTCTGCCTTTGACATATGCAACTTGTTGAGGAGAAACTAGTTTTACAATTAATTTTCCCATTTTAGATGTAATGATTTTAGTAAAAACTTTGAAACTCACATTACTTAATCCAATGGGCCTGAAATGATTAGGTCTTTTTGCTCCTTGTATTTTAGGTAGAAGAACCAAAAAATTAGAGTTTAAGCCCTTAGGAATAAACTTTATTTTCCAGCAAAACTGAACAGAACTAATAACATCATGTTAAATAATATCCCAGCATGTTTTGTAGAACATACCTGAGAGAATCCATCAGGCCCAGGAGCACTTTCTGCATCAATGTCAAAAATAGCTTGCTTGATCTCATCTGCAGTAGGTAAAGAATCCAACAATTGTTGATCTTCTTCTGTAATAAGAGTAGGAATCACTGCAAGTAATGAATCATCAACATTGACTTCTTGATAATGAAATTTCTTCTCAAAAAAGTTAACCAAAAGGTTTGCAATTTGATCTTGATTAGAAATAATATTGCCATCTTCATCTTCTAGTTCAGTAATTAGGTTATGAGACTGCCTAACCTTGATGTTAGTATGAAAGAATTGAGTATTAGCAGAACCTTCTGTGACCCACTTTATTCTTTATTTTTGCTTCATCATGGTACTGTATTGAACTTCTCTTGAGTTGAACTCATTTTGTGCTTGCACCAATTCATTTAGAGCATTGACATTATGAGGATCTCTATCTGAGATAAGAATTTTAGATTTGAACCCCTCCTTAGCTTCCTTGATTTTTCTTTGAATATTTCCAAACACATTCCAATTCAATTCCATTAATACTTGTTTCAGTCTTTTAAGCTTATGCATACAAACAAAAGCTGGATCACCTGAAACAGATAATGCCCAACTATCTCTAACTACTTGAAGAAAACCTGGATGATCAAGCCACATCTTCTGAAATCTCCATGGAACATTCTTTGGTTTAGGTACATTTGCACAACCACCAAATAAAGGAGAATGATCTGAAACTACTCTCAGGCCTACTTTATAACCCCAATCTGGAAATTTATCCAACCATTCCATATTAAACAAAGCTCTATCTAAATGACATAAAATTCTTTTATCACCATATTGGCAATTTGACCAAGAGAAATATAATCCAGTTTTTGGAGCATGAATTAACTGACATTGATCCATACATTCATTGAAGTCCAACATTGATCTCCTAGAAGGGGTTTTACCCCCCACTTTTTCTTCAATTTAAAGTACTGCATTGAAATCACCCACCACCATCCAAGGCCTTTTAAAATCACTAATCATTTGCATTTCAGACCAAAGGAATCTTCTCTGCACCAGTTTAACACTAGCATGTACTCCAGACACCATAACATCACCTACTGCCATTGTTATCATCTGACTTGTAATAGATACTACTGAAGGCACTGCTATTGAATTACTCCAAAATAACCAAATATTGCCCTTGTGATTAGAAGAAGAATTATGAATTACCATGGAATGCATTCCTGGAAAATTCAAATTGCTACAAAAAGAAGAAGTACAATGTATATGTGGTTCTGCAATCCAAACTAAAGAAGGAGAAAATTTATTTACTAAAGTTCTTAGTTTTTGTTGGGCCCTAGCTCTTCTAAGACCCTTTAAATTCCAATAGAGAACTTTCATGTTGGAGAGTTGGGGTTTTTTGGACCCCCTTACCAACATTTTTCCTGAAGTTATATTTATTTTGAACTCTGAAAGTATTTCCATTACCTGGTTTAACTGAAGGAGCTAAAACATTCTTAATACTAATATCCTGCTTATCAGATGATACATTTTCCTTAGTTTTACTTTTAGTACTAGAAGTAGATGCAATGGAAGACCAAGAAGTAAAAGAGACAGGCTCTGAAGTTACCTTTCCTGTTCCAGAATCAACAAATTTAACCACACTATTCTCTAATGCAGTAGATTCAGCAATATGAATCAATTTATGTGGTTCTAAGTCTGCCATAATATTTTCTTCTACACTAACATCATCCTCAACATTTTGTTCTTGATCCAAAGAGCTGAATCTACCACCTACCAGAGGGATGGCATCTGGAGCATTCAATTGTTGTGGAACATCAATACCAGTAATAATTGAATCAACTTTAGCTGGTTTTTCACAAGAACTAAGAACTTGTACAACTTCTTTTTCTGCTTCAACTTCTAATTCCTTACATATATCAAAAGGGATGCTAGCAGGAACCTGTCTGACATGATGAGAATTATAACCATTTAACTGATGCTTATTTCTTTCCACCCTACATTCTGAAATTAGGTGACCTACTATTTGACAAGCATTACAAAATTTAGGATAATCTGGTATCAAAATGTTCTGAAAAAAACCACCATATTTTGTGTTGATCCATATTTTACTAGGAATAGATTGAGCAAAATCAACCTCAACAAGTACATTTGCATAATAACCCACTTCACATCTTTTAGTAGCTTCATCGATTTTCAGAGGTGTATCAATTTCCTTGCAGATAGTAAACAATATTTTTTCTTTCCAGAATTCCAGACCTAAACCAGGTAATCTAATCCACACAGAAGCTTTTGAAGTTCTCTGATACTCTGGGCGAAAGTTAGATACCCAATTCTGAATTATTAATACTTGATTTTGAACTTCCCACATCCCAGCTTTGATATATCGCCGATCAACTTCATTATCAAGCTTAATAGTAAAAAATCCTTTTCCCAATGGTATGAGCTTACAGGTTCCTAACAATTTCCATTGATTTCTCAAAATAACAGCAGCATCTACAAACTTGATTTTCTGTAATTGTAATCTACCAATGAGTGAAAACTTCCAAGGACTTAATCCCTCTTCAAATAGATCATCAGGCAAATTAATCGATGGAGTATTTTTTCCAGCATCAAAATTATCAGTTCCAGCCATATTGGTGTTAGATTTAGGACTATTATCCATCAATCCAACCACCTAATCACCAGTAATCATTTAATCAACAATAGTATGAAAAATTTGTAGAAAATCACCTGAATTCTTCGATAGAATGGAGCAAAAAAAAAAACAATATTCGTGAAGAAAAAAAATCTCCGAGTAAATCGCCGATTCGCAGAGCGTAACTCCAATAGTGTGAGTTAACAGTGGATTATCACAAGATGTCTTTAGATCTACAAACAGTTCTAAAGATCCATTCGATACTTCGATCTAGATTGAGTGAATCTTATATCAGAAGAGAATATTCTCAAGAATAAACAAATTAGGTGCAATCAAAGTTTCTACAACCATTAGTCAATCAAATCAATCGAAAACTAATAACACTGCAATTATTTAGTTTCCCACCAACGGTACTCGTAGAGCTTCTTGATCCCACGGAAGTCTTTAAATGAGCGGTCGTAAGAGATTTTGCCTAATTAGGGTACTTTCCTCTCTGATTAGACATCTTCACTAGAAACAACAAAAAAATGAAGTTTGCCTAGCTCTAAGGATAGTTTGCTAGAAATGAAAACTTAGGTATTTATAGACCAAGGATCTTTGGACACCAAGGAATTTACAAAATCGAAAATATTATCAAGATATATAATGAATAGCAAAATTTGGTTTTCCTAATTCCAATAAATGCTTGTCCAAAATTTTTGGAATCTCTTAATAGAAAAACAACAATTAGTAAACGCACTAATTTTTATTCTCTAGAGATATGCATTTAATTGCTGGTAATTAAAGCATATAAGACCAAAAAACTTAATTAAAAGATTCTCAATTTATTTCGGCACAGGATATCCTTAAGTACTAAGGAATATCTTTGAATAATAAATGATAAGAGTTACTGAACGTGTTCAAAGTATGTTGAAATTTTTTCACTTTAAATCGTTATTCATATTTACATGTATTTACATTCTTGGAATCGATTATACAACACTTCCAAACAAGTTTTGAATTGGTTCACCTGTATTCCAAGATCACTATGTGATGATCAAATATCAAATCACATACATGGGTTCAATTGTTTCTACCAATCATTAGGATCAGTTATACCTTAATATGGAAGCACTTGTGATCGGTCACACAAGTTATCAGGACCGGTTACATCAATTACCAGGATCAGTTACATCAATTACCAGGACCGATTACTATATACTCATAGTATTGCAAGTGATCGGTCATACCAGTTACCAGGATCAGTTACCCCAATTACCAGGATCGGTTACACTAATTACCATAACCTGTTACACCAATTACAAGGATAGATTACACATACACTTTGTGATCGGTCACACCAATTACTAGGATCGGTAACACCAATTCCAAATATCGATCATACCATCTCATGGTAATTACTTAGGATCGGTTATACTAATTAATAAAAACTATTCATACCAAATCATAAGTCAGGTATTGTGATTAGTTATACCAAGATACAAAACAAAGTTACGATCGGTTCTACCATCTCACATATATTGGTAATCCAAAGATTTGCAATGAATAGCCGTACCAATAAGCCTAGAGATTTCCCATTCGATTCGTAAAACAAGTTCATGAGTGTACTTCCTTTAAACAAATGTAAAACATTGTTTCATAGGAAGAAATCTTCACCATAACCCATTCACATAATCATAACAATATATACAAGATTATGTCGATGTCATATCTATGAATTTCAAAAGATAAGCATTATACTTCGTATTCTAATTCCCTAATACTATGATCATACAAGTATGACCGTGTCACATTATTAGAGTATCATACAATATGTACAGCTTCACAGTTATGTTTTCAATATAGCACGACTTGAAAGATACATTATAAATGAAAGCAGTTCAAGTCAATATTACTAACCTCGAGAGGAAGGATGATGTTGTCGTTGTAGTTTACTTATTCTTCACTTTCTTGAGGTCTTCGAAGTAATACTTGTATGTCTCAACATTCCTAGACTTTCTAGTCTAACCTAAACGAAGTTTACTCTAGTAAACAATCAAACGAATTTAGATGAGTTTTGAGTCATTAAAATATGACAACCAAACTTGACATACCAACTCTTGGTCAAGTTATGCTCTAACAATATGGACCAATAACTTCAGGGTGTTAGGGTGAAAAGGCAAGGGTACCCAAATATGCCTCAAGCTAAAACTTTTCCTTCCTATAAGTCTTTTCTTAGAAAGTGATTGTCTATGGACTGAGTCGATACAATGCAACTAATCGGTTCACACTTCGTGTGATCGTCTATGGATACGAGATCGAAATAATACAACAACGAAGTATGTTTACTTGATACAAAGGTTCGGACTTAACCAAACTCAATAGGATTCACGTATCAAGTTAATAGGAATTAACGTTTGTGCAATTTACTTTAATTATAAAAATAATAATTATAATGCGGAAATATAAAGTAAATAACACAACAAGATTTTGTTAATGAGGAAACCGCAAATGCAGAAAAACCCACGGACCCAGTCCAGAATTGAATACTTTGAGGATTAAGCCGCTATACAAAATAAACCAACTTCGTATAGTTGAGACCAAGCATCTAAACCTATAGTTCACCTAGTTCCGTCTGTATTCCCACGCCTCCAACCTGTAAACAAGTCACGTACTTGGACCAATTCCTTTGGTTCATATTCCAAACAGTAAAGGAACAACAAATCTGTTTGGTATCAACTCTCTTCAACCAAGTGATATGAGTTGCACAAAGGCTCTTCTGTTTATATTAACATAAACTCCTTTGCCCGGTTCCAAGATCTATCTTATGTTCAATCACCAAAAGGTAATCGTTAAGATTAAGCCAATCAACACTCTTAATCCAAAGAACTGTGTTGATGCCGATCTTCTCAATTAATCAATTAAATCTACCACAAGGATAAACCAATTATTAATTGGATCCTCTTGTACCAAAAAAAGTATTGTGCACACCAAAGATTATAAACACCAAGTCAGAAATCTTCTATCTCTTCTTTGTCTTCAAATCTTCTAAGATCTTAAATAAACACATGCACACAACTACTTGAATCTCTTGTGATCAATCACACATAGAACGGAGACTGTTAACAATGGATTATCATAAGATCGTTTTTAGATCTAATAACAGTCTAAAGATCCCTGTTGAAACCTTGAACTAGTTTGAGTGAATCTTATATCAGAAGAGAAGATTCCCAAGCATAAATAAACTAGGTGCAATCAAAGTTCAACCACCGTTAGTCAATCAAATCAATACGAAAACTAAAGATAAACCGCAATATCTAGTTTCCCACCAACAGGTCGCGCTAGAGCTTCTTAATCCCAAAGAAGACTTTAAATTGGGCTGCCGTAAGAGATTTCACCTAATTAGATTACTCTCCTCTCCGATAGGCGGCTTTACTAGTAACAGTACAACAGAGGAAGTTTACAGTCACGAAGGATTAGTTTTCTAGAAATGCAAACTTAAAGTATTTATAGACAAGGAAGTTTGGACACCAAGGAATTTCCAAAACCGAAAATATTCTCAAGATATTTTTCCATATTAACCCAAATTTGGTTTTCATAATTCCTGTGAATGCACTGTCCAAAAATAATGATCGAAATATCCTTGGAAAATCTTTAACTAGCAAATACACATTACTAATTCTTATTTTCCATATATAATTAAAAACCTTAATTAAAAAGATTCTTGACTTATTTAAATTCGATCTTGGGATTTACTTCCTTCTTAGCTGTTAAGGAATATCTTTGAACCAATAAAAGAATACACATTAATGCGCATGTTCAAAGTGTGTCGACATCTTTCTCATGCAAGTCCTTTTTCATACTTACTCACTTGAAACCGATTTACCACACTTCCAAAAAAGTTTAGAATTGGTTCATCTGACTTTCAAGAACTATGTGATTGATCAAGTACCACTCAATCACAAACCATGGGTGTAACAGTTCTACCAAAACAAGTTTCGGTTCTACCTCCATGTGAGTAATGTGCATAGTTACACTAGCTTACCATAATTAGGCTGACTAGGTACTAGGATCGGTTCCCCCTTGCCTAAAAACGTATTGCACATGTTCATAGGATCGGTTCCCCTTTCTTCTATAAACCTTGATGCACCTCGTACAAGGATCAGTTCCCCCTTGTGATGTATTGCACCTCTTCATAGAATCCGTTCCTCTTTCCCAAATTTGGTCAGACACTCACAAACCCGATCATACCCCAGATGATTACTTAAGATCGGTTTCACTAATAAAAGTCATACCAATACATAAGTCAGGCCTCATGTGAATAATTTTACCAAGAACACATACAAGTCATGATCGGTTATACTAATCACAGATATTGGTCGTTCATAAGATTTGCAATGAAGAACAGCCCCAATAACGCCTGGCGATTTCCTTTTCGGTTCACAACACATATCATGAACTTACTTCCTTAGAACACATGTAAACATTGTTCCCTAGGATGAAATCCTCACCTCATACCCATACATAATTACAATAGCATTCATACAATTATGTTGATGTCTTATATACAAAGTTTAGTGGTTAAGCAAGAAACTTCATATTGTATTCCTTAATACTATGTCTATATAGAGTGTTCTTGCTTCGTAGTTTTGTATTTTCAATATGCACGAATTGAAAGATACGTTAGAGAATGAAACAGTTCAAGTCAAATATCACTAACCTCAAGTAGAAGGATGATGTTGTGGTTGTAGATTGCAAGTGCACAGTGTCGACAAGCAACACAGGGCAAGCACGGGTCGATCCACATGGACTTGGTTGGTGTAGAAGTGAAGCTATGGTCTTTACTACAACTGATTTATAACAAGGAGTAACAAAAAAGAGGGGTTTTGTTGTCGATACGAAAAGATGATGGTAGCGACTGAAATAACAAAAACAAGGTGCAAAACAATGATAAAGAGAGGATACTAGGTCCTTCAAATCCACCACTAACCTACAGTATGCATTCAACTGGTGATGTTATTCTTGTCCTTATAGCAGATAAGGGTGACCATCAAATCTGCCCTATATCTAAGGTGTTTCTCCAATTGACAGTTTAATCATAACTAAGGTATCTTTTCAAAGCACTAATTGTCTTCTCAGGGTACAATTTGTCTAAGGATCAATAACAGTTTGGTTAAGCTTGAGTTGCAGCATAATCAACACAGTGGTATTCTAACTACAATGGATACATGGCATACACTGTGAGAGCAAAATGTTGATGTACTTAGATTAAATTCTATCTTAAAAAAGTTTAAGCATTCAAAAACACACACAAAGTATGAATAACACAATAACATGCTAGGGCTTCATCTCAACCCTAGTTATTGAATTAAAACATAATGATAACACTAAAAACAAACATAAATTACTGCTTGGTGCACCGGCTACTCCGGGATTTATCGTAGATGGAGGTGCTGCTGTTTTCTGCAAATGGTCGGGGAAGGGGAAGAACTGGCAGAGAAGAAAGAAGAGAGGAGAAGAAGAAGAACAAACTGGGTTTGTGTTCTGATTGAGTTGGGTGAAGGGGACAGACATCTAGGGTGTGAGGAGGGAATAGCATGTGTTAATGCACGGCAAGGAGAGGACGTTGGATGCAGCTGCTAGATCAAATCCAACGGCTTAGGATGAAAGCGGGCTTGGATTCGGGTCTTGGGTAGTTTAAGCCCAGGTATTTGTAAATGGGTTACAACTGATGCGCAAGCTGGCTGCAACTTCTCTTTCATAGTCGCTAGTCTTTAATTTTCTGCTTCTTTTGGCTTCTCAATTTATTCAAGCTTTATTTAGTACCTAAAAAAACAAAATTAATTAGTACAAGTATTTATTCTTGAAAACAAAGAAAATACAGAATTCGGGATAATATATGATTTTAAAGAGCAAAAGATGAGTTAATTGCCAATGAAAATGTGTAGAAATATGCACTATTTGGCACTCATCAGTAGCTTTGTACTTCTTCAAGTCTTCGTAATACTTGTAATGTCTCACCCTAATACTTTCAAGCTAACCTATACGAAGTTGACTCTAGTACATTTAAATCAAGCGACTCTTAAATGAGTTTTGGTTCACTAAAATATGACAACCAAACTTGACATACCAACGCTTGGTGGTTTCAACCGAGCTATGCTCTAACATAGGGTATGCGCACTAGGTATGTGTACCTTTATGATCACAAATATTTATAATCTTAGGATATGCGGACTGGGTATGCGTACTTACATATATTCTGGAAATCAGATGTTTTAAGGTTACGCGTACCTACCATGTGTCCAGATTTCAGTTATTCCGAAAAATCTCTTTTATGTTTTTAAATATTCCCAATCGCCATAAATTTGAAGTATCATCGCTTGGGCAATCTCCAAATGATCCACAAAAATAGTTTTTGAACAATAAATTGTTTTTAACAAATATTACTAATAAAGGAAAACCCATTGCTAAAATTATATTCCGAGATGTTTAACAAGGCAAGACTGATTCAAAACTTCTTATTTGCAATATGAAATCTATTAAATCATATGACATAGTCTCATAAATATATAATGGTAATGTCGTGACTAAATAGGATGGTCCAGTCTTCACATACTTCTTTGTCGATGAAGTTCTCTAAAGGTCTTCGTTTGATCTTCAACCTTCGATATTTGAGGGTTATTCTGTGATGTTTGATACTCAACTACCATACTCTCATCCTAGTCCAGGACTTGACTTTAATATATGATAGGTGTTGTAAACACCTTGATATTTTATCTATTGTTTATGCTTTCTTTGCCTAGTTTCTTGTAAAATATGTATCTTATGTTTGTTTTTGAGTTTATCAGGTGTAATGGAGTCATTATGAGCAAAATAAGGATAAAACGTCCATTTGGAGCTTAAAGGCCAAAAAGGTTGATTCACAGTCGAGTCATACTTGGAGCAGACTAGGCTATGCAGCAAAAGATGTGAAGAATGAGTTGTCAATTCCATGCAATTGACAATTGAGCAAGAAAATAATGGGCAGTCGGTTCTCTGTAACTGACAGCCAAATATCCTTGGTTGACCCTTATCCATTTCACCAAGGTGGCCATATCCACTGGATTTTTCCTACACAGCCCTAAAGTCTAGAGAAGATTCATATCTTTTCGTATTTTCTTCCCCTGAAAGTGAAAGGAAGAGATGAGTTAGCAGAAGGATCAAGAAATTAGAGAGGATCAATGAGTTTTACCGATTCCTAGTAAGATGGGTTTGATTGCAGCTGTTGATTGAAGCATCGAGAGAAGAAATTGAGAGGGGATATGTTGAGAACCATCAGGGTTTCAAAGAATCATAAATGGGGTTTTAAAATGAGAGAATTGAGAAGTTGGTGTTGTTTAAATGATGAAATTGGATCTTGATATGGGTTGCGGCTGATAGAATTGATTTAGTAGAGGGGGTTATGTTTATTGCCATGAAGTAGACAGAATAAATTGCAGTTTGAGTGTTTCTGATGATCTCTGGTGAAGGTTGAGGTTAGAATGGGAAGGTATAGCAGTGCAATCTGTTGTTGATGAATTGGCAGAGCTACAGGTGCTGTGAAGCAAGCAGTGGTGATTAAATGGGAATTATATTTGTGATGTTGTAGCTACATATTGAATGCAGTATTGCTGGTTGGTTGCTGCTCGATATCAGTGAGCTGGGAATATGGACAAGGTGATGGTCTGCTGTTGCTGCAAGGCAGTGTGATGGAAATGGAGATTAATCGAGTCTCTGGTGGTAGTGGTGATGGATTTAGGTTGTAGATGACAGAGTGGTGATGGTGTTGGTCGTTGCAAGGGTCTTGGTGACTGAAGGCTGTGCATGGTTGTGTGATGCCTGAGTTGCAGTTGAGCTGAGCTTGAATTGCTTGAGCTGTTGAAATGCAGGTGGTCTTGTAGTTGTGCAAGGAGAAGGTTCAGGCTTTGTGTTACTGCCAGGTTCAATGGTTGTATGGAAGGCTTGATTATTTGGTTAAGAATTGGTTTTTTTGTGCCTGAAATTCAGATGGAAAAGCGCTGGAAATGGACTGCTTTTGTGAGTCTTTACAAGGAGTTGGGGTTTAGAGTTTTTGGCAGAAAACAATGTCACTAGTGCAGCTGGACTGAACCATGTTCTTGTCTGTTGTATCCATGGTTAAGGGCAGTATACGAGGGGTATTTGTCAAGGGATAGGACCTGACTTAAAAGCCTACATGATATGGAGATTTGGACGCAGTTTGGGTCCGTGAAATTAGTCACCAAGCGGTGTTGTTGCCGTTGGTTTGGCAGACACGGATGCTGGTATGAATGGTTTTGAGATGGATTTGGTTCTTGAGTTGTAGAAAGTGGCAGTAAGGTTAATGGAACTAAGGAAGTAATGGAAATGAGTGCAGCTGAACTGCAATGGGCAGTGACTGGAGCTACAGATGGTACTGGTGATTATGAAGTGTAGTAGAAGTTATGTCCTGAGCTGCGGTGGTCATGGAGGGTTCATGAAGCTATAGAGAAGTTGGAGCTGTAATAGATAGAGCTGAGATGTTATTCTAGATATGGAAGTGATGCTAGCAAGAGAAGACGATGCAACTGAAGGCACTCATGATTATGGAATGGCTTGAGCCTGGTGGCATATGCAGTGACTTGGGTTGAGGTGGATGGAGTAAGATGCTGCCATGGTTCGATTGTTGAGTTGATGGCGCATACAGGATGTCACTTGTGTTGTGGGTTGAGTACATATGTGTGTAGTGAGTGGATGTGTTGATGCTGATGGTCAAGAAGAAAGAATTAGAGCAACAATTGATGCAGCTGCAGACCAGTGTTATTGAGGCAGTAGGAAGTGCAGTGGGTTAGCTAGATTTCAGGGAGAATAGTTTGGGTTTACTGGTCTTGTTGCTATTGATTGGATTTGAGTGCCAAGTTGCTGGTTTGAATTGAGTTTCATCTGAATTTGTGTTGTGACAATGGAACTGAGTTGACTCAACCCAGTGAGTTAGGTGACGTGACTCAGACCAGATGGATTTGGTTCTGTGTTGAATGGGCTTTACTCATGGGCTATCTGAAGCGACTGATTTTTGGCAGAGAGGTTGCGACCTAAGTTAAGGACCTGAAGGTGATATAAAAGAAAGATCTCTCCATTAGGGGGAGGTTCTTCTTCTACTTTTACTTCTGCCTAGGGTTTTGACAACATGATAGTTTTATTGCTTCTTCTTGTTTATGAACTCCATTGATATGATTAGATAACTCTCTTTTGGTTAAGGAAAAAATTGGATTTCCAAGCATGAGTTTTGTTCAATAAATTAGTTTTGTCTCCATGCTTTATTGCTTACTAGCCCTTAACCCGTGCCGCAACGGCACGGGCCATGATGTTGGTTTATTTTTAATATATCGTATAATTTGTGTCCCGAATACTTATCAACTCCTTATGATTTAATATGTGTTTGTCATAAAAATAGTTGGATTTTCCTCTCTTTTTTTCTTTGTTTTTTTCTTTAATATTTTACCGCCGGAGATTTGCTCAAACGAAAGAAATATAATCTTAACTTCCAGACACTTTTTTATTTAGGTTTATTGCTTATAATGAGATAATGCTCTACATGAACATGGAAGTTTAAATATTTTTTGGAAATATGTCGTCGTGGCGCTCATCTCAAGAAATCAACTAATCAATATCGTCCATAAAAGTATCAACATGCTCCTATTTCGCTCCAGCTGACTCATCTATCATGGTCATGTTGTCGATACTCCAAATAAGCAGAGAATATAATTTTTTGCATCGAACGAACGATACAAACTATCCAATGTGACATGATTTTCCTGTAATTTTTCAACACCCAATAGATGACAATGTTTAAAATGTGTACCCATTACCTTTTCGAAGGGATTGTATATATGCGAACCTCTGCCATTAAATGTTCAACAAAATATTTTGCCCAACAATTCGTCTTAACGAAGGCTATGGTAACTTCAAAAGTCTTTGACATTTTGTCACTTCTGTATGTTCCTACCTTCACTTGGAATACAATATGGCGACACATTACCTCATAAAGAACCTTGAACACATATTGTACTCCCTGATCATATTTCAAATTAATAGGTTGTCAATAGATCCTTTGCCAAAAGTTGACATATTCAACGTTGAATATTCATAAAAAAAAATTATGGTATTGTGGATCGTTGCTTTTTAAGATGTTAGTTTTCAAAATTGGCCTCTTCAAGTCTCACGGCTTTCTAAGTTTATATATCTTGTTTGTTTTTAACATTTTAGTTAGGCATATTATGTTTGTTACTAACTTTAAACTTGATGTCATCTTCTACTGTGAACTTTATGTGATTTCAGAATCGAAATAGTTATAGCTCTTTCATTCGTATCAAGTAATCCGTTGTATATCCCAAAAATTCTTCTACAACAATTCATTTCTTTTGTCGTTTCCGGACCATCGGTAGCCATTATTGTCAAATGCAATATGACTAATTTTTGTTGATGTTATGTATTTGCAATGTTCATTTTTCTTAAATAAATAGATTGTGGAAAAACTAAAAAAAAAAAAAAACATAAGTATTACATCGGGTCTAAGTTATTATATCCAAAATACTCGGACATCATTTCGATGCCTTGTTTCCTCAAATTACTCATTGCATTCTATACAAAGTACATGCAACACCAATCATATGCGAACTGAGCTATTTGCGCAAATGTGGTCAATGTATCCCTTGCATGTAATAATAATAACAACACGTCATTTTTTTCTTCAAGGCATCCAGTTGTAAATGGTATGAATCTAATAGATTTGAATTATACCTCAATCTTAGATATCACATTCTTCTCACATAACATATCAATTGAGGAAGGGCAAATCTTGACCACTCTTTACTTAGGCAGAGTTAGCCAAACTATGTTTTGTAATTGTCTTACGTGAAAATTATTATTAATCCATATTTTAGTCACCTCCTATCGAAGCCGATCTAATTAGTCCTATAGAAAGTTAATCTTCAAATTTTGACCTTATCTCTTGACCAAATTATTGAAGTATTCTCAGTCATGTTCTGCTTTGTGTGATCTACCCATCTGTGTCTACTCTACCTTTTAACCCAGTGAATGAAACCTATACATATTGATCCATAATTTGATATTGTTGATTTGTCATCAAGAGGTCGCATGATTTGAGAATGTAAAATATAAAAAATATTCTATAAACATCGGAGGCGAAATTTAGATTCATGATTTAGAGTTTTTTATGATGATTTTGATAAACAAACATAATTTTCAAACAAATATTTTAGAATGCAAATACATTTTCCCGGTCAATAAGGTTTTATATCGGGAATTAAGTGAAAGTTGTTGTATTTGTAGGTAGTTGTCGCAAAACAAATCTACATTGATGGTCTTTCAGGAAAAAGAATGTAATAGTACTTGAGAGAGTGATAATGTTCTCTTACGCGGGTACACCTATTTCCTTTATATAATACGGGTGATCGAATAATCATGATCATATTGTCTTATACGTTCCGGTATCATCCTCGAAATATTTGGTTTTTGTCCTTATCAATCGTGCTAAAAACAACCAATTACATCTTTCACAATACAATGTTGCATGTTTTGTGAAGATTATTTTTTTACTTGGTCAATAAAACTCACTAAAAAGCAAAAACTATTATTATACACTACTATTAACAACACCCACCACCATAAAAACCATCCACCGCCACTATTTGTTCCACCAATAGTAATGTTACCGTTATGAACAATCAATGAGACACTAATTAATAAAATGTATAAAAATGGTTAAGTTGAACAAACCCCATCGGTAAATTTATCTTTGTCAAGGACAAATCCTGACCACTCTTTACATAAAAAAATCGATATTCGTGTCGTTCGTTTAGTTATTACATAACATGGCAATTAATTGCACCAATTTTTTTAAATAGACATGTGTTTTATCGAGTTTATTTTAACATTAGAATGATCAACCACGTTTTATACTTTATAATATAACGTTACACATTTCGTGGCGTTACGAAATTAGCATAATATGTTTTTGTTCACCAATACCCGCCACCACTATAAAACCAAATCCACTTTTTGTATCCACCACCACCTAGTGGCGTAGCCAAGGGTTGACTAACCTGGCTCTAACCCCTTAAATTTTTAATAACTACATAAATTTTTTAGTTTATTTTATAAATAGTACTTTGTCCATATATATTTACAGTTTAGTCCACCAAAGTTTACATTTTTTTTAATTTTTTTTTAAAATAGACCTCCTCAATGTCAATTTTTGATTCCACCACTGCCACCATCACTTCCACCCATCCCATGTAGGTTGTTGGACGCAATTCTTATTTTCAATCACAAATGCGATGTATAAGGTTTAGATTGAACAAAATTTCGTCAATTGATTAGTTTCATTTTTTTTCGTGTATATTTTTTTTTTGTATTGCAATCAATTTTATTTTAACATTAAAAAATCATGATTTATACGGTATAGTACCAAAGATAACAGGGGTACCATTTGGGTGATCCAACTACGATCATGAAAATATTGTCTTGTATGATATCTTCCCTGAAATATATGGTACCTTCCTTTATCAAAAGTGTTAAAAACAACCAACTACATCTTCCACACTACGATGTTATCGATGTTATAATGAGAACATAAAATTAATATTGTCCATCACTACTCACCAGCATTCACCGTCACTACTTCTTCCACCACAAACCAGGGTCGAGCCGTATTTTTAGGAGAGAGGGAGAAAAAATTCTTGGCAAGTTGGATACATGTGAAAAATGGACTTTGTATCCCATTTTACGATAAAAGAACAAAAATAAATATAATTGTGCTTGGCTCCGCCCTTAACCACCACTAATCTTTCGGCCTCCACCTCTTCTACTACTCATTGTCGCAGAAAATGTCTATTGATATTATTTATCAAAATTACTTATTATTTTAATGAATTTTATTTTTATAGAAATAAATATTATAATTAATTAAGAAAACTTTTATAATTAAAAAATGATTAGTCATTTATTATGAGCAATTAGTGAAACACTAATTAATAAAACACTTTATAATGAATATATTATTTATTATGTGCAATTAATGAAACGCTAATTAATAAAGCAATTATGGTATTTAAGTTGAACAAACTACCACTGTTGATTTATCTTTTCTATCAACTCCAACCAAGGTGGAACACTGGTTAGAGGACACTCTTATGACACAATAGGTCATGAGTTCGAACCTCACTGTTATAATTTTTGAAATTCCATGTCTTGACTTGAGTATTCATTTTTCATTCATAATATTTGACATTGTAATGAACGCCACACATGCGAGTTGTAAGGGGTGGTGTGAGGAACCACAACCCTTGATTTATCTTTCCCACGGACAAATCCTAACCACTACTAACAAAGGCAAACTTAGCCTAGTTTTGTTTTGTATTCTTGATGATTCACTATATATATTGTTATATGATTTGAAAGCTTGTTTAGTCGAGTTGCGAATCGGTTGAGTTTGTTTTCATATCTATTGCTAGATTAGGGTTATTATACGCAAAAGTGATAATTTCTGATTGCAAGTAGCATAGTTTTGAGTATTGCTTGTAGTGATACATCCTAGTAGTCACAAGTGGATCATAACCTTTGCTAAAACGGATTAGTGCTTTTACACATTCGTTTGCATTGATTAGTCTTATTTCATAGAACTTAGTGCTCTTAGGGAGTTAAACTTAATTGTGTTTTTACACTTTAGGTTGCTTTCTAGGTTTATTTCACATTCGCATCTTTTAATGTGTTTGTTGATGACAAGAGGGAATTAGCGGGATATTCTTGCGATCAAGGTATTCTAGGACTTTTAATAAAATGAGAGATTAAATATCAATTCTACATATTGTTAAAAAGCATGTTTGTGAATGAAGATGAATCCTTAACCAATATCTCTTCTATTTGATTTGTTTGCTTATTTCTTTCTTTGCTTTTATATTTGTTTGCCTTATTAAAAATCAGAAAAATTCCCCGTGTTATTTATAGGAAACCAAAAATAACTTGACAACCTAATCCTCTCTATGGGAACGATCCTTTCTTTCCCTTGCTATATTTATATTTTGAGTAGTGAGAAAGTGTAATTTATTTTTGACGCATACGACAACGATTAAATTTTGGCGTCGTTGCCGGGGGAGGCAGTGGTTGTCACTTGATTTTGGTTTCTTATTTTTTTAGTTTTGTTTTTCTTTTATTTTCTGGTTTTTAACCTTGGTTTGAGAATCTTATTTCAGGTACTTGTTTCTCATGGAAGGAGCATACTACATGGATGGATACGGTTTTCAACAACCTCCACAATATGACAACTACCAATTCCAGGGGTATAATCAAAACTAAGTCATTGGTTATGACCAATATTCCATGGAACCTTATAGTTTTCCTCAACAACCTTATGGCGGGCACGTGTGTGAACAACCACAAGGATTGGAGGATTCTTATGCTCGTGAACAACAAGTCTCTAACTTGTTAGACAACTTTTCCAACTTTGTACAACAAGAGTTTCAAAAAGATAAAGAGGCTACAGAAGAGCAACTCCAAGAACTTCGTGAAGGTATTGCTAACTTACAAAGAGATATCGATCAATACAAAAAAGAAAGGTATGAAGAAGAATTTTGTTTTCAAAACAATAATTATTCTAATATGCTTGTGGTTTGTGATGAATATTTGATTGATGCTAATGTTGAAAAGGGGCAACCTTTGGGGTCTTTCGTTGATAATTGTGTAGTTAACTCAACTCTTGATCTTAATAATGATCATTCACCTATTCAAAAGGATGAGTTTGAGACTAGCAACACTAAATTCAGTGATGACCAACTTTATGTTAACTATGAAAGTGATGATGATTATGAAGATACATCGCTTGAACCAACTCATGGTGACATTTCCCAAAGGTGTAAATCGGAATCTTTTTGGGATCAAGATGAATACGAAGAGGACTATGATAACACTTCTGTAGATAACTCAAGCATTGATCTTAATAATGATCAATAGCCTATTCAAAGGGTGGAGCTTGAGGATGATGCATTTTTGAGTGTTCTAAAAAAGTTCCTCATAGTGAAATTTGGATCTGCAGTAGAGCATGTGCCTAGTAACGAAGAGGAGTATTTTGAGAATGAAACCGATTTTACCAATATTGTGGAAGACCCAATTGAGCATGCAAAATATTGTAACGAAGATGTTGATGTCGAGACTTTGGTTAAGGCAGAAACGAATGAAGAATTGTTGCAAGTTTCAATAGAGGACCACGATGTGCAAGAGGTAAGTAATTCACTTGAAGTTTCTAAGGATGAAGAGGATACTATAATACAAGACTTGCAAGGTTTTTCTAACCCTTTGCCTATTAATTCTTCTCCTTTACCTCTTATTGGTTTGAATGTATGTGCTTCGAGAATATTATTGAATGACTTTGTTTCTCGATTTCCGCCATTAGAGACCTTTGATTCTCATACTATGCAGGTTTGCAAAGAAGAAACCATAGAAGTTCCTTATTTCTATGTTCTTTATACACTTCCAAGTGTAGAAAAGAATAAGTGTGGGGGGAATGTTTATTGGTTGATAGCTTCGCTTCTATTTTCTTGTACTAATATTTGTGCGAAGCGATTGTTTGCAAAACAGGTTACATGGAAGGATCCCCAACTATTCAGATTATTGGTGTATGGGGAATGAATTTTGCAAGGATATAGTCGGGCTGACGACTTTAAACCAAGCGCTAAATGGGAGGCAACCCATAGGATGAGTATTTCTTGTCTTATTCTTATTTTCATTTTCTTGTCTTGTTTTTAGTTTTTTCTTATCTTGTATTTTATTTTTATGATTTCTTGTCATATTTCATGCTTGATTTCCCACCTTGACTTTCTTTGGACGATTCAATTTACATTGAGGACAATGTAAAGTTTAAGTGTGGGGGAGTGGTTAAGCATTTGCATTGTAAAAATTTCAACTTTTCTTGTAAATAGTGAATAAAAAACCTCCAACTTGTGGTTAGTTTAGAGTCACATAGTATACATGTCGCTAAGATTACATCGATATTCTCATAAGAGTGACTGAACTTAGAGATGACAGAGAGCATGATCGGGTTTCTTACTTGTATGAGAGTTAAAGTTGGATTTAACCATGCCAGTGGCAAATAAGGTGCAGACTGAATTCGGTAGTAGAGTAGTGGTCCCCTATAGTCATGTTACATCATGAGAGGCACCGACCTTCAATTCTTTGTACCTGTCTAAATATGTGCTTTTAGAGTGTGTGTCACCGTACGTAAATTCCGGGTAAAATGGTGAGCTACCCAACCTCTCACCAATAGAAGCACTATTATGATCTCTTGAGTGCTATTTTATCAATCATGATGGTGACATCGAATTGCTAACTTACATACCACTTGTAATGTTGTTCGCAGTTAGCACCATCCACTTTATCTCTCTCTACACCAACAGATCCATAGAAAAACCATCATCATCAACAAGAGAAGCATCACAAATTCGAAGGAAAGTTGAAGACGTTCAAGGTTTGCAAGCAACAATACACAAATGAGCAGATTTCAGATTTAAGTATAGCAACAAGACAAGGAGCATAATTATTACAAGTTGAAGACTATTGTACAAGAGTGAAGATTATCAAGATGAGAATTCAAGAAGTTTATGATATCGAGACATACAAGTTGTGAAGAATCAATCGCTAAAGTACTCACACCATGACCTTTGTACTTGCATTTTTATTTTATCTTTATTTGTATTTGTTTTAGTTTTTCTTGTCTCACAAAAAAAATGAAAAAAAAAATGAAAAGAGACAAGACAAGAGAAAAGTTCATTAGGTTCATCATTAGTTTAAATTTTTTGTTTTTTTTCATTTTGTATTTACTTTATTTATCTTGCATTTTAAAAAAAAAATTGAAAAAAAAAGAGAAAAAAAAAAGAAAAAAAAAGAAAGGAAAATTCATTGTATCATATTTTGGTTTGTTTAGTTCGTTTTTGGTTTTGTATTCATTAAATAAAGCCAATGGAAGAAGGAATATCCATAAAGAAGTTTCAAGCAACAAGAATTAGAGGAAAAAATCATATTGTCAAGATTCTACGAAGTTCAAGATTTCATCATCAAGAGTTGAAGACCGAAGACGTTTCAATGGATGCTTTGAGAGTGGTGCTAATTGCACGTCGAACGGATAACGAGGTAAGTAAGCATATTCCCACCTTAGTTAAGTGGTTTATTTCCTTTCTTAGGGATCATCAGAAAAAAGGGTTTTCAAAATGAATAAAAGATGTGGGTTTTCAAACAATTCAGAGGGTTTTTCCTTCCTACTATTCAACGTGTCGCAGGATTATCTCTTCATTCCTACCTGGACACATGTCTGACCCATAGAGAGTTGTTTATTATTGAGAGCAATTTCATAAAATCCTTTCTTTTGAGGCAGAGTCAAGACTTTTGATCACTCCGAACCCAAATTTCTTTCGATAAGGGATGGTTATTTCTCTCTTAACTTTTAAGGATGAGATTGTGTTCATTTATGTGTATAACTTCTTATGACTAGTGTAGATGAAATTTACTACAACCTACATCCAAAGGATAGAAAACTTCTACTCATGCAAGCAAAAGTAAGGACATGATGATAGACACAAGGATATACGTGGTTCAGTATGATTACCTACGTCCACAGGGTGAAAGGATGAATCTTATTACTTCAAGGTGTTACAATGGTGCTGCTCTTTCAAGTGAACTCCCTTACAAAGTGAACTAGCTCTCAACTTTACTTCTTTCTCTTTCGATTACAACTCTCTCCTCCCAAAATATCCCCCCTTTCTTTTGGATACAAGTTCTTCTATTTATAGGGGAGGCTACATACAATCAAATTAGGGTGTTGGTCACAACATATCTAACATGAAGTCCTGTCATCGGGCCCGCCTACATCGTCCCTTCTTCCGTCACTGTGGCCGATGTGCTTTGATCCCTTTGTAGTCCCTTGTTTGAGGCGATCCGCTCGGGTGTTCTCTTGGTGCGATGTCGCCCTTCCAACCTGTCGCCCTTGCATCTGGCCGATACGACACGTATCTTCTTATCCCTTTGACTGCCACTCCTCGGTTGACCCAATACTTCTCGTTTACCGGCTTTGTCAGAGGCATGAGGTCGAGTCTTGTCCGACAGCTGTAGAGTGATCACGTCCGATGCACGTGGCTCCTTAAACTTCGCGCCTTCCAGCCTTTATCCCGTGCTTTTCGTCTCTTCATGTTTGTGTATCTCATAGATTGAGATGTTGCCACCTAGCCCTGGGGATAATTTACACCTACATTTATGCCCCTTCTTTCGCTCGTGTGACAGACACGAGTGGAAGAAAGTCTTCCCCGCTTCCCACGTCCTCGTTCATGCCGAGATTTCCGCCATGCAGTCCCCCAGTAACTCCACTTTATCGCCGGTTACAACTTCTCTTCTTTAAATAGTCCAACTCCTATTTTCTTTCTTCTTCTTCACCATTTGTTTTTTTAGCCTCCAGACGCTGCAACTTTTTCTTCGAGATTCTTCATCATCTTCTACCTCAGTAAATCCTTGTCTTCTCGATTTTCTTCCTTCATCTCTTTATCTCCGAGTGCTACAGTGGCTGCAGTTACATTTTCGTCGTCCCAACCTCCTTTATCGATTTCCGAGTTCTGTACTATTCCCGTTCATGGCTTCTTCTCCATCGATGACTGAAAAAAGGTACGTGGATGATGCTTTTTCTGAGAATGATGCTTTTTCCCTTGCTTCCCTGTTTTCGTTTGATAGTCCCTCTAAGTACGATGATCGCGCCATGAGATCTATCTTTCCTGATGATTCTCCTTCTATTTCGTGCAGGTCCGAGAAAAGGGTGAAAGATCTCTCTGATAAAGAGTTCATTGAGCAGTTGAAAGAGAAGTACGATCTTCAAAGTTACGAATTTACCCTGATCACGGGCCAAAACAGCCTCCTGAAGAAATCCTACATGGATAAGTATGAGCAGTCGGCTGACTGCGTGGTCATTACTCAGGTTCAGCTAGAGCTAGGACTTCGTCTCCCTTTGTACAACCCCGATAGCCCTTTTTATTATGAGGTTCTCTCCCATCTCAAGCCTTATCGCGCCCTGGCTCAATGGAATGGCAACACTTTTCGCATTATGGATGAATGGAGAGCTAGCCGAGATGGTCACGGTTCTACCGCCGAGTGGTCGACCTATAAGCCCGAGCACGCTGCACAGTATACTATTGCCAATTTCCTTATCAACTATCGAGCCGGTACCTCAACCAACGGTGATCTTGCCGGTTTTTCTGCCGGTCCCCATCATCAGAGAACCATGCCCAAGGGTGTTGAGAGGATGATGCTGGATGCTGATCCCATGGGCCAAGGTTCTAACAGGCGACCCCGTCACACCAATGATCCAATCTATCCCCGAGTTCCGCTCCTTGTCCGAGGTCCTATTTTACATGGTAGCTTTCCGTCGCCTTCATTTCCGGCCGGGCCTTATCCTTTCTGGGTAGTTAACGATGACAGGGACGATAAGGTATGTGTCTCCTTCTACTTTCCTCAATTTCTAACTTGTTGGTTCTTACACGGGTTGGCTATTTGTTGTCGTTAAATCCTCATGGCGACTCTACCAAGGCTGCCGCATCGTCGAGAAAAAGAGGTACTAGCACAAGGGTTGAGGAAGACCAGGGGAAGGTAACAAACATAGTGTTTTTATTATAAGTATATGTACTTGCCCCTGTTTTTTTCCTCCACATGTTCTGACGAGAAGCCTTGTATAGAAATTCCCTAGGCGTGATGATGATGAAGCCGATGTGGAGGAGATTGACCCCCAACCTCTTAGACGTAATCCTCATAGGGGCAAGCATGTTGTTGCTAAGCCACAACAAAGTCAGAAACCAATCTTCAACATCCCCGATGAATATGACATATTCGGCGAGGATTTCTCGGATGACAAGGGCGATGGGAAGGAGATGGGCGAGAATGTTGGTCTTGAGGTGGTCGTTAATCCCGAATTGGCCGACAAACAAGAACCCCTAAAGGCGCCCGAGCTAGGAAATACTGTTAATGCTGAATCAAAAGTACTTCATCGTCTGCCCCAGATTACTGGTGGGTCCGGTGTTGAAACCTCTTTTACTCTCTCTGGACCTATCATGAATTCTCTTGGAGCGCTGACTTCCCCCGACTTCGGTGCGTATACTGATGAGCAAATGCTTGCTGCCGTGCCCTTGTATTGATATATGGATCAGACTCTTGATACAGTGGTGAGTGACTCTGCCTGTTTGGGTGACGCCGTGCCCTTGGTTTATTCCTTGTCGTCTCCTACCGTTCTAACTTGTTTACTTGTATCATATTTTTAATCGTCATAGGGAAAGGCTGCTGGTGGAATCTCTCCAGCTTCAATTGCAGAACTAAAAAAGTCGCGCGCGCGAGCTGGAAATCAAACTCGCCGATGCCCATGGTATGTTATAATTCCATAATCTAAGATTAAGTTGATTGAGTTTATCGTGCCAGTATCCTGAGTCGGGTATCCTTCTTCTAGCCGAGATAGCTAATATAGGTTTAGATGCTTCTTCGGAGTTTAGGATTATGAAAAGGAAGTGGGATATCGAAAAGGATTTAGTGGAGAATCTTTTTCGGCGAATTGCGAATAAGGATGGTAAGATAGATCTCCAGGCCGGTGAGATCGAAGATCTTCAGGATGAATTAGAACGCTATCGTCAGTTTGAGTATGCCCCTGAAGAAATAGACAATTTACGGGCTCACTTGGGTTTTCCCAACGCCTAGCTACTGAGAAGACCACTTTGGTCACGAACTTAGAGCAACGGGTAGATGCTTTACAACTGCAGAACCGAGACCTTCATGAAGATCGCCGACGAATACTGAGGGATAAATATGTAGTGGAGCGAGCTAACCGTGATCTGATGGGAAAAGTGGGCAAACTCAACAGAGTGGTGGGTGAACTGGAATGGAGTAAATTGCAACTTTCAGTGCTCCAAGTATCGCGTAATCGGCTAATGGATGAGTGGAGCGAACATAAGAAGTATTGCCTCAGCAACGAGTTCAACGAGCAACATTATAACGAACTAACCATGGAATTGTCTAAGGCCGAGGATGAATTGTCCAAGTCGGTAGAATCGCTTCAGTCAGTGTTACCCGCCCTTTTAGGTCTTGTAGATGATGTGTTGAGGTCGTTCCTTAAGATTAGATTATGCTCTGTACTTGTGAAATTGCTAAGCCATATCCGATGAATAATCCCGTGTTGTTGTGATTTTGTAGCCGAGCAAAGACGTTCCCGGGAACTGGATCTGGAGGTCCGACGATTGAAGTAGGTCGAGGCCGATTTGGGTACCAAGTTAACCGACGCAGAGGCTGCCAATTTGCAACTTACGCAACATCTTGAGGATGAGCGTGTTTCCCATGCAGATGAGATAGACGAGAAGGTCCAGTCGGGTATCAAGGAGTGGGTATAGAATAAGCGGTGCGAGGTCGCACAAAAGAGGGCCGGCACTGTTCCCCCCAAGGCTTGAATTCCCCTTTTGTAGTGCTGCGTCACTAAATCGCCCCTTGCCATGGGTTATAAATCGCTTTGAACACTTCTTCCCCGTTTTATTTCTGATACACTGCTTGTTTGTTTTAAACGGGGGTGTTGCGTCACCGATGTTGTTCTCTTTATTTCCTTTATATTTTGTGTTTCTTGTGGTTTCATGACATTTTTCGCGCTCTCTTAATTGACGCATGTTGCTTTTCGTTCTATCCCTTGTTCCTTATGTTATTCTTGCAATTTGTTGATTATGTGTGTTAGTATTTTAACCGTTTATGTCGAACACACCCAACAAGGAGGGTCATCGGGCCCAATGCCATGTCCTTATTGGGGCATCTCATCACTATCTCTTGGATTCAGTGGAAGGGTACTAGCCAACCTAATTCTAGGCTCGATTATCCCGAGAGGTTATCGATCAACCAATCTCGGGCAAGTGGTCACAGCCACTTGCGATGGGGGTGACCTTTCAAATGTAAGTAGGCCACCTAGCTGGGAAGACCTCGTGTCTTAACAACCTGCGGAACTGGTTTCTAACCACCAGAACCCTTAGGCTACCTCGGCACTTGCACACAGCCACTGCCCCGAGTACGAATAGCCAGGCGACTGTAAGGCACCTCGGCACTTCCACACTGGCTTTGCCCCGAGTACGAATGCCCATTCGAGTGTAAGTCACCTCGGCACTTCCACACTGGCTTTGCCCCGAGTACGAATGACCATTCGAGTGTAAGTCACCTCGGCACTTCCACATTGGCTTTGCCCCGAGTACGAATGACCATTAGTCGCTCATGCCCTATCTCATACCCCTCGTGGTTTTATAGAAACAGAAGACAAGAATGCTCACCTTTTTATCGCGTCTCCGTTCATGGGTGGTATAGTTTCAAATACTTGATGTTCCAGGGTTTTGGATCTTCTGCTCCGTTGAGCCTTAGTAGCCGATACGATCCCTCGCCTGCCTTAGACGCAATTATGTACGGCCCACCCTACTTTGGTGCTAGTTTTCCGCCCTTTTTGTCTCGCTCCCATTCAGCCAGAAATTTGAGTACTTGCTGCCCTGGTTGGAACTCTCTTGGGCGAACGCGTTTGTTATATTCTCGATGTAACCTTCTTTGATAGTTTTCCATTTTTTGTAACGCTATCTCTCTTGTTTCTTCCAGATCGTCGAGTTTTTCCAAAATTAGATCGGACGAGACGTTTTGTCTCCAAGCTTCTATTCTAGTAGTTGGGATCATCCCTTCTATTTGTAGAATCGCCTCGGTTCCGTAAGTAAGCATGAACGACGAGAACCCTGTAGCTTCCCTCCGGGTGGTTCTGTATGCCCACTAAATGTTGTATAGCTCCTCACACCAGTCACTATATGCACCATCTAATTTCTTCTTCATGTTGTCGGCGATCATTTTATTAGTGAACTCGGCCTGCCCATTACTCTGAGGGTAAATGGGGGTTGCTTTACTCTTCCTGATGTTGTACGTGTTGAACAATAAATCAATATTTTCCCCTTGGAGTTGTTTACCGTTATCGGAGACGACGGCTTCTGGGATCCCAAAGCGGCAAATGATATGGTCCCAGATGAATTTGAAGACGTCTTTGTCTCAGATATGCCTTAGTGGTGCTGCTTATACCCACTTGGTGAAGTAATCCGTGTCCACGATCAAGTATTTCCTCTGACCCGTTCCTACATGTAATGGTCCGACAATGTCTATGCCCCATTTGGAAAAGGGCCATGGGCTTATAACAGAGTTTAAGGGTACTCCTGGCACCTGTATTTTCTTGCCGAACCGCTGACATTCTTCACAAGCTTTCGCCATTTCCTTTGCATCTTCGTTCATATACATCCAGAAGTAGCCCATCGTCTTTGCTTTGGCCGATAAGCTTCTCCCCGAGCTATGATTTCTGGCGGCTCCATAGTGTAACTCGTGTAAGATCATGTGGCCTTCGTCTTTACTTAGGCATCGTAAAAGGGGCCCTAAGTAGGATTTCGTATATAAGATCCCTTCCATTAGCTCGTAGGCGCCCGACTTACTCTTGATTTTATTTATCTCGGGCCGACCTTTAGGTAGCTCGCCCGTTTCTAGGTGTCGGTGTATCGGCTTTCGCCAATCGCCCTTCTTATATCGCTCGGTTGTGTTAGTAGCCACATCGATCCGTACTTCTGGTGTTTCTGTGATCGAGGGAGTAAGGATCCTCATAATGCGAATCTCCTCTATGCTCGGGTCTATCAACTGTGAGGCGATGTATGATAGAGCGTCCGAGTGTCTGTTATCTTTTCAACAAATGTGTAGGAACTTAATACTCGGTATTTGGTTGATATAAGACTGGGCGAGCTCCCAATACTTTTGCAATACGGGGTCGTGTGTAGCGTATTTGCCCGTAATCTGCCGGATCACCAACAATGAGTCACTAGTTAAGCGAACTTCTTGCAGCCCCATTTATACAATTATCCATAAGGCATGGATCACCGCTTCATACTCGGTGACATTGTTTGTTGCCTTGAATTCTAGTCTGAACGAATGCACTATCTTCCTTCCTTTCGGCGTGGTGAACACTAACCCAAGGCTTGATCCCTCTTTGTTTGACGCTCCATCGACGAAAATTTCCCATCTTGTAGGACTATTGGATGCTAATAGGTCAGTAGGTTCTTCTCGTTCTTCCATCATCCCCGGTATATCTTCCACCTCGTCTTCATCACTAAGTGGGAAGTCAGCTAAGAAGTCGGCCACTACCAGCCCCTTGATCGTCGTCCTTGTTTGGTATACCACATCATATTGTTTGATTAAGGCTCCCCATTTAGAGACTCTTCCCGATCGCCCTGCATTATCCAGGACTGCTTCGATAGGCGATTTGGTGAGCACCCTTATGCGATGAGCTTGAAAATATGTTCGGAGTTTAGAAGCGGCAAAATCTAGTGCAAGTACCATCTGCTCCATTCTGGTATAGTTCTTCTCGGCCGGGCTTAGTGTTTTGATAGTGAAATATACCAGATTTTCCACGTTCTCCTCCGTCCTGACCAATACTGCACTAATGGCATATGGTGTCGCTCCCAAGTATAGGGTGAGGATCTCTGACGGATCGGGCCTCTGCAAAACCGGGAGGCTGGCTAAGTGTAGCTTGATGTTTTGAAAGGCCTCTTCACTTGCATCCGTCCATTGAAACTATTTTCCTTTCTTCAGGATGTCGTAAAAGGTTTTACATTTGTCCGACGACCGTGACACTAATCGCCCCAATGCTGCTATGCAGCCATTTAGCTTTTGCACATCCTTTACCGTCGCGGGGGAAGGAATTTCTAAGACATCCCTGACCTTCTCGGGGTCTGCCTCTATCCCTCTGTGGGTGATGATATATCCCATAAATTTTCCTGATGTAACCCAGAAGTCGCACTTAGCGGGGTTAATCTTCATCTTGTGTTTCCTCATCGTCTGAAAAATCTCTCGAAGGTCTCAGACGTGATCCTTAGCTCAGCCACTCTTGACTAACATATCGTCTACGTAAACTTCTATGGTGTCGTGGATCTTGTTTTCGAACATGTCTCCCACTAATCTCTGGTAAGTAGCACCAGCATTCTTAAGTCCAAATGGCATCTTAGTGTAACAATACAACCCTCTTGGTGTGAAAAAGGAGGTATGCTCCTGATCCTCGGGCGCTAACGGTATTTGGTTGTAGCCCATGTATCCATCCATCAATGTCATCGCCTCGTACCCGACTATGGATTCTACTAATTGGTCTATGCTTGGAAGAGGAAAGCTGTCCTTCGGACAAGCCTTGTTCAAGTCACTAAAATCAATACATATCCTAACTCCTCATTTTTTCTTTGGTACCACGACCATATTAGATATCCACTGCGGGTAATGGGATTTCCTGATTATCCCAGATTCCCACAACTTTTTCAGCTCGATCTCGACCGCTGCCTGTAACTCTTGTGCGATTCGTCTCATTTTCTGTCTAACAGGTCTAAACCTCGGATCAATCTTCAAATGGTGGCAACAGACCTTCGGGTCGATCCCCTCTAAATCGTATACTTCCCAGGCGAATGTGTCTAAGTTTTCCTTTAACACCATCATGAGTTGACTTGCTTGTTCATCCGAGAGTAACGTCCCGATCCTCACTATCTTTGGCTCCTCCATCGTCCCCAAATTCACCTCCCGAGTCGGATCAACTATCGAGAAATTAGATTTAGTCCCCTTGAATGGATCCGTCTCCTTTAATTGATATAAAGGGTCTTGCTCCCGGGTCTCGCATGCCATGACCGCTTATGAAATAATATCCTTTGGTTCTTCTGTAGCCTTGACCTCCTTAGCTTTATTCTTCTCTCGCCTTTGTCGTGATCGCCGATCTTCATTAATTTCAGCATCAACCTTCATGCATTGTAGTGCCACTTGGGAGTCGCCCACTACTTCAGCTATTCCATTGTAGGTAGGGAACCTTAATCTCTGATGATAGTCCGATGCTACTCCTTTAATCCCAGCGATCCAAGGACGTCCGATAATTGCTTCATAAGGCGAGGCGACATCGACCACACAAAAGGTGGTCAGAGTGTCAAGGTAACCCCCACCATCCGAAACCCTCAGTATTACCTCACCCTTAGGGATGGTAATTATGCCGTTAAAACCGTAGATGCGATATTTTGAGGGGACGAGGATGTCGTATGACATCTCCATTCGCCTAAACGTGTCGTAGAACAACACTTCGACTGAACTTCCACTATCTATGATAATTCTTCTTACTCCCCATCTCTCAATTAATAACATGATGACCAAGGGATCACTATGTGCTTGCCCATTTGCTGGGACATCCTTGGCCGAGAACGAAATATGTTGCATCATCCAAGGTTCCATTGGTAAGGTCTTAGCTACACTGAATATTTGTTTGCCATTGCGGTCCCTCTTGTGAATCCTTGAAGAGATAACTGGTCCGAAAGTGTAGTCTTGCGTAGTGGAGTGTGAAATGGTATTCACAAATTGGGTTGACCTATCAATGCGGACTTGATGGACCGGCGCATCAGGTGCTGCTGTCGACTGGGATGGATGTCGGACAAACTGTCTCAGGTACCCGTCTCGGATGAGGCGTTGGACAATATCCTTCATTTCTCAACAATTATTAGTGGAGTGGCCCCTATACTAATGGTACTGGCAGTAGCCGGGGTGTCCTTTGGATTCTTGAAATTGGACTCCCCTCGATGCTGGGTAATTGATATCGTTCCTCTTCTCGACTTCCTTGAATACTTCCTCCAAAGGAGCATTTAAAGGGGTGTACGATCGGGCTTCCTGCCTCGGCCTCTTCCCTTTGGCCACCCATTCTTTCTTCTCATTACCTCTTGGTGGAGGGTCCGATCTTTTCTTGGGTCGCCTAGCCGGGTTGTCCATAACCGCCTTAGTCTCGGCACCCGTTTCAGTACTAGCTTCTTGTATTCCCCTACCTCTCGATTCGGCTTGGATTTCTTCTAAGGCGATGAAATGTTCTTGCATTCTTCGTATCTCCTTTAGGGTTTTTGGGTTTTCAGAGAACATAGCTACCCAGATGGGGTCCGATCTTCCCAGTGCATTTTCAAATCCAAAGATAGCTTGATCTACCAAAACTTTTCCGATTTCGGTACACAGCTTCCTCCACCTATCGGTCAAGGTTCTCAAGGGTTCCATGAACCTTCGGGCGAGGGTGAATAGTTTGTTCATTCTTGGCCTAGGTCGGCTGTTGTGCATATAGGTTTCAAGAAAGGCCCCGACAAGTGTGTCATAACCGTCAATCGATCCTGGTGAGAGTGAATAAAACCAATCTCTCGCCTCGCCCTCCAAACTGGCCGAAAAGAATTTACACATGACTATCGTGTTGCTTTTCCATTGAATCAATGACATAGTATACATTTTGAGGTGTTTGACCGCATCTCATGTTCCGTCGAATCTAGAAGGAAATGTTGGCAAATTACATTTTGGTGGGAACGGAATTTGTTCAAGTTCTTGGGAAAAAGGCGTCTTCTCGGCCTCGCTCATAATCTCTGCCAATTTGTTCTCTTCATTATTTCCCGATATCTCCTTGATCTTTGCCTCCAACTCTTTGATCTTGGCTTCCGTTGCTTGATCTTGTCACCCGTCCCTTCCTCGCCTTTCCTCATCAGTGGATGAGTCCTCGGGTGGTCCATATCTTTGTGGGGGGGGGGGGGTACGGGAGGTGGTGGTGGTTGACCTGATCGTCCGGACTGATTAGGGTTGCTCTGCCCCATCATAGGTGGTGATTGACCTGATCGGTCATGACGACTCGATGTTCCTCGGCTGGACGAACCTCTTGATCTGGTTCGTTGATTCCTCAACTGATAATTTTTGAACTCTAGGGCGAGATTCCGCTGCTGGAGCTCCCTTAATGCCGCTTCTTGCCTTCTTTGACTTTCTAAAATGGCTAAGAGTGTCGGGTTTGTGCTTTCATGGCTAGAGTGTCCATTAGGGTGGTGTGGCCGGGTCTGTAATGGCATCGACATTGGCGGTGGGGGAAGTATCGGAATAGTCGCATGGATGGGGGTAGGGCCGACTTTGCTCGCTGCTGCTCGCCCCAGCTGAATCTACCTGAGACGTTCCTGCTCTCTTCCTAAGGATTCCTGGTACTCAGCTTGTTGCCTTGTTCTTTGTCTCTGGGCCTGGGCTTCTGTAAGGAACCGCAAGCTTGTCAACGCTATTAGACAGGTCAAGTGACGAATTGGTCGATAATAACTCGATTAGGTTAACACGAACGTTAATTAATAGGAATTAATCTAACAACGATCTAGATACGTAATTAGTATCGTTAAATAGAACTCGAGAAGTAACGCGGAATGGACTACTCGAACGTGTCAATCAGATATCGCATGAAGAAGATATCACTGGTTTTGTATGAAGGGAAAAATAGATAATTTAAAGTTTAGCCGCCTTGGCAGCCCTTATCCAAGTTGTGGGTGCCTCGGTAGTTTTGGTTGGTCTTATCCCTAGACGAACCCAGAAGTTTAACGCGTCTTCTTTTCTTCTTCTTTCATTATTCTTCTTTTCTTCTTATTTCCTCTTCTTTTCTGCTTCTCCTCATTCCTTTCTCTTTTTTTTCTTCTGTTCTTCGCCTCCAGCGATTCTGTCAGTTCCTGAGGTTGTGAGGTCACGAGAAATAGATAAGTTACATGAGCTGAGTGAGGTGGTGATGATGTTGGAAATATATTTTGTTTCAGAAGAGGAAATGGATAATAAGATTTGGAGATTAGGGTTTCTGTGAGATGAAGTTATGGAGGAATTGATTAATTAAAAGAGGATTTGAGTAGTGGGTGATGAATAACAAAGGTGGTTGGTGTTTAATTTGAAGTCTAGAGTTGAGTCGGTGATGAAGCAAAACAACGGGTTGAGTCTGAGAAGATCAAATTAGGGTTTGATAAGGAATTGAGAGGTGAATCAAATCGTTTATGAATGAAGACTGATTGGGTTGAGGTTAATTTGTTGAGTGAAGCTGTTCTTATGAAGAATCACATAACCAGGTAAATTAGGGTTTCCGTAGTTTGAAGTTGATTGATTTATTTGAGTTTGATTTATTAAATGATTAATTAGTGATGGGTTTTAATCAAGTATGAGGTTGGGATGTTCTATGAATTTTAATTGGATTTTCAGAGAAAATTAGGGTTCCTCATGTTCTTCCCCAAATTGAGAAAGTGGGGTTTTGTTTTAAGGTTCTTTATTAAATTGATTTTACTAAAAATGGAGTTTGAATTGTAATGAGGGGGTATAATGAATTGAATTAGAGGAATTGTTGTACGGCTGCTTAATTGGTTGTGTTGGTGAAATTTTGTATTGATAGTTGTTTAACTGAGGTACAGAGTTGAGTTTACTTGAATTGGTGGCTTTAAATGGTAGTGTAGTTTGTACATATGTTGGTAGGTGTTGTGGATTGAACTGGTGAAAGAATTAGAATTGTGTTTGAGAAGATGGTGTACTATTTTTGTTGAATTCTTGGTGTTGGTTGAACTGGATTAATGGGGTGGTGATAATTTGAGATGATTACTCAATTTATTCAAGAGAAGGAAACAATCTGACTTCAACTGCCTCAGTTGGTTTGTTATGAGGTAATTGTTCTTTTAGATTAATCTTGTTAAGCTATTCATTTGATTGTTGGGTGTATGATGTTAATGAAGCATATATTGAAATGGTTGTATGGTGAATATGTAAGGGAACTGCAGATGTAGATTAGGGTTGTGTGTTGAATATAGTGGATGTTATAGGGAGTAAGTGGATTGCCTTAAATGGCAATGATATTATTATTGAGTTGCAGTTGAAGTTAACATAATAGTAGAGGCTCAGTTTATTGTGCAGACATGAACTAAAATGGGAGAGGTTTGATCTGATTGCAATGGGAGAAATTATGATAGTGTCGGTCTTGTAAAATGCATGGAGTAGGAGTTGTGTAATTGAAAATGTAAGTTTTTATGCAGGTGGTAGTAATTTGAGAAGGTGTGGTTGATAAGTGGTGGTGATAGTTTGGAAAGATACAGAGTTTTGGAATGGTGAACTAAACTGAATTTCAATCAGTTGTGTGAGTATGTGCTGAGTGTTGTTCAGATGATGAGAATTGTTGTTTAAGATGGTTCAATAGTAGTGAGGTAAGGGTACTGTTATTGGAATTGTGTTCTCAAGCTAGATGTATTCTGGAATAGGAGTTCTGATGAGTTTATTGTGACTGTAAAAGTATGAGTGTAGAAAGATGTTGCTTAGAGCTGCAATGGCAAGTAAAATTAGTTTACATTTGTAATTGAATTTCATTGTTGTCATGTATTTGAATTAAAGTTGCTTTGTTAATCTAGAAGTTGAGAATATAAGAAATAGAGTTGAAGTTTGGTTGCAGAAGTAGTATGCCTATTAGTCAGCCCAGTCAGCTTAGCTGACTCAGTGTATCTGTTTGAGTTAAATCGGCTCGACTCAGAATCGGCTCAGTGAGCCAAGACCAGACCAGACCTTGACCTGAGTTGACCGTTAGATTGACCCAGTTGGGCCAGGCCCTTATTAATGGGTTTGTTTAAGTGGGCTTGGGCTTTAGACTAGTTATCTTATATTGATGTTTTGGACCACTTATGGTCCGAATTGACCTTTGACTTCTTCTACAAAGTTGTAGATATTCTTAATACTTAGCTAACGGACTATAATACTAATCTAATTGAATTAATAAACCTTAGATTTTCTAAAGATAGATAAATAAAAGGTGTAGAACCTTAAATGGGCTTAGAACCATTAGATAAACTTGTATGATTCTTGTGTGAGCCACTTTGGCTAGACTCTTAGAATGCTTCTTTGATTAACAGTTAATTATTAACAACGATCGATTCAAAGAATGAACCAGTGGATCTCGAGGTAGGCGTGGCTTGTCTTCAAAAGGTGTGGGAATGCATTTGACTCTTTGTATTCATTATTGTTGCTTTTATAAAAGTTTATGATTAACGAACTCATGCATTGTATGTTTCTGCATTCCATGCTTTGTTTAAAATGCATTATGACAATCCTGTTGATTCTGTGAATCTTTCCATGATTTGGAAAGGACTTGTATTGTTTGTTGTCAGTATGAATTGTTATGGGAAATGAGGATTTCCACTTGTGGCATATAGGATACGCTCCTTCACATTTATATCTACTTTAATTCATCTTTTATTGTTTAGAGTTGGTCACCATGGTCTTGGTGGCATCCATAGCTAAATAGGTGTGAATTGCCGGTTAGGAATTTACAACCATATTAGTACATTGTTTGACGAAGGAGTTTGTTCCATATACATGTATGTTTATTTCAGTGACTTAGTCACTGTTTAATGTTTCGGAAGAACATGTATTGTTTTCCAAATCTTGCTTATGATTACTTAGAAGGTTAAATGTTAATTATTCCCACTTCAGTTTCTGTGACAGATCAGAGTTGCGTAGCGAAATCTCCGAGAAGTTAACTTCGTTAATTGATTATTTTCTGTAATGTTTATTATGTTGTATATTATATTTGTAAACCAAATGACTATTATATATGTATCATTTGAGAGAAGATCTTGTATATATGTTTCTGAGCGGGGTTAGCTTTGGGATAAGTTTTTGTAGCAGATTTCTTAATTGAAAGTTTAAGTGTTTAATTTGGAAGAATTTTAGTGCCTCTTTATTTAGTTAATTTATTGGATTAATCAGCTGTTAGCTTAGGGAGCGCTACAAAGTTGGTATCAGAGCTCACTATTAGATCTTATATGGTAGACAATAGGAATGGCCAGTGCCAGTTAGTGAACTAGATTGGTTTAGAACTAGGTTGGGTTTGTGAGATGAATCTTAATAACTAAAAGCTATCAATAATTAAAAGAATTATTTGATTGATTGAATTGCTTGTTTGGTTGTTTGTTTATGCAATGAAGTAAAAATTGTATGTTACGCCAATAACTTTAGCTGATAAGGATCATGGAATAATCAGACTAAAAAGTATGAACACGTATTATTGATAAATCTTGAAAATCACATAAAAATTTATTGAGTATCTTGACTATAGGAAGAATCAACAGTTTATAATTTCATAAATGTTAATAATGCTTTTGGAACTCAATAATATTTGTAAGAGCAGATAGAATAATATTTCAACCATTAATGTTAACAATAAAATATTATTATAATAGTAACTATAACTGATAATAAAAGTAATAAAAAATTTAATAAAGTTTTGTTAGCATTTATTTATCAATTAATATCATGTTTCACTTAACTTAACTAAAATTCATTAAAGATATATAACGATAAAAATAATAATTATGGTAAACTGGTAACGATATTTACAATTAAATTTTGTAAATTAAACTAATTACAAATTAGAAATATATGTTTTGCGTTTAATCTAGATTAAATAATATAATGCTTGTTAGACGTTAGACTTAAGAAAACGAGGATATAATATATAAAATGAAAAAACTCAATTTGTTAGTAATTTGGTACCGAAATTATCTTTAATCTAATAAATGATCCGGTAAATGTTTTAAAATGAAACAAACATACATGAAATAGTAATAATAGCAATCGGATATTTAGTGTAATATTAGAATTAAAAGAAAATAAATTCTTATATTGTTAGGATCCTTCTTCGTAAATAGATTCAATCATCTTTTGAAATGGAAAATTAAAATGAAGAACTTATACTCTTAGAATTTAAATTGATGTTATATTAAGCATAACTTAAAATTAAAATCTCATTAGCAAATATATAACGATAAAATAATGATTAAGGTTGAATAACCATGGAAAAATTATTAGTGCTTATCTATGATTAAGTTTTGCAAAATTAACTAATAACAAATTAAAATAATGTGTTTTGCATTTAAACCAGATAGATAAACAAGACTTCTTCTGTAGGATTCAGAACATGAGGTCATATAAGGCATAAAATAAAGATTAAAACTTGTTAACGTTCTTATACCTAGATTATCTTTAGTCCAAAATGATTCACTAAATCACCAAATTATGCACATGAAGTGATATTATAATACTTGAATACTTAGAACAAAATTAAATTTAAAGGAGAATAAATTTTCATGTGAATAAGATACTTATTATTAATACCAAAATCTATAGACTATCAAAACGTATTATAATTTTATGCAGACTCAAAAGTTAAATCATATTAAATTACTAACACCAATATGTAACAAGATATACTATATTACTGATTCAATCTGAATAAATAAAATATGTTATATCAATCTTTTCGTGAAAGAAAAATTATATTTACAAGATTAGGGCTTAATAAAATTAAACAAAGTATCATTACTAAATAATTATTTTGATTGTATTTTAGTTACACTAATAATCAAATGGGAAGATTTGATAAAACAATAATGAAAATGATAATATAGTTAAGATAATAACTTTTGATAAAATAAGCAAATAATTGTTATAAACGTGTAATTATGTCAAGAATATCTAGGGCAAATCCCGTTTATTATTGGGATGCCCTTGTGTCTAGCCCTATAAATAGAGGCTCTAATGTTAGTCTATTATACACATCTAATAAGATTTTCTCCCCTTCTTCGTCTCTACTTTATGTCTTTTCTTCTTTATTTTCTAGTTTCACAACACGTCATCAACACGTAGCTCTAACCATTGAGCAATTTTTTTTATTTTTTTTTACGATTGATTAATTATTTATTTTTTTAAATATAATCGAACGTATTTATATTTATATTTTATAAATATAAACCCTATTTTTTTTATTAGGTCTATTTATTTGTTTTGGTTTAAACCCAATTTATATATGTCTTTTTGTAGTTAAGAACAATTTTCTTATCAATCGGTTTGACATGATTCAGTAGTCAAAACCGTAATATGTCACAACGATATTGTATATCATTTACCTAGCTAGTCGTTCAACAATTTTCTTATCAAGGCGTATTAATGGTTGTACTATCTAGTTGCTCACGTCCATAGCCTCCCTTCTAATTATTTTACTTACTTTATACCGATTTTAATATAGCTTAATGTTTACAGCTTAAAGGAGCAAGATTATCCATCCATACTCCTAGCTGATGGATGATTAAAAGGGTCCACGTTGTTGTAGCCTTGGAATTTAATGTTTTGTACATTGAGGTGAAAGCTAAACGATATAGTAACATGGATGGATGATTGTAAAGTTGCGGCTGTTAATATTTACACAACAAAGATTTGACGGTAAATTTATCATCATTGTTTTATTCAATTTTTTTCCCCTATTTACTACATATAAAATTATATTAGTATGTGGATAATTAATTTGGGGAATAATAAATTTGATTTTCTTCTCTTCTCTATTTTTTTTTATTTTTTTATTATAGAGTAAAGAAAAAAATCCATCAAAAGATGGTTTACAATTTCTATTCTTTTAATGAAATTGTAATCACCAAAATTGGTGTTATCGCATATTTGGTTACCTTTAAAGTAACTAATCACGTGCATGGTTGAAAAACCTACGACCAAGTAAATTTGGTATCCTTGTTTTCTATACAAGGATCATGTGATTTTCCATATGGTTTCTATTTTTCTTTTCACAAGAAACCATCCGTCAACCACAAAGTGGATTTTTCCTATGAGATGGCTAAAGCGACGATATATTTTATTTTTATTTTTGTCGATTAAATTTTGGTAAATTGTATAACCCAATTGATATTGATTTTTATACATCAATTTTCTATAATGAGATGTAAAAATTGGCATTCTAAGAACTTTTAGCCAATTTTGGTTATTGATTTCTATCCCTTCTAAGAAAATCATTCAACAACCACAAAGTGGATTTTCTCTAAAAATCATAACGATAATGATTTCTATATTTTCTCAAAGAAATCAATTAGCCAATTAAGTTTGGTTTTTCCCTAGCTATCGCTCTTAAAAGGGATGTAGCCATAAAATATCGTTATTATTACAAATACCAATAAAATGAGGAATTGCTACATTCCTTAGGGATATTGAGCAATTATTGTTTCCTCATGATAATCTCCAAAACTCGGATTGTTCCACTTGTTGGAACACCGAAAGACACATAAGATCAAAGGGTGCACCCGGCTTGTAAGCCTATATATCATTATTCCTTGTAGTGACTAAAATGATCTTAAAATTTAGTTTCTTTTGGAAAATAAAGTGTTCATAATCTCAATCCAAATCTTTATCTCGTTGGATCGTTGGCCTTAGTGTTCATGCAATGATATGGAGATTTATTTACATATTTTATATGTTTTTGGTTGTAGCCAATAAAATCCTTGGTCGATGGTTAATTTTTGTATGTCAAGAAGACTACAATTTTATTTTATTTTTAGGACAATTTCTTTTATGACTCTTTAAATCAGAATCTACTGTCCAATTTGGAGTTGTTTATAATCCAGAAATTATTATGAGTACATGTCCTCGAATTAATCGTATAATACTCTACGAAACTTGTTTTCGTATATGAGATGAAAATATTTCCGCCATAATCAGGGGGAGAATATACATTACCAAAAGTTGATATTAATTAACTTCAAAGTTATATCAGTTTCTCCCATCTTGATCAAATCGAAAAAGGCTGTCATTTACTAGGCGTGAAAATATTTCATCCAGATTTTATTTAAGCTTATGCCATTTGAAAAGGCAAACTCAATCACATCTAGCAAGCATGTAGCATTTTTATATAGGCTACAGAGTCTATCATTATACGATTCACATTTAAAAAAAATTGATATCTCATTATTTGAATAGTAGGAGATTATCACGCCCGTAAGCACTGGTACCAGTAAATTTTGAATTTTTCAAAGTATGCATACACTGGAAGTTACGTGAGATCGTGATAAGAAAATTATTGTCGAATATTCATTTAAAGTAGCTACTAGAAATAAATGGTGGTCTTGAACCCCTCTGCAGAGGAATATCGACTGTGTGATTGGTTGGCATGTAATTCAAATTAGATTGGATTATTATAATTTCTCAATTGACTCAATATAAGGATCCTAGCTCGACTTGACACCTTAAAATTTCCAAGCCTGAAAATTATAGGCTGGTGTTAGTCATATTGGGTATTAAGAGAAATATATCGTTTTAAGAGCAATTTGGGGTTATATGTTCAAACCCTAGGATTGGTTCATTAACACCTTGTTCTTCTTATATGATGCATTTGCGTGGTAGTCTTGAAGGACTTGTATTGCATTCACACAAGATGTGGTTGGAGAAAATTATAGAATTTGTAATCCCTGGTGGATTAAAGTTATATTTAGGCAGCCATCTGACTCATATACGTCAGATTTAACAATCCTTTTGTGTTTTTAGAAATTTGGTACAAAACCAAAAATACGGATTAATGAGTTGATCATATCAACTTTGTAGGTCTCTTGAGGAGTCCATAAAAACACTAAAATCCACGTTTTAGCAACATAAATTCTATTTTTTTTCCTCTTTCTTAAATCTGCAATTAGAATTATGCTAGCTTAAACTCGTCTTTTGATATAGACTAGAGTTATTATTTTGATGCTTAGTTTAGCATCCATATTTACGTCAAAAGTTGTACTCTTTTCCCTTCGTTTCAGGTTTTGTCCCATGTGATTTTCCTGACAAGGTTTTAACGAGGCAACATCTCGTTGACGTTTAATTTTATTTCAAAATGTTGATATTTGTGCTCTTTTTCCTTTGTCCAAATTTTTTCCCATTGGGTTTTAGTGGAAAGGTTTTTGTGAGGCAAATTAATTCAACATGGTGGTCATCCAAGGGGGAGTTGTATCAATTTCGGTTATTTGGTGGATTCCCACCATTAACTAGGTTATTTTGTTAGACCACATCAACATGACAGTCTCCTATGAATTTGGATATTATTCTAATCCATATATGGTATGATCACAACTTTTGTTCACCTATGAAACTGTAATTAAATATTGGCACTTTGTTGAAGAAACTACATCAACTGCTTTTGCAAATCATCTCCGAGAAGCTAGGAATCCAAGAAGAAAGTCCTCAATGTACTTAAAGAAGCGTGAAGACTCGAGAACACTACCATTAGAAGACTAACACAAAAGAAAACTTCATCAACTTGGAAATTTCTCACGAAAGCATTGCTATCTCCAACATCTAAGAAATTCGTTTATCGAAATTGGGAAGTGTCGATTCGAAGATTTGCAAGCCAAGATTTAAATAAAGTACTTATCAGGGGGAGCATCATAGTGAAAGGTATTTTACTGTACTATCACGTTGTACTCTTTTTCCTTCATCAAGGTTTTTCCCATTGGGTTTTTCCTTGTCAAGGTTTTAATGAGGCAACATTTGCGTGTCCAAATCTTTTCTAAGTTTTCTTAATTGTACTCTTTTCCCTTCGATCAGGTTTTGTCCTTTTGGAATTTCCTGACAAGGTTTTAATGAGGCAATTTATCATAGACACAATGTCATCAGGGGGAGTGTTATAAACGTGTAATTATGTCAAGAATATCTAGGGAAAATCCCGTTTATTATTGGGATGCCCTTGTGTCTAGCCCTATAAATAGAGACTCTAATGTTAGTCTATTGTACACATCTAATAATATTTTCTCCCCTTCTTCGTCTCTACTTTATGTCTTTTCTTCTTTATTTTCTAGTTTCACAACAATAATGATACTATTAATACTATAATTATAAAATTTAGAATCATTGTAAATATCATTTGAATAATAATTATAGAATGGTAATAGCAAAAATGTAATTTTATTAATAGTACAACTTAAGGATCACTTAGCAATAATATAAAATTTAAGGAAATAAAGTTAGATCAAATCAAATCTAATAATAAAAATAAATTGATAGTATGATTAATTACAAATTAACTTTTATCGGTCTAAGTAATAAGAAATAAATGTTATAATAATGATGAAAGTATTAACACCAAATAATTATGGAAACAAATTTGTTAGCGGTAACTTATTATAACTAAATAAGCAAATAGATACATTGGAAATAATGATAGTAACATTTGAATAATCGATATAACGTTAAGTTATTCTTAATTAGTACATGAATTTAAAATCTATCTAGTTATAATAATATAGTCTCATTTGGAATTAAAATTTGATTTCATTAAAATAAATAATAATAAAATAAAAGGTAAGATAAATAATTTGAATAATTAAATTTCTTAAAATGATGTGAACTGCTTATATATTTTACAAAGTAAATTATCAGACATACACTAGTAAAGATAGAAGTTAAAGACTAAATAATTTTGACAAAATCAAATTAACACTTGGTTAATCGTAATAAGTTTACACTTAGTTAATCCAGCACTGGGGAATAGTGAGGTTGGTAATTCTGATATGTTCAGGTGATACTTGTTAGGTAGTAGGCATTGTCAGGCGTCACGAACCTAGACAGGGCAACTGCATTCTTGTATCACTAGACATTCAAGGGAGACTTGCTTCTATTAGTGAACTAATAGATCCCAAATTTTAATGAGAAACTTTATTATGGATCAAAGTACCTAGAACCAGTAAGTTATTGACTTAGAAATTAGTGTAGAAATTTTTAATGTAATAAACTTAGACTTCCCTCTTGAATAGAACTTAAATCAGCGTAATTGAACTTAGAGCTACACACTTTAGATTCTAGTTGTAGAGCCATATATGTTTGTGCTTTGTTTTATGTTGTTCGTGCTTAGACAAGAGATAAGATTGTTCAATAAGGTGGGGAGTATATGAAGACCAGAAGGATGGTTCAATTTTCGAGGACGAAAATGATATAGGGAGAATGTAAGGAACCGCAAGCTTGACAACGCTATTAGACCGGTCAAGTGACGAATTGGTCGATAATAACTCGATTAGGTTAACACGAACGTTAATTAATAGGAATTAATCTAACAACGATCTAGATACGTAATTAGTATCGTTAAATAGAACTCGAGAAGTAACGCGGAATGGACTACTCGAACGTGTCAATCAAATATCGCATGAAGAAGATATCACTGGTTTTGTATGAAGGGAAAAATAGTTAATGTAAAGTTTAGCCGCCTTGGCAGCCCTTATCCAAGTTTTGGGTGCCTCAGTAGTTTTGGTTGGTCTTATCCCTAGACGAACCCAGAAGTTTAACGCGTCTTCTTTTCTTCTTCTTTCATTATTCTTCTTTTCTTCTTATTTCCTCTTCTTTTCTGCTTCTCCTCATTCCTTTCTCTCTTTTTTTCTTCTGTTCTTCGCCTCCATCGATTCTGTCAGTTCCTGAGGTTGTGAGGTCACGAGAAATAGATAAGTTACATGAGCTGAGTGAGGTGGTGATGATGTTGGAATATATTTTGTATCATAAGAGGAAATTGATAATAAGATTTGGAGATTAGGGTTTCTGTGAGATGAAGTTATGGAGGAATTGATTAATTAAAAGAGGATTTGAGTAGTGGGTGATGAATAACAAAGGTGGTTGGTGTTTAATTTGAAGTCTAGAGTTGAGTCGGTGATGAAGCAAAACAACGGGTTGAGTCTGAGAAGATCAAATTAGGGTTTGATAAGTAATTGAGAGGTGAATCAAATCGTTTATGAATAAAGACTGATTGGGTTGAGGTTAATTTGTTGAGTGAAGCTGTTCTTATGAAGAATCACATAACCAGGTAAATTAGGGTTTCCGTAGTTTGAAGTTGATTGATTTGTTTGAGTTTGATTTATTAAATGATTAATTAGTGATGGGTTTTAATAAAGTATGAGGTTGAGATGTTCTATGAAGTTTAATTGGATTTTCAGAGAGAATTAGGGTTCCTCGTGTTCTTCCCCAAATTGAGAAAGTGGGGTTCAGTTTTAAGGTTCTTTATTAAATTGATTTTACAAAAAATGGAGTTTGAATTGTAATGAGGGGGTATAATGAATTGAATTATAGGAATTGTTGTACGGCTGCTTAATTGGTTGTGTTGGTGAAATTTTGTATTGATAGTTGTTGAACTGAGGTACAGAGATGATTTTACTTGAATTGGTGGCTTGAAATGGTAGTGTAGTTTGTACATATGTTGGTAGGTGTTATGGATTGAACTGGTGAAAGAATTAGAATTGTGTTTGAGAAGATGGTGTACTATTTTTGTTGAATTCTTGGTGTTGGTTGAACTGGATTAATGAGGTGGTGATAATTTGAGATGATTACTCAATTGAGTCAAGAGAAGGAAACAATCTGACTTCAACTGCCTCAGTTGGTTTGTTATGAGGTAATTGTTCTTTTAGATTAATCTTGTTAAGCTATTCATTTGATTGTTGGGTGTATGATGTTAATGAAGCTTATATTGAAATGGTTATATGGTGAATATGTAAGGGAACTGCAGATGTATATTAGGGTTGTGTGTTGATTATAGTGGATGTTATAGGGAGTAAGTGGATTTCCTGAAATGGCAATGATATTATTATTGAGTTGCAGTTGAAGTTAACATAATAGTAGAGGCTCAGTTTATTGTGCAAACATGAACTAAAATGGGAGAGGTTTGATCTGATTGCAATGGGAAAAATTATGATGGTGTCGGTCTTGTAGAATGCATGGAGTAGGAGTTGTGTAATTGAAACTGGAAGTTTTTATGCAGGTGGTAGTAATTTGAGAAGGTGTGGTTGATAAGTGGTGGTGATAGTTTGGAAAGATACAGAGTTTTGGAATGGTGAACTAAACTGAATTTCAATCAGTTGTGTGAGTATGTGCTGAGTGTTGTTTAGCTGATGAGAATTGTTGTTTAAGATGGTTCAATAGTAGTGAGGTAAGGGTACTGTTATTGGAATTGTGTTCTCAAGCTAGATGTATTTTGGAATAGGAGTTCTAATGAGTTTATTGTGACTGTAGAAGTATGAGTGTAGAAAGATATTGCTTAGAGCTGCAATGGCATGTAAAATTAGTTTACATTTGTAATTGAATTTCATTGTTGTCATGTATTTGAATTAAAGTTGCTTTGTTAATCTAGAAGTTGAGAATATAAGAAATAGAGTTGAAGTTTGGTTGCAGAAGTAGTATGCCTATTAGTCAGCCCAGTCAGCTTAGCTGACTCAGTGTATCTATTTGAGTTGAATCGGCTCGACTCAGAATCGGCTCAGTGAGCCAAGACCAGACCAGACCTTGACCTGAGTTGACTCGTTGACCGATTCATGTTTGCCTCGCTTACCATTGACCCTGGACTTTGACCAGGACCTTGACTTGACTTGGACGTTGACTGTTAGTTGACTATTGACTGTTAGTTCAACCGTTAGTGACCGTTAGATTGACCCAGTTGGGTCAGGCCCTTATTAATGGGTTTGTTTAAGTGGGCTTGGGCTTTAGACTAGTTATCTTATATTGATGTTTTGGACCTATGGTCCGAATTGACCTTTGACTTCTTCTACAAAGTTGTAGATATTCTTAAGACTTAGCTAACGAACTATAATACTAATCTAATTGAATTAATAAACCTTATATTTTCTAAAGATAGATAAATAAAAGGTGTAGAACCTTAAATGGGCTTAGAACCATTAGATAAACTTGTATGATTCTTGTGTGAGCCACTTTGGCTAGACTCTTAGAATGCTTCTTTGATTAACAGTTAATTATTAACAACGATCGATTCAAAGAATGAACCAGTGGATCTCGAGGTAGGCGTGGCTTGTCTTCAAAAGGTGTGGGAATGCATTTGACTCTTTGTATTCATTATTGTTGCTTTTATAAAAGTTTATGATTAACGAACTCATGCATTGTCTGTTTCTGCATTCCATGCTTTGTTTAAAATGCATTATGACAATCCTTTTGATTCTTTGAATCTTTCCACGATTTGGAAAGGACTTGTATTGTTTGTTGTCAGTATGAATTGTTATGGGAAATGAGGATTTCCACTTGTGGTATATAGGATACGCTCCTTCACATTTATATCTACTTTAATTCATCTTTTATTTTTTAGAGTTGGTCACCATGGTCTTGGTGGCATCCATAGCTAAATAGGTGTGAATTGTCGGTTAGGAATTTACAACCATATTAGTACATTGTTTGACGAAGGAGTTTGTTCCATATACATGTATGTTTATTTCAATGACTTAGTCACTGTTTAATGTTTCGGAAAAACATGTACTGTTTTCCAAATCTTGCTTATGATTACTTAGAAGGTTAAATGTTAATTATTCCCACTTCAGTTTCTGTGACAGATCAGAGTTGCATAGCGAAATCTCCGAGAAGTTAACTTCGTTAATTGATTATTTTCTGTTATGTATATTATGTTGTATATTCTATTTGTAAACCAAATGACTATTATATATGTATCATTTGAGAGAAGATCTTGTATATATGTTTCTGAGCGGGGTTAGCTTTGGGCTAAGTTTTTGTAGTAGATTTCTTAATTGAAAGTTTAAGTGTTTAATTTGGAAGAATTTTATTTCCTCTTTATTTAGTTAATTTATTGGATTAGTCAGATGTTAGCTTAGGGGGCGCTACAGCTTCAAGTGCTTCCTCATCGTCCTCTGTATCGGAAGATGTGAGCCCATCAATTTGGTCAACTCTCCTCTGGGTCAAGACGACCTGGTCCAAAGGTAGGGTGTCATCATCTCGCCCGAGATCCACTCCCTCATTGACAGTTGGCATGCCTCGTGCTGCTGCCATAGATTCCTCGAGTGGTGGTTGTCGACTGGCTTCTTGCCTCGGCCCTGTTACCCCTGTCTGCATGTTGCTGCTAGTAACTGTACGATTCCTTAACGTCCTTCTTGTCCCTGATGTGCTAGCCATCGGGTGTGGCGCGCGGTGAGCCGAGTGTCGTCCCTACCTACGTCAGCAAATACAAAGAACACCTTACTTTGACCTAATATTTAGGAAATAAACATTCAAAAAGGTGAAACAAATTCGACTGACACAAAAACTGTCACTACGCCACAGCTCGCGGATATAAGCCTACTCCGGTTATCAAATGGGCTCTGCCTATCTACCTTATTTTTATTTTATGCTGACTTTAGTATGCTACGTCGCCATCACTCCGTACGATGTCGCCTTCAGTACTTGACCTCCGTATTTAAGCTAGTTTGTCCTTCCTTCTATATGCTCCAAATCACTAAACTCATACACATGATGATTGAATATTACGGCGCGTGAAACCAAAACTTAAGTTAAGTTCCTATTGTTGTTATTCTCCTAAGATCTTATTATGGCCGTCTTCCCTAGATCTTCTCCAAGAATTTTCCGATGACTAGTTAACATCGCCGGGCAAGACACCTCAAGATCGGCAGCTTGTTATGCAAAAAGACACCCTAGTTTTGACCTTTTTTTACTCCAAACACTCAATCTTTATAGCATTGCAAGAAAACAACTTATCTACCGTTAAAAATCGATTAATCATCGAAAACAAGTAGTCATCATATCAGCAGACTTTCAACCTAGCTCCGAACCTGTGTTGTTAGTCGCCGGTGAGCTTATGAAGACTTTCTGCTGATCAAACTGTTGGTGGGCGAAGAAATGAAAACTTGACCACGCCTTGTGAGTACGCTGCTACTACTGTAACTATGCATGTAAACTAAATGACTCGACATAACAACGATTTCGGCCATCAGAGTTCATCCTAGCTTCAACTACAATACTTGAACGTGTATACAGGAGCTTTGGATCGTCTCTGAAGGTATCCAAGGTAAGGTATCCTGAGATCTTAGTTGGATCCCCTTAGTCGGCGCCAGAATTTAGATGCAATTTACTACAACCTACATCCAAAGGATAGAAAACTTCTACTCATGCAAGCGAAAGTAAGGACATGATGATAGACACAAGGATATACGTGGTTCGGTATGATTACCTGCGTCCACGGGGTTAAAGGATGAAACTTATTACTTCAAGGTGTTACAATAGTGTTGCTCTTTCAAGTGAACTCCCTTATAAAGTGAACTAGCTCTCAACTTTACTTCTTTCTCTTTCGATTACAACTCTCTCTCCTCCCAAAATATCCCCCATTTCTTTTGGATACAAGTTCTTCTATTTATAGGGGAGGCTACATACAATCAAACTAGGGTGTTGTTCACAACATATCTAACTTGAAGTCATATCATCGGGCCCGCCTGCGTCGTCCCTTCTTCCGTCGATGTGGCCGATATGCTTTGATCCCTTTGTAGTCCCTTGTCCGAGGCGATCCGTTCGGGTGTTCTCTTGGTGCGATGTCGCCCTTGCATCTGGCCGATACGACACGTATCTTCTTATCCCTTTGACTGCCACTCCTCGGTTGACCCAATACATCTCGTTTGCCGGATTTGTCAGAGGCCTGAGGTCGAGTCTTGTCCGACAGCTGTAGAGTGATCCCGCCCGATCCACGTGGCTCCTTAAACTTCGCGCCTTCCAGCCTATATCCCGTGCTTCTCTTCTCTTCATGTTTGGGTATCTCATAGATTGAGATGTTGCCACCTATCCCTGAGGATAATTTACACCTACAACTAGTGTGCATAATTTCTATGTCTTCTTAGCGCGTTGGATGCTATCATTACGGAGAACTAGTAAGTTGGAAAAGTTTGTTTTGTAGGTAGACCTCTTGTAAACCTTCACGAGACTAAAACTCGTCCACTAGGGACACCTAGGGGTTTAAAGGCTTGTTATACGTGCTAAGTGTGACCGTAGACTCGACAACACGGAGTTGTATGTATGTTTTAGAATTTGTTTTGTTTGATTTGCTCGAGGACTAGCAAAGTCTAAGTGTGGGGGAATTTGATAGGTGTTGTAAACACCTTGATATTTTATCTATTGTTTATGCTTTCTTTGCCTAGTTTCTTGTAAAATATGTATCTTATGTTTGTTTTTGAGCTTATCAGGTGTAATGGAGTCATTATGAGCAAAAGAAGGAGGAAACGTCCATTTGGAGCGTAAATGCCAATAAGGTTGATTCACAGTCAAGTCATACTTGGAGTAGACTAGGCTATGCAGCAAAAAAGGTGAAGAATGAGTTGTCAATTCCCGCAATTGACAATTGAGTAAGAAAATAATGGGAAGTCGGTTCTCTGTAACTGACATCTAAATATCCTTGGTTGACCCTTATCCATTTCACCAAGGTGGCCATATCCACTGGATTTTTCCTACACAACCCTAAAGTCTAGAGAAGATTCATCTATTTTCGTATTTTCTTCCCCTGAAAGTGAAAGGAAGAGATGAGTTAGCAGAAGGATCAAGAAATTAGAGAGGATCAATGAGTTTTACCGATTCCTAGTAAGATGGGTTTGATTGCAGCTGTTGATTGAAGCATCGAGAGAAGAAATTGAGAGGGGATCTGTTGAGAACCATCAGGGTTTCAAAGAATCATGAATGGGTTTTAGAATGAGAGAATTGAGAAGTTGGTGTTGTTTAAATGATGAAACTGGATCTTGATATGGGTTGCGGCTGATAGAATTGATTTAGTAGAGGGGTTTGTGTTTATTGCCATGAAGAAGACAAAATAAATTACAGTTTGAGTGTTTCTGATGATCTCAGGTGAAGGTTGAGGTTAGAATAGAAAGGTATAACAGTGCAATCTGCTATTGATAAATTGGCAGAGCTACAGGTGTTGTGAAGCAAGCAGTGGTGATTAAATGGGAATTATATTTATGATGTTGTAGCTACAGATTGAATGCAGTATTGCTGGTTGGTTGCTGCTCGAGATAAGTGAGCTGGGAAGATGGACAAGGTGATGGTCTGCTGTTGCTGCAAGTCAATGTGATGGAAATGGAGATTACTCGAGTCTCTGGTGGTAGTGGTGATGGATTCAAGTTGTAGATGAAAGAGTGGTGATGCTGTTGGTTGTTGCAAGGGTCTTGGTGACTGAATGATGTGCATGGTTGTGTGATGTATAAGTTGCAGTTGAGCTGAGCTTGAATTGCTTGAGCTGTTGAAGTGCAGGTGGTCTTGTAGCTGTGCAAGGAGAAGGTTCAGGCTGTGTGTTACTGCCAGGTTCAATGGTTGTATGGATGGCTTGATTATTTGGTTAAGAATTGGTTGTTTTTTTTGTGCCTGAAATTCAGATGGAAAAGCGCTGGAAATTGACTGCTTTTGTGAGTCTTTACAAGGAGTTGGAGTTTATAGTTTTTGGAAGAAAATAATGTCACTAGTGCAGCTGGACTGAACCATGTTATTTTCTGATGTAGCCATGGTTAAGGGTAGTATACGAGGGGTATTTGTCAAGGGCTAGGACCTGACTCAAAAGCCTACATGATATGGAGATTTGAACGCAGTTTGGGTCCGTGAAAACAGTCACCAAGCGGTGTTGTTGCCGTTGGTTTGGCAGACATGGATGCTGGTATGAATGGTTTTGAGATGGATTTGGTTCCTGAGCTGTATAAAGTGGCAGTAAGGTTAATGGAACTAAGGCAGTAATGGAAATGAGTGCAGCTGAACTGCAATGGGAAGTGACTGGATATACATATGGTACTGGTGATTATGAAGTGTAATAGAAGTTATGGGCTGAGCTGCGGTGGTCGTGGAGGGTTCATGAAGCTATAGAGAAGTTGAAGCTGGAATAGATAGAGCTGAGATGTTATTCCAGAGATGGAAGTGATTCTAGCGAGAGTAGACGATGCAACTGAAGGCACTCATGATTATGGAATGGCTTGTGCCTGGTGGCATGTGCAGTGACTTGAGTTAAGGTGGATGGAGTAAGCTGCTGCCATGGATCGATTGTTGAGTTGACGGCGCAGACAGGATGTCACTTGTGTTGTGGGTTGAGTACATATGTGTGCAGTGAGTGGAGGTGCTGATGCTGATGGTCAAGAAGAAAGAATTAGAGCAACAATTGATGCAGCTGCAGACCAGTGTTATTGAGGCAGTAGGAAGTGCAGTGGGTTATCTAGATTTCAGGGAGAATGGTTTGGGTTTACTAGGCTTATTTATATTGATTAGATTTGAGTGCCGAGTTGCTGGTTTGAATTTAGTTTCATCTGCATTTGTGCTGTGACAATGGAACCGAGTTGACTCAACCCAGTGAGTTAGGTGACGTGACTCATACCAGATGGATTTGGTTCTGTGTTGAATGGGCTTTACTCATGGGCTACTGAAGCGACTGATTTTTGGCAGAGAGGTTGCGACCTAAGTTAAGGACCTGAAGGTGATATAAAAGAAAGATCTCTCCATTAGTTTTATTGCTTCTTCTTATTTATGAACTCCATTGATATGATTAGATAACTCTCTTTTGGTTAAGGAATAAATTGGATTTCCAAGCATGAGTTTTGTTCAATAAATTAGTTTTGTCTCCATGCTTTATTGCTTATGATTCACGATATATATTGTTATATGATTTGAAAGCTTGTTTAGTCGAGTCGCGAATCGGGTGAGTTTGTTTTCATATCTATTGATAGATTAGGGTTATTATAAGCAAAAGTGATAATTTCTGATTGCAAGTAGCATAGTTGTGAGTATTGCTTGTAGTGATACATCCTAGTAGTCACAAGTGGATCATAACCTTTGTTAAAACGGATTAGTGCTTTTACACGTTCGTTTGCATTGATTAGTCTTATTTCATAGAACTTAGTGCTCTTAGGGAGTTAAACTTAATTATGCTTTTACACTTTCGGTTTCTTTCTAGGTAGATTTCACATTCGCATCTTTTAATGTGTTTGTTGATGACAAGAGGGAATTAGCGGGATATTCTTGCGATCAAGGTATTTTAGGACTTTTAATATAATGAGAGATTAAATATCAATTCTACTTATTGTTAAAAAGCATGTTTGTGAATGAAGATGAATCCTTAACCAATATCTCTTCTATTTGATTTGTTTGCTTATTTCTTTCTTTGCTTTTATATTTGTTTGCTTTATTAAAAATCAGAAAAAAATCCCCGTGTTATTTATAGGAAACCGAAAATAACTTGACAACCTAATCCTCTCTGTGGGAACTATCCTTTCTTGCCCTTGCTATATTTATATTTTGAGTAGTGAGAAAGTGTAATTTATTTTTGACGCATATGACAGCGATTAGTAGACCAGAAATCAAGATATAGTTTTGTGCACCTAAAATTGACAACAAACTTGAAATAATAAAACTTGCGAGTTGGACCGAGCAGTGCTATAACATTTTATTTTATTTTGTATTTTCACATAATATTGTTTTATGGAATAACGCAACCCGACATTCCATTATACTATATAGTGAATTCTAAAAATATTTTTTGTTTAAAAGTGGCATAAATATTATATTGGATGGAAAAGAAAGACCAAGTTCATAAACCGATTTAACGGGGGTTTTAAAAACATAAGGAATCGAAACAAGGTAATTGAATCCATATGGCCTACCTTTTTTATTCATAAAAGGAATTTACTTCTATTATTTTTTGTCCATAAATTGGTGACGCTTTAAATATCAAAAGGAATCAATACATGGTAGGTGGGTTTTAGCGGGCCTACCTCTTATATATTAAAAAAAAGGTTAAACTAATTTTATATTCTTATCCATAGATATTTTTAGGTGGGGATAGAATCACTCCTAAAACAAACAATATACCCTAGTGTTGATGGTGGTTTTCAGTTCATGGCTAAAAATGTAAAACCCTATATTTAATGCGTCGTCTGCAAAAGGACTGAGCCATTTAAAAGCAATGAGTGCCCGGGCCTCTCTACTCACACATGTACTGAGCAATTCAGTATATTTTCAGAATGGTGCATGTAGCAACAATCCCAAACATTCTGTAAACTCTCACCTACATTATTCATTAGTGTATGGTTTATTAAGTATCTTCCTATGCTATGTTCCCCAGCTGAACCCTTAGTATTGGTATGACATTACAATTAATGTTCACTCGCAGCTGAGTAACATGAATTTCCCAAAGTATAAATATTAAGGTCTGCATAAAAGTACTCAGTCAGAAAGCATGTTGCTCTCTGGAAATAAATCTAAAAACTCTGTGTCAACACGCAGAGTTCAATCAATTTTGTGATAATTCACAAGATTCAAACACCAATCTAATTGATTTGCAAAAAATAGATTTTTGCGCCCTGTGCAGTATATCAGACCCTGCTGGTCAAAACTAAACCTAGGAAATTGATCCGCCATGGATTAGTAGGTGCAAAGTCCTACCCAAAGTCTAAAAACAAGGAATACAAGAGGAGCCGCGGAAAATAGGAGCAACAACAAAGGGAGGTGCGGTCGTGACATAGGTCATCCGGTGCCACCTGCAGATGGCCACGCCCCCATGCTGCTTGCCGGCCCTCCTCTTTCCCATCGACCAATCAGGTTGCTCTAAATCTGCCACATGCACATGAGATGTGGCCGGGTCCATACTTGTCGGCCCTCTTTCCCATCGACCAATCTGGTCACTTTAAATCCTCCACGCGCACTAGAAGATGTGGCCACGCCCTATGTTTGGACGACCCTTTTCTATTGACCAATCAGGTTGCTCTAAACTTTCCACAGTATTAAAAGAGGCAAATTGCACCGGATGGTCACAATGCCAATTAGGTTGCCAAACATTCCAACATGCTACAACAGCATGCCAAACGTGTCATTCCACCACAAACAGCGCGCTTATGTGCTAACTCACTTTTTTTCGTGGCCAAACCCCATAACAGATTCCAATCAGGGTATCCCAACTAGAACACGATTTTGCTTTAGTGGCATTAGTTAAAACCCTAATTTTGGTCATGGCTCAAATTACGCCACTTTGGCCCACAACATGACACAAGCCGGGCGGGGCCCAGGAAACCCTAAAATGGCGCCATTTTATGATCACCCGTGACCATCCTTGCGCCTGTGGTCATTCCCATGTTATGGCCCTGCCATAATTCCTTTGATGCGTCCATGACACTATTTGCACAAAGAATGTCACCATGCCGCGACCACATGCCACACGCGCTAATTAGGGTGTTGGTATGCCAAACCCTAATTTAAATAGGGTTGCTACGCCAACCAAGCTAAGTAATGCTACCTAAGGAATTAAGTTTGATATGGCAACTAGAACCAATGTTGCTGATCCATATTTGGGTATAACACCAATATCCCAAAATATAGCGGCCACGGCTACGCCAGGCGCTATTCGTGCCACTATGCTACTGGCATGTGCCAATGGCGCCACTATGCTATTATCAGGTGTCAACGGAATGTGGCCATAATCAACGACCACCCTTTCTCATGACTTACAATCTCAGCCGTCCAAATTCGCCACAAAATTGACTGGCCCATAATAAGTCTCAGGTTCACACGCCATTTTTCTGCGACAAGTTACATGGCTTGACTTGCCGCAACATGATCATCCGCCACCTAGCTGGCGCACGATTGATCAGAATAATTAAGTCTTGCACACAAGACCCACTCAGAAATCTTCTACATATTTTCCACGAAAATACTCGAGACATCAAACATGTCACAAACTGGGGGATGCTCATCAGAGTATTGGTCTGGAGGTTTACAACATGCGTGCAACACGCCCATTATAAGAAAGTGTCAGGAAATGGGGCAGTTAGTGGCGACAAGAAGTAGTGGGTGTAAACTAACTCGTTTCCTTCTTAGTGGGGACGTGGTTTCTCGCATTTACACATTTCCCCACTTCTCCATTACTCAACTACTCCCACTTCCTACGAGATCAAGTTGTGTTCAAACTGTGACTTGTATAAATAGGTTTCTACCTATTTCAACCAAAAACAACATAGTTTTGGTTAACAACACAGTATCTAGAAAACATAAAAAGAATTGATAACCTACATTCCACAAGCCGGTTCCATATTCTGATACAAGTCATAAAACAGCCACACCTTCAGAATTAACCATTTTGGTCTCAATACCTTCTTCGCTTACCTCCCTAAGACCAACCCTTCTCCTTCACTTTGTGACCGAATCAAGACTGGAACGACCATTTCTTGGTTTAGGCTAGGATTGTACATATTGATCTCTCGAATCTAAAGTACTCCCGTGCAGTGCATTTGTTTAGGTCTAAATTCGTTTCTCAACAACACACCCAATACCAAAATCGGCAGAAATAATTTTCACCCTAAAACACCTAGAAATAAGTGAGAAGTCATATTTGAAAATAACTAGCCCATGTGAAATTGTAGGGCCAACAAGCAAACATCCCATGTGAGGTGACTTTGGAAGCTAGTGCATTTTTCTCTTCTTTTGTCAATTTTTTCTAGATAAGAAAAATATCTCATTAAGCAAAAGGTTTTTGGGAACTTTAAGTACAAAAAAACTTGTTATCTTGTAGTCAATAACTAAGTATATGGTGGCTTTATAGTCCTAGTGGTTTTACATAGGCTACTTGTAGCTTATACTCTCTTCTTTAAGATGAGAGTTCATTCGTTAACTGACAAGGCTTCGGAAACCTTGTACCACTAGGACTTCTTAATTTAATCTTGTAAAGTCTGTATTTTGAAGGGTAATATGTCATCTAATATCAACAAGAGGTATATGGATTGTCCCTGTAAGTTTGAAGAGTATATACAAGGAGTAAGGTCATTTATAGAGTTTTTTTTAAGAAAAATGGTGGTGAGAGTACTATGTTTTCATTTCCTTGTAAACTATGTAACAATGGTAAAGGCTTACTGCCACTTGGTGAGATTTCATACCATTTGGTCAAACATGGGATTGTATCGTCATATAAAATGTGGCATTTTTATGGTGAATTTTTTGTAGTTGAAGCGCAACAAGCACATAGGGGTAAAAAACAAAACAACTTAAGAAATGACTCCAAGTTTGCTTAGTAACATCCATCCTCATTCCTTATAAACTGTAGAGCAAACCCATGTATGCTTGCTTATCTAAGTTCTCCTCTCTATGTTCAATATACACAAATGGTGTGGTGTAGAAACTTTTACTTGCATGATGTGTTTTATTGAAAAAATTGCAGTGAAACTCTGTTTTAGACAGTAGATATTGTTTTGCAGGAAAGCTAATTTTGACCAGGCCAAAATAGACCTAGCACTATTTATTTTTATGTTACAAAAATTTCGCAACTGTTACATTTTGTTGCAAAATTTGTATCAGAACTAGTATAGCCGGTTCGTATAAAATTGTTCGTTCTTTAAAAAAAAACTGGTTCCAAATTTCATAACTGATTGAAACTGTCGCTACGTAAAAATTTCGCAACTGTTTGGAACTGTTGCGACCTTGCCGTAGCGAAAAATTGCAACATCGACTTTCATAACAGTTTGGAACTGTTGCAACCCCTCTTTTCAACTGAAATATGCTGTTACTAAACACTAAAAATGGTGTAGTGGGTATATATTTAAGCTGAAAAGAATAAAAGCATTGATTAATGTGGATAAATATATCATGTTGTGTAGTATTACATACTACAAAAATGAATAACAAATATGTTCGGATTAAATATATACCTAACTTTTCCGTTATTGGGAGTAAAGCTTTTTGTTATTCAAATGATTCAACAACGACACTTATTGTTTGAATATGTATTTGTAGGTTATTCTGTTGTTGAAACTTGGAATCAAGCATATAAAGATGGAATCAATAAACTGTTATGTGATGATCTTTATATTTTAATTCTTATATTCTCTATATGTAAAGAGTTTTGTCACTAAAATTGACAAAGGAGGAGATTTTTAGATCATTGCTTGGTTGAACCCACCAAGTGTTGGTATGTCAAATTTTGTCGTCATATTTTAGCTCCAAAACTCAAAGCTGCTTGATTAGATTACTAGAGTCAACTTCGTTAGGTTAGATAAGGAACATTAGAAATTTTAAGACAAACTCGTGTTACTCTGAAGAACCTGAAGACGTATCGATATTAACATACACATCATCCTTCTGTTCGAGGTTAGTAATACAAACTTAACATGTTTCCATTTCTATATATGTTGCTTTCAGGTCGTTTATATTGAAAACATAACATACAAAGTTATACTTATATCTCTAGTATTGGAGACTTGATCATTCTATCAGATCAAAGTATCAAGGAAGTATATACTGGTTATTCTATACAACTTTGGTATATTGGATTACGAAGTATAACATTTATCTTTTGAACTTCGTAAATACGACATAACACTATCTGTAATTCGTTACTAGTTTACTATGTTAAAACTTGGGTTGATTCCTTAGAAAACTATGTTTAACTACATAAGTTTAAGGAAGTAGACTTGCAAAACTTGTTTCGTAATTGAAATGAATCAAATTATTCATTCTATGATCGATCCCTTAAACAAGGATCTACCGTAGGACCGTTCCCTGGGATCTATAGATGGATTGATACCTACATGAGGATGTATAGAAGGACTGATCCTTACTTGGGGATCCATAGCAGGACCGAACCCTAAGAGGTTAACCAATTATAAAACGCTTTAATTTTCAATTACTTTAGGGTTTACATAGATATCAGAATAAGTTTTGATTAACATGGAAAGTTCATTAGTGTCGTGATAATATTTTGAACATGTGCTAAACTCTTATTTTTTAATGTTCAAGCATTTTCCTTGATACCGAAGGTGAGATCCCAAACTGAAATATTTCATAATATCTTTTTGATATTCGGAACTTATATGTGTTATAGCACTACTCGGTCAAACTCACAAGTTTTGCTATCACAAGCTTGTTGTCAACGTTAGTTGAACAAAACTATATCTTGATTTCTAGTCTACTAAAGTCAAGTCTCGGAATAGGTATCTGCAACTGTGTAAAATGATAGTTCATGGCAAGTATGCCATATGAACGTATAAGCATAATCATATTTATTTAACACTCAAGATTTAAATCATGATTCACAAACACATAGTGATTTAGTGATCAAAGATGTCTTAGAAGTGTTTATGAGAGTTGTAGCAATGCCAAACATATTTGCGAAAATAGTTTGTGAGTATCTTCTTAGTTCATACTAGGTAGCTATGTGTAGGGTTACACATACATATGGACCAATGACTTCAGGGTGCTAGGGTATGCGTTCTAGGTATGTGTACCTTAGTAGTTCATGATCACAAATATTCAGAATCTTAGGATATGCGCACTGGGTATGCGTACTTACCTATATTCTGGAAATCAGATGTTTTAAGGGTACGCGTACCTACCATGTGTCCAGATTTCAGTTGTTCCGAAAAATCTCTTTTATGTTTTGAAATATTACAAATTGCCATAGATATGAAATATCATCGCTTAGGCAATCTCCAAATGATCCACAAAAATAGTTTTTGAACTTGTTCTTAACAAATATTGCTAATTAAGGAAAATCCATTGTTAAAATTATATTCCGAGATATTTAACAAGGCATGACTGACTCAAAACTTCTTATTTGAAATATGAAATCTATTAAATCATATGACATAGTCTCATAAATATATAATGGTAATGTCGTGACTAAATAGGATGGTCCAGTCTTCACATACCTCTTTGTCGATGAAGTTCTCTAAAGGTCTTCGTTTGATCTTCAGCCTTCGATCTTTGAGGGTTATTCTGTGATGTCTGATACTCAACTACCATACTCTCATCCTAGTCCGAGACTTGACTTTAGTAATTCAAGATATAGTTTTGTGCACCTAACATTGACAACATGCTTGAAATAACAAAACTTGCGAGTTCAGTCGAGCAGTGCTATAACTATTATTTTTTTTGTCTTTTCACGTGATATTGTTTTATGGAATAACACAACCTAACATTCCATTGTACTACATAGTAAATTCTAATATATTTTTTTAAAGTGCCATGAATATTATATTGCATGAAAAAGAAAGATCAAGTTCATAAACCGATTTGATGGGGGTTTTAAAAACAAAAGGAACTGAAACAAGGTAGTTAAATTCCATCGGGCCTACCTATTTTATTTAGAAAAGGAATTTAGTTTTATTATTTTTTGGTACATAAGTTGACGACGCTTTAAATATCAAAAGGAATCAATACATGATAGTTGGGTTTTAGCGGGCCTACCTCTTATATTAAAAAAAGAAAGAAAAAGAGAAACTAATTTTATGTTCATATTTATAGATATTTTTAGGTGGGGATAGAATCACTCCACAAGTTGATAGGTGTGATAAACACCTAATTTTATATCTAGTATTTATGCTTTCTTTGCTATTTATTTTGTGAATTATGTATCTTATGTGTGAATTTGAGTTGATTAGGTGCAATTGAGCCATTTGGAACAAAATAAGGAGAAACCATTCATTTGGAGTGTAAAATGCAAAAAGCCAACTCACGGGCGAAAGATTTGTGGAGCAAAATAGGTTGCGCGGCGAAGGAGCGGAAGAATGAACTGTCAGTTGTCTAAAAAAAAAACTGGCAGTTGAGCAAGGAAACAAAATAGGTTGTCGGTTCTTTAAAACCGACAAGCCATGTATGACTTGAATTACCCCTTATCTGCCTAACCTGGGTGGATATATCCACTTTCCTACACAACCCTAAATTTGAGAGAAATCATGTCCCAATCATTTTTGTACCTAAAATTCAGAGAAATGGCTACTGATATTGCCTAGAGACACAAAGGAAGCGGAGGAGATTGAGAGAGTAAGATCGATGCTGCTATGATTGAAAATTCAGAGAAGGGAGAATAGCTGCGGTTGTTCATGGCACCGGAGAGAGAACAAATCGAGTCCTCAGAAATAGAGATTGCGGCTGCTGTCTCATGGAGGGATCACTTATCACGTATCTTTCTACTGGAGTTTTGGAGGAGAGCAGCGACTAGGGTTTGCTTTCATTTACTTTTCATGTTCTTCAATTTATTTTTAATAAGAATTATGTTGAATCTAAAAACCATGTGTAACTAAATATCTATTATTAGTTATGGGATAATAAGTAGATTTCACAAATAGTATTGGAATCAATGAAGTAGTTTTGTCTCAATATTTTACTGTTTATGATTCATTGTTTATATTGTATATGATTTGATTGTTTGATTGGTTGAGTCCGGAATCAATCCGATTTGCATTCATTTCTAGAGCTATATTAGGGTTTTCAATACGAAAACGTTGTTAATCCCTGATTCTAAGTAGCATAAATGTGGGTAGTGCTTGTAGAGATATATCCTACTAGTCACATATGAATCATAACTTGGGTTAAATTGATTTAGTGCTTTTACACATTTTGATTGCCTTGATTAGTCTTATTCCATATAGCTTATTGCTTTTAGGGAGTTAAATCTAATTTGCTTTTACACTTTAGGTTGCTTTCTAGGAAGAATTCACATATGCATCTTTTAATGTGGTTGTGATGAAATCAGGGAATTAGCGGGGTATTCTTGCGATCAAGGTATCCTAGGACTTTTAGTAAATGAGAGATTAAATTTCAATTCTAGTCATTGATGAAAATATGTGTTTGTGAATGAAACTATCCTGTGACCAATACTTTCTCCTTATTGATTATTTTTACTATTAATTTGCCTTCAATTCATTTTTATTGCTTTGATAAATCAAAACCCCCCCTTGGTTACTAAGAAACTGGAAATTTTTATAACAACAAAGGCCTCTCTATGGATACGAGCTCTTTCTTATCCATACTACATTTATTTTAGTGAAGGAAGAAAGTGAAATTATATTTGTGTCGGCTGACAACCGACCACAAGCAAACATCCCATGTGAGGTGACTTTGGAAGGTAGTGCATTTTTCTCTTCTTTTTTCAAATTTTTCTAGATAAGAAAAAGATCTCATTAAGCAAAAGGTTTTTGGAAACTTTAAGTACAAAAAAATAATAAAAATAATAATATGAAAGTAACATACTAAGGAATAAAAAAAAAAGTTAATGATTATTTATCTAAATACCAGTCCAGACACAGGCTCGATATAAGTTGTCGTTTCGTTCAAAATAAAATAGAATGTTTCATTCGATAAATGTTTAATCACAAACATTTATTTACATCAAAACATAAGAAATCTTTCACATGCCATATATGATATACTATATTTTATCATTTCCCCGTAACTCTTAAAAAGTATCCCTAATCACATAAGCACAGTCAATGCCAACATTAATAGATAAATAATAACATCATTTATGACTATTTGATACCCTTGATAAAGTTTGTTATATCATTGATTTGGCTAGAACTTAGTTATTCTAGCACTGCTATGTATGTCTATATCAATTGCTTTGGGAAAACTGCAGTTTTTGGATCTCGCTGGCCTTGTATGAAAGTTTTCTTTTGAAACAAACATTTTAATCTAATTAACATTCTAAACCTACAGTGTTCCGTGAATTAATCAGAATAATTTAAGAGTAACTTGATATATACGTGGATAAGAGTAACTTAATCTACTAACTTAATGATTGAGAAGCGTGAAATAAGAAGACAAAACAAATAAAGGATACACTAAAGAGGAGCAGGCATAAACAACAAAATGATGCTTAAAAAAAAAGAACATTGGAAGGCATGACGGTTTTGATCTATGAGGATGAAAATCCCACCAGTAAATGTCGCAACACCTTGCGTCTGCAATGACAAAGAAAAAAATCATAAATCAAGAAAAAAGAACCCGTTGGAGATAAAGTAATACGTTAATACGAAAAGAATTAAAACATGGTAATTGAGTTGTATAAGGTACTTTTTTTAGAGGAGTTGGGGCCCAGCTTGTTGCTAGATTTCCGACCAAGAGCTCTGTGTAATTTTTACTAATTTTTAAATCATATTTCTAAATTTTAAATTCTTCTTTAAAAATAAATAAAAAATATTATATTAATTTTATCCATAATTTTTTCGTTGAGTGCGAATCAACAACCTAAAAACCCCATGCCATCTCTCACTCCACGTCGAGAGTTGCGATAACCTCCCCTCCCATTGGCCGGTGAACAAAACACTCGCTCCTGATTGGTCGAAAAGCAACTTATACCCCCTATATTTCGTGGCCGTTAATTTTTAATAAAATTGGCTCGATCTGATGCTTCATATTGGTCGGTAGGATTAGGATTTTCTTACACCACGTTTATAAGATTTTCATAAAATCCAGGCCTTCGGATTAGCCTTACATAAAATGCCATATTATAAAAAAAATCGGATGTCATGGGAAAAATCGAAACATTTTTTTTTTGGAAAAAATCTGAAAATTTCCCTATATAAAAAAAAAAGTTGAGGCAAATAAGTAAATCCGAGATTTTTTCATGAGAAATTAAAGGAAAAGAAATCTTCCAAGATCCTTGGGGAAAAGTCAAAACTAATTTTTTTATAGAAAAAAAACGAGAATTTCCATATCAAGACCGTACTTTATATAGTTTAGATAGATAAAATAAAGACCGTACTTTTAGAAAACAATCTAAGAATCCTAAATCAAAATAAGTACTTACCATTCATGTTAATCTAAGAATCCTAAAGAATACACCGTACATTTGCTTTCAGAGACAAATCTTAAGTTTCCTAAATTTAGCGAAGATACTTAAAATATGGTAAAATTCTGATTATGTTTTTAATTGTCCATATAAAAATCGCAATACTTCTTAAATTTGCTGATTTATTAAATATGAATGTTTATATTGCAAGATTTGTTTCTCAAAATAGGTTCTTCGGTAGCCATGTATATGGGGAGTTTCTTCTTATACTTATATACCACACGCCGAGCAAAATATGGTAAAACCCTAGCACTCTTTTCCGCTTTTCTTCTTTTGGTTCCTCTTCGTTTTCTTTATGTCCAATATCCTTTCTCTGGGGTTGAAGTTTTTTGTTTAAATATTTAGGTTGTTGATATCCATTCCTTTAGAGCTTTTCCAATGGCATGTATGTGGAGATAAATGGCAAAATCCACCTAGGATGCACATCTATTTTCTCTAAAATCATTCTCCAACCCGGATGTCATAAACCAATATATGCATGACTTTAGGTAATAAAATGTCAAGGGGAATGTCTAGTTTCTCACATTCCCCTTGACATTGTCTACCATCCTAGTCAGTTTTTTTTAATTAAATATATATTTTATTTACTAAAATTAATTCTAATACAATAAATAATCATTTTTAGATCTAATAAAATCTTAAAATTACTAAACATAAAATTTACATTTAATAAGAAAATGATCACAAACAACACCATTGGAGATTAATAACGTTTTTCACCTAAACTTAAGGAAAATTTGGAATAAAGATGTCTTGTTTGTGTTGCCACATAGGAAATACATACAATAACCATTGGAGAAGCTCTTAGTTGATATTTAGGTTTCTATTTTTATTACAGCCGAGAGAGTAACTAATAAAGATTATATTTTGATTCATGGTTATGTTTGTTAATGATCTATGTTTTTTTTGATTTTGTAGGTGAGTAATTGGAAGATTGTGGTTTGCATTGATATTCAACATCTTTTTTTATTTCAAGGTTTCCTAAGAAGTTTGCATGGGATAGATGAAGACACAGAGGGAATGTGATGAATTAGGGAGGGTAAGAAACTTCATGTTTCGTTAAAACTGTTACTATAAAACTTTGTTTAGCAAAATCTAGAGATCTCATGTGATGAAAATCAGGAAATCAGGAGATCTTATGTGCTGAAAAATATTGGATGTGCTCCTTAGAATCCACATATTTGATTTGAAGTGGTTATTTCTTGATGACATTTTCTTTTTAATTTTTGATGATTTTATTGTTGTTTTGGGTTACCATTAATTGCAGACGCTAACTAATACCTGAACAAAGAACTTCGACGACATTGGGATTTGCAGTGGCATTTGCCCAGTTCCATACCAAGCAGAGTTCTGTGATTAACTTAATTAGTAGACAATCACACACTTATACAAATTTTTAACATTGTCCAAGAAAATAAGAACAATACCTGTAGGAGTGGAGGTGTTGGCGGCAATTGGCTTTGGAAATCCATAACATGTTGGTCATCACCAGTGTTTGGATCTAACACACTTTTCTGAGGTCCTTTTGATCTTTTTGGATGCAGAGATGTGCTTTTCATTATCTCTTTTCAGGATAGCCTGAATTATTGGGAGTTTAATTAATCAAGCTTATTTCTCCATTGCAGCTCTGAACGTTGTCATATCCTCAATATCACAAAGTTTCTGAAACCAATGAAGATTTATAAGAACAAAATGGTAGTTTCTAGAGGATATGTGCTTAAACTCTATTGACCAACTACAAATTGTAGTTGCTAGGAATTGGAAGGTTAGTCCTCGGTGCACAATTTCGTCCCTTAACCATCTGATTATAATGCTTATTCATTGTTGTAAAAGTCGCTGGACCTAAGCTTAGTGCGCCTTTTACTAACATAGATTTGAGTTGCTGGTTATCTTCTTATGCACTTGATATTTTTTGAGAGTTTTCCGGTTATACTACCATAGAATTTAACTGCATCATATACTTGGGTAGTTGAGTACTTGATATTTCTTCGTTCTTTAGTTGTTTTATAAAAACTAAAAGAGGGTTAATTTAGATAATTAAAGCGGATTATATCACATTAAAGAAATTAATGTTAGCAAAATGAACTTATATACATCCAAAACTAGAGACTATATGGTCTTAAGTTCGTTAAAGCTACACACTATTTTAAACTGGCTATGCTGCAGTAAGGCACTCCAGCAAAGACTTGGATAATCATGCGGAGGGCGTATAATGTATTTTGCAATTGTATAATATTTGTTTTATTTCCAGGGAATATTTTTTTCTCAGCTCGACTCGAGAGATGTACAAGCAACTGATCAGGAAGGCTATAACTAGTCAGAGACCGACTAGCCAAAGAATGGGTGGGCTGGCACTGAATGTACACCAATTCCAATATTTGTTTCTCCCGGCATCCAACTTGGTAGTGAAAACGGGAAACATCTTGGTTTGGGAAGAGCAAGTGTCAGCTTAGGTTCTTTGGCAAGACCAGGAGAGAGATATGACTGGTGGTGGAGCATTTGAAATTCACGTTATATCCACGTTAATAGAAGTAATATCATATCATACCAGGGTAACTTTATAGATAGCAAGAGCGAGCACCTTAGCAAGGTTGGTTTGTAAAGGTATTACGTCACCTTGGACATTTATTTCATTTTCCTTCAGGAAGTATCTGTAATTAACATCAATTCAGTTTCTCAAAATGCTTACCATTCACGGTTAATGGTTGCCTTGCGAAATATCGTAAATCTAATGAAACATTGGACATCTCTCAATGATAAATGTTGCTTAGCACTGTAAGAAATTTGCCTACTATCAGCATTACCTCTTCTCCTTTTTGAGTAAGTCGGTATTTAGATCACTTACTTTTTTTAATAAAACAAACTCTTGCTATTTGTATTCTCAAAAGAAAACATAAAATGGTATTTTTGTATAGATGCCGCATGGTCAAGATTCAAACACTAATTTTGTTTCCCTATGGCTTTTTGAGAATTCACATTAGGGATCCTATATAAGCATTAAGCACACACATGACTATGTTTATGGTTTTTTTTTCATTTTCCACCACAAGTAAAAATAATTCAATTTTTTTATTTTCATCTCCACATTTTCTCCTCAAAGTCGTATACATGCAAAATATGGGTTTTCTTAAGTTCCGACCCATGCTATTTGCATGCAATACAACGATTTGTACATGTCATCAATAAGATCATATTTCATCTATGTGTGAACCATCAATAAGATCATATTTCATCTATGTGTGAACTTTGGTGGTACTATCTCATATAAATTTGTTATTTTGACCGAATATTTCATCCTTAGAGCATGCTCGCCGAGAAAGAATGTGTCGATCCTAATTGAACCGAGTTAGTCATATATTTGATATTTATAGCATCTATAACGTGACTCTGTTAGATTTATGGATACTAACCAAGTTCCAAGAATGCACCTTAGCACAACCGCCACAACTACCCATATGTATACACCACTCACAATGTGGCTTAGTTTTATCCAAGTACAGACAGAAGAACATATATCATTGTATCTCTGTACGGCTACCTGCAAAAGTTATAAATGGACTAGATAGATTACGGGGAGAGAGTAAACTTGATGCTGAAAATTGACATTTGCAAGTAGTAAAACATATTATGACTCATTTGTTTTTTTAAACTTTATCTTAGGTGAAAGTCACGTATTTACAGGTGTTCAGGTGTTTTGATCAATCGATTTAGGCACTACGGACTTCACTTCTTCCTCATTGCTTTGGACTCCTTGAGTAAACAAGCCTAACTTTTATTTTAGTCACCATTTTAAGGTACTTACAAATTTTATTTGATAACATTTGAGAGCATTTCCTCTTCACTTTTGACTTCACTAAGTAATTGCTTAAAATTATTAGTTCAATTTTAATCTTAATAAATGTCTTTCATTTTCTATTCCAAGGGAGCAACTGCAATCTATGCTTCATGTAGAAAGAGAAGTTGCAGCATCTGCAATCGCTGCTTCATGTAGAAAGAGAAGTCGATCGTGATAGAGCTTTATTTATTATGCTTGGACAAGAGGAAGCAAGACCCCTTGAGCACAATTTTGTTAGCACACAACAAATATTTTTGGGTCTGTGAATGTACTGGAACTTCTGCAAAAGTTGTCAAGTCCTTGAGTATGCTCGCATTGAATTTTTGGAGAAGATAATTGGCAAAGGAAGTGTCTTCGTTGCTGTGGAGATACAGTTCATAATTCATGCTAACTAAATGTGGTTCGTAACTGTCACTTGAAGATACAGTTCATACTTCATGCTAACTAACTGCGATTCGGAACTGTCACTTTAAGATGCACGTCAAACTGGTTAGCCTTCAAGTTTCCTTTATTAAAAGGTTATCATGGAACCAATTATACTGTATGCTCGGAGATTTTTGGTGTTAAATGTTTATGAAGTAATCAAAATAAATCAAAGATAAGGAGTAAAACCTAAGGGACGTTCTGGGTAATCAAAAGAAAATCTAAAATCAAATCGACCAAAGGAGTTGAACGACGACTGATTTTACATGGTACACCGTACACATCTCCATCAACAACAGGATCTCCAAGACTCCAACCATATCTTTAGTACAAACCAAAACATAAGAATCATTGGTACAATGGTACAAAAAAAAAATCTACGTTCATTTAAAACAGAAAACGTCAGCGACACCTAACATAAGAAACACGGTAAAAATTGGTTAGTTTTTATCTGAATTGTTGACTTTAAATGTTCCATTGTATTCTTACTTCAATTGTTAAATTACTTCGTTTACTTTGGAAAGAAAAAAATACTAATTTTTAGGTATCAAGTTGGGTCAAGAATTCTACCAACTACTGGAGAAAAAAAAGAATTCTACCAAAATATGCAATCTCAGAAAGGATATACGGCCTATAGTGGTATCTTAATGATTATTCAATAATACAATGCTTCCAGGTATGAGTCTTTCTCCATCACCTCAATGCTCTCATTAATGTTTTTCTATTAGTAAACCTAGCTAAGTTATTGTCGTGATCCATTTTTTTAATGAATTACACTCAATTGTTTTTTATTTTTCTCACACCGGTGATAAGACTCATAGGAAAATGATCAAGACCCGCTTAATTACCAACACTATCACAATTCAATAAAAATGATTGAACCCATTGAGACTAAATCTTGCGAATCAGAAAAAAAAAAAGGAAAAATCTTGCAAAGCTTAAACGAGTATGTAAAGAGTGCATTCTTCTTTTATATACAAGGGAAAAAATTACCCAAATTGTCATTTATGTTTTCCTTCTACTTATCATTATCTTTGTATTCGGTTTTCTATGTGTAGGTAGCAAATGAAACTGGTGCATTATGCTTAGAAAAGAATAAGCTTGAAAAAGAATCCGAAAATCTCGCATGGCAATTGCAGCTGGAGAAAGGATTAAGGGTAAACTTTATTTATAATTTTTTTATAAACTATCTATATTTAAAGATTCACTTAGGAAATTTTAATCTAGCTCAATGGACCAGGTAGTTCCTACTATTTGTCTGGGCAAGGGAACAATAATGGTTTACGTTAAATATGTGTTCTTGATCAAATAACTAATAAATTAATGAATCCAAAAGGTGTATGATCATTTTGGGATCCAAATGCCAAGGGAGGAGGCTGAGTTAGCCAAGGTTTCAAAACTTCAAAAAACCATGAAAAGCATTATAATTTGTATAACAATCTTTGTTCTTTTCAGGAAGGCATCTTAAGGATTATAAAATGAAGGAGGTGACACAAAGTGGGATCTTTGTTGGTGATGGAGAAAGAGAGCATTTATATGGCTCAACTGGATATGGTGAAGGGACATAAAAAAAGGTTGGTGGCGGAGATTCGGGAGAAGGAAATGAATTTTTTGACCTATGTGCATTAGCATACTTCCAATGTACACCCATTCCCTTTTGAGGCCGGCAAACTCTTTAAATTAATTGTAGAGGTTAGAAATCATATGGTTTTTTGTTTGCTTCCTACATGCTCACCCAACCTTGAAATGGGTGAGTACACCTTCATGGTTAACAGAGAAAGAGTTGTTGATTACTCGAAAGATGTGTAAGCCAAGTAATTACATTACTAAGAGCCTGCATATCTCTTTCCTTTGACAATGAAAATTCGAGTAATATGTAGTCAAGACCGAGATACATGAGTGACTATATTACTTGAGCTTATGGGTGCACATGTGTGAATAATTAGTTCTTGAACTGGAATCCGGAACATTAAAATCAATATTGAGACATAATCAACCACTATTATCTCATTATATGGTCATTATGTTGTGTGCTAGGTTATTCTTGACAATGCTGAACAAGGGTATAAATACACTTACTTATGGGGCATTCTTGGAAATATATGCATTCATGAGATATCATCTATGATGCGGACTGTATAGAGCTTTTAAGAATCATTTTGTCGTTCTTGGAGTGGTTCTATCTCTTAACACAAAAATGAGGTACGGTATGGTATATTTCTCTTAACATTCATTGTGCTACTGCTATTATCTCATTATACGGTCATTATGTTGTGTGCTAGGTTATTCGTGACAATGCTGAACGAGGGTATAAATACACTTAGTTATGGGGCATTCTTGGAAATATATGCATTCATGAGATATCAGCTATGATGCGGACTGTATAGAGATGTTAAGAATTATTTTGATGTTATTGGAGTGGTTCTATCTCTTAGCACAACAATGAGGTACGATATGGTATATTTCTCTTAACATTTTCCTTGTGCTACTGTTGGACGCTGGACATTAGTTGGCCAAACTTACATCCGTGTTGACCCTCCTTTGTTAAGCATTACAACAGGATTTGGTACTCTATTACATGGTGGCTATTTTATTTTCGTTAGTTCGAAATTTCATGTGAAATGCTTTAGACTGGACAAATAAAATATGATCAAGAAGGATGTAGTTGCAAATTGAGAATAACTGGGCTATTGTTTCCGTCTTATTTTTTATTATTTGATATACTGAATAGAGGATGTCATTCTGAGCCTTTCATAATCTCTTTTGGACCCTACTTTACCTTTTATTCTTATTTGGACATAGTGGTATATCATGTCATGTATCTGGATAGTTGTACATCAATTTACTTTACTAGAATCATTACAAAAGAAGGAAAATAGAAGTGTAATTGTAGAGAAATTAGAGAAATTCTGGAGAGAAAAAAATGGGATATTTGTTGGAATGGTATGGAAAGAAGGGTTTAGGAAACTTTGGACAGGGGGTCGACTCTTAAGTCGGTGAGGGTCAGACTTCTTCCAGGTTCCAATATAAGTTGTGTTTATATTATTTAGTGGTCTTCACGCCCTCTTTTTTTTTTTTTTTTTTTTTTTTCTGATGTAATCATAGTTTGTTTTTCTTAACCTTTAATTGATAGTGTATTTCTTAACCAAAATGAATATGCCAAGGACTTGCAAATTTACGATGGAAATAAAATTGCTACTATGATGATACATGTTGGATGTGAAAAATCGGGTGGACTGGTGTATGCTATTTTCTTAAAATATAAAACTTGATAGACAAAACAAAAGTACAGTGCACATGATTTTTATCAGTCCCTTGAAATGTTGAGAAAAATAATCAAGGCTGCTTTCTAAGTCCTAGATGAACTTCACCCGGCAACCGACATTTTGTTAAAGTATTTCTCATTCCTTTACGATGAAATTACTGGAAAATTGTAAGTTTATTTGATATTTTTAAGACTATTTAATATTTGCGAATTATGATGAAAATACTTAGTGTTAGGATTACATGATGATAAGAGAGAAGGTGGGTCAGTCCACACTTTTGCTGCTGCTGGGAACTTTTCTTTTAGCAAGGCTGTCATACATGCCATAAAAGGATAAATCTCCACTCTTAGAGAGCAAAAGATAAACGATGTTAGATATGACGTTTTTGATCACTTCCTTTTGTTCTCCTTTATGAGACCAAATTGACTTTGATTTTCAGGTTTCTAACTCTTGCAAATTAGGTTTATCAAAACAAAGAAAAAAAACTCTTACAATTAGAAAAGTCAATAAATCTATTTTCTGGGGTTCTAACTTTTGCACTTAGGAAAAAAAGTAAATTAGTTTTAATATTCACTTATAGTTTATTAAATTGAAGCATATAAACTCCTTATAGAAGCGTGCCAGTTGTTTGATGAAACATATTATAAAATATCTTTTTGGTTGTCTTCAGCTTTGATGCTTAATAGGCTAACATCAGATCCCGATCTCTGATTTCACAACCATTCTTATTTCATTTGTAAATGTGGTATGTGTTTTGTTTTGAACCTTCAACTAAATTATTGTATTTGTTCATGATATTAATTTGAATACGAAGAACTAAACTTTATGTTAGTTCATGCCCATGTAGTTATGGGTCCATAATTTTATTGCTGCATAATGTTTTTCGGCCATTATCTTCCACTAAGATACATGTATACAGCTACGGTACCAATGTAACGAAGGTAAATCCTATTTCTCAATCTTGCATTTCCAATTTCTATTGAAAAGACTAGCAATGGAGGTAAATATTGTTTCCGTCCAATACTAAGTGAAGTATGTTAACCTCTACGAATCTGTGGCGCAATGTTAGCATGTCGGATTACGTGTTTACTTATGAACAAGGCATTAAAGTGTTTACTTATGAACAGAGATTATAATTAAAAGTAAGAAGTGTTTATTTCCGAACTCACTACTTTTGAAACATATTATCATTCTTCGACATTTTAGTGTTAAATTTTATAAAACAAAAGCCTAGGATGTGGAGGCCTCTTGAGGCACCGGTGAGTTATAAGTCGCATCACAGACACAAAGAAAAGTAGAGGTCATCCAAGATCGACACGAGAGTATGAAGAGAAAAGATACTTGAAGAAATATAAGATGTGAAAGAGAAAGCTTTTCAAACTGGAGCACGTGAACATCCACGGTCCGTCACACCAAAACTATGATATAAGAAAAATAGTTTATGATTCGGGTTCCACTTCTAGCCTACCCAGTATGTTTCAGTCTAAAGGATTGGATGTTGTTGTTCTAACAATTTTGGGTTTAATGGATTTCGTTATAATAATTATTAATTTATTGGATGTTAATTATTTCTCAATTATAATTTAAGCTTGCTTTTTGTTTCTCTTATTAATTTAGACAAAGCCCGGACAATTTATAAGAAATTAGGTCCTTTGTAATCTTCATGCATGCCTCGATGGTTCGGTATGAATGGTGATGAATAGGCTGGTGATTAACCAACAAAAATGTTTGAAAATCCTTTCCAATTTTGTAACAGTTCGAACTAAATTTTGGCTATATATACAAAAATTTGGTTGATGCTTTTAGTTTTTATTGTCAAGGGAGTACACAGTAAACTTATCTAGCATTAACATTCCATTATTGGTTTAAGCATTGCTAACACAAAATTATTTGGTAGGTAACTTAAAATTTCATTCATGCTTTCGCCATGTTCGAATCTTTTTAAATCATGCATATATATGGTAAAAGTAATTTAATTACTAACATGTATCAAATATTCATATCCATTAATTAAAAATGACCAAACTAATGAAGAACTTATTGAAGATTTTCTGATATATACCGGCAATCGACAATTCCCACTGGACCCGGTGCGTAGCACGGGTTATATACTAGTCACTCCTAAAACATAACATGCCAAAGAAGTGAAAACTTATATTTCAAAATTATGGGCCAATGCCAAAACGATAAGACCCACAAACAAACGATGAGGGGCGATTTGGGAAAGTAGTTCATTTTTGCTTTTTGTTTTTACATATTTTTTTATAGATGAAACAAACATCCTGTTGAGACCGGCAGATGTTTGCGAACAACGGTACTTCTTTGAGACCGGCAGATGTTCTTGTGCTCAATTGGGACAATGGTCGGGACGTTTGCTTCGATGTTACGATTGTGTCGCCCTTTGTTGGGAGTAATGGTCGTACTTTGGAAGGGGGGCAGGCTATCAAGGATGTCATCAACGCAAAATACCAAGTATTTAGAAAAATGCAATCGCACAAGGGTATGGATTTGGTGCTTTGGCTTTCACTACTCTAGGTGAATTTGGGGACGGAACAACGACTTGTTCAAATGGCTCCGCAACTATATTGCTAGTCATGATGCTAACGTGCGTGTAGGTGATTTCCTTTTTCATAGGTTAAGTGTGGTAGTTCAAAAAGGAGTTGGAGCCCAGCTTGTTGCTAGGCTTCCGACTAGTTTCTTGTCTGAATTTGGAAATTAAATGAAAAAAAAACTGTCAAAAAAAAAAAAAAAAAAAAAAAAAAAAAAAACATCCCATATTTTTTACATATGAGGGGCGATTTGGGAAACAAAAATTACATAAAAAAAATAAATAAAAAAGGTTTCTCAAGGACGTTTTACTTAAGAAAAACAACCCACTAGGGAATTAAAACGAACTAAAGACTATTTTTATTTTTATATAATTTATATATTAAGTGACATGTTCAATTCAAAGAACACGTAAAATACCATATTTTTGCCAGTGATTTTTCCTTTTTCTCTTGAAGTATTTTTTCGGGATTTTTTTTTTCTTTCTTGAAGCAAGTTCTTCCCGTGGTAAGAATTGTTTCAATTTTCTTTCTTTCTAATTGTATCGTAATCGACTAAAATTAAAACCATCACTCAACCTGTCAGCCATCTTATCGCTCTATTATTATTATTATTCTTTTAAAACATGCATATTATTAAGTTAAATATTATTACATGAAACTAGTTGGAAGCCTAACAAGTTAGGCTCCAACGACATACTACTACATTAATTGAACAGGTTGCTGTGCTAGCCTACCAGCGAGCCTCATGGGTAACCTTGCCAAGGGGAGCCGAAGCGGAAGGGGGGCGAGATTGTGTCACAAGGGGGGCAAACTAACACTACCTTCCATGTTAATTCCTGCAATATTACGCCATTGGGGACTTGAACCTGGGACCTCCTGGAACGCATGAAACTTCAGGGAACGGGGATGACCAGCTGAGCTAGGGCCCGTTCTTCTTCTTCTTCTTCTTCTTATTCAGCTTCCTGTTCACATCAGGTCATGTTACTTTTGAATCGAAGCTGCTACTTATCCTCACTTTTATACACCACAATTTTACACCCCTATATGTCACCTTTATCCACCGTAGATTTCATCCTCACCCTATCCTACCTGGGAAAAATAGGGGGTTCGTTTTAAAAGTGAGCCAATAAGACATAGACAAATAGGGGTGTAAAATTTTTGGGTATAATAACGAGAGATTTTTATAGCGCGTTTGGATACAGTTTTGCTTCTGACTTCTGCTTCTCCAGAAGTAGAACTCAGAAGTCCAGATATTTTGCTTTACAAAAAGTCGAATTTTCTGTTTCTAGAAATCATTCTGAAATTTTATACCCAAACTGACTTCTTGCTTTTTGACTTCTTGAAATCAAAAAATTACTGCCGGATGTGTATCCAAATTACCTATTAGCATTTTCGCTTTTGAATCCTCATTGCAAGTCCAGGAAGCAGACCCGTGCAAAGAAAAACTGTTGACCGAAATGGATAACTCTAGCTGGCACAATATTCTGATGTTCAAAAATGGAAAAAGCGAGAAATGAATAAAATAAACATCACATCATATTATCAGAAAACGGATAGTCTGAGCTGTAAATTCGTTCTGATGCGTTTCAGAGTAAATATCGATACAAACAAATTTGACTTAAACTGAGCTTTCAATTCTCGAAATAACCCCCCATATTTACGACGTTACCTACTGAGTATTTTCGTAATAAATTGAAAAAGCAAACCTTTTTTTCATTTCATGTTGCGCGGATTTTATTTCCAGTGCGAACAGTGTGATGAATAAAATAAAATATTAGTTTGGGTTCGGAGGCGAAAAGAGATGAAGAGAAAGAACCGCAGAAGACAGCAAACCACAGGAGAGAGAAGGGAGAGAAATATATACACAATTGAGATACAGAATGGCTGGGGTTATGCCTCAGCAGTCCACGGTGCCATTTCCGGTTCCGGCACCGGCACCAACCACCACTACTGGTAGTCCGAATCCACACGACGCGTCCTCCATGAACTTACTTCGTGTTGCAATGGTGATGGAGCGGTTTAAAGTATGCTTGCAGGACGCCACAAACTTCAACCCGGCTGAGTTCTGCGGTCTCTGTCTTTACTTAGCAAGGTTAATCTTCTTTCTTATGCTTCATTTCTTTGTACTCAAGTAATCAGAACAAATTCTATCATTTTATCTGGTTATTATTATGGTAACTAAGATTTATGACCTAAGTATATCCTTAATCACTTATTTTTGGCTAAATGCTCATTAATGACGCCTGAATCTGCATGTTAGGGTTTCATCGCTCAAGTTTTTTTCTTTCTTTTTTGGGTTTAATTTAGTGAATAATCAATTACTTTTTCTTGTTTGGGTTTTTGATTTTAATATACTATCTTCATTGATTCAATAGTTTCATTTTTTTTCCTCATATCGTTCTGTGTCAATCTTTGTTCTTTAATATAAGGTTGAGAATTATATGTCAATTATTTTGTTATTAGGTTAAACATGCATGATTATTTTAAGGAAAGGGTAGAATCTTGTTACAAAATTATTTGGATTTATTTATATTCTTTTTTGTTAAGGGTGCGGTTTCTCGGCCTTAGCTGAGTGATGTCAAACATGGATGAAATATTAATTGAAGGCCTGAATGGCTGATATTGGTTCTCCATGATTTCTCCAAATCCCATCTATTAAGCCATCTTAATAAGAAGTTAAATTTTTTTACAGATAGTCGAACTCTTTTTTTATTTTTGATCAACAAAACGATACTTATATATTATATAAGAGAATGAAAGAATTACTGTCAATACTCTTGGATGATTGAGAAGGAACAAACAAGTCTGAAGCCCTATAGTTGCAGAAGCAATACAAAACACTCACCTCACTGTTTCCTTCCATTTAACCATGAGATCTTCAAACCCGATGCCCTCCAATGTGCGAGAAGGGTGCAACCAGTATAGTGGTTTCTCTCATTCCGTATTTCCCATCAAATCGCAAAAGGGAGAATGCTCCAAATGAAATTTCCTTTGGTTGAAAAGATACCAAGAATTGTTTCATTGAAGACCATTTTCACATCCTCACCTTAGTATACCACTTGGTGTTTAAATGAGCAACTGTCGGAAAATGTCAATTTTGTTTATCTTTGTTGTCTAAAAAGGTTAAGACTAGTATTAGCTTCAGCGATGCAAGAACACTGAGTTTTTTCCTGGGCACTTGGGGAATTGATTGTGTCGGCTGACAATATGTTGACACTTGTATTATGATTATGGTAAAGGAATCCTTCCAGGATGAAATAAAGTTTTTTAACCTGTGTCTTTTTCATTTTATTTGTTGTCCTTTTTGCTGTTTAATAGGTAGTTCTGTCATAGCAGGAAATAAACTGCACAAATACTCTTGTGGTTTTCATTCTCCCTCCTTTAGTTGACAAGGTATGTTTTGACAAATGCAGAGGTATTGATTATGCAGTTGCCAACAGCGAGATTTCACCCAGAGCCTCTGAAATGCCTATACTGTTTAAACAAGTAACCACAATCTACCTTTTTAATTGATCTTTGCGTTTGATAACTGTACAGCATGACACATCTCCTATTAAATGGGTCGTGCGTAAGATCCGATGCGGTATTTCCATGTTCAGTTTTAGCATGAATTATCATCATTTATGCTTTTGTGCATATGCATGAAGTAATCGAGCACGTGTAGATAAAGGAATCAGTATATATTACGTATTGCTGGTATTATTTTGAGAAAGTAAGTTATGTTGAGTACTAGACATTATTAATGTTCACTTGACTTGTCTATGTCCTTGGTAAATTGAAGCGTAGACAAAATTCTGTTCATACTATATTTTGCTACATTGCTAGTCACTACTTCAATAGGTACATGCGTTCCATCTCTGCTTAGCATTGGCATATAGAATATGGCTCTGGTAGAATATTGGTCTATATGAAAGCTTATATATCATTGAAGAAAAAACGTATTTTATGTTGATATTTTTGGAAGTCCGTACGAAGTCGTCACTCTCGGCAGGCTATTATTGATTTCTCATTTACTTGGATTCTTGGAATGTATCTTTTTATATCATTACCTTTTGAACAAACATTCTTATGATAACTTTAATTGTATTATTTAGGTTTATCAACATAAAAGTGACAACAGCCTTCAAGCAGCAATAATGTTGCTGATGATATCTGTCAAGGTATTTCTTGCATGCTGGTGCTCATACTTCCGTTAGTAATTGTTTCAACTCTATTTGTCGTGTTAGTAAGAGGTTATTGTTTAATGTCGACGGAAGGATGGAGTTGCATGAAATTAAGTTTCCTATGATAAGGAGGCTATAACTAAAGCTGTTAAAGCTGTGGACCCCTTTGGGTGCATCGAATTCCCATCTTATGCCACTTCAGATTTGACACGATTTTACTAAAACACCTCCTCTGGGCCTGCATGGCCATGATGTAACGACTCAAGGGGTGACGTAATTAACTTGTAGATTCAGGTGAACCCTTATCTTTGGATTATCACCTTGATGTAAACCTTACATAAGAAACACAAGATGCACAAACAGAATCTCTGGTCATACAAATTACTTATATAAGGCGTTTTGCATTTTAGTTGTTGCATCATTCTAGGGGATACTTCTTCTTCTTTGTTTATGTATTATTTTTTTTTTTTTTTTGTTATCAATCTTTAATTCTGGTTACTTCTATTAATATGTATGTATGTGCCATTAAATGTTATATTCACCAGGTTTAACCCATGCCATTTAACATGACACACAAAGGCTCATCAGTTGGTTGGTTAAGTGAAAAAAATAAATAAAATTTCAAGCATAGATAGCACACAAAAGCCATCCCGATTTATTATGTCGATTGAGAGATTGAGATCTAATGTAAATGACACATACAAGAATAAGTGTGTGTACGCTGCACATATTTTAAGTGTTCGATACAAACCACATTATGTTTCCAGAATATTTGTCTCTTTGAATGTATTTAGCTGTTACATTATCTGCAGGTAATAGTAAATAATAGTGTGACCTAATGGGAATTTCATAAGAAGGTGCACACGAGAGACATAAATGACTTAGGTGACTTATTCAGCCACATTAAAGAAAGTGGAGATATAGAGCAATTCATCATGAGAAAAATTCTGTTAATAGTAAAATAAATTGAAATACCATAGTCTGGCCAATCAGTAGCTAGTTACGTGTCTGTTTGTGTCTCGGATCAGACTTCAGCACCCCGGGTCTGTGGTGGTGGACTGTCCATTACTGCTGGATTGCTAATTATGAGACTTTAAATTTGTCATATTCACTGCTGTCCAAAATTTTCTTAAGTTTCCTGGTTGAGCCAAACATATATCTTATTTCAAACCATTCTTATGCAAGTATACATAAAGATTGTGATTGCTCATTGCTACTGTTTACAATGGTAGGGCGCTTGTAAAAGTGGATGGTTTACGGCCAGGGATGCAGATGAACTTCTTAAGCTCACAAATGAGGTTATTCATTGTTCTCAAAGTTTCTAAATTCATTTAGGCTAAACTGTTTTCGGGTTGGTTCATGATGCTGTTCAGATGTTTCTAACAATAGAATTTTTCTGAATTTTAGCTAGGAAGCTTCTTTTATAGTACTGAGAGTATCCAACCTGAATCAAGCAATGCTTCTCTTATGATTTCCAAAATTATGTCCAGGTATGAACTGTTTTATGCTCTGTTTTGTCATCCAAAACTTTAGCAGAAGCGATGCTTCTCTGATGAGTTCCAAGTTATCTTGTTGCTTGTTACTCATACCAGTTAAAAAGGTTTTTGTGTTGTTTTTCTCTCCAAAGAGGGCACTTTTGATATTGTCTCTGGTATTGCAAACACTGAAGAACTACCATTAACTTGGTAGCATGTCAAGGTCAGTGACACCAAGTGTTGTACTTGGATATGCAATTCAGAGTGTTGAGGCTAGAAAAACACGAAAGCTGTTGTCCACTATGCAAGAGTACTTCCTATATTATAGGCAAACAGGAAACCAAAAATACAAACCATAGTAAACTAAACACAATCTGTAGTCAACATATTATAGACTTCTAACATTCAAAAGGTTAGTATTTAGACTTGTATTGTGCATACTTTCAAGTTTGATGTCTTCTATTCTTATTACCAACATTTATAGAAAACTGACTCTTTTTTTCTTTTTTAACTCTGTAAAGGGAAAATATTTCATTTGTTTTTCTTAAATGTTAAACGTCAAGAGTAAAGATATTTACCTTGGGAAGACAACTCTTACGTTCTTGTTGCCATGTCTTCCCTTTTCAGCTTCTGGAATGGTGTTCCTACATGTCTCTGCCTATTTGTCGTCCTTTTCTATAATTGTTTGGGTCCCTTGTTATATTGGATGTTAAATTATCATGTTATATAATCGGCTAGATGCAAAGCACAAGCGAAAATTAACAATCTTTTCATTGGTCGAACGAGTTGTTGATCTGATGTTTGTACTTCATATGGTTGTACTCATTTATAAGGATGATCTGTTACGTGAATGTAGCATAATATTATTTTTTCCCCCTTGTTTTCTTTAACTTTCTTTACAGATACTATCCGCGAATGAAGATGGGTCACATTCTTGCTTCTCTTGAAATCAAGGTTTGCTGATAGTTCGGGCATTTCTGTGATAAAAGTATCTGTTATTTTCTTTCTTACTTTATGTATATATCCATGAAGCATTATGTCTTTTCTGTAGCCTGGCTATGGGGCTTATGGAACTGATTTTGATATCCCAAAGAAATTGATGACGGAGCATGAGAAACTAGTAAGCATCAATTAAGTTTGAGTTGCTCTACCTCTCCCACTACTATATGTAGAAATGTTTGCTCAGCTTACTCCTTTTTTCACCCCTTACAGCACTTATTTGTAGCTCAAATTGATAACACAGAGACATCTTCTTGCATCGTTAGTCCTCCTCTAGTAAAGTAAGTTTTTTTTTTTTTTTTCTCATTGCTCTTCAACTCCATAGAGTTAATGTCTATCTTCTACATATATCCTAAACATCCCTTCGTTCTTATGTAGCTTTCTGTTGAATGGAAGAGGAGTCGGCGGAAGAACTAATATGTCAATGGTGGTTTGCCTAGTTTCTCTGGCTTTCTGATGTTCCTTTTTTTCCCTAGAATTATTGGTAATAGTTGTCTGTATGAAATCTGACCTAGTCCTTTGTTTACTTTGCATGCCTTAACGTAATCAGGACAATGGACCTCAGTTTCCAACAAATGTTACTTCAATGCTCAGATATGGAACAAACTTGCTACAAGCGATTGGGCCTTTCAATGGTCTGCTCATATCAGATTCCGGGTCTCTTCATATTGACTTTCTTGTGTGAAACTTGTCTTATTGAGTGAACGAATTAACTATTTTGCAGGCGATTATTTTGTGGCAGTAGTGGTCATGAGTGTAATGTCATCCTCAGAGGTTCCAATATTGCAAGATTATGTCAGACCTCTTATAGCTGCACATAATACAGGTATGCTGTAAGGACCAAATCGTTCTGTTAGACATTTCTGAAGAGAACTGGAGTTTATACCATATGTTTAATTACCGAATAAAATCTCTATCACAGATTGCATGGATAAGCAAAATATAACAGTTTAGGAATTCCTGTCTAATAAAACATATAAATAAAAGTGACATCAAACTAGAGAGATTATTTTGCTCAATTGGAAACCATGTTCTAGTTGATTTACCAAATCTTGTACTGCTTTATGAATTCAAATTATAAATTTGCAACTTCTCATATAGTTTGAAGGGTGAGGTTTATGATTTGAAGGCCTTATGTAACCTTTAAATCGATTGATTATGGGTTAAACTGTTATTTTTGTTCGAAACTTTCACCGAGACTATAAATGGTTGGTCTACAACAAATTTTAATTTTAAAAGAGGTGTTATTTCCTAAATTGCCCTTAAGCATAAAATGATTTTCACATTCTCGGTTTTATTAGTCTGCCTCTTTTCTCAACCATTGAGAAGCTGACACATGACAAGCAAAGAACAAATTTGGTTTAGATATATTTTTATTAGTTTCTATAAAATAGGAAAAAACTAACGAAAAATGATTTTACATTCAATCCAGAAATATCTTTTCTCCAACAAAGAAGAGTGTGCACAAATTCGGACTCAACAAAGAAAAATGTATTTTCCATATTTTTGGTAATAATGAAATAAAACTGAACATGTTTTAAAACGAAATTTATAGTTTCCTTCCTAGAGAAACCCTTGTTTCATGGCATTGAGAATAGGTTGTTTCATTTTGTAAGTTTATTTGGCTATTCCTTAGCCAGCTGTCTAAGCGAGTCACCTTCTTCTAGGCTCCTTAAGTATGGTAAAGGTACTTAATGATGGAAATCCATGGGGTGATTGCTTTGAAGTATGGCATGGTTGTATCTGTTTTTTAATCTTCTATAACCTTATTCTCATTTAATTTGACGCTAAGCTTATGCATTGGTGTGTGGATATGCATTATCGTATTATTCTTAAGTTGGACAACCAATTGCAGAAGTAATATTCGTCTTTGTTCTTATGATAGACACGGATATAATTGAGGGGTCATCACGAATATCAATCAACTGCCCGATAAGGTATGCTTTCATTCTCTTGAGTATTATTTGGTGCATTTCGTTCTAACTGTCTTCCACCTTGATAGACCAGTATTCCATTTTGCACATGTATATTCCTTATTGGTTAACTTGAAGAAAGTTGTCAACTTGAATAAATATTGTGTTTGACTCAATCACATTTATGATGAATATTATGCTTTTGTTTGTTTGGCATTTATGGCAATTGAAGTACACCCAAAAAATGCAAAATGCGACTATTAGAAGGGTAGCACATATGCTTCTCTGTAAGCAATAAGAAACTCTTCCTTCAATCTTCTGAAATGTAGTGTCTATATTGCTCTTTTAAAAAAAGAGATGCTATCACTTTTTCAATTTGGCCTATTGTTAGGCTAAAATGAAAAAGTGATAGTATCTCTTTTTTCAAAACGGGGGTAGTATATTACAGTGTCCTTCATGCTACTCCTTCAAGAGTTGTTTGCCAGCATTCTTTGTAACTAGAACTGTATATCCTTATCATGGACTGGAATATATATCCGAGTAGTAGAAAATGAGAATGAAGGAAGAAAAGAGCTAAAATGTGCTTAAGACAGTTAAGCACATTTTAGCAGATGGAAGAGTTCAAATGTGCTTAAGACAGTTAAGTCTTTTTTTTAATTTTTTTTGGCACAAATGGCAACTAACTAATAAGCTACAAACCTCCTTTAGAAGATCATACACACTGCAAGCCTAAGGGTTGGAGCTTGCCATCATAGTTGCTGCAAGTTGGACTGTGCCCTGAAAGTAACAAAAAAAGCCAATTCATTTTTCTGTTGAAAATAACCTGACGTTCTTAGCGATACCTGCTCTAAATAGAGTGTTTTAGTTTTTAATTAGAAGCTGCATAAATTGTTCAATGTAGTACCTTTCTTCTGTATGTGTGCAATTTGCGAAACAATTATCATTTGAGTTTAGTATTATCTGTATATATCATAACAGCATATTACTCTCTTATTTCGATTGAAAATGCTCCAATACATGCTTCCTTTAATGAGCTGAGCTAATTTTCTTGCATTACCTATGCATTACTTCTCAGCTTAAAGCACATTAAAACTCCAGTTAAAGGACACCTATGCAAACATCACCAGGTGAGAATTTAAAGATCATTTGTGCCATCAGTATAGTTGCCTTATAGATTGATTTTTTGTGGTTAAGCACTTGAGCTGTTACAGTTATTGTTGAATCTCCAACAAGCTTCATCCCTTAGGTGTAGGAAACCCTTTAAGTTTAAACTCATGTTTATTGTTTATCACTTTTCCTTTTGGGCATATTATAATCTTTGTGACTGAACTTGAACTGCGCAGTATTTTTGTTCTTATTGTATGGGTTTCTCCGTGCATTGTGCAGTGTTTTGATTATGACAACTTTGTTGAGATAAACTTAAGACGGCCATCTTGGCGCTGTCCTCAATGTAGTCAATCTGTTTGCTACACTGATCTACGGATCGATCAATTCATGGCAAAGGTATATGGTTTCATATGCGTGTATGTTTCTTTGGATGTTGTTCTCTTTCAAATTCAAATAATCATGTTTATTGCTCAGGTCCTGGGAGAAGTAGGAGACGGTGTTACTGAAGTTATCATCTCGACAGACGGATCTTTTCAACCTGTCAGTGAAAACAGGTGCCAGCAAGATATGTCGGAGGAGTCTGAATCTTCAAAGAGTGCGGGTAATATTGTGGACCTTACAACAGGAGTAATGGACACCATTGATGCTCGGGATACTTGGGACATGGAAGATAGAAAACCTGCCCCAGAGATTCTTCAAACTTTTGCGTTTACTTCCACGAATACGACCCCACCTTTGGAAGTTAACAGTACTCATCAGGTTCAGGACACTGCTCCTCCAATAGGTGATATCTGGGCGGGAATTCTCTCAGCCTGTTCTAACTCTTTTGGAATGTCTACTGGTGTGTCTGATCCTCCTTCTGCCGATTCTATGATGTCAAATGTGCCAAGAGATATTGTTGCTCTAACGCTTGATCAACTAAGTGGGGTTTCCCGTGGTGGACCGTCTCGAGATAGCAGTGTTTCTATGTGTCAAGATCAATTTTCAACACCAACTAGTACACGATTTCAACCTTCTCCAATCGGAAATCCAGCTGTCCAGGCTGGTGTTGGGTCAGCATTAACAAGAAATGTTGCTAGAATACCGATAGCAGGTCAGGCACTTCCTGCATTCAATTTTCTAAATTTGACAAATCGAAGTTCGAATCTTGAGATGCTGAACACTTCCATTGCTTCTGATACTTCTTTTTCTTGGGTACCAATTGGCTTTGACACAGGTGGAAATGTCACAGAAATGCAACAACAGTTTGGTGCTAGGTCTTCTATGAATCATCCCCAATCTTCTGGTACGGCTTCAACTGCAATGCAGCCTCATTTGCTCAGACAGGTTTGGTTTATTTCTCTGCCCAACAATTGCCAGATTACTTGTGTTAAATTAATATGCTGCTTTCTCGTTTCCCAACCTGTTCCTTCATTTCTTCTCCTTCTAAAATTTTACATCAGTTGCATGTGCAGAACTCATCCCAGAATAATATAAACGTTCCGAGCTTCTCATCCCAGCAAATTGTTGGCCTTCCTGCAACCACACAAGTACCAAATTCTCATCACCTACATAATTCGAACATCAGAGTTTCACAATCCACACAACTTCCTAACATGTATATGGGACCATTTACTTCTCATTTTATAAATCAACAGGTTCCACTATCCACATCACAGCCTCCAATTATTGGAACTCCTAACAATTTCTTACAGCATCAACAGTCCACATACCAAAGTTTCCCTCGATCTGCAACACCGCCATTTAGCACAATGGTACCATCCTCTCATATCCCTCAACCCAACATTCGACGAGGTTTACAAGGCAGTAACAGCCAACACGTGCCGGAAAGCTCACCAAGCATGCAATCTCGTCTTGCTGTTGCTGCTCAACAAGCTTCCAGCATGGCAAGAGTACCACCAGTAACACCAGTTCAATTGGGACCAGCTAGAATGGGTTCAAATGCTCCGGTGACAACTGTTGGTCCTTATGGATCTTCAGTTGGCGAGCAACGTACGAGAGGGACAGCAGCAGGAGTGGTGCAATCTGTTTCAAGAACAGAAGACTTGGTGGAGTTCTTACAGGAGCAAAGCCACCCCATGAGACGAATGAGGGGAAGTTTGGCTGGTCGGGTTTTTCCCGCCCAGTACGTTATACAGCCAACTCAAGGAGCTCAACCTGCCAGACCACCACCACCCATCCTATCAGCTCAATCTGCTGTTCATCAGCCGCTGAATTATGTCGAATGACAGAAGATAGGGCGTTGGCATTATCCCTTTAACTATGTTCCAAAAAGAGTAGAGTTAATTGCCTAACATAGAGTAGAAGTAGGTATAATCTTTTTGTCTGTAGATAGTAGGTTAAATTTCAAAGCCCTCCTTTTTTGTAGAGTTAATTATAGTTGTTTTGGGAATAGGTTTCAGATTGAGGGGAACTTTTGTTCATGGTAAAGGGTCAAATAGTTCTTTTAAACCTAGGGTAATTAAGGTGACTGGTTAATTCTATTTTCCAGTCTGTATTTTCTGATTATAGATTGTGCTTAGGTATATTTGAGAGGCCAGGTGATGAGTAGGTATATCAAACATTGCTGGTTGTTTAGGTTGGTAGGACTTTAATCTAGCCGATTACATAGAAAAAATAATTAATATTTTAGAAACCAAAATCGTAGAGTTTTGATTATAACCCCAGCAATTGTGTATGGTGATATTTGTGGGCGAGGCATGCCTAAGGTGCCAGATTTTTTTTTCTATAACATAACGGCTTACATTTTGCGCCTTGATCGTTTACATTTTGCGCCTTGATCGTTTTATTATCTAGGCACTCAGCTGCCCGACTTGAGCGCCCAAGGTGCCTTTTACAATGCTTATTGAGGTAATGCTTATCGAGGTATATATAACATTGCTGTCTCATGTTTGCTTACGGTCAACGCTGAATTTATTTACCAGACTGCTTGCCCTAATTTTTAGGTAGCGTGTATATTCTTCCGACTTTTCCTAATAAGTGCTTGTTTTAATGATGCTAGCGAATTGACATCTAAAGCTTTTGATTCTAATTGTTAGAAACTCGGAACGGATTAGTTACATCATCTCCGGTTAATTGCTTGACCAATGCTATGTGCATTAAGTTATTGCCTGTTGGATTCCTGGATTGCCGCATGCAATAGTCTAACCACCAATAATCCGATTTTTTGGGATTATTAGTTGCTTAGGGCAATTCCTATGGCAACGCGCGTTGGTGCATTTAATGCAGGTGTGAGACATAAAATCTCCAACGTTCATATCTCCAACGGCCATAATTCCAACGTCCAAATTTTACAAACATATAAATTGGACTAAATTGACTTCTTTTCAGTCACACCACTACCATTTCCTTCTTCTAAAACTCTTCTAAATCAAAAAATTCTAAACACAATATATGAACATAGTGAGAAGAGCGGCGAATAGTATAAAGAAGAAAAGAGATCGGAAAAATGAATCGGCACCGCTGCCTCACACACGTGTAGATTTTACCAAATATCGTTGCTGCTCCATCATTAGTCCCAGGTCATGTGTCGGGGCATCAAGAACGGTCTGAGAATTATTATCACATGAGAGGTGGATTTTCAGAATTAAATGGTGTTTATATCCGTCTACGGTCTACCCCCTGAAGTCCGAGAAAGGGTTGACAAATATCTTTGGCGTGCGCTTTATGTAATGAAGCCTAGAAAACAGAACACCAAAATTCCGAGAACAGTGGTAGAAAGGTGGTGGATGACGACGCACACATTCCATTTTATGGATTTCGAAATTGGTAAGTTTTTTTAACTTAACTTATATTAAATTTTTTAAATAATTATTAAATAATCAAAAGAATTAATCGTAATTGATATTATACTTGTAATAGGAATTACTCCCCTTGATTTGTATTTCATTGTTGGGATCCCGAGTGGAATGGGAGACCCGCCACCGTTTAGCCAAGACGAATGGATATCAAATAGTAAATGGGTGACGTTTTTTCCCTCGTTTGTGGAATCAGAAATACGTCAAGATTATAAAGATTTAAAAGGAGGTGGGATAAGATGTGCAGCGTTGAAGGATTTCCTAACCAAACCCAGAAACCCAGAACATGTAGATGACTATCCTAAATTCAAAAGGATGTTTATCTTATGGGGTACTGGGCCAGACATTCTTTCCAAACTCAATTTCTGTTGCTCATGTTGGTTGGCTTGAAGCGTTAGAAGATCTCGACAAAGCACCAGATTATGACTGGGGATCGTATAATTGTACTGTGGGCTGGATAGAGCGTCCGTGGGCGAAGATAACTTCACCGGTTTCTGGAGCATTATAGAGGTAAATATCAAAATTCTTATTTTTTAAATTTATTCTTATTAAATAATTTTTATGAACAAATGTAGATTATTTAGTCAAATACTAAAATCATGGAGTAATTTGCAGTATTGGTGGTATACCTACTTCCGTGTTGGTAAACCAATCCTAAAAGACGGGACACTGAGATCTCCAATGTTGGACATGTATATGAAGAACAACTTAGAGAGGAAGATTGGCAGCGACCTCTTGGGTTCCAGTTTTGTTCACAGGTTACATCAGATGACTCGGAGACACCAACGTAGTTGTTCACCCTTACGTTGATTTACCTCAGTATGGTGATGTGATAAGCATGTAAATGCTACATTTTATACCCATATTTATATTATCTAGGATACAATATTTTAGTTACTAATACTATTTTAGTGCTTTTGTAGAAAGTACAAGTGAATTCGATCATCCAACGAATAAACAACAAAATGTGAGACTTATTGGTGTTTGCGACGAAAATGATGAAATGGGGTTGGCCTGGTATCTCCATGTATCAGCAACCAATGATCAAATATGCTGGCCTGGTATTTCTATATATCAGCAGCACTTATTATGCTGGCCTGGTATTTCTATATATTAGCAGCACTTATTAAGCTGGCCTGGTATCTCCATATATCAGTAGCAATGAAATGGTCTGGCCTGGTATTTCTATATATCAGCAGCCGGGCTGGCTTGGTATTTCTATATATTAGCAGCCAGGTTGGCCTGGTATCTCCATGTATCAGCAACCACAATGATGAAACGGGGTTGGCCTGGTATCTCCATATATCAGCAACCACAATGATCAAATATGCTGGCCTGGTATTTCTATATATCAGCAGCACTTATTATGCTGGCATGGTATTTCTATATATCAGCAACACAATGATAAGTGGGGTTGGCCTGGTATTTTCATATATCAGCAACCATCCAAGTTACTCATGACACCAAAAGAGGCAGTTAAATTTTATTCACCACTCGGCAAGAGAAGATAATAAAGGATTTATTTTCTTTGTGTCAAGCACGTGAAGGCCCATTACTGGGCAAATTAACATGGCCTCACTATTACCACTAATTGTTAGTGGAATGTAAAGACTAAAGAGCAGCAGGTGGTATTCATCTTCAGAGGTTTCAGGTGGCAATCTGTTAGAAATGTTGGTGGTACGAGATGTCTGGAATTGCAACAGTTGCGAAGTATGGACTTCGGTGGAGGATTGGCAGCAAAGCAAAGTTCAGGAAGTTGAAAGTGGTGCTTAGCCGTACTTGAGCTCGAGCTGGTGTTGTTGTAACTACGGAAAATCCATAGTTACACCCAAATGATGTTTTTCTACATCTAAATAAATTTCAACTTCAAACCCATGGAACAATATCTAGATCTAACTTTTGGATACCAAAATGATAATTTGAAGTACTAAAACCATAAAAGGGACACATAATTTTTACGTGGTTCGATCCATGAAGGGATCTACATCCATGAATTTCACTAGAATATTTGGTGTTTACATAAGTAATTGATTTACAAGGTGAAACTCCATAAGAGAGTTTTTGGAGCTCTTCTAGATCTAGTTTTGGGGAAGAAGATGAGGTGAGAGAAAATAAAATCTGATCCTAAAACCATTCCCCCCCTATTACAGTGGACCAAGTCCTTTATTTATAGGGAAAACTACATAATGGATGACAACCCATTTTACTTCGCTGACAGCTCATTTTACTTCGCTGACAGCTGTCCTATTTCTTACGTAACAATCCACACTTCGCATGCTTTACTTCGCATGCTCTACCTTTTCTTGCGTAACAATCCACACTTGGTGGAGTTACTTCGGGATGTTACTTCGTGAAGTTACTTCGCTGGGTTACTTGTGCAAGTCTTCTTTACCTCGCTAATTATCATCTCGCTATCTTCAGGTCTTACTTCGCAGCCTCGTCCTATCTTGTACAAACTAAGCTATCTTGGTTAAGTTAATCCACCATTCGTAATGCGCCACGCGTCAAGTGTGATTTTTGGTACCTACATTTTGCCCTATTTTTCTTGAGTGTTGCTTTAAGAGTGATTCTTAAGAAAAATCCATCTTCGTGTGGTCCTTTGGAGCGAGACGTGTGGTGCTTGAGTAGATGACTTTGATCTTTGTTGACGAAGGAATGCGCGGAAGAATAATAACTTGAAAAAGTATATACTTGCCTCTTATTCTTTTGCTAGGTTCTGAAGTCTTGTTGTTGTATAGAAGTATCATTCCCGAAGTATAAGAAGTACGAAGTATGAAGTGCTCTTCAAGAAGTATAAGAAGTACTTAATCCTCGAAAATATAAGAAGCATCAATCCTCAATTTTGTTGTTGGAACGGTTCATTGCTTTTGATTTTTCCCTTGCGTGCTTGGTTGTTGGTTCTTCATGTTGATGAGTAGTAGCGAGGTGTCGTGTTGTATGTAGTGATCTAAAGTTGACGAGATGACATTTGATTCGTATTCTTTATTGTTGTTGAAGATTCTTATCGTTGACGAAGTATGGAGTGTGTGAGATATCTTCATGAGTAAATATACCGAGTTTCTTCTTTGCGAGCTTTGACCATGAAATTTGATATTGATGATTTTCTTCCGAGTTTTCTTTTCTTCATCCTTATGCGAAGTCTGTTGTAAGTACTAGTTTATGCTTTACCGATGATAACCTTGTGTTGATGTTGCCCTTGACGAGTTGATGGAATCACTTCTTGTTCTTGCCTTGCCTCATTGTAGCTTTTCACATGATATTTGTTCATTTGTAGCTTAACGTCCTTATATTTGACTCACATCAAATCCGAAAAATTTGAAAAAAATTCCGCGAAGTGTATAATATGCATTTTCCCATATATCTGTGTGCCTCCTTTTTCTTTGGTAGATGAAGGAACTAAATCTATCCGAAGTAAAAGTAATATGTTTTTTTCATCTTTCTTGCCCTTGCCCTTGTTTTGCTTGATATCTTACTATTATATAGCGTGTATTGATGAAATATCCTCCATTGGTTCATATTTACACGAAGTATCCTTAGAAGTATATAATCCGAAGTATAAGAAGTATTCTTAGTTAACAATCTTCAAGAAGCACTCGCGGCAATAAATATTGTCTTCAAGAAGTATGAATAATAAGAATTCCCAAAGTGCTCTTGCATGATGTATGTTGGATGAATGTATGTATGTTATGAGTGAATGCTATATGTATGAAATGATATGCTTTTTCTATATGTATGCATATTATACTTTCCTTGATTTTTATTGTTTGTGCCTCTGATCCTCCTTTGCATTCCTTCTCGTTCCCATCTCGTATGTAATTATACCTCGTTGCCTTTTAGGGCTTGTTCCTGCATTATTAATATTCAATTCATAGCATAATCAAGTTAATATAAATATTATCATATGCAATATTTCAATTGCAAGTACTTCTTATGCAACGTAAGAAGTACTTCTTAGGATTGTGTGACTTAGCGTTACGAGATAACGCCTTGTAATGGATTAATCTTTGACTTGCAAAGATTTGTGTGATCAAGCTTTGTAATGTGCTTGCCTCTCTGTTTTGATTTGTAGTATATACCTTCCTCTTTGCAAGTATACACTTCCCCTTTTTGTTTTGCCTCAGGTCTCATTTTCTGCCTCACATCTCTATCATCAGTTCGGGGTCTTATTTTTCCTCCTAGTTAAGGTCTTATTATGCCCCACCCCGTTGGTCAGGGATTTTCGACGAAGTCTCAGGCGCTCTTTACTCTTGCGAAGTAAAGATCCATCAACCTCGCCTTATCTCGCTCATTGAGGTCTTATTATGCAACAATATCACAGGCCTACCTACTCCCGTGAGTACCAGCCCCGTAACATTTCCGAATTTTGTGGTCACTCAGCTCCCTAAAGGAGGGTGCCGTCCCTTCCCCTATGAGTACCCCCGTGCTTTTGGGCTTAGGAATCAATTATTTCGTGACCTCGCGCCCTTTTGCCGATATGGATCTTGGTTACGAAGTCACACCCTAGTTGAGGTGGTTTTGGGACCGAGCGGAAGAACTACACCAGGCCATCTTCTTCTCCACTGGCTTGTTCTTACACCCCTTACCGAGTGGTTACCTAATTGGGCCCCCCGGCAGATGGGTCTTACTTTTTGCCCCTAGCTGATGGTTGTTAGCCATATCCCGAGGTTGTCTCGTGACGCGCGTTAGGTCTTACATTTGCCTCTTGCACTTTGTGCGAACTAGGTTGCACGCCACGAGGTCTCAGCCTCCCTATGTAGAGGTTTTAGTTAGGACTTACGATCGCCTATTCTTCTATACATATTTCATGTGGGTCTTACGCATCCTCCTAATGAGGTCTTACTTTTGGCCCTTTCTCTTTGATATTTTTGTCTCGTGGCTTTCTTTTCTTTATCTCAGCATGTCATTCATGCTTGTTGCTTTGTGTTGTTACTGTGGTTCGTTGAGTTTATAGCTTATCTCGCTATGATGGAAGTTCGCTGTTGGCACATAATATCATATTCTTGTTAATAAGTATCATTGCGAGTTGGCTTGTAACACGAGATGGCTTGTAACACGAGATGGCTGGCTTGTTGGGGTTGTTGTGAACGTGGTCTGAGCGTTGTGAACTGAGGAAATGGGTGTTAAGAGTGGACTAGGTGTGTCCAGTGCAGGGAATTGATGAGCAGTATTGAATTGGATTGGCTTTCTGGTCAGAGAATGGGTATTGGTTCGATTGGCTTTAGGTGCTAACGAGATGGGTTATTGACGAGGTGAATGAGTGGGTACAGTATTTAAGAAAAATGGTTCGTCTGAATTTATTTCTGGTGCTTGAATGAGTAACGAGAGGGTTGATTTGTTGTGTTTGGTTCACCGGTTAAGCTGGATAGCTCGCTTGTATCTTCTTTACTTCCTCGTTGGTGTAGATCTTGACTTTTCTTCGTTGCACAAAAAATTAAGTTGGCCTTGCTGGTTTCCTGATGGTGAAAATGTTGTATCTACTAGACGATCTAATTTCCTTTCCAAATACTGTGCCGTAGTAATTCTTCCACGATGTGATTTTCCGAGGCTGCTACGCTTCGTCCCTTCCATCATATTTGCCTCTTCAGGTTGGTTTTAGTTTCGCTAGAACTATTAAACTTCGCCGGGATGATTACCTCATTCCGTCCTTTGTTGCTCTTTTATTGTATTGTTCGTGAAGTGACTGATGCCTTAAAATGGACTTGCGATTTCTTTTTTCTTATGAGGTTTTCTGCTGGATTAAATTGCGGTGAGCTCTCGCCCTTCCCATTTCTCTTAGTTTTACTTCGCCTAGAGTTGAGACTTCGCCGTGTCAGAATGGTTTCTTTTCTTTCATCAATGAATCCTCATAGACCACTTTGCTGTAGTTGGAGTAGAAAGCAGTCTCGTTCTGTTTAGAACCTCGTTTAGTTAAGCTTTTAGATGACAGAATTTGAACTGGTTTTCTTAGCACGATTGGCTTTACAACTCCGACTGAAAATTGCTCATTGTTTTTTCTCGAGTTTCTAGCAGTTCAAACTGGTATTGTTCTATCATCATCCGGATCAACCGTGGTTCCGGAATTAGTGTATGCACCTGGAACTTTTTATTTTAGTGAGTAAGAGTTATAAGAAATCATAATGTACTGCCATAATAATAAAGTATGCATAACGGGTGTTATCTTGGAGACGTTTCAAAATTTAGAAATTTCTATCAAGGCCTATATAATTTTTAATGATCTATTAGAGTCAGAGATAGGAAGGTAAGAAAACTTCCCTTTTATGCTGCTTGTATTCCACGAGAACTTGCTGTGTTATTTGTGTGCTGGTTCATCTGGAGTGATGTTGTGTTCTTGGTGATGGTCTCCATGTTTGATGGTGCTTCGTCATTTTCTTATTGCGAGGTGAAATATTATGGAGTGAACTTGACTGTTGTATCATTTTTTCATTCTACCTTGTTGGAATATTTTCAACCGCGCTACGAAGGGGGGTCCTGGGGGGCGTAAAGCCTATTGGAAGTAAATGGGTATTCAAAAGAAAAGTAAATGCCGATGGTACAAAAGGTAAGTTTAAAGCAAGATTGGTTGCTAAGGGTTATAGGCAAAGACATGGAATTGATTACTTTGATACATATGCTCCTGTTGCTCGCATCTCATCTATTCGTTGTTTAATTGCACTTGCTTCTATTCACAAGTTAATTATTCATCAAATGGATGTCAAAACTTCCTTCCTAAATGGAGATTTGGAAGAAGAGATATATATGGAACAACCTGAAGGTTTCATATTGCCAGGACAAGAAAAGAAGGTTTGCAAGTTGGTTAAATCTCTTTATGGCTTGAAGCAAGCTCCCATGCAATGGCATGAGAAGTTTGATGAAGTGATTTTGTCATATGGTTTTGTGGTGAATGATGCAGATAAATGTATCTATAGTAAGCATGATAGTTCTGGATGTGTGATTCTCTGTTTATATGTTGATGATATGCTTATTTTTGGATCTGACATATCTATGGTGGAAGAAACAAAGAAGTTTCTTGGCTCTAACTTTGATATGAAGGATTTAGGAAAGGCTGATGTAATCTTTGGAATTATGATCATAAGAAAGGGGAATGAGTTGGCTTTAACCCAATCTCATTATATTGAGAAATTTCTCAAAAGGTATGATCACTTTGATGACGATCCAGCACCTACTCCTTTAGACCATACTATCAAGTTAAAGAAGAACACCGGTCGTACTCATGCACAACTTGAGTATTCCAGTGTCATTGGGAGTCTTATGTATGCTATGCATTTCACAAGACCGGACATAGCCCATGCGGTGGGGTTGTTATGTCGTTTTTCAAGTAATCCTGGTTCTGAACACTGGAAAGCGGTTTCCAGAGTTATGGCTTACTTGAAAGGAACAATTGATTTTGGTTTGCATTACCAAGGCTATCCCGCTGTATTGGAAGGTTACAGCGATGCTAACTGGAACAATGTAGAATCCAAGTCCAAGTCGACATCTGGATGGATTTTTACTTTAGGAGGTGTCTTCTTGTGTCTTGGAGTTCCAAGAAACAGACTTGTATATCTGATTCAACAATGTTGTCGAATTGATAGCTTTAACGAATGCATGTAAAGAGGCAGAATGGCTTAGGGACCTTCTTATGGAAATTCCACTTTGGAAGAAGCCATCTCCAGGAGTTTTGATTAATTGTGATAATCAAGCTACAATCTATAATGTCTCTAATAAGACTTATAATGGAAAGTGTAGACATGCGAGTCTCAGACACCAATTGGTTAGGCAACTACTCAAGAGGGGAGTGGTTACGGTTAACTTTATTGAATCAAAAAGGAATTTGGCAGACCCATTCACAAAGAGTCTACCATATTCAGTTGCTTCAATAAAATGTAATGAAATGGGACTAAGGTCTGTGAAGGAAGGTTGATCTCCCATAGAAGAAACCCAACCTATGTTTTGAAAAGGATAAACAAGGTTCAATGTGGTACCAACAAGTTATGGATGTAGATTATGGAGCACTAGCATAAAACTTCCCATTTCAAGTTAGTGCTGGTTTTTTATGCAAGAAAATAGGATGGATGTAAATCCTTAATGAGTCTGTGATTAGTAAAAGGTGTCTCGCAGAAACACCTTCGAGACTTACCTATATGAGTATGGAAATGTGGGCCGTTTCCTAAGAGAAGAAGACCGTTCTCTAAAGAAGACTCATGAATAAGGATATAAGCACAAGGCCTTTATAGTGCTTGGCTACAGAACACATGTCTTATGGAATCAATATGTGTGGAGACTCCGGCTTTGTCATAAGGGATTCTTGGTTCAAGACTAGTTTCACCATAGAATATCGATAAAGCTTTGAGTTTCTTACACTAAGTGAAGGTTCAAACCCAGAAGGTACCTATCATTTATGTATTGGTTTCAACGATGATGCCTAGTCTCAATTGTGCTAGAACTACGTTGGCTTGATCCCACTCGGGTACGTAGGCAGTCACTTCGGTGATGCAGCCGCTCCGGTTTTAAAAGTTTTTAACTTTGTTTCATGGTTTTGAAAATAAGGGGAGAATGTTGAAAAATAAGGGGAGAAGAATTTTTTGGATATGCAATTGTTTGGACAGTTGGAAAACGTTTCCAGAAAATTCTAAATTCAACAGACAGTGGCTGTTGATGAAGAGACGCATCTCTTTGTGAAGAGAAACCTGTTGGTGAAAAGACATGTCTTTTCCCAACAGATGCAAAAACTCCTATAAGTAGCATCTCCCAAACCCATTTCGAAATCATCTCTTGGAAAACCCTTTCTCTGTTTTCTCTCTTCTTCTAAAGCATCATCAGAACCTTCTTTTCATGTGTTCTTGATTGGGTCAAGGGGTGCAAACCTTGAATCCAATTTCCGGTTGTAGGGCTTTCATTGTATCCTGAAGGCAGTATTTCACATACATGTTGCAATTGCCAACTCGTTGGAAGGGTAGAAATATTTGTCTAAAAGAAATCACCAGAGCCTTGAAAGCTTTTGAGTACAACCACAGTCTATTTGTGTTTCATCTCCATTGCAGCCCGGTAATTTTTTCCAACAGTTTTAGACAAATAATTTCTGGCAATGGAGGGTGAATCTTCAACTTCGAATGCTACCGCACAATCCCTGCAAGTGATGAACCAAACCCTAACTCGTCTGGAACGTTTTGATGGTGAAAATTTTACTCGTTGGCAAGAGACTGTGAAGTTTTTCCTGATCACCATCAAGTTGTGGTACATACTTGAAGATGGTTTGGAGGCGATTCTGCATACGTCAGACAAGGATACTCTGAATTGATCAACAAACGTAAGAAGCGTCAGGAAGATGATTTCATGTGCCGTGGTCATATTTTGAATGCCCTTGAAACTTCGTTTACAATGCACATCGGAGTATTAAGGACTGCAAAGGAATTATGGACTGTGCTTGACAACAAATACAATATTTCTGAGGCAAGCAACAAGAAATTCCTGACTTGCAACTTCATGGATTTTAAGATGGTTGACAGTAAGTCAGTCATTGCCCAGGTCAGTGAATTTTTACTCATTGTTAATCATCTTAAGGATGCTGGAATTGAACTTCCTCCTGCGTTTATTGTTGGTGTTATTATCTCTCGTCTTCCCCCTTCCTGGAATGGTTATAAGAAGAAACTTAAGCATCTTTGAGACTGACTATGATTTAGAGGCCTTACATCGTCATCTTCGCATAGAAGAGGACTCTCGTAAACGAGAACTTAAGGATAGTTCACAGTCTGAAAACCATTCTAAGGTGAATAGCGTAGAGACACCAAATTCCTTGAAACCTAAGAATGATACCCAGTTTAAGAAGAAGAATCATCCCAACAAGAAGAGTAAGAAGAAGGGCAATTGCTACTTCTGATAAACCCTACCATTTTGCTCGTGATCTGTCGTCTCAAAATGAAACAACAAAGAGAACCAGAAAAAAACAGGCAAATATGGTCGATGACAATCTTGTGATTGTAGTGCAAGCCGCCAATGCTTTTGTTGAAACTGGGAGTGGATGGTGGTACGACAATGGTGCAACTGTCCATATCTCTGTAAGGATAGAAATCTTTACAAGACTTATGAACCGTTTAGTGGAGAAGGAAACGAAGTTGTCTCTGCAAACGGTCAACACAAAGAAAGTCATTGGGAAAGGCACTTTTGAACTCTCGTTTACTTCGAAAGACTGTCACTCTTACTAATGTATTACATGTCCCTCGACATTGTAAAGAACCTTGTTTCGGCGACCTTGTAATGAAGGCTGGATTCAAGATTACTTATGAGTCTAATAAGTTTGTATTGTCCAAAAACGGTGTGTTTGTTGGACAAGGATATGCTTGTAATGGGATGATTAAGCTTAATATAATAAATAATGGTTCTGCTTATATTGTTGACTATGTTAATCTATGGCATGGTAGATTTGGTCATGTAAATTATGGTTCCCTTAGAAACATGAATCGATTAGGTTTGATTTCTGATTGCAATTTTGATCATGCTTCTAAATGTGAAATATGTGTGCAAGAAAAGATAACTAGAATTTCCCATAAGTCTGTAGTACGAAATTCTTCCTTACTTGAATTAGTACATAATGATGTGGGTGATTTGCATGGTTCTGCCACTCGTGGTGGAAATAAGTATTATGTCACTTTTATAGAGGATAGTACTAGATATGCTTACACATATTTGATGAAATCTAAGGATGATGTTTTTGACATGTTCAAAATATATAAAGCAGAAGTAGAGACACAATTAGGACTGAAAATTAAGATTTTACGTTCTGATCGTGGTGGTGAGTATTTTCCTAATGAATTTAAATTCTTTTGTCAAGAGCATGGTTTAATTCATCAATTTACTGCACCTTATACACCTCAACAAAATGGCATGGCTGAAAGGAAAAATAGAACTTTTATTGATATGGTTAATTGCATGCTTATAAGTTCTAGTTTGCCTAATTCTTTGTGGGGTGAAGCTATGTTGTCTGCATGTTATATTTTGAATAGGGTTCCTTTGAAAAAGAAGAATGTTTCTCCTTATGAGTTGTGGTTTAAAAGGAAACCAAACTTGAAGAGACTTAAAGTCTGGGGTTGTTTGGCATATGTTCGAAAGCCTGATCCTAAAAGACCAAAATTGGGAAACAGGGCTTATAAATGTGCTTTTGTGGGATACTCTCTTAATAGTATCACCTACAGATTTTTAATCCTTGATACTTTCGAGATTATAGAATCTGTAGATGTGGAATTTTTTGAGAACCTGAATAGGAACAGTTCTCAAATGCAACCCACGGAGAATTCATTGTTACCTAGTCTAGAATCTGAGAGACTAATGAGAATGATGGTCATTCTATTCCTACTCAAGACATAGAGGATATTTCTGAACCCATAGAAGATATCGAACCTAGAAGGAGTAAGAGAGCAAGAAAAGAGACAAGCTTTGGTCCAGACTTTATAACATATCTTGTAGAAGGTGATAAGAATACAATTCTTAATATTACCAAATATGTTGCGCATGTTGATGATGACCCTAAAACTTATGTTGAGGCTATTAGTTCCAAATATGCTAGTTTTTGGAAAGAGGCTATCAATGATGAAAAAGATTCCCATCTTACTAATGGTACTTGGATATATTGCGATTTACCTCCAGGCGTAAAGCCTATTGGAAGTAAATGGGTATTCAAAAGAAAAGTAAATGCCGATGGTACAAAAGGTAAGTTTAAAGCAAGATTGGTTGCTAAGGGTTATAGGCAAAGACATGGAATTGATTACTTTGATACATATGCTCCTGTTGCTCGCATCTCATCTATTCGTTGTTTAATTGCACTTGCTTCTATTCACAAGTTAATTATTCATCAAATGGATGTCAAAACTGCCTTCCTAAATGGAGATTTGGAAGAAGAGATATATATGGAACAACCTGAAGGTTTCATATTGCCAGGCCAAGAAAAGAAGGTTTGCAAGTTGGTTAAATCTCTTTATGGCTTGAAGCAAGCTCCCATGCAATGGCATGAGAAGTTTGACGAAGTGATTTTGTCATATGGTTTTGTGGTGAATGATGCAGATAAATGTATCTATAGTAAGCATGATAGTTCTGGATGTGTGATTCTCTGTTTATATGTTGATGATATGCTTATTTTTGGATCTGACATATCTATGGTGGAAGAAACAAAGAAGTTTCTTGGCTCTAACTTTGATATGAAGGATTTAGGAGAGGCTGATGTAATCTTGGGAATTAAGATCCTAAGAAAGGGGAATGAGTTGGCTTTAACCCAATCTCATTATATTGAGAAATTTCTCAAAAGGTATGATCACTTTGATGACGATCCAGCACCTACTCCTTTAGACCATACTATCAAGTTAAAGAAGAACACCGGTCGTACTCATGCACAACTTGAGTATTCCAGTGTCATTGGGAGTCTTATGTATGCTATGCATTACACAAGACCGGACATAGCCCATGCGGTGGGGTTGTTATGTCGTTTTTCAAGTAATCCTGGTTCTGAACATTGGAAAGCGGTTTCCAGAGTTATGGCTTACTTGAAAGGAACAATTGATTTTGGTTTGCATTACCAAGGCTATCCCGCTGTATTGGAAGGTTACAGCGATGCTAACTGGAACAATGTAGAATCCAAGTCCAAGTCGACATCTGGATGGATTTTTACTTTAGGAGGTGCTTTCTTGTCTTGGAGTTCTAAGAAACAGACTTGTATATCTGATTCAACAATGTTGTCGAAATTGATAGCTTTAACGAATGCATGTAAAGAGGCGAGAATGGCTTAGGGACCTTCTTATGGAAATTCCACTTTGGAAGAAGCCATCTCCAGGAGTTTTGATTAATTGTGATAATCAAGCTACAATCTATAATGTCTCTAATAAGACTTATAATGGAAAGTGTAGACATGCGAGTCTCGACACACCAATTGGTTAGGCAACTACTCAAGAGGGGAGTGGTTACGGTTAACTTTATTGAATCAAAAAGGAATTTGGCAGACCCATTCACAAAGAGTCTACCATATTCAGTTGCTTCAATAAAATGTAATGAAATGGGACTAAGGTCTGTGAAGGAAGGTTGATATCCCATAGCAGAAACCCAACCTATGTTTTGAAAAGGATAAACAAGGTTCAATGTGGTACCAACAAGTTATGGTTGTAGATTATGGAGCACTAGCATAAAACTTCCCATTTCAAGTTAGTGCTGGTTTTTCTGCAAGAAAATAGGATGGATGTAAATCCTTAATGAGTCTGTGATTAGTAAAAGGTGTTTCGTAGAAACACCTTCGAGACTTACCTATATGAGTATGGAAATGTGGGCCGTTTCCTAAGAGAAGAAGACCGTTCTCTAAAGAAGACTCATGAATAAGGATATAAGCACAAGGCCTTTATAGTGCTTGGCTACAGAACACATGTCTTATGGAATCAATATGTGTGGAGACTCCGGCTTTGTCATAAGGGATTCTTGGTTCAAGACTAGTTTCACCATAGAATATCGATAAAGCTTTGAGTTTCTTACACTAAGTGAAGGTTCAAACCCAGAAGGTACCTATCATTTATGTATTGGTTTCAACGATGATGCTTAGTCTCAATTGTGCTAGAACTACGTTGGCTTGATCCCACTCGGGTACGTAGGCAGTCACTTCGGTGATGCAGCCGCTCCGGTTTTAAAAGTTTTTAACTTTGTTTCATGGTTTTGAAAATAAGGGGAGAATGTTGAAAAATAAGGGGAGAAGAATTTTTTGGATATGCAATTGTTTGGACAGTTGGAAAACGTTTCCAGAAAATTCTAAATTCAACAGACAGTGGCTGTTGATGAAGAGACGCAACTCTTTGTGAAGAGAAACCTGTTGGTGAAAAGACATGTCTTTTCCCAACAGATGCAAAACTCCTATAAGTAGCATCTCCCAAACCCATTTCGAAATCATCTCTTGGAAAACCCTTTCTCTGTTTTCTCTCTTCTTCTAAAGCATCATCAGAACCTTCTTTTCATGTGTTCTTGATTGGGTCAAGGTGTGCAAACCTTGAATCCAATTTCCGGTTGTAGGGCTTTCATTGTATCCTGAAGGCGTGTATTTCACATACATTTGCAATTGCCAACTCGTTGGAAGGGTAGAAATATTTGTCTAAAAGAAATCACCAGAGCCTTGAAAGCTTTTGAGTACAACCACAGTCTATTTGTGTTTCATCTCCATTGCAGCCCGGTAATTTTTTCCAACATACCTTTCGTCAATGGCTTTTCGCAAAATGCTCTCTGCATCTTAAGCTTCCTTTCTTTCCTACTGACATAGCTTCTTCGTTCTTTTGCCATGATATCCTTCTTGAATACCGCCGTACTGTTGATTCTGTCCTCTTTAAGTTCGTTTCTCTGCAATTGCTACTCCAGCATTGCTTATGCACTTCCCTTTTGGTTGTGTTGCTCGTGTATAGCTATTGGCAGTTGGTATGTCTTCATTTGCATGTTTCCTTGCAGGTAATGTAGTTCGTTTTGCTTTGTGGGTTGGTTTCACTTCGTGGAGTAAGCATCTTTGCTGGATGTGAATATGTCCTTGATCTCTACTGGTTGCGAAGTAAGCCTTACCTAGGTCCCTTTATTACTAGATCCCTTATTTCGTGGTTGTACTTTGCTGGATATTTCTTCTTCGTGATCTGGTTCTTCCTCATATTCAGACGAAGTGGTAGTTCGCCTTCCTATTTTGCTTGCTGGTTTTTCTCAAGTTGCTGGGAGTCTTTGCCGGAGTTTGCCGAAGAAGTAGCTGGGGTTGGACTGGTCTTTGCTTTGCTACAGCTGAATGCCTCTTTTGGGATGGAAAACTTGGATTTTGAGGATAAGGATAAATATTGGGATTCTTTGCTAGGTTAGTGACGAAGTGTCTGACATCACGAGTTGGTTGGTGTTTCACGAGCAAGTTACTCTGACGAAATGAATCCGAGATGACATGGGCTGACTTGCTCTTTTTTTTTTTTTTTTTTTTTGATGTCTTTATATCGCCAGCAGTTCACACTCTCCATTTGCATGTCATTGAAGTACCTTGTTATCGTCTACCCTCCGTAAATTATGAGTTGTTTTACTTCGCAAATATTTGTCATATTTGAGATATTATGAGTAGTATATAAACTTATCATTTCGCTGGATTTTGACTGATTCATCATCACCGGAAAGTTGGTTGACGAAGTAGGTTGTTTGCTGTCTTCTTGATGCATGTCAACCTCATTGTTGATTCAATTGTTCCTGTCAGACTGCTGATTTCCTCGTGATTTATCGTGACGTTACCAAGTGAGTTATGTCGAAGTATGGACATGAGTCCGAATTGCTCTATTCGCCGGAATGGAAGTAGTACGTTGTTATCTTCTTTGTTCGTCAAGAAGAATTCTCACGAAGTGATCTCACTACTACTATTATGCTTCTCCGCTGGAACGGTGATGTGTGTATAGCTGTTTTACTTCGTCATCTTTGCTGTGGGCATAACTTATTTGTTTGTTGGCGGTTCTCTATTTTTCAAGCCTTTTTCTCTTTCTCTTGATCATTTGTGCGTTGTTGTGCATGAATTCATTCTATTTGTTTTGGATTTCCCGTGACTTGTGATCGCTGGACTGTAGATGGAGTGAGTTATTGGATGGGGTTCCTGACGAAGTATATCTTCCTTACTTCGCTAGTGGTCACAAAGCTGATCTTTCACTGGAACTTCCATCGAAGTAAACTTATTTCTTTTATTTTGCTCGCGGCTCCTAAGATTTTTAGTTATTGATCAGTAGATATTAAAGAATACTACAAATGAATTATGGGAAACATAAACTTCTCATTGATCTCTTTAATTGTATTCGAGAATCAATTTTGCGAAAACGTGATGCGATCGAAAATGTTCGTAAGTAAAATAAATATTCAAAGAAAAATGGTTCTTAGCTTTAATATGATTTGCTGCCTCATGCTTCTTGCGGGTTGCTCGCTGGTTCAGACTCGTTTTTCTGAGTTTGGTTTATCTTCACGAAGTAGTTTGTTTTGCACTAATTCCAGCGAGTTTACTTGCACTGTCCGAGTTAACCCGCTACGTGCTATTTTATCTTCGTTGAAGTTGATGACGAAGTAAGTTTCTTCTTTTACGAAGTAAATTCTTCCTTAGTTGATGAAGCAGAAACCAACTTCGCAAAATCTCTTATTTACTTTTCGTCTTTGCCTCAAGTTTTTATTCCATTTTCACATATCGAAAAAGGATTGATCTTCTCTTTGTAGCGGAAGGCAATGACCAAAACTTTGGGTTTCGTATCTTCTTCCTTCCCTGATTGCCAGTGACTCCATGAAATGGGTTCTTCTTCACGTTTCTGGTGTCCTTGTATCTCGCTTTTCTGGTTGACGAGATTCAGTTTAATGCTTCACGAAGCTCTGTTCCACGAGAAGTATTCTCGTCAAATCACGATGATAGAGACTGTAATAATGCCTTGCTCCACCATTCTTTGATAATGATCAGTTCTGATCAATCACCTTCGCGTTTGACAGTTCAAACATGAGATGCTTTCAATCCTACTTCGCTACTGGCATTGCTGATCCGAATTTCTTCGTTAACCATATCATAAACGATAATGGCGCTCCTGCTGATATTCGAGGAATTGTTGGTTGTGAATACATAGATGAAACTGATTTTGAATCTAGGTTTTCGTATACAGACGAAGTATTTAAAGGAGAACATAACTTGATCTGTAAGATTTTTTTATTTTTTTTAGAACTTGTAGATCTGTGTAATGTGTGAAATCTAAGATATAAGAAAGAGATTCGTCCTTTTAGAATTAATTGTTGGTGAAGACCCGTTTAATCTCAACTTGCTGCTGATCCTGTTTCTTTTCAAGTTTTTGTTTTTGTTTCTCCATTGAAGATTTCGAGCACCAACACCAAATATTCTTCAATCCATCTTGCTTTATCCGATCAGATTTTTTGTCTGTGAATACAACTTTTCCAATGAAACCTCCACTTTTTCCCCTGAAACTTAAAGATCTATCAAAATCTTAATTGAAACTTCATCTTGAGCCACCAAAGTAAGAGGTAGGATAAATCCTTTACCCATCCCTGTTTCTGGACGCCAAAATGTAACTACGGAAAATCCATAGTTACACCCAAATGATGTTTTTCTACATCTAAATAAATTTCAACTTCAAACCCATGGAACAATATCTAGATCTAACTTTTGGATACCAAAATGATAATGTGAAGTGCTAAAACCATAAAAGGGACACATAATTTTTACGTGGTTCGATCCATGAAGGGATCTACATCCACGAATTTCACTAGAATATTTGGTGTTTACATAAGTAATTGATTTACAAGGTGAAACTCTATTAGAGAGTTTTTGGAGCTCTTCTAGATCTAGTTTTGGGGAAGAAGATGAGGTGAGAGAAAATAAAATCTGATCCTAAAACCATTCCCCCCTATTACAGTGGACCAAGTCCTTTATTTATAGGGAAAACTACATAATGGATGACATCTCATTTTACTTCGCTGACAGCTGTCCTATTTCTTGTGTAACAATCCACACTTCGCATGCTTTACTTCGCATGCTCTACCTTTTCTTGCGTAAAAATCCACACTTCGTGGAGTTACTTCGGGATGTTACTTCGTGAAGTTACTTCGCTGGGTTACTTGTGCAAGTCTTCTTTACCTCGCTAATTATCATCTCGCTATCTTCAGGTCTTACTTCGCAGCCTCGTCCTATCTAGTACAAACTAAGCTATCTTGGTTAAGTTAATCCACCATTCGTAATGCGCCACGCGTCAAGTGTGATTTTTGGTACCTACAGTTTTGGTTAGCTCTGGAAGTTATGGATTTATATCCTCAATCTGATGTTGATTATGCCGTTGAATTTGGGTTTGCTGTGTACGAATGAAGATGGATGCCAGGGTTTTTGTGGAAGTCAAATGGTGGTTGTTTATGCTGACATGGAGTAACCAATGGAAAGGAATGATGGATTGAATCTGCTGATGGTGTTTGAGTATTATGAATTTAGGAAGGTGAAATTAAGGTGCTGGTGATGAAGATTCACACAGCAACAACGAGGATGGATCTATGGATATTTTTCGGGGTCTGAGATTAATTATGAACATGTGTGTTGGTTCGTGATAGCTGAAATAATAACCAGCAGTGGTGTTGTATCGATGAATCTCAGATGTGCATGAAGATGATTGGTGATTGTTTGCAGTGGGAGGCAGTGCTGAAACGGAAAAGGAAGATGTGTATTAATTGGATTTCAGAAGTAGTTGGCACGACTGTTGTTGCAGTCGAGTTAGTCTCAGCATTTCGTGATGAGATGAGCAACATTAATGCATTTGTGGAGTCCGTGATGGCTGAATTAACTCGAGTCAGTGAGTTTGTAACTACGGAAAATCCATAGCTACACCCACTTGCTAATTTGACAAACATGAAGTTAAACTAATTAATGACAAATCTTTATTTATTGAATCCTTCTATTACTTGAGCTACCAACTACTCAAAACCCTTTCAAGGACTAAATCGCTCTCTTACAGACTATTCTCTCTCCTTGCTTATCTTATCCCACCTTGAAAAAATTGCTCTCTTACAGACTATTCTCTCTCCTTGCTTATCTTATCCCACCCCTTTCAAGGAAGGTTAAGTCCTCTTTTTATAGGGGGAAATTACATAGTGGGATACAACCCGATTTATCTCGGAAGTACACTTTTTACTTCGCTCAGAACAACTTTATGCTTCCTTTACTCCTTAAAGATCAGCTCCTGTCGGGGACATCTGTCCTATTTCTTGCACAACAATCCATACTTCGCCCAATGTACTTCGGGAGTTTCACTATTTCTTGGACAACAAGTCGTACTTCGCCCAATGTACTTCGGGAGTTTCACTATTTCTTGGACAACAAGTCGTATCTCTTGCGATCGACTTCGTAGGCCTCCTGTTTTCTTGTGCAACAATCCGCACCTCACACTCCTTATTTACTTCGCTAGGTATCTTTCCGAGCAAGTTAGTGCTATCTCGTGGCAGGTATGACACTTGATTTGACTATTCCCTTACTCTTCTTTGGGAATGGTGAATGATATCTTTCTCGAAGATCTTCTTTATATTCTCGCTCAATCCACCTCGGACACGTGGCAGAGTATTTTTCTGTACCTACATTTTGCCTTTTCTCATTCCGTTTGCGGGAACCAATAAAGGAAAAAGAATCCCTCATTAATTTCGTAACCGCCACGTACGCGGATTTTCCGCTATCTTGTCTCCCACGATTCTTATCAACAGTTACCAACCGGTTCCCCTTCCTGTGCAACCGTTTTTACAGGTCATACCTTGTTCCATTATAAATAGTCTTCTCCCTCATCATTTTTTCTTCTTTGCATCCTTCAAATTCTTCTTCCCCGGCACTGTTCTTCGACAGACTTCACTCACTCCTGCTATTCTCGATTATTTTTCAATCTTCCTTACTATCACTTCTTCTTTCAACAATGGCGCCCAAGAAATTTCCTCCTTCCACTACATCAAAGTACCTCGAGGATTTCCAGGCCGATTTCAAGAAACTAGGTTTAAATCTGTCGCCGACGGTGGATTCTTCAGTCAGCCCTCCGATTGTCGCAACCAGACAGATGGAATTGAACAGCCGCTGAATTGAGGCGGAAACATGGTCGTCCACCAGGATGATTACAACCTTGGGTCAGTTAAGAGCGGGTTTGATCTTTCCCCTGTATGACGCCCAGAATCCGCTTTTCTATGAGATTATGGCTTACATCAACAGGGGGGGTTTTCCAACTGAGTGGCAATGCCATTCGGATTGGTAACGAGTTTGTGAGGCGCTCTTCCGCTGGTTTATCTCAGATCCCTTCAATGGCGGAAGATTTCGATTCAGCCTACTACAATATTGCCTCTTTCTCGGATAATTATATCGACAAGACCCAAGGCCTAAGAAGGAAGTATCAAGAGTGGGGTATCGCTTTACATCGGAAGTCTGAGAAGGATCCTTCCAAAGTTCTTCTCTTGGACGTCGAGCCTGTCAGTTCTTCAAAGGAAGCTCCTAAAGGTCCCTCCCTTCGCTTGACTAATGATGAAGACTGGATGATGTTCCCAGTCATTGTTGAGGGTCCCCTTGTCTGGGGTTTTGACGAGTCTGGGAAAGCTCGGGATGGTCCTATCCCAAGTCATGCTCGTCTGGCTGCCTACGAGCCTTGGAAGTTCTGCTGGTCCGAGAGACCCTCCAATGTAAGCTTGCTAGACTTTCTCTGTTTTATTTTTCATTTCCTCCGATGTAAGCTCGCTAGACTTTCTCTGTTTACCTTTTATTTCTCCGTCCGAACTTCTTGTTTTTTTTTAGTACACACGGCCCGCTCCTGGCTTGCTCAAGGACAGATCATCTTCTGCCAAGAAATCCACTGCTGGATCTCATGTTCCTGATCAGGTATCCTGTTTCCTATTTCGTTTTTGGTGACTTTCATTTTATTTTCGGGATCTAACTTTTAACGCTTTTTAGGAGGAGGAGTTCGTAGAGCCTCCCATTGCTTCTCCTCGTATTTCTAAGAAGCGAGATCATAGGGAGAGCCCTTCCGCTGCTGATGCTGCTAAGGTACTTTGCCATCATATTTATTTCGTAACAACAATATTTCCTCGCTGCCTTAGTCTTCATATGGTTCGAAACACTAAATTCTCATTATCAAGTTCCCCCTCAATCCTTTCCTGCCAATGAGCCTTCCAAACAGCGTAGAGTCTTAGACATGGGGGAACTCACCCGCATACCTCCATCCAAGAAACCTGCAGTGCCTCCTTCTCCTTCTACCAAGAGAGATTCCGAAGTGCTTCGAGAGTCCATTCCTCCCCCGAAAATCCCGATGCCAACTCTTCACATTACTGTGGATGAATCCCCGATTAAATCATCTGCTGGTCCTTCTGACGCTAAGGATTGGAAAGTCTTCGAGGTGGAGGATCCGACCTACATCCCCGATTTTGACTTCTTGAGAAATGATTTTATTTTAACTCGGAATGCGCCCTCCACAAGATCCGCAGCTATAGAGTCAGTGATCTCGCTCAGCAGTGACATTTTTATGGCTCAAGATCAGTCCTTTATGCAGAATGCTTCATTAAACCTCTCCACCAATCATCATGCTGCTATTATGGCCCTGGTTGGTGCTATCAACTTCTCATGTATTTTGTATATAAATCCCTATCTTACTTCGGATATTTCGCAGGAATTCAATCGTCACATGGCTCAACTTGTGGAGATGAAGATTTCTCGCGAAAATCTGAGGACCTCCTAGGAACGTAGCAACGATCTTAAGAATGATCTCGCTGACGAGAAAGAACGTTCCGTCAAAAAAGATTAGAGGATTTCGGAACTCAGCAGTAAGTTTAACCCCTCCTCGGTTTTTACTCCTATGTCGTTCCCGTATTTACTATTCTGTTATTTTCGTCAAGCCCGTTCCGCGAAGTATCATATGAGTTTTGAAGAAGCCAAGTCAACTGTGGATGACTGCCAAGCCGAACAAGAGAAACTCTTATCCCAGATCAATTGTTATCTATCTGAGAATGAGATTTTGAGCGAAAAGCTGACGACGTCCTATTCCATGGTTGATCGTTTAGCTAATGAGTCCGCTAACAATGAAGAGTTTAATTTCCATCTTCACGAAGAGAACGAGCATTTGAAAGTTGAACTTCAACGAGTCAGTAATTCCCTCACTACTTCCCGTAACCTACACTCCTCATCTATGGATCAGATTAAGCGTCTTGAGGAGGAAAAAGATAGAATAATTAAAAGGAAGGATAAATCCGAAGTTGAACTTCGTAAGCTCAGGAATGAGCTTTCTGATCTAAAACTCAAACATGAAAAGTTGAAGGCTGAGAACACTGGGCTAAGGGATGAAAATAGCGAGTTAAATAAAGACATGTCCTCTGTCCTGGCTCGTTTGGAGAAATTCCAGGGTAAGAAGACAGCTCATATTCCTCCCGTGAAGAAGAAGCTTGTTGTTCCTCCGAGAAGTGGTAAACTTGTTATAGGGTCTCCTGATGATGATAAACCCGTGTCTGGTAACGGTGAAGACATGGACAAATCGTCTCTTGAATTTCACAACTTTCTTGAGTCAGAGATATCAAGACTTGATCACTTTAACCTCGACGTTCAGAAAACTTTAAATTCTGTTATTTCGCAGAAAGAAGGTAGCTCTAGGTGTTATTATTGTGTTTCGCACTTTTCTCTGTCGTTCATGTTTCTCATTTCGCTGTTATCTTTGCAGAATCCGAGAAGAGTTTGAAGAGTCAGATTCTGCACTTATCTCGCCAGAGGGATGATTTGGCCAAGGAAATGTCCGGACTGAAAAAAAGCCTTTAATCTTTGCATGAGGATTGTGACCAGATGGAGAAGGACGCCAAGAAAATTGCGAAGTTTACTCGCTGAAACGCCCAAGAGGAAAAGGTGAAATTCGTCTCCGAGCTTTGCGATTCCCATGGCATCGCTGTTCCTGACATGAACCTCGAGATCTTCTTCGATGATGAGTCTGCTGTCAACGCCGAAGCTGAGAGTGAAGATACCGAGACCGATTAAGACATTGGGGGGCCTCACCACGAGGTTCCTCAAAACACAGGAGGTACCAACGATGCTGGGGATGGTGCCGGTGTTGGAGGAGGGTCCGGTGGTGGTCTTGATGAAGAAGAAGCCAACAACCCTTGATTACTCTTTTGATGTTCCGCATGATACTTTAACTCTTAATATTTTCAACATTTTATCTGGGCGCTCCCAAGCTTGGGGGGCATGACAATTTCTGTTCTTATTTTGCTTTGCCTTAGTATATCAGCTTTTTGCTTGGTTTTATTTTCTTACTTTGCCATGCATGTCTGTTAATAGCTGCCTCATCCTGCTATCTCGGAATCAGTCCGTTATACCAAGTATATACTTCGCGAAGGAAATAATCAAAGAATAATAAATTTACTTAAAGTATATACTTGCCTCTTGTTCTTTGGTTGTTTCCGAAGTAATTACTCCTTTGCCTTACTGCGAAATAAATTCTCGAGAGAATAACACCGTATTTAAAGTATATACTTGCCTCTTATTCTTTCGTGGATTTATGTAGCATACTTTACGCCTTCATTGCCTTATCCGTCCATCTGGGATCTATCTCGCATTTTATTACCTCGCTGCAATTCATAACATAATTAAGTTTATGTATACATTATCATGTGTAATATTTCGATTCTTGAGTATTTCTTATGCATTTCGAGAAGTGTTTCTTAGGATTGGTGTGACTTATCATCACGAGATAGAGCCTTTTGATAGATTAATCTTTGGCTTGCAAAGATTTGTGTGATCAAGCTTTGTAATGTGCTTGCCTCTTTGCTCTGCTTTATAGTATATACCTGCCTTTTGTTTTGCCTCAGGTCTCATTTTCTGCCTCACATCTCTATCATCAGTTCGGGGTCTTATTTTTCCTCCTAGTTAAGGTCTTATTATGCCCCACCCCGTTGGTCAGGGCTTTTCGAAGAAGTCTCAGGCGCTCTTTACTCTTGAGAAGTAAATATCCATCAACCTCGCCTTATCTCGCTCATTGAGGTCTTATTATGCAACAATATCACAGGCCTACCTACTCCCATGAGTACCAGCCCCGTAACATTGCCGACTTTTGTGGTCACTCAGCTCCCTAAAGGAGGGTGCCGTCCATTCCCCTCTGAGTACCCCCGTTCTTTTGGGCTTAGGTATCAGTTATTTCGTGACCTCGTGCCCTTTCGCCGATGTGGCTCCTGGTTATGAAGTCACACCCTAGTTGGGGTGGTTTTGGGACCGAGCGGAAGAACTACACCAGGCCATCTTCTTCTCCACTGGCTCATTCTTACACCCCTTACCGAGTGGTTACCCAATTGGGGCCCCCGGAGGATGGGTCTTACTTCTTTCCCCTAGCTGATGGATGTTAGCCATATCCCGAGATTATCTCGTGACGTGCGTTAGGTCTTACATTTTCCTCTTGCACTTTGTGCGAACTAGGTTGCACGCCACGAGGTCTCAGCCTCCCTATGTAGAGGTTTTATTAAGGACTTACGATCGCCTTTTCTTCATCTTGTGTGGGTCTTAAGCTTCCTCCTAATGAGGTCCAACCTTTTTCCCTTGTATGCATGTATATTTTGAATTCACGCTTTGTTATTTGCTTTATTGTTGCTGATCTTTTATTTATGCTCGATAGATGTTTCATTCCATTTTCTGTTTGTTCACAAAATAACACATACATTTTTTTTGAACAACTCTCTACGAGTCGCTTCCTTTTAAGGATAATACTTCTTAATGTAAATTGGATTCCATGGGTGGTCTATCCTTCGACCTTGCCTTTATGCTTCGCCATATACGATGTCTCCGTTGCTATCTGTGTCCTTTCCTTCACAATCCGCGAGTTCATACGCTCCATTTCCTACCCTCCTTTTCACGATGAAAGGTCCTTCCCACGTAGGTTCCAGCTTTCCTCCAGGTCCCCTTTGATATGGTGGTATTTCTCGCATAACAAGTTCCCCCGGAACGAAACTCCTTTCTTTCACTTTCTTATTGTACTCGCGAGACAGCCTCCGGTTATAGTTCATCATGTGTTGTAGAGCAATCTCCCTGTTTTCCTCTAAGTCATCTAATTTTGCTAAGATCATGTCCGAGTTTAGACCTTTTTTCCAGGCTTTTCATTTTGTAGTGGGGAACTTGATCTCAGTAGGTAGAACCGCCTCTACTCCATATGCCAAGTAGAAAGGTGACATCCCTGTTGCCTCTCGTCTGGTGGTTCTGTATGACCATAGCACTTTCGGGACTTCTTCGCACCAATTATGGAGATGCCCGTCTAGTTTCTTTTTTTAAAGTGGATGCAATTGTCTTGTTTGTTGCCTCAGCTTGTCCATTACTCTGCGGGTATAGCGGAGTTGACTTTGCAGTTTGTATTTTAAAAGTGCTAAATAGCATTTTCACGTTCTCTCCCTCGAATTGCATTCCGTTATCTGAGACTATCTGCAGTGGAATTCCGAATCTACATATGATGTGTTCAAGTATAAAATCGTATATGTCTCCATCTCGCGTATTCTTTACTGGTTTGGCTTCAACCCACTTCGTGAAGTAGTATGTTGCCACTATCAGGTACTTTCGCTTCAAGGTTCCAGCAAAAAATGGTCCCACGATGTCTATTCCCCATATGGCGAATGGCCACACACTTAGCACATAATTCAAGTTCGTCGAGGGTGCGTGTATACGTTTTCCGAATCTTTGACAAGCTTCACACCTCGTTGCTACACCTTTTGTGTCTTTATGCATGCTTGGCCAGAAGTATCCTTACGTTTTAGTTTTGTAAGCCAATTATCTAGTTCCGCTGTGATTTCCAGCGTCACCGTAATGTATTGCCTTCATGATTTGCACCCCCTCTTCTTGTGACAAGCATCGCAGCAGTGGTCCTAGGAATGATCTCCGATATAGGATTCCTTCTCTTAATTCATAGTTGGTAGACCTCCCCTTGATCTTGTGTGCTTCAAATATGTCCCGAGGTAGTTCTCCCTTTTCGAGGTACTTGTGAATAGGTGTCCTCCAGTCATCTTCTCCCAATTCGTTAGATATTCTATCCTCTATTACCATTACGATTTTTTCATCTTCCAACTCGTTGGTTACCGAGGGATGCATTAATCTTTCAATTCGGATATATTTCTCCGAGATGTCCTCGACCATTGATGCGATGAAAGCCAAGGCATCTGCATGTCTATTATTATCTCTGCTTACTTGTGTCTAGATTATATTTGGTATTTTCTTTGAATACTCTTTCACGAGCTGTAAATATCGGTTCATCACAGCATCATTCGCCTGATACCTTCCTTCTATCTGTCTGACCACCAATTGAGAATCACTGGTTATTATTATTTCTTCTAACTTCATATCGATGGCTAGCCTTAGGGCTTGTATGACTGCTTCATATTCCGTTTCGTTATTAGTAGATTTATATTCCAATCGAAAGCAGAACACCGTCCTCGCTCCTTTTGGCGAAGTAAATACTATTCCCATTCCTCCTCCGGCGCTGTTGGATGATCCGTCCACAAATATTTCCCATCTCCTTGGATGATTTTCTTTCAGTATATCCGTAGGATCCAGACACTCTTCATCTATATCTAACATTTCTTCCACTCCTTCATCTTCCTCTATCGGAAACTTGGCCAGGAATTCTGCAACAAAGTGTGACTTTGTCGAAGTCTGGACCTCATATTTTAAACTGAATTGATCAATTCGGGTATTCCACCTTTCAACTCGCCCAACTCTCCTCGTATTCTTTAAAGTTGACTCTATCGGGATTCTTTTTAGGACCTTTATCTTGTGAGTCTGAAAATAGGTTCTTAGCTTTTCTGATAAATATACCAGTGCTAGAATTAGCTTTTCTATCTTCGGGTAATTCTTTTCAGCAGCGTTTAGAGTCTTGCTGACGTAAAATATAGGCTTTTTGATGCCCTCATCTGTCCGAAGTAATACCGAACTTATTGCATTTGGCGTAGCTGCGAGGCAAATCAGCAGTTCTTCATCTGGTTCGGGCTTCTGAATAATTGATAAGTTGATTAGATACTCTTTTATATTTTTCAATGCTTGTTCACATTCTTGTGTCCACGAGAATTTTTCTCCTTTCTTCAAGATGTCGAAGAAGTGTTTGCATCTATCCGAAGATTTGGAAATGAATCTTCCCAAAGCTGCCAACTGCCCATTTAGCTTTTGCACGTATTTCACCGTTGATGGCGATGGCATGTCCAGTATGGCTTGAACCTTGACCGGATCCACTTCAATCCCTTTTTCGGACACGATATGCCCCAGAAACTTTGCTGATTTTCCTCCAAATATACACTTCGCGGGATTTATTTTTATTTTGTACATCCTCATCTGCTCGAAGATTTCTTTCAAATCCTCAACGTGATCCCCTGACTCCTTAGTCTTTACCAGCATGTCGTCGACATAGACTTCCAGTTTATTGTGCACCCATTTAGCGAAAATCTTCTCGACCATCCGCTGATAGGTTTCCCCCGCGTTCTTCAGGCCAAATGGCATTCTTGTATAGCAATACAACCCTCTTGGGGCGAAGAAAGCCGTGTGCTCTTGGTCTTCCTCCGCGAGTGGTATCTGATTGTATCCACAATAACCGTCCATTAACGTCAGTGGCTTGTACCCGGATGCAGACTCCACCATTTGCGGTATATTGGGTAACGGGAAGCTATCCTTCGGAGAAGCAGTATTCAAGTCACTAAAATCTATACATATTCTTATTCCTGTGGTCTTTTTTGGCACAATCACCATGTTGGCTATCCATGTTGGATACTTCGCAGGTATGATTATTCCCGAGTCCAACATTTTCTTTAATTCTTGCTATATCTTCTCGTGGTAAGCAGTTGCTATCTTTCGTATTCGTTGCCTTATTGGTTTAATTGTCGGGTTTAAATCCAGCCTGTGACAAGCGACTTCGGGGTCTATCCCAGGCATCTCGTTCATGCCCCATGCAAAGATATCAATGTACTCTTTTAATAGCCTTATCAACCTCCTTTCTTCGTCCGCCTCCATCTTTGTCCCAATCCTTACTATTTTTGCATCGTCTTCGCTACCCAAGTTTATTTCTTGTGTGGGTTCTACTGCTGCGAAGTTTATGATCGGTTCTCCGAGCGGGGATGGTTCCTTTAATTGCTATAAAGGCTTAATTTTATCTTCTGGAATTTCGCTTGGAATAGCCCACCCTTCTTTCGCTTTCTGCATATATACCATTAATTCTTCTTCCCTCTTTGCTTCTTGTACTCTCTTATTTTGTTCCTTCCTTCGCCTTATCTTCTCGTCATAGTTATCCACATCTTCGTCGTTGCACTCTCTGGCTTCCTTCTGGTCTCCCATTATCTCGCCGATTCCGCTTGGCATTGGAAATCGGATAGCTTGGTGGTAAGTGGATGTTATTCTCTTGATTCCATGTATCCATGGCCTCCCAATTAGAGCGTTGTAAGGGGACTCCATATCTACCACACATACCGTTACCTCGGTTTCTAGTTCCCTTGCAAATATTTTCACGACTAATTCCCCTCTCGGCTTTGATGCCACTCTGTTAAACCCATAAATATTATAAGTCGACGGCACTAGGTCCGAATCTCGGTATCCCATCGTTTTAAATGCGTGATAAAAGAGTATATCCACCGAGATGCCCGTGTCCACCAAGATCCTGTCTATTACCCATATTTTCTTTTTTCTCGTGAGATTTTCTTCCCACTTTGTGTGTTCTCCGAAGTTCAAAGTGATCACCAAAGGATCTGTGTGCGAAGCTCCTCCTTCTGGGGCGTCTGCTGCCGAGAGAGAAATAATCCTTTTCTGTCATTCTTCTAATGGATCTTTCTTTGCGATGTTGTATATCTCGTTTCCTTCAAAATCCCACTTATGAACCCTTCGTAACATATTATCATGAAAGTTACGTATATTCTTCGCAGAGTGAATAATGGTGTTGCAATTTAACCTCTGGGTTCCTCTATCGATTTCGATTATGTATACTTTTGTTTGCTTCTGATCACCTTTCCGAGGTGGTGGCGGTGGTAATGGTCCTGAATCTTCCAAAAAATGTTTGAGTTTCCATTTTTCAATTAGACGAAGTATTATCCGTCGGATGTTTCTGCAATCTTTCGTGCGGTGTCCGAGAAAATAATGATACTTGCAAAAGTCGTTATTTATTGCACTCGAAAAGGGTTCCACCCAAAAATTCGCCGGTGGTGGAATTTCTTCTGTTAGAAAAATTGACTCCCATATCTTCTCGACTGTGGTGTTAAGTCCAGGCAATACTACGTCTTCGAATTGTGGCCTCTTCCCTCCGTATTGCTATCCTGGATTATATCTTCTCGTATTTCTCGGATTATCACCTCGGGAATCATAATTCCGAGGTCTGGGGTCGATATACCTCGGATGTTGATCTATCCACTCTTGGTCTCCACTGGAAACTGCTACCAACTTCGCGGGGATTGTTGCTAGCGGTTCTGCTTCTACATATTTCGTGTTATCCTCTATCACGTTTGCTATTCTCGGGAGCAGACGCGAGTTCCCTTCCTTGGATTGAATTGGATTCGCCTCGATAGCCTCCCTTTGTTTTTCTTCCAATGCCACGTACTCCTCCTGATATTCTCGGAGTTCACTCATTGATATTGTGTTGCGAATTACGAAGAGATGCGTGTGCAAGAGGTCGGTTGGTATTAACGCGTTAACAAAATCCAGGATGAAATTTCTCTCATCTACTCTCCCTGTGAGTTCACTGCATACCGTTCTCCATCTCGTAATTAGACTTCGCAGATTTTCGCCTGGCTTCCTCCTTAAATTGAACAAGGTTTCTATCCCTGGTCTCAACATATTATTGCTTATGTAAGTTGTCAAGAATATTCTTTGTAAATCTTTGAACGACGAAATTGAACCTTCCGCTAACCCTTCAAACCATTTTGAGGCTTCCCCAGTTAATCTAGCTGGAAAATATTAGCACAGTACCGTTTCGTACCTCGCCCACTGCATTAGCGAAAGGGTGTACTGCTTTAGGTGTTGTACAACATTTCCTATTCCATCGAAAATACTTCCGAAGGTTGGCAGTAAACACCTTCCTGGGATTCTTCCCCCCAGCACTTCGCGCGAGAATGGTGATTTGTCAGCTTCCACAATTGCCTCTGCCAGCTGCACTCTTCCTCCTCTTCGTGGATTGTTGAGTAACGCTTTCATCTCCTGTATTTCATTCATGACTGTTTGATTGACTTCGTCTCTTCCTCCGTATCGCCTTCGCTTTCTCCTCCTTCTATCTCGCTCATCATCATCTTCTCCCCTTTCTTCCGCGTGTCCTCTCCTTTCTTTTCCAAGTCTATCTTCTTCCTCTTCTGCGTATTTCCTCGCTTCCTCTTGCCATTGCTGTTCACGTTGTCTTTGTTCTTCCCGAGCTCTTTCCTCCCTTTGCATTCTTTCGTATTCTCTTCGCCTTTCCTCTTGCCGAAGCCTCTCCCTTTCTCGAGTTCTTTCTTCCTCAAACCGCCTCCTTTGGTCTTCCCACCTGGTTTCCTCCAAAGCTCTTCTCAACAACCTTTCTTCACTGCTGTCTCTTCGACGCCTCCGCCTCCGTTATCCCCTTTCTCCTTCCTGCTCATCTTGTGGTATCTCCCCCCCTTGGGTTACGTTTTCCCTTGTATCGGCTCCATCTCGCACATCTCGAATAGTCCTTTCTTCATTAAGGTGGTTATTTTGCTGCACCAAGATCATGTTCTGCCTCATGAGTACGGATCTTTGCTCCGTTAGAGCTCTCTGTCTTTCTCTTTCCAAACGCAACACTTCTCTGACCTGCTCTAATGTCATATTTTCTTCACTGGCGTCCTCCTCTCCGTTTCCTTGAACGGGTTCTTCTTCCTCCTCCGTTTCCGTATTAGCGGTGTGAATCGATCCCTCTCGATAACGTTCGTCCTCTTCCTGCTGGATTCCACTTTGTCTCCCTCCTCTATTTGATGTTTCTCCCCTCTCCATCCTTCCTCCTCTTCCTGCTAGACGCAAGCTTCTCCTGGATGCGATGAGGTGTCGTGCTCTTTCCGGTACTCTTGCCATGGACGACCTGTTAAACTTTATTTTTCCGATTAACCGGCCTTTGACCAAATCTAGTTTGTTTACCTTCCGGTTAGCAGATTTCAGATCTACCACTTTCAAGATCTATTCTTCCTCTTTCAAGATTTCTATGCTTTCTTAGCTACCACTTTCTGACCCTTAAGTCACTTAATGACTTATATAACAACATATCTCTCAAACTATCTCAAGTGAGATTGAAATCTCAACTTAAGATCCCTGTTTCTCGGCGCCAAAATGTAACTACGGAAAATCCATAGCTACACCCACTTGCTAATTTGACAAACACGAAGTTAAACTAATTAATGACAAATCTTTATTTATTGAATCCTTCTATTACTTGAGCTACCAACTACTCAAAACCCTTTCAAGGACTAAATCACTCTCTTACAGACTATTCTCTCTCCTTGCTTATCTTATCCCACCCATTTCAAGGAAGGTTAAGTCCTCCTTTTATAGGGGGAAATTACATAGTGGGATACAACCCGATTTATCTCGGAAGTACACTTTTTACTTCGCTCAGAACAACTTTATGCTTCCTTTACGCCTTAAAGATCGGCTCCGGTCGGGGACAGTTGTCCTATTTCTTGCACAACAATCCATACTTCGACCAATGTACTTCGGGAGTTTCACTATTTCTTGGACAACAAGTCGTACTTCGCCCAATGTACTTCGGGAGTTTCACTATTTCTTGGACAACAAGTCGTATCTCGTGCGATCAACTTCGTAGGACTCATGTTTTCTTGTGCAACAATCCGCACCTCGCACTCCTTATTTACTTCGCTAGGTATCTTTACGAGCAAGTTAGTGCTATCTCGTGGCAGGTATGACACTTGATTTGACTATTCCCTTACTCTTCTTTGGGAATGGTGAATGATATCTTTCTCGAAGATCTTCTTTATATTCTCACTCAATCCACCTCGGACACGTGGCGGAGTATTTTTCTGTACCTACAGAGTTCATCTTCTGATCATGGTGACTGTACTTGGTTGCGAAGAAGAATGTGTGCTGGTGCTGGTTGGATGGTGTTTAGATTGAATGAAGACTCTTGTTGTGATCTCAATCTGGTATGGTCTGTGCTCGGACTAAGTTTTGGTGGGTGCTATGGATTTGTGCAGCAGGTGGTTCACGAGTTTTGGTAGAAATTGGTTCGGATGATTGGACTGCCTTTGCTCGGCGGTTATTAGTGTGTGCCCTTGGTACCGTTGGCGTTAACAGAGACGGGTCGAGTTCAGAAAACGAGGAAGGTGCTTCAGGGTCACAATTTAATGAATGAAGTTGTTTGTTCGGGCCTCGGGGTAGGATGGACAGTTTGGCAGTGGTCGGACTTCGAAGAAGTGTTGTAGTTGGTTTTGGCTAAGGGCTGGAGTTAGACGTTGGGCTTCGGGGCAATTTTTTCTTTGGACCCAGTTGAAATATTCTCAGGACCTATATAGAACTCAAACAGAGACGTACAGAGAGGAGGAAGACAGAGGCGGAAGACAGCCGTAAACAGGGAGTTGCGGATACAGATCCGCTTCACGCAGAATAGGGTTTGGAGTTGGAAGTTTCATCTCTTTGTTTTTGTTCTTGCTTAGATAATTTTGATTTTAATCTTTTTATGGCTTTTGAGAAATCCATGGATAGCTAGAACCATGTTAGGGTTTAGGTAGAACCCAATTTTATTATGAAAACTCTACATTTATATGCTTAATAATGAGTTGATTGATTAGTAGTTTTTCTTCATATAACTTGGTATTTAATTGCTCATGTGATTTTCTTGATTATTTATGCTTTTGAATTGATATTTCATGCTTCGGTTAAATCCCTAGACGTGGTATGCAAGGATAGATAGGTAATGCTTTAGGATCACTACCCATGAAGCGAAGGAAACTATAGCGGAGAAACAATAATTTGAAAATGCATGAAATATGTTTTTAAAGATTAGTAGAGTTTGCATAATTAATTTGTGTAAATCGAAAACCCTAATAACCCCATTCTCATTTGTTTATCATCAGAATTATTATTATTTCATTTTGTTCCAAATTTCTAAAAAAATTGCTAAAACATCATCTTGTCGATTGGTTACTTTTGATATTAGTTAGTAGTAGTATTTCACACTCCTCGTGGACCTGTACTTGCCATTGTCTACTAGTTAGACATAATGCACTTGCAGTATTTTATTGTAGGTTTCCGAACCTACCATGATGATGTTGGAGTAAGTATTATTGATAATTTTATGCGTAGAGTTGTTTTTTACAGTCCGGAATCACAAAGAGGGGTTTGGTATCTGGGAGAAAGAGCGCAGTATCAAATACAATGTATATTTGCAATTGCAATTAACCCGCTACAACAAATGCAAACCTCTACATCAGATTATCATCGGCTGAGAAGAACTGGTTGGGAGAGGTATCAACTAAATACAAGGAGGGATATTAGTGAAGCGGAGTATGTGAACTGGTACACGTCAATAACGAAGCCTGTAATTGGGACACATAACATGCACGTCTATGGGTTTGATTTCCCAGGGTTATCAAACATGTCCCATGATCCAAATAATGTTCCTAGCCAACCACCTCCAAAAGAGCCAAGATTTATGACTTATCCCAAGACGGGTGCAAGTTCTTCATCATCTTCGTCAAATATGTCAGTAATTCGTTGAGAGCTGCAAAGTATTACTTCACAAGGTGAGCCAATCACTATCCCCATTGTTTCCCAAGGTATGGACCATTATTATCCTTACTATAATGTCACTGCCAGTGACGAAGTGTTGCAGAGGCAACTCAACGATTTGCATTGGTTGAATCGGCAAGTAGAGGCGATGCACTTGGAACAACTACAAAAATGGCAGACAAACACAATGTTTGAATTGAGTCCAACTGTAAATGATGATGGGCGGCTGTCACAGTCTTCCGATTACACCAGGAGTAACAGATCATTGCACGATAGTGAAGAAACAATGGTGGGAGAAACACAGGTACAACAGATTTCTTCACCACATGTACGGCACAATACTGCACCACAAATTATGCATGTCTCAACCTCAAGCATTTCAGCTTGAACCTAGGCGCATTTCATCATCATTCTCGCCCGACAACCCAAATGCGCCCTACAACCCAAATGAATGCTACACACCAACAACACCAGAACAACAACAAACCTCTTTTATGCTTGGAGGACCGAGTACACCGAGTGCTTTCCAATCACCTAATTTGTTCATCCAGGTCTATCCCCACGTCTATCAACAATTGGAAATTTATATAATATGTTGGAAACTGGGGATTACCCAAGTATATCCCCGAGATTTTCTGAATTATTGGCTCCACAAAATAATAATGAGGGAGCTAGAGATGAGCGACGTTAGAGAGATTATTGTAATTTTTAATTCTGCTATATTTGTAGTTTTAATTTTAAAAGTACGACAGATAGCATTAAATAAAATTTTATATGTTTAAAATTAAGCGTTTTACATTAGCTTCACTAAATTACTACACTACATTACAGTAGCTTCACTAATGAAAAGAAGTACTATGTTGAACAATAACTACGAAGAAGGGGTTAAAACTGTTCAACACCTTAAGGATTTCAAAACATTTTTCGAAAGGAAAAGACACATTTTTCCATCTTCGCCATTCATCCAAAGATCTTGTTGCCATCTCAGCATCAGTTTCACCTCTCAGTCGATATCGATTTGCTTGTTTGGTTAAAGCTACAAACTCACTTACTTATTTCTTAATTGTACCAAAACAATTTTCTATGTCGCATATAACACGACGACTCGGATTACGAATGTCATTGCCGAACCCATCATCAATAACCGCCCAGAAATTCACCCATGGATATTTTTCTGAAGCAAGCTGAGTAAATAAAAAAACATAGTTTCTGCAAATAGATTCATCTTCTTCTTTAGTATACGGAGCTCGCCGAACTAACATGGGCTAATACATGTTCAATCAAGAATTGAGAGTGAAGAATTTGCAGAATGTGATGGTATGACAATTGTGTAATGTAGAGGTAGTGTTGAAGATGGTGTGAGTTTAAGTCTACAGGCGAAATGAATTTATATGGAAAAGAAAGGAGGAACAAGGGAAGTCGGATGGATCGGTTGGCGCTCTTAGGATAAACGCGGCGTGATTACCAAAAACGCTGGCGTTCTAATGGAACACGCACGTTGGCAAGACAAGCGTCGTCGTTGTTGGTTACAACGCCAGCGTTTTCGGAAAGCACGCACGTCCTCCTCTCAAGCGCGCGCTGGGTGGTCTGCCTCAATGTTCAAAGCAACAGATTTGTTGATTTGAACATCCATTTTTCATGTTTGTTCATTCCATAGTGAGAGCAAAATGAACAAACTTGAAGTTTGTTCATTGCAATAGGAACCGCTCTTAGGTTATGTAATTTTAGTATTTGGTTTAACATTTTTACAACTTAGCGGTTGGTATCTAGAAATCACGTTGACTTCGTTTGACTTAGTTAAGTTTAATTTTAATTGATTTTATTATTTAACATATTTATTCATTTATTATTTTACCCTTCACTTGTTATGGATTTACATAAGATATTTGCAGCCTTCTCTTATCTCATTTCATCTCATTTCCCTTTATCATAATATAGCATCACCACCGTAACCATTTCGTATCCTTCGTCAACAACATACCGCCCTTACCATCATTGAAATCCGCTTCTTGATTTTTGTCATTTTTTCTTGATCTTATGTAATCAGTGATAAAACAAATTCGTTTACCCCTCGTAAACCTAAACAATTGAGTATGTCTGGTTACTGTCAATATCCTTCAAACTAAAATCCTAAATCTTCATGAACCCAGATCTTTTTGGAAATTGAGTATGTCTGGTTACTGTCAATATCCATTTCAAGTTTCTGATTTGAAGTTTCTTCGTGCTCAACTATAATATACATCATTATACATTGAGCCAATTTATCAAAAACAAAATCTAAAATATTGGCCACAAAATGTTACAAACCTGTCTAGCTAAAATAACTTGTATGTGTGATTAGATGTATGTGTTAATTTGTATCGTAACTGCCCAAGGGATAAACTTGGATGGTTGTAACCGTAACCAGGAACCTATATATATATATATATAAAGAGTTCCTCCTTCTGTAATTAAACTAATGAAGAAATAAGATATTTTTTTATGTTAGTCTGTAGTGTAATGGTAGTTTAGTTTAGGTTTAAGAAGCCAAATCCTAGCAATTGGTATTTAGAGCACTTTCCTGGCATAACTATGAATTCCGTACAATTTGGTTCTGTTGAAAAATCATAATCTACAACAGAAGAAGGCAAACAAGATGATGATTAAAAGAATCCTAAATATCCTATGGCTTCTCTGGAAGTGGCTGTACTATCTATTCAAACAAAGTTGGATCAAATCATCATTCCACCACAGCCACAAACACTACCTTACCGCCCTTTACAACCGCAGACACCAGTTTACCCCCCTCCAAAACCACCAGAATTGCATTATCATCCTCCACCACAACTGCCACTTTATCCACCACCACAACAACCGATAAACCCACCACAATTTCCGCTCAATCATCAGCAACAACATCCACTGATTTATCCACCACCACAACAACCTATATATACACAACATCAACCCCAACCACAACCACTGTTTCAAGTAGATCTACCTAATTTTCCTAGTTTTCATGGTCGTTCGATTCATCTTAATTTTCCATATTATGATGGTAATGACCCTCGAGGTTGGGTATTTAAGGATGATCAATACAAAATTCTGAATGGAATTCCAGATGAGAATATGGTACACTTAACTTCTGGTCACTTGATAGCTAGGGGATGTCATTCCATAGTATCAATGGTTAATCAAAAACATTGGCTTTCCAACTTGGCAAGAATTTTGTAATTCATACTGTTCTAGGTTTGGTTCTAAGGAAGATGATGATCCAGAGGGTGCATTAGTGAAGTTATATCAAACTGAAACTATCCGCGACTATAAAACCATATTTGAGCGACTTGTAAATCTTTACCAGAAAAATTTCTAATCCGTTGTTTTATTTCTGGTCTACAGGAAGATATCAAGGCAGGTGTAAATTTATTATCTGTTCAATCACTAAATCAAGCAGACAAGAAGATTCCCTTGGAACATTGGTATCTGCAATTTCCAGAAAATGCAATAATCCTTCACCACTCATCAAATAAAACCAAGCATTACCTACACAAACCACCCTTGCATTTCTTGCACCACCTCCTAACCATCAAACAATTCCTAAATCACCACCCTCAAGAACCCGCCGCTTGAGTATTGCTGAGCAACTTGAGAGAAGAGCAAAAATTTTGTGTTTCAACTGTGATGAACAATTCAAACCGGGTCATCGATGTAAGAAGCCTCAAATTTTACTGTTAGAGATGGATGAAACTTCTGGAAATTATATTACAACTATTGAACAAGAGTTTGATGATCAATCTCCAATTGAAATAACGTTCAATGCAATGACGGGAACCCACCAATCTGGAATCATGAAACTCTCCGGAAGTATTTATAAATATTAGTGGACTCTGGCTCCACTCATAATTTTCTTCATCCTCGAATCGGAGAGATATGTGGGTTGGTTGCTTCTAATTCTCAATCTATAAGTGTTTCTGTAGCAAATGGGAGCAAAGTACACTCTCCTGGACGTTGTTCTAACGTGCAGTTGTCTATCCAAGGTCATACTTTTATTTTGAAATTTTATGTTCTTCCTCTTCGTGGGTATGAATTGGTTTTGGGAACAGAATGACTTCAAAAGTTGGGAGTTGTTAATTGGGATTTTAAGAGTTTAATTATATCCTTTACTATGGATGCACAATCAATCACTTTAAAAGGAAACCAGACATTGCCTCATGTACGTGATGGAAGCGCCGCAGTTAACAACATCACTGTGAAGGTTCGATATCCCATTCCAGTAATCGATGAATTGTTGGATGAGTTAAATTGTTCTGTTGTATTCTCCAAATTAGATCTTAGATCCGGGTATCACCAGATTAGAGCCGTAAGCGAGGACACCCCAAAAATAGGATTTCGTACACCTATCCGCCTCGGCTTGATTCTTATATTCAGGGTACTACTAATGTATATGCTAATTCTGCACTTTCTGAGAAGGACAAGCTACTTCAACATTTTGTGAGAAGAACAACAACAAAGCAGTCACTACTCAGCAACAAGAGAAGTCATTTGGTAATTCTATTTGGGAGTAGTTATATGATGATTTCATGGTTCAATGTTTTGAATTAGCGCCTTGCGGACAAGTCGCATTTGGAGATGACTGAAATGTTACAAATATATCTAGCTACAATAACTTGTATGCGTGATTAGATGTATGTGTTAATTTGTATCGTAACTGCCCAAGGGATAAACTTGGATGGTTGTAACCGTAACCAGGAACCTATATATATAAAGAGTTCCTCCTTCTGTAATAAAGCTAATGAAAAAATAAGATGTTTTTTTATGTTAGTATGTAGTGTAATGGTAGTTTAGTTTAGGTTTAAGAAGCCAAATCCTAGCACAAAATTAAAACCAAACCTTAAAAGTAATAACTCTAAGACTGCCTAGATCACATCGACTAAAAACCAATTAACCCTAAAAAAGTTAAGTCGACCAGTAATAATTTTTTTCTAAAATCTTAGGGTTCATGTTGAAGAAGAAAGTTGCTTTCAGAGGGGAAGGAAGAAAAATAAAAAGAGAGAAAATATTTTAGTTACGTGACTTCATAAATGTCTTGAATTTTTTTAACGTCCATGCAGATTTAAGATCAACTATTTAGATAAAATATAGACAATTAACCAAGCCAATGGAAAGTCAACGTTATTTCAAGTACCAACTACTAAGTTGGACAAATGTTAGACCAAACACTAAATTTGGACAAAACCGAAGTTACAAACATCAATTAACCATTCATGTTTACAACTTGTTTTAAGGAAGTAATCAAATATTTTTCATTTACACATTTTTGGTTGTGCTGATTAAATGCTTATTGTATGGTCGTAACAAACAAAATTTGGTCCACAACATTGTCTTGATACATATGTTTAGTTTAGATTCACCATCTATCATAAAAACTTTTGACATGTGACGTGTTCACATTGAAAATTTTAGATTATCAATTTGATGAGACGGTTTTCCGCCTTTATGGGAAGTAGGTATAAGCTGTTAGAAAAACGATGTGAAATATTTTATCTTGACACATCATGATCTTTATGTGGATTAATCTAACATTGAAGTTTGAAAATTTAAACATACACAAAATATGATAAATAATATGCATGTTGCATTTACTGATATTGTTCAGATTATGAAATCATATGTGCAAATAGAAATGCTTCAATTTGGAATGATGTGCCGGCTGGAAAAGTTGGGAGCTTAGCGTCGAAGTCTTCAAAGGCATACCCGAAGTGTAGATGAGCAATTTTTTCAAAAGATAAATTACCTCAAAAGAAGAAGGCTCAAATGAAAGATAGCGCTCCTGAAGATGCTACCAAACAACGATCCACTTTCTCTGGTGAACTTCCTGAAGAGGATAAAGTCTCGTCTGAGATACAAGTATCTGTTAATGAGGAAATTTCTATAAACTAAACATGGGATAGATAAGTGTGGATTATAATTGTTAATGATATATTTTCCTTCTCGACTATCGAAATCTCCATTGATAGGGATATTATTGAACCAAACTCTATAAAAGAATGTCGACAAAGAGACAACAAGCCGAAATGAAAAATAACAATAAAAAATGCATTGGATTACAAGTATGTGTTTGTGAGAATGTATAACAAAGGAAATGAAACCATTAGTTATAAAATGCATTTGGTGGAAAATGGTTTCCTTCGTAAAATACTCTCGTATTATGGATGCAATTATTTTACAATGTTTAATTAGTCTAGCACTATCTGAAAGGTAATACATGCATCTAATGAATGTAGTCACCGCGTTTTCACATGGCAAGCTAGATACAAATATTTATATGAAAATTCTGGCAGGATTTACGTTATTTGTAGATGAACCACGTTAAATGTATTCACTTGAATTAAATATAGCTTTGTACGGATTAAAACAATATGGATGAATGTGGTATAGTCGCCTCATTGAATACTAATATAAAAGGATATATGAACATGTCTACTTTCTCATTTGTATTTATTAAAAAGACAGAGTCTAGAAATGTAATAACATTTATATATTTTGATCTCATCAACTTGCTGAATGGAACTCCTAAATAACTCTCTAGAATAATTAAATGTTTAAGTGAGGAGATCGAGATGAAAGATTTAGGTAAAACAAAGTTTTATCTAGGCTTGCACCTCCAGCATTATGAAAGCATAATTCTTGTATATCAATTTACTTATATTAATATGGATAGAGCATACCCACTTAGTGTCACGATGACTGCGATATCTCTTGACCCTAAAAGAGATCTACTTCTCCCAAAAGAGGAGGGTGACACACTCTTTTGTCCAAAAATATCCTATTTTGGCGTAGTTGAGACTTTGGTTAACTCAGTGTCATAGAGCTGGCTGCTTTGTTATTGTAAATTTGTTAGTCAGAAGTAAATTACATACTTTTGGTACCTTCAGGTATTGTCGACATGAGTTTATTTTACCAAAAAAACACACATTAGGTTGTTCAAGGTTTATCTACCAATACTTAATTGGTCTTGCTACGATTTTAATGGTCTTTGAAAATGCAGGGGATACCAAGTACACCCAACTTTTTCATTCGAAAACCTGTATAGACAAAACTTAATACAATAGAAAGTATACCAACTAAATGATCCTTGACAATATGTATATAGAGTTTGTATCTCAACCTCCACTTAATCAGTATGTTTATAGACACCGAGTCCGTGAACCTGATTGTTAAGCAGAGTACTTGGACAATCTCAAAAATCAATATCCAAGACCAATCTATTCGTATCCAAATAATCCAATAGGAATTCTGCCAAGTGATTAAATTTGTTATCTATCTTTCAAGATACGAATTCTACAAGAAACAAGTCTCGTAATCGATTACAATTAAGTGTATGTATCTACTTAGATTGAATACGTACAAACATGTGTAAATCCAATTATAAAGATAAATAATATAATGCGGAAAAGGAAAAACACAAGACACCAGAAATTTTGTTAACGAGGCAATAAAAAAAAAAAAAAAAACTGGGACCTCGTCCAAATTTGAACACCACACTGTATTAAGCCGCTACAAACACTAGCCTACTATCATATTTCAGACTTGAATGTAGTACATATCGACTTCGTACTATTGGAATTCACCTATATATATATTGATAACTGACACTATATTAGAGAGATATCGAGCTTGTCATGTTGAAATTTATAATGAAAAAAGAACTTATATATAGTTGTTTGAGAAAAAGTGATAATTTTTTAGGTTGTTACCACAAGTTCTTAGATACTTACATGTGCTTGTGTATTGGAACTATAAATATGCATGTACATTATCTAATAGTACTTACGTACATATTCATCTTTGCTTTCTCATCATATGCTTGATTTTTGTCTGCTAAAAATTTTCTTCTCTTGTTTTCGTAAATTCTCTGTCTAGTCCAAATGTAAATTCTTGTGAATTCTCTGTCTGTATTTGAGTAATGTTATTTAGTATGATGGATTACAATTTTTTGTGCTATGCATATATGTTCTCACAATCGTATTTTGCTGTGCTCTTTAGGTGATCTCAATGTCTGATACTTCATCAACTAGTAGTGAGGAATATTCCTGCCTAACAGAACTGTTGTTAGATTTTGATGATATGAGCAAGGAAGATATGGGATACTATCTCTCTGATGGTATTTACCCAAATTATACTACTTTGATTCAGACAATTTCTAATCCTAATACTGAAAAAGAACACTTCTTTGCAAAAAGACAGGAAGCTATTAGAAAGGACGTGGAACGTGCTTTTGGAGTCCTGCAAAGCAGATGGCATATTGTTAAGGGACCAACATGTATGTGGAAATCAAAAGATCTTGGAAAGATAATAAAGACGTGCATTATCTTGCACAGTATGATAATCGAGGATGAGCATCTTCGAGGAGAAGATCCAGAACTTTGGGAGCCTCTTCCAGATGACAAAGTTCATGCTTTTAATTTGGAGCATGACAAAACATTTCTTGTTTCTAGGATGCTGTAAAGAATGAAACAAGTAAGAATCACTACGACACATAATATGTTGAAAACTGATCTCATTAATCACTTGTGGGATAAGTATGGTGATGAGAGTAGTGCCTCGCTTCGTTAGTGGACAAAGAGAACTATCTGATCTCTTTTAATGCACAATTTGTTGGGTTCATTTTGAATAAATTTTGTTAGATTTATTTTCTGTAAACAATGTATCCAAATCGTATTCGAAACTTGATTCATCTTATGATTTTTTAAACTTTGTTAGATTTATTTTTGTTTTACATTGCAGTACTGTTTATGGTTTGTTACGAGACATATTAAATGCATATCAGGTGATAATTGAAGCAGTTAAAAGTCTGTCATTGTGCATTTTTTAGACAACTAGAATGTGCACTGACAGATTATGCATAGATTTTTTAGAGAACTGGAATGTGCGTCAACAAATTATGCACTTTTTAGTTAAAAGTATGTCATTGTGACTTTTCTAAACTGCATTATTGTTTATGAATTGTCACCAGTATTAGAAATACATTGCAGATATATTATAACAGCAAAATCTTTGCATTGTATTTGAGTAAGTAGCAGTACAATGCTTAATTTGTCTGACTCCACATCAAGACAGACAAATATGCAAATCAAACATAAGCTTTTAAAAACAAAGGAATTTCATTCATTCTACTGCACAAGCAAACACACACTAAAACTCTAGTTCTCCTACAAAGAAAAAGCTCCTACCAAGAAAAAACAAATAAAGTAATTATCAAATTTATCGATGATTATTCAAAACTAGGTTCATGGGAACAACTACTAAGAAAAACACCATTTCAGTTCTCCAGACTATCCCTAAATAAGCCTTCCTTTTTCCCACTCCTTCGAACCCGAGTACAAAAGAAGATTACGCTTTTGCAACGGGTTAAACATAAACTTAACAATATGTTTTATTGGTTAGGCATTACACCAATAGATGTGGTGCAGTCCATCACCATACATAGTTCTATTATGCTTTTGTAATCAACATATACATCAGTAAAGTTCTATGGGAATAAATAAAAAAGAAAAAAAAAGAAAAGAAATCAAAACGTGGACATTCAGATGTTTTACAGGTTAGATATTACACCAATTGATGTGGCGTTACCTAGACCATACACAGTTTTATTGTAAATCAACATGTATTCTCTAGCAGTAAATGTACACCGTTCTGTGAGAATAGACTAAAAGAACAAAAATACAATCAACATGTATTCTCTAGTTATAAACGTACATCGTTCTGTGAGAATAGACTAAAAGAACAAAAAAATCGAAATCAGATTATAGACATTGAGAAGAAAAGTAACACAAACTTACTGTTCTATGTTTTTGCCAAAGAAATACACTTGACTACTTGTGCTTTCTTTCCCTGTGAAACCTAGGGTTTATATAGGAGAAAACCCTGGAATTTGAGCGGGTAAAAATGTTTTGGCGGGCGTTTTGGCTCCATAGTTTCAATTTTTAGTTTTTGATTTTTCAATTCTAATTTTTCGTTTATAAATTTTTTATGTTTTTAAATATTATCCACCTAGATATTTAAAGGATTAAGATCATATACTGTTGGAGATTGTTATTTAGGAATAAGGTCTTATGTTTATCATGTGGTTAAAACCTCTAAAATAAAGGTCTAAATAACATCTCCACGTAGGATTTTTTTCACCCTCTGTTGGAGATGCTCTTATAAAATTAAATAAGGATAAAAAAAGATAAATCAAACATTAAATTTAGGTGGGACAAAAGCTTATGCTTTTGTAGCTTTTAAAAGCTCATCCACCCCAGCTTTTAAAAATTGAGGAATTTTGGAAATGCTTTGAATAACAAGCGCTTTAAAATTTTTTTACCAAATATTAATTTCAAAAATTATTGACATATATAGGTTATAAGTTTTGAAAGTGTTTTTTGTAAAAAAAAAAGAGGGATAATTTATAAAGTACCCCCGTTTTTTAAGGGTCATTTTTTTATGCCCCCGTTATTTACAAATTTTCAAAAGTACCCCAAAATTGATAAAAACGGGATGGCCTAACCCTGGTTAGTCCAAAATAATTTACCAGGTCAAAAGATGACCCTTAAATTACCAAACGGGGCTTATCCCATAACCAAAGAGATAAGCCGAGAGAGTAAGATAGATCTCTCAAAAACTCATCGTTCTCTTTTCGTTCAGAGAGGAGAAAACTGACTCTCAAATCATCCCTTGTGAGGCCTTCCCATTTTTGATTTTGTTTATTAAAGAGTCACCATAAATCATCTCAAGTATGGAGGCAAAGCAGAACTCCAGGTATCATCCCTTGTATTTTTTCGACCTCTTTTTGGTTCTTTTTGTTATATCTTCTTCTCTTATTTTCTTCTTGTTTCTTCACCTCTGCTGATTCTGTGAGGTTTATGAGATCGAAATATGTAGGGAAAGATGAGTTTACAGTCGGTGTTGGTGGTGGTATTTGAGTAGTTGATTTAGAGTTCAACCGAAAGGGTCAGGGAGAAGTAGAACTAGGGTTTCCTGTGTAGAATTGGAAATTGGATTTAGGTTTTTAATTAAGGAAAAAATTGGAGTCAGGTTTATTTGATTGTTGTATGGATATTCATTCAATTGATAATCTGAAGTGATTTTGATGTAATCTGAGAAGCTAGGGTTTTGATGTAAACTGAGTAGATGAAATTTAAGATGAAAAAGATGATGTTTGAGGACAATAGGAGATGGGTTGACACAAATTAGGTTTAATTAGAATTTGTTTGGTGAATTAGGTAATCCAGTGGATGTTAAAGTTTGGGTGATTAAGAATTGTATACAGTTTAGTGGTGTTGGTGGTTTGGGAGGGTGGATGGATGTATAGTGAGAACTGAATTGTAGGCAGGTAAGCTAATTTAGCAGTTGTACATGAATTATGAGTTGATACAGATGATGTGGTTGTTTAGATATGAGACTGAATGTGTTGTTGTTGCAAAGGTTGTATAGAGTTTATCTTGTATTATGAACTGAATTATGAACCGAATAATGAGTTGTTTAGATATGAATTATGAACTGAGTTTTTCTTGTAATGTGTTGTAAATTGTTGTGAATTGAATTATGAACTAATATGCATAAAACCAGCTTTGTTGTTGGTATTTACTTTCTTGAACTTGGAAAGAAAGAATAACTTGAAAGCAAGAAAGAAAGAAAAATGATCCTTTCTTCAAATTCACTCTACTCTTTCTTTTCAAATCCTTTTGATAATAAATTGAAATCATTACTTTACAAAATTATCTGTGTGTACATGTTCGGGAGGATCTTATTAATTTACAAAAGAAAGAAAGATGCTCTCTCTCATTACTGCCATTATGACTCATGTATCCACTAACAAAGAATCCTATATATGCATTGGAATATTGGAAAGAGGATAACTTGTGGAAATCTTCTTGCAGTTGACTCATGTATCCACTAACAAAAAAAGTGTGGATCTAATTAAGTTTAACTAGCTATATGTGATAATTGAATCAGGTCGGTGTCATAACATTATTGGCCTGTAAATTATAATGCATGTTCTTATAAGTATATAACCATGATCCAAAAGCTAGTATTCCACGACCTATAAATTTTGTAAGTTTTGCTTTCTTCATTTTTCCCATTTTGGAAGCTAAGTCAGTAGGTCCTTATTTTGAACTTTGCTCTCTTTATCTGCATCCAATGTTCTTGTTTTTTTGGTAAGCTATCTGTATCCACTTTTAGTTTGCAAATAATTTAATATTTTGTATGCTCTTTTGTTACAGTTGCATCATTGATAAGGGGAAAGTGAAGTTTAGAGACATTAGTTGCTACTGTATTGAGAGTAAAATTGTATTTGTATTGAAACATATAGATAGAGACAAAGTCAGTCTAAAGATGTTTGAGCAAATGGTTCATCGTAGGCTGTGTCTTGAAGATAATGATATAGTTAGCTTATTATGGGTGACAGAGAATGGAAATCATTGGAAATTAAAGAATGATCATTCCTTTTTCTGGTTTTGGGAGAAAGTTAAAGTAAATGGCAAAGTTTGTATAGAGTTGGTTATTAGGATTGATATGCAATGGGGTATGGATAATGATCAGTCAGTGATGAGCACACCAAAGAAGAGAATATCAAAGTTACCTGTACTGAGAAGAAGCCCAAGATTTGCAAATGCTGGGAAGAACAAAAGTGCTGCTGTTTGTAGTGCTAAGAAGTTGTTTGGGCAGGATGATATGTTTGTAGAAGATGTTGAACCTCTTGCAGTTGATGTAGAACCACCACCAGTAGAAGAAGATGATATGTTTGATCTAGATTATTGGATTAACAAATGTAAAGAAAATTATGATTTTGTATTTCAACTTGAGAACCTTGAAGTGGATGAGTGTCATCCTGTAGAAGACCCAGAAGCTGAAGCTTCTTATATTACTGATGGAGACACTGAAGATGACGAAGATGATAGCGACACAGATGAAGGTATTAATATTTTTACCTTTATTTTCTGGTTTTGGTCTTTTGTTTATAACAATGTTGTACTAACACTTCAATGCTGCAGATAGTGATGCTTCAAGTGATGATGGCACACAAAAGGATGACCAAGGTACTTTTAAATACTATTATTGTTGCTGTATTTTTAATATTGTTGTTTTGTTGTAGTTGTAGTACTAATAACACACTATTTGTGGTTGTTATTATTTAGGTGGTGATGTTAAAGACCCTGAGTGGTACAAAAAATGGAGAGAAGATAATCCAGATGTAGATGATGGTGATGATAAAAATTGTGAGTTGTTTGATGATGGAGATGAAGTTGAACCGGTGGATCCTTCACAGATGGTTGTAGGTACAACATTTCCAGATAAGTTATCATACAAAAATCATCTTAAACATTTCTGTGTATTGAGTGAATGTGAGTATAAGGTTCAAAAGAGTGACAAAAAACGACTTAAGGTTTGGTGTGCCAATAGGTTTAAGCATATAGGAACTGTTGTGTGTAAATGGTTTGTTTTTGCTTCTAAACTACCAAAACAGTCTACATTTAAGGTTAGGCAGATGAAGTTGAAGCACAAGTGTAAGGGAAGTAAGGATAGTCTAAACAGAACTGCAGACCCTTTATTTGTAGCTGAAATTGTAATGGATTAAATGAAGAATAGCTCAATGAAAGTAATACCAAAACCTAGACAAATTTGTAATGATTTCCATGCTTCTCACCTCATTAAAATTTCTTACCAAACTGCATGGAGGGCTAGGAATTTAGTATTAGAGAAACTACATGGGAGTTATGAAGATAGTTTTAAATATATTCCACATTTTTGTAAGATGGCGACTGATACCAACCCTGGTTCAGTTGCAAACTTCTCATATTGCCATAATGACATGAGGTTTGAGTCAGTGACCATGAGTTTTGCTGAAACTATAAAAGGATGGCAGGAAGAGTGTAGATCAGTTGTTGGGATTGATGCTTGCCATATGAATGGTAAGTGTGGTGGTGTGTTGATGGATGTAACAGGATTAGATGGTAAAAATGGATTGGTGACATTAGGAATAGGGGTTTTCAGCTCTGAGACAATTGAGAATTGGATAATGTTTCTCACTGACATGAGAGATAAACTTAATGCACATCCAATGCCTCTGACCTTCATTTCAGACATGCAGAAAGGGATACTTGAAGGTGTTCAAGCTGTGTTTCCAGAATCACATCACAGATATTGTTGGAGGTTTGTTTATTTTTCTTATACATTATATGCTTTGAACTGAAATATTTTGGTGAGAGATCTGACTTAATATTTGTTTTTGATTTTAGGCACTTATATTCGAATTTCAAGAAACACTACAAGGGACAAAAACTGTATGCATCACTATGGAATGCAGCAAAATGTTATAAACTGAAGCATTTCTAGGTAAATATGTTACTTATATATCATATTATATTGTATTTTCTTTTGTTATGAATCTTATATTTGTATCTTATATGTAGAAACACATGGAAGAGATGAGGTAGGAAAATCCCTTGGCTGTGAAGTATCTAGAAGATGCTGGTGTTGAGTCTTGGTTTAGGGCTTTCTTTGATGACACTAGTAAATGTGAACACCTAAACAATAACTTTAGTGAGTCATTCAATTCCATGGCAAAAAATCTTAGGGACAAACCAATCTGTAAGTTATTATACCTTTACAACCAGTTGGTTATGGGTCTTTTTCGCAAGAGAAGAACAGAAAGTGCAACATGGAATCCTAAAAAATTGGTCCCAAAAGCAATGAAGTTGATTGGGAAGATGTTAAATTTAGTTGGTGCTTTTGATGTTCTACCATCTATTTTGGGAAAATTATATGAGGTTACAAATATAGGTAGCAAAGCAGTTTTTGTGGTTAACTTGGAAACAAAACATTGTAGTTTTCTTCAATGGAAAATGAGAGGTTTTGTTTGCCAACATGCAGTGTGTTGTTTGAAGTCATTGAGACCAGATTGGACAGAGTAAGTTAACTTTAATATTTCTTGTTTGTAAACTTTAGCAATTGAGTTATTTCTTTACCTAACCATGTATGTGCTTATGTGTTGGCAGGTACTGCTCTCACTATTATAATGTTGCTGCATACAGGGCCACATATGCACCATCTATTGCTCCATTTACTGGAAAAGATGACTGGCCTGAGGTACAAATTTGAATAATGCATTTTAAGTTGATACAAATTTGAATAATGCACCATCTATTGCTCCATTTGCATTGTTTCTTTTAGGGTTCTTTCTTTATCTAATAGTAAGTTTTTCTTTAGTTGGAGGAACATGAAAAGATAGAGTTGAAGCCTGCTCTCAAGATCAGGAAAACAAGAAGACCTAGAGTGACGAGAAGGAGAGCATGGGATGAACCTCAAACACAGAGCATGACTTATTCTTGTAGCATTTGTGGTTCCAATGGTCATAACAAATCAACATGTGCAGGTGGTGATGTTGGTCAGAATCCCAAAGCAAAGAGGCCAAGAACCCAAGTAGATGGTGCTACCTTCACTAGTAGTCAAACACCTGCACCCATTTCTGCAAAAGGTAAAGCTAAGAAAAACAAGACAAGTTGGAAGGGGGAATCATCTCAAGCATCTGCAAAAGCTTCAGCTCCATCTACTACAAAGAACCAAAAGAGGACAAAGAAGTACACCGAGACAAAGTGATGATAATCTGCAGCAGTTTAATTGTGTCTTGTTGAATTGCAGTTTGCTTTTGATTGGTTTTTGGATGAAAACTCTTTCTTCAAAGTTTCATCAAACTTTTATGTGCACAATAGTTTTATGTTGTATTATTATTTTGGAATATTTATAAATCTGAGGGGCTTTTAAGACTTTATGTAGGTGCCACATGGAGTTTAACACCTCTAACTTTCTGTTTAACGTTTTTTTTTTAAATGTCAAAGTTGGGGTACTTTTGAAAATTTGTAAAAAACGAGAACACTTTTGAAATGTACATTTAAAGTGGGGATACTTTATAAATTATCCCAAAAAAGAACCTACAATTGGGGGATATGGGAATTAATTGGGGATATGAATTACTTCCCCCAACCCATGGTGTGTGCTAAGGGGTGACTTTTGGTTATGAATATACTAAAATACCCCTCCCTCAAAATAATAAAAAAAACTTAAAATCAAAAAACAAAATCATATCCCCCATTTCCATCCCACTTCTTCCCTCAAAATAAAAATCAAAAACTTAAAATCAAAAAACAAAATCATATCCCCATTTCCATCTCCACTTCTTCCCTCAAAATAAAAATTAAAAACTTAAAATAAAAAATCTAAATCATATCCCCCATTTCCATCTCCACTTCTTATTAATCTTATTTAGGGGTAGAGCTTTGAAACCCAAATATTCCCCATTTCCTTTCAAATTCTAAACTCTCCCCACTCTATATCAAATTCTCTTCACCTCACTTTGGAAACGTTTTTTTTTATTCGGAAGTGATGAAGATCATGCTGAAAGTGATGATGACCATGCCGGAATTGATGAAGACCATGCCGCATCATCCGTGTGTTCCGATATGGTCTTCATCAATTCCGCATGGTCTTCGTCACTTCCATTTTGAATTTTTCCTGGCTTTAAAAGCTTGGTGCCGGATGGTCATTGATATGAAGACCATGCCGTATTGTTTTCCAAGATAGTCTTCATATTTATTTCCTATGCCGGAAAACAATACCTAGATGGTCTTCATATCAACCGACCATGCCGCACCAAGCTTTTTAAAGCCAGGAAAATTCAAAATGGAAGTGATGAATACCATGCCGAATTGATGAAGACTATATGCTCGGAACACAGACTTCCATGCCCGATAATTTCCTATCAATGCCGGTAGTCAAGTGAAAAAAAAATCAACATTCGATACTTTTCATTACTCGTTCCTAAGATAGGTATTTAAGCAAAATACTATGCCTAACAAAATCGACACGCTGAAAAAACTATTACCATGCTTGATTTTGCTCAAAACCGAAAAAAAATCAACATTCTAAGATCAAAACCAAGAAAAAATCGTAACGAGAGGGCCCGAACCCCCCTGATAGTGGCAAACAATTTATGAACATTTCCAACAATTGCCGACATGAGTTTTTGGTTGAATACCATGCCTAGCACCAAGCTTTTTCAAATTGCAACAATGGTGGATTCAAAGAAAAAAATCAATTTTTCAACCTCTTATTATCGTAATTCTCTCATCACAATCATCTTCCCATTTTCAAAAAAAGAAATTCCTCTCAAATATTTTTTCCCCTCCTTCTACTCTCACCCAAACACAAATAAAAATACACACTAATTTATCCCCCAAATACTTAACATTTTACTAATTATACTTAATCACTAATCCTAATTAGTGGGGGCTAGATTAGGAATTAAAAAAATGATTACATAGGGATCATCCAGAATTACTATTGGGACACCTATTTTGTCCCGTAACTATATCCCAATTAGTTTCCATATCCCCAATTGTGGGTTCCAAAAAAAAATCATTACCAAACACACCGTCACAGCCTTTAGAACTCAAAATGAAGCCCAACGAGAGGGTCCCGTAATAACAGTATGGTACAGCTGTAGCACCCATCATACTCGGAGAGATAAAAAAGCACAGTGTCTTCTATGCTAAATCTTATCTCTCTAAAAGTCGTATTAACTATTAACCAGAAGTGTTGTTCAATTGGTTTGGATGACAGTCAAGCAAAGGTAGTTCCTTCTCTTTTGATACGAAATCTGATTTCATCTCTTTTTATTTGAAATAACAAAATTAATAGTGCGTTACAACTAAAATTCAGAACTATTTTTCTTGGTTTTGTTCTTCTGTCGGGATTTGACCTCATTTGTTGTCTTTCTGAATGTTTATCGAGTATACAATCGATCTTATTACGTTGCTGCTTATAATTTTCATTTTTAAGTTTGTGTAGAAGATGGAAGTTTGATTTTCTGATGTTTGATTTCTGGATCTTGTTAGTGAATATTGGTTGTCTCGAATTCTTAATGCCATTCCTTTTACTGCTCAGCAATAACTAAACAAGAGCTCAAAATGGATCCTAATTAGCTGTGTTTGAAAATTGCTTTTTCCGAATGAATGACCAAAATGAAGATGGTTTTAGGTCTAGTAAGCTTCTCTAAGTGTTTACTTAATAATTCCACACCTTTTTAACCCACAGTCACGACCAACAATGTTTTTTTTCTTTCTTCTTTTGGGGATGATCTCGTGACTGTTTAGAAAAATAACAGTATACACATTCTTGAGATGTATTCTGATGGTTTTCCTATGGAATAGGGTTAAAAACTAAAAAGGAACCACAAATGAGGAATGTTGGATCATCAACAACGAACGTGCGGGTAGCCACTGCCGAGCTTATACAAGTCCCTGCACTTGTGTTTTTCATTTTTCTATTGATTCAATCACAAACTGCAACCTCATCAAGAATCTCTAGGACAATACTTCAACGGCGCCAAGTCTTCTCCGTCACTGACTACGGAGCCACAGGGGACGGCATACACTACGATACACCACACATTCAAGCAGCAATAGATGCTTGCCATGCCACGGGTGGTGGGCGTGTTAATTTCCCAACTGGTAATTATTTAACAGCAACAATTTACTTGAAATCAGGGGTGGTGCTGGATCTCCAGAAAAATGCTACCATTTTAGGAGGCACGAAACTGAGTGATTATCCTTTAGAATCACATAGATGGTATGTTGTGTTGGCAGAGAGTGCCACAGATGTTGGGATCATGGGTCAAGGGATAATTGACGGTCAAGGACCAAAATTTGTGGAGAAGATAAACGAAAGGAAGAATATTATGGTTAGTTGGAATGCTACCGGAGCTTGTTTTGGTGATGAATGCAGGCCTAGGCTCGTCGGTTTCCTTGATTGCACAAATGTTGGAGTTTCAGATGTCCTCTTTACACAACCTGCTTACTGGTGGTGCGTAGTACTCACTTTTTGATATTTCCTTCTTGATGCTTGCTAATACTACTATATGCCAATTTAGTCATTTGCTTCAGAGTCAAAATCCCGTACTTAATAAATTTGCAACTGAATTCTTCTTTTAAAAGAATTAATTAGGTCCATGGTACATTCATACTGTCAGGAACTACTACTATAGTACTATGTTACTATCTTATATACAGGAACCAAGATGGTGAGATTGTTTGTAAAATTTTGTGTTTTCCGTTTTCCTGATTCCCTACAATACACATGGGTTTACCGCGTACTATCATTCGGCAGGATAGATGTTGTTGGTAGAAATATGTTATCACTCCCATACTACATGAAAACAATTAAGTAGATATTGCAACTTGTCCAACGGCCTACAAGAACTGGAATGCCTGTTCCATAGTTTCTGTTGAACATCTAAGGAACTTTCGGTTTATGTAGCACTTGGTTGCACAGGCCTCTGAATGTTGTATATGTTGCAAGCTTTCTATGTGAAAAAAAAAAACTTTAAGCTACATGGTAAAATTTCTTGATATTAATCGCAAATAGGACTAGATATGCAGGAAAAGGGAACAAAAGGGAGTTCTTCAGATAAGTCTTTGTTATCAGTCAGGGACCAGGGTTATGTCACAGTTCATCATGCTTATATTGACTCGTATTATGCTATCTGATCTTAGCACCCATAAATGTCAATATTCAGTGTAGAAAACAAGGTGTACAATATTGGAAACCCTGACAAAAGACTGATTGCCAAAGTTCGTCAAAAATGACCTCACTATAGTTGTGTTCTATTCAGCACTACAAGCGCATGGATGTTTATTGTCTATTGTGTTCCTTGTTTATCTATATACTTAGGTTCACTCGTATTATGCTATCTGATCTTGGCACCCACAAAAGTCAATATTTTCTCTTCAGAGTAAAACACAATCAGAAACCCTGACAAAAGAGTGATTGCTGAAGTTTGGCAGAAATGACCACACTATGGTGTGCAATTTCACAATTCTTCATGCTTATGTTTACTCATGTTGTTTTATCTTATCTTAGCACCCATAAATGTCAATATTTTATCTTCAAAGTAGAAAGCAAAGTGTACAATACCAGAAACCCCGACAAAAGAATGATTGCTAAAGTTTGGCAAAATGACCACATTGTAGCTGTGTTCTATTTGGCACTACAACAGCATGATTGTTTATTATCTATTGTGTTCCTTATTCGTCTACAGTTTGCACATTGTGAGATGCGACAATACATCAATTGATGGCCTATCTATTTCTGGTGATTTTAATACTCCAAACAACGACGGTATAGATATCGAGGATTCTAATAATACAGTAATTACAAGGTGCAACATCAACACGGGAGACGATGCTATCTGTCCTAAAACATCCACAGGTCCTGTGCATAACTTAACTGTGTCAAACTCCTGGATCCGGACAAAATCTTCTGCTATCAAACTCGGGAGTGCTAGTTGGTACGATTTTAAAGGTCTTTTATTCGACAATATCACCATTGTCGATTCTCACCGAGGGCTAGCTTTGCAGTTACGTGATGGAGGTATGACAAGCATCACATAATTTTTCTTGAACAGTTTATTGGTAGAGCAGTTGTTTTATAATTTTTTTGGTTCTTGCTTTCCAACTGCTTAGGTGTGTGGAATTATTACGATTCATAGGTATAACAAAACTTTGGGTGACTACCTCCACATTATTCCCATATGCTCAAGCTTTAGGCTAGGCTGGATGGTGAGACCAAATTCTACATGTGTTGGTAAAACATCAGACTGACACCCTAAGTGACCTCTGTACATGAATGTTTCATGCCCCCTAGAGTTCAGTTGTTTTATAGCTAAGATCCTTTAAGAATTATCTTATTGAGACCTCAAGACCTGGAAGTTGCGACCATGCTCATCAGATCATGGCAGTTGGGTCCTCGATTATTATGGTAAAGGTTGAGATGAAGGGTAGGGTTACATAAGCATGAAACCTTTGTTGACTCCGTTATTTTGTTACCCTGAGTGTTGTAAATTGTTATCCTCATTCTTATGGCTGGGTTTTTTGTCTAGTAAGTATGCTCCCTTGGTGTTGCACGCCACTTTATGTTTTTTTATGATCTTACATTGTCATGAACTCACCATCAACTTCGTGCAGGAAATGCCAGCGATATCACTTTTTCAAACATAAACATCAACACGCGGTATTACGATCCATCGTGGTGGGGCAGGGCAGAGCCAATCTACGTAACAACTTGCCCACGGTACTCCTATTCAAAAGTTGGTATGATCTCTAATGTAAAGTTCATCAATATATCTGTGAATTCAGAAAATGGAGTCTTCTTATCTGGTTCAAGTGAAGGTGTTCTAAGCAACTTGAATTTCATCAATGTGAATCTTACTTATAGTAGATGGTCCAATTTTGCCGACGGGTTAGTTGATTATCGACCGGGTTGCCAGGGTCTTGTAAATCACAGTTCAGCTGGTATTATAATGGATCATATTGATGGATTACGGATTGAAAATATGAACATGAAATGGTCTAATAGTTACTTAAAAGGGTGGAATAACCCTTTGGACTTCAGCCCATCAACTGTGAACAACATATCTCTACTTAGTTTCAATTCAGCTCTAATGAGCCTCTCCCAGAAATTACTATAACATTGCTTTCACTGACTCTTATTATTCTTTAATAACAAATACTTATTTTGCCTCTGAAGTTCAGGCTTGTATATAACAACTGAAATGGTAAAATGTAATTGGAGAAATAGAAAAAAGCACGTAAGAGAATCAACAATAAATCCTAGACTCCTATATTGATGCCTGGTGGCTTTTTCCGATCTTAATGTAGAGAGAATAAAAAGATGAAAGCAATATGGAGATTGCACAGATGAGAAGAGAACAGAGTTCCGAAAAGAAGATTCAACTCGATCAGAAAGTTAAGAAAGTTTAAGAGAATAATAATTCTGTATCTTTAGCTTTTTTACCCTGTTTATATAGGCTCTATAAACAAACAACCGAGTAAAAACTATAATAAGAATATTAACTAAAAATAGACTAGAACTATTAAGAGAAGAATGCAAACTAGGAAACTGAGACAAGACAGGTAACTTCTATATTATGTCTGTAATTGAGGAAGGATGTCCTGCATCAGATCACTCCCCAGTTCAATCCTTTTTAAGTTCTCTTTTTCTTCTCAAATTTAGTGTTGGTATTTGACTCATCTTTGCGACACAAAATTAAAAAGAGTGCTATCACCCCCAGCCCCTGCTTTGCTATATCATGGACTTTCAAATGTCACAAAATCTATTAACATATACCCATGACAAAACCTTCATTAGTTTTCATTTGTTTAACGAAAAATAACACAATCCCAGTCTAGAAATTAAAATGGTTCTGTAACGTTAGTTTTTCCTCAGCCTTACTACCAAGGATGCGTGAGTAATCCTAATGAACGTAATTTTGATGATGTAGACTGCAATAGAATGAATGTTCTCTTTACATAGTATTTAGTGCATTATCGGGCTTGACTCATGCGTTCCATCGTTATCAAGCAAAAAATTAAGGTGCTAGTTACTGTAGCCAGGGATTTATTCTAAAATAACTTGTATTCTGAGTTCCTGCGCTACAATCAGTTATTCACAACACCATACATAAAATTGAATATTCATTGTCTCTATAAGCCCATAAACAAAAAATAAAATACGCAATTCATGTTAATAAAACTGATAATTAAAAGATAAGATAAAATCATCTGGCCACATTCAAAAACTGGAAAATACACTACATCTTCAGGATACAAATGTCTAACCCAAGGTCAACGAACCCATACACCTCTACCACCTACCAAATTCCTATGGACCTTACCATGTCCACCAAAAATTCGGCTTTTCTTGTGGAAAGCCATCAATGAAGGATTACCAACCTTCTCTCTATTACATCGAATCCATATGACCAACTCAGATAGATGTCCAAGATGCAATACTGATACGGAATTAGCAAGCCACCTTTTAATTCATTGCCCAACATCAACTACTTCATGGAACAACTTATTCAATCAACTTACAAATAATCCAAACTCCGACCCCAACCACAACCCGACCTTCACATTAACCCCACAAACAACAATATCCCAACTCCTACAACAACCAACATCAACAACTATAACCTCCACCTTCTGTTTTCTATTATGGACCCTATGGCTATCAAGAAATGATCTAGTTTATCAACAAAAACAAACAACTTCGGAAGAAATCATAGCCTGGGCACAAAAATTACAACAAGAATATTTCGGAGCACTGCACACGTCGCCACCAATCATACCAGGAGATACACCAACATTCAACCACCCAACAACGGATAGAAGGACAACAACAATATCAGTAGGTTGGTCTATTCCGAACATCAACTGGATAAAGATTAACACAGATGGAGCAGCCAGAGGCCACCCGGGATTTGCAGGAGAATGATTCGTCTGTAGAGACTCTGATGCAAGACCGTTAATAGCAATGGCTCAACCACTGGGAATCACCACTGCCCTAACTGCAGAAACCTGGGCATTACTCTTGGCCTCAAGAACAGCAACAGAGAGACAATGGCCTAGAATTCTATTTGAAACGGACTCAGAGAACCTCCTGGGTTTCATCACATCAGACACTATACCACCTTGGCACATAGCAGGAATGATTGAAGAAATAAAAAGTAGACTTAGGAAAATCCCGCAAGTCGCAATACAACACAACTACGGGGAAGGAAATCAGGTGGCAGACGGATTAGCAAACAATGCAGCAGATGGAAGCCAAGTAGGAAATTATTCAACCAAAATCTGGGACCAGGCAATCCCATCTTTTATAAGTCACATTTTATTTCAAGACTCTGCGGGTACCACATACCCACGACAAGTTGTAATTTAATTTCTCTAATAAAATCCATGCTTCAAAAAAAATAATATTAAAAGATAAGTTAAAAGCGAGATTTTTCTTCCAAAGAGGTCTTTATTTTTCAATACCAACATACCACATGCCAAGATTTTCTAATTTGCTCAAGTTTGTTCAAGCTGAATACATACGATGAGAAGGGATTACTATTCTACTTTTTTTTGAACGCGTAATTGGGGATATGGAAACTAATTGGGGGATATAGCTAAATGACAAAATAGGGATCCAAAGATCATAGCTGGGTTACCCCTTATATAATTAAATTATTAATTCCTAATCTAACCCTCACTAATCATAATTAGTTACTAATCCTGATTAGTAAAATATTAATGATTTGGGAGATATAATTTGTGTATTTATGTTTATTTGAATTTGTGTGGATTAGTTGAGAGTAGTAGGAGGGAAACAAATTATGAGTAGAATTTTTTTTTTGAAAATGGAAGATGATTGTGATGAGAGACTTGCAGCTGCTGAATCTTTAGCTCAATTACAACAACAATCTTCGGTTAATGATAACAACTCACAATTGTTGTATGATGAACGAACACCTTTGAATCATGATTTTCGTGACCATGAAGGGTTTTGTGAAGAACCAACTCAAGAAAATAAACATGTTCAGCATACAAGCAACCCCAACACACAGGTAATGCTTCAAAGAGGTCGAAAATTTGTTGTTTTTTTTTTGAAACCGCCATTTCTGTCTGAAAAACCTTAGTACCGGCATGCTCGTTGTATGAATGCTACGCCGGAACCTTTATAACCGGCATTGTATTCATACAAATTTATATGCCGGGACAAAATTCCCCAACTGTTCAAGAACAAACCGGCGCGGTATTCAAACCAAGATTGCATGCCGGTACACATTTATACTTTTTACCCACCACCGAATATTCTATGGAATATTCAAACCGGCAGTGTGAGTACATGACATATAATGCTGGTTTATGATACCGGCATGGAAACTTAAATGTCGAGGATGCCAGTTTTACATGAAAAACATACAGAAGTTAATGATATTTTGAACTTAAATACCGGCATGCATATCTTTGAACTTACTATGCCGGAACGTTATCCCGGAATGGGAACTGAAATTCTCTGAATGCCGGTTTTAATACTGGCATGGAAAGTCAATTACCATGTATGCCGGTCATTAATCCCGGCAGTTTACTTTACTTATCGACAATGCCGGTTTTGAACTAATCCAATTTTCTTTTCATTCATTCCTTAGATTGTGACATACAACGATCAACCAATCTCCAAATCGCTCCATCGGGATACGTCGGAATACTATAAAATGCCTCGGGTATGTTACCAAACAATACTTTCACCTAGTTTTTACAATTTTATGTTGGGATTTGCTTGTAATCTCCGGTTGTTGTCCTTATGTAGGGAATAAAATATGAAAATGAAGCAATTGCTTGGGCAAAAGCGACGTCTCTTTAGAACATGTGTGTCTTAGTGAGGAATAGCCAACGTTCAAATGTTCGTTTTGAGATGGTTTGCGAGAGAAGTGGAAAATACAATGAGAAAAATAGCCATAAGAGAAAGGGTTATGTATATGAAAAGAAGACTAAGAGGGTATACAATACAGTTACGGGGAAGGATGAGTGCCCCTTTAAGCTTGTATTTTATCTAAGAGGAGAAAAAGAAGAAGAAAAAGAATTGGAATGTAAAGTGTGGTTTGGCCGTCATAACCACCCCGATCCGAAAGATTTTGAAGGTCACTCCCTAGTTGCAACTCGGCTAGCCGACAAGTATTGTTGAGCCAACTAAGATTAATTACACGGCCATGGATAGCACAAAGTGAAGAGCCAACAAAGGGAGATCCGCCGGGTAGACCACAAACTAAAATTGCAAGGAAGAAACAAAGAAAAGAATTAAAACAAATGACTCGACGTGAAGAGGAACTCGTGGCAACTAAAAAACGAGATCTATGTGCAAGTGAGATTTCAGAAGCAAGATTCGCGGAAGCGCCCGTTCCAAACAAAAGGGGTAGGCCGAGGAAGGAACCGATATCAAGTCAACAACAATCGACGAGTTCCGAACCTACACCAATAGTCGATGTATCGGAGGTTCAAAGGAAAAGGGGAAGGCCGCCAAATGTACCAACATTAAGCTACCAAGGACAACAAGGTGAGCATTCCGAAGGTACACCCATAGTCGATGTATCCGAGGTTCAAAGGAAAATGGGAAGGCCGCCGAAGGTACCCACATTAAGCTACCAAGGACAACAAGGTGAACATTCTGAAGGTACACCAATAGTTGATGTATCTGAGGTTCAAAGGAAAAGGGGAAGGCCGCCGAAGGTACCAACATTAAGCAACCAAGGGCAACAAGGTGAGCATTACGAATCTACACCAATAGTCGATGTATCAGAGGTTCAAAGGAAAAGGGGAAGGCCGCCGAAGGTACCCACATTAATCTACCAAGGAAAACAAGGTGAGCATTCCGAACCGAATCCAATAGTCGATGTATCCGAGGTTCAAAGGAAAAGAGGAAGGCCGCCGAAGGTACCAACATTAATCTACCAAGGACAACAAGGTGAACATTCCGAAGGTACACCAATAATTGATGTATCCGAGGTTCAAAGGAAAAGGGGAAGGCCGCCGAAGGTACCAACATTAATCAACCAAGGGAAACAAGGTGAGCATTCCGAACCTACACCAATAGTCGATGTATCCGAGGTTCAAATGAAAAGGGGTATGGATAGGCTAAGGAAGAATATTCTCCCGTCTAATACCAAAGACATTTGGAGGGTAGGGATTGCATAGGATGGTTTGGATATAATTAAGCTAAAAGTTGGTAATATGACGATGTATAAGGATTCGCAAACGTGTAGGACTTATAGACACTACCATACAAATATAGAGTCTTACATAGACCAACTTCCTGAGGTTATTCGCGAGTTTATTGTGTACACGGATGGTGCCGATGGAGATGGAAATTGTGGCTATCATGCAGTGACCAAACAATTAGGAATCTTCGAGACGGCTGTACGTAAATGAATGACACCATACCGATATGATAGAATGAGGATGGCTGATCAACTTGTGAAGAAGACGAGCTTTTATGAGAAATTGGTTGGTCACGACGAGGTGTTTGATGATATGTGTGCTCAAGTGTTAGGACCCGAGCAGGAGATGGCATTTCTTCCTACTCAATATTGGATGAGGATGCCGCTTTTTGGGCATATAGTAGCGGATACATTTAATTGTGTTGTTCATTATTTTACCCCCACCTTAGTCACAACATTTACACCAAAGTGGCAAAAATGCGAGGGATCCCTTAAGACGAGAAGAGTTGTTTTGGCGTACGTGAACGACAATCATTTCGGTATTTTAAAACTCAAGGACAATTGTCCATTGCCACCTGTTTGTGGGATGGTTAAAAACAAGGAACTAGATCCAAATATATGGAAGGGATGGATGGCATTGAATGAGGAGAATCACCAATTATGGGATTCTTTGTACTTATCAAAGAAACTTCTTGAAGAGGAGGAGTTGAAACTTCATACTTGTGGAAGCGATGATGAGTAATTTGGATATATGTGGTTTACTAATACGCCACCTTTTGTTTTTTTGGAAGTTTGAATTGTAATCATTAAACCATATGCCATGTACGTGCCAGTGTGATTTGATTCAAACTTTACTATGCCGGTAATCGTACCGGCGTTGAAATATATGTTCTCTTTTGTGCCGGAATAACACCATAAGTACACAGATATAATTTTTCCATTTCCGGCATTGTAAAAAAAATGCATAACACTGCCAGTACTACACATAGATAGTTGATTCACAAGGGAGAGTTTGAGTACCGGCATGATTGTGGCGCTATCCACCATGCCGGAATTCTATTTTTTTTTCATTCTGGAACTAAACACAGATCCGGCGTAGAACTCACGATATCGACTATGCCGGTTTTGGAAAATAAAAACTTAGAAAAAGAAGATTTCAAGACACATAAAATAACATAAGCAAAGACCTAATACCATAAAATAACATAAGCAAAGTTTAAACAAACCAAATGTGAAGTTAAGATGTTCCAAACCGAAAAAAAATGAAACAGAGATGTTCAAAGTTTACCAAGCCACACAAACAAACATAAACCCTAATAATATTATAAAAGAAACAAACAATCACTCGTTTCTTGGCTTCTTGTGTGCCCTCTTCTTCTTTTCGCCCCACAAGTATTTTGCCTCTGGATCTTCGATTTTGTCTATCTTTTCATTGAGTTTCTCCATTTCTTTCAGTGTCAGCACCACTCCTTTCTTGGTCTTCTTCTTAATGAATTTTGACAGATTTCCAAGCCGCTGACGCTGTGAAGGAATTTTTAAACATGTATTTAGTATGCACAATTTTATAAGTTGATAGATATAGATTAAGAGAATAGTAATGAACGCACCAACAACGTAACGAGCTGTAGAAGTCCGGGTACAGTATCTGGAGTTGTGGAGGGACATGCTGGTGGTGGAGGGACCTCTACCATATCCGGGCGTACAACATAAGGATGCGAGTACTATAGATGCCCGCTTAGGAATGTTGGTTCACTATCAAAACTGTTATCAGCCAATTCCCAATCATCCCTATCCAGCACAAGTTCTTCTTCTCCCCTTTCGATCCAATGTGCAAGAATAGGTTCTGGGTCGTAACATACCAGAGTATGGCTCTCATATGATTGGCATTTAGTAAAGTCATGAGAATATTTATGATAAGATGTATCCGTGAGATCTTTCTGCTTGTAACCGAGTTGGCGCATCACGCGGAGAGGGTTATGCATAACAAATCCTTTTGGATGAAATAACGGTCCATTGTAAAATGAAACATTTCCATGTCTCTGAAGGTGAACTCCTCCGACATTCCTATAAGGGTCAAACACAACATCTTCCATAGAAAACGAGTCCAAAGCTAATCTCATTTCTAAAAACCATTTCTTGTTAGGCGAAGGGGTATTGCGGAAGAAGTATTTATGAGATAGATCCATATTCGGTTCATAATCACGCCAAATCTCCAATCCTTTATACCCTATGAACAAATCTCGGAAGTGTTCATAAGCCCACACCTGTGCCCATAAAATGTATAAGAAAATAAATAGTTGGAAACTAACAAATGTAATGATAAAAATCACAAAATAAGTATTTCATTATACCTGAATCACAGTGAAATTCTCATTAAATTGACGGCCTTTCTCTTTAGAAGCTCAACGCATTTCTTCCAAAAAATGTGCCAAGAAAGCAGTGCCCCATGAATACTTATGACCGTCTTCCAACGGATCCAAGTACTGTAGGTTGTTTATATGCACCCTTTTACCATTAGAATCAGGGAATATAGCGGTTCCCAAAATAAACAAAATATATGCAGCGGCAGTTTGTTGATCTTGTGCGGGAGTCAATTCCTGGTTCTTCGTATTCCCAAACAGTTGATTGAGTTTGACGAATGTTATAGTCTTTGTCTGAGCAGTTTGTTTCCTGTACAAATTTGCCAACGTGGTTTCCTTGTTCCATCCAAACAAATTTTCAGTGAGCTCATAGATCTTTTCCCACCCTAGGTCCTTCGAGTTGTCTCCAACCTTGACCGGTTTCCTAAGAACCTCTAGTCCTATTATCCTTTGGACATCTTCAGGGATAATGGTCATCTCGCCAAAATTAAAACGCATGGTGTTAGTTTCACCATAAAACCTCTCCAAAAAGAAGTTTGCCGTGACGGTATCAGTGTCCACATAATTTTCTATCACAGGATACAACCCAGATGCTCTGACTATTTCTTGAACATCCGGACACTCATCCTCCAAAAGCCACACATCCGGACACTCATCCTCCAAAAGCCACTCATCCGTCACTTATATAGCATGAGTAGTTTGAAACCGACGAGCCATTAAAGAAACCGACGATTTTGTAACCTTCCAATGACTCATTAAAGATTTAATTAACCGTCAAATTAGTGGAATGAAATTGTAACCGTCAAACAAGTTGAATGAAATTGTAATCGTCAGAATTCCGGTATAGACAATTACATACCTATTATGCCGGTATTAAAAGTTAATGATTTTTTTAACTTCTTAGTGTGGGAAAACTGGCATAGAGTCTAAACATATCCAGTATGCCGAATTTACTATACCGGCATGGTATTTAACTCATCGGGCGTGCTGGTTTGTGAAAGAAACTTGACGAAATAAACATCATTAAGCACAAACATAAGATCTCAAGCAAATTCCAACTAACATCATTTAAGGGAATAAAGTTTAAACACATAAACAACGTTACACATAGAATGAAAGATCTCAAGCCAAATACACCGAACATCATTTATTGGAACGAGATTCAACAAGCAAAGCAGCTTCGAAATTCCTAAAAGGCTCTTTTCTCCACTTCGTATATGCATCCTGAGCTTCATACCTATCACCACTGTATCTTGCAAGAAATTCGTTGTATTTGAGACATGATTTGATGAGTGCAGTTGTTTGAATGTGTAATATTTGATCAGCGTATTCAATTTTGTGTTTCTTACCGTCAAACATGTTATGCTTGTTAGAACCAGTCCTTACAAGACCCCAAAAAACATCTAAAGGGCGTTGATCCTCCGGAAAATCCGATACTATGTAGTAATTTCTAATCCACTCTGTTTCCTCCTCAACATCTGCTTCTATCTTAGATTCTTTTTGACGTTTAACCGCTCCCTTAGCTTTCGATTTTATCTTATCCAATTTTTGAAGATAACGTTCAAGCTTTGCTTCCTATTTTTCTTCTCTTTTCCTCTTAATTATCTCTTCTTCCATTGCGGCAATTGACTTGGTGGTTTCTTCATTCCTTCTTAGTTTTTCTAGTATTGTGGCAACGGAGTTGGTCGTGGTTGATGATTGATTTCCTGTCGGAGTGGACAATATGTTCCTCATACGTTTTTCTTTTTTGAGGGAATTGATGAACTTGGCAGATGGTGATTGATAATCCATCGGAGATATATCTTTGAGGTATCAAGTGCAATGGGTGTATCTATTCCTTTAAATAGATGTGGACATAACGGCTCTTTTCCACTTTAGTGACGCCACTCTAAGTAACTTAGATCCCACGCCGGAACTAATGTTTTCTAGTATGGTTTAAAAAACTAACCGTTAGGCATTCAATTTCTGGTGCCGGCATACATAGGAGGAAGTACGCCTATGCCGGTATTATGTTCCGGCGCTGAATGTTATAAAACGAAGATGCCGGTAATGCGGAATTTCTTTACAGGAAATGACCCAAATATGCCTACAATACCGGTATTCAATTCATAAGAACCTCTATGCCGGAATGGGTTAAATTCGAAAAACAAACGGCTAGTTTTTTGAAAAATATGACCGTTGGAGCTTCATTTCTATATAACATCCCCCATTCCTTTGGCAAAAACTACACAAACCAAGCACCAAATAACAAAAATCATTCTCTCAAGAAAGCAAGCACGGTTCAAAGAATGGGGGATTCATCATCTACCTCTATTTGCAAAGTAAGTAGATTTACTAACAACATACTCTTCAATACTATGACCTATAACTAATATAATTTTCTCTTACAGAGTCATCATTGCAAGTGTCAAATTTGCAAGTCACCTTTTCACCTAGCCATGGACTGTCCATTTATTTATTCAAAGTGTAGAAGTTGTAATGGGACACGCCGGTTTTGGATTGCAAAAACTGATGATGCTGAAAATGGAAGAATGTTTCTAAGGTGTTTGAATCACCCAAAGTGCGATGAGTTTCAATGGTTTGACAAAGCTGTTGAACTAGCAGAGTTAAGAGAAAACCACAAGGGACAATGCAAGCCTATCGATGGGTATGATGGGTGTTATATGAAGGGTAAGGAATATGTTTCAAAAGAAGAAGAGCCAATGAGGATGATCCTTGACACCCCCATCCCGGACGATGTCTTTGAACAGATTAGGGAAATGCTCAAAGGCTCCGCAATTGTTGAAAAGGGATGGAAATAGATTATCTCTAACTAAGTGCAATCCATTCACTGTTTTTTTTTAATTTAAATTTTCCAATCCAATGTAATCGATTACTTCGGACCGAAATAAAATAGAATTTGAAATGAATTAAGCAGAGTGCCGACATTGAGGAAATCAATACAACTATGCCGGTTTTATGTCAACTCTGTAAGAGTATTTGGAAGCTTTAGATACCGGCATTGTCAAAATGAATCTTACTATGCCGGTTTTCTGTCACATATTTAAGAGTATTTGGAAATTTTCAATACCGGCATGAACCTTGGCAAAAACCACAATGCCGGTACAAGTCAGTTTCTATATAGGAACCAAATAATGTAAACTGATTGTTCCGGCATAGAAATTGCTATGCCGGGACAAGGTACCGGCAGTGTTTTGATCATTCCGTAAATGCCGGTATGTGTACCAGTATTTCTAAAACTGATATCTACTATGCCGGAACATTTTAACTTTCAAATAAGAAATCTAAACATGTTCAACATAAACCAAAGAACTAAAGAGTTAACCCACAATATAAACCAAAGAACAAGCTTGAAATTGTTTTTGACGTAACCAAAGAACTAAAGAGTTAACCATCACTAATTGTCATCAATTCTCTTCCACTAAATTGGTCTTTTGTTTCTTTTGGGTCGGCGCCTTCCTTGTTTCCCCATACATAACTTTGACAGTAGGGTCGGTTTCTTCTATTCTATGAAGCTTTTCCTCGAGTTCCTTGATTTCTTGAAGAGATAGCACCACTCTGTCCTTGTGCTTGCAACCTAACATCTTCGTAACCTTTCCAAGCTGACGTCGCTAGTTTAATACATCAAACACATAATCAGTATATATGTTAATATATGATTATGTTTACATTTAATGACTATAATCAATTAATAAAACTTACCACCATTCCGAAAGTCTTAAGAAGTTGGGCCATCGTAGGTTGTGGAGGTGGAGGAATTTCAACATGAGGGTTTTATTGGTATGGAGCTTCGACGGAGGGAGGGCGCACGACATAAGGATGTGACCATTCCAGGTAATCCCTCATGTAGATTTCATCAACTTCATAACCATTTTCCGCAATCACCCACTTACTAATATTAGCCAAACGAAGTGGCTCTCTTTCCCTCCAATGCGATGGTTTCGGTTCTGGATCATACACTACATGCAACTTGTTGGGAGTTGAATTGCATCGATAAAAGGAAAGACGATAATTATCAACAGAGGCCGACATAAAACGGGATAATTGCTTAAATCCATGTTGGCGCATCACACGTCTTGGATCGGCCATAATGTATCCTTTTGGGTGGTACAATGGCCCTTTGTAAAATGCAACATCTCTTGGAATTTTACGGTATCCTCTAATCTCCTTATAAGTATCGAACACAACGTCTTCCTTTCTCATAGCATCCAGAGCCAATCTCATATCGATGACTCGGCCTTTGTTACCGGGCTTCGGATTACTGTTAAACTCGAACCTCTGAGCTCTAGGGGTATCGGGTTCAGGAAGGTCTTTGATCTTCAAGAATTGGCAGTCCTTGAACAAGGTTGGGAAGTGTTCATAACACCACACCTAATACAATGTGAACAATATACATGTGAACATAATTTAAAAGAATACATGTGAACATAGATTAAAGAAATTTGTACCTGGAGTAGAGTGAAATTCCCGACAAATTGGTTTGTTTTAGCCAATGAAGCCCTTCTCATCTCCGCCATCAAATGTGCCATGACCGTGGTGCCCCAAGAATAGCCATAGACACCTTCCAACGGGTCAAGGTACTGGAGAAAGTTTGCACTTACCCTGTTTCCATTAGTGTCAGGGAATTCCCTAGTGCCCAAGATGTATAACAGGTACGCGGCGGCTGTATACCGAATCTGTGCAGGGTCCCATCCATCCTCCAAGCTTCTAGCCTTTGTATTTTCAAACATCTTCTTAAGCATCGTCAGCTTGAATGTCTTCGTCTTACTTCCGTTCGATGCTACATAAAAGCTATCCGAAGAAGTTTTGAAGTCCCAACCAAACATATTTTTAGTCAAATCGTGCAACTTCAGCCAATCTAGGTCCCGAGACTCAACTCATTCTGAAATTGATTTGACGATAACATTCAAGCCTAGAATGGCATGAGCATATTCAGGAATCAAGGTCATCTCTCCAAACGGGAAGTGCATTGTATCAGTTTCACCATGATACCTTTCGACGAAGCAATTGACGGTCACAATATCTAGATTCACGTAATTTTCAACCAAGGAATACAGACCAGAGTTCTTTACTAATGTTTGGACATCTTCATGCTCCAACGACAATTTCCACTCAGCCGCGGATAGGTTTTGGCAAACACGCACAGCCTTAGTATGATCCTACAAATAAGAGATAATACGATTAAGAGATGATGTAAAAGATAAAACAATGCACAAGCACAAAATAAAAAATGCTTACATAGGTTTGAAAGATAGTACGAGCCCAAGAGTGCTTGTTTCCAAAGAGTACTTTCGGTTCCGGAGCTTGAACCCAAAGTTTACCATCATCATTATCGGGTATCATGTCATCAATGTGAGGAAGGTGACAACCTTTCACTTTGTGTATTCCCTTGCCCTTGCCTTTGCCCTGTGTTGGTTGTTGACTCGTCCCACCAACTTCGCTTTGGATTGCTAATTGACTTGGATGAACCTCATCATCTTCCTCCTCACTTTTCCCCTTCATCATGCTCATCTTCCTCAACTGTTCCAGTACCTTCACAGATTGCAAGTGCACTACGTTCACCACCACTCTCCCAAACTGACCCTCTTGTTTGAAACCCCAAACGCTTCTTGCGACCTGCGTCTTTCCCCCGTGGAGGCAGGGACTGAGGAGTATCAAGACCGTCCTTCCTCCTTTTCTTAGTGAGAATAAGACCTTTATTTTTCTTCGCTTCTTTGGATTTTGACCTATAACATAAGCAAACAAAACAAACATAAGAAAAGTCATGGCAGTTTAGGAACCGGCATGGAAACTCTTAAACAAACCAATGCCGGTAACATGTACCGGCATAAACCTTTAAATATCGAGCATGCCGGTATCGATGTACCGGGATTCTGCGTAACCTAAATTGTGTGCCGGTATCGAGCACAATTTCATTGATGTTCATGAATGTTTTAAGTGTACTACCGGAATTTCCTAATTGAACTAACGCATGCCGATTTTTAAGTACCAAATTCCCCACGCAAACTGAATCAGTGCCTAAGTATTGAGCACAATTTCGATGATGTTCTGAATGTTTTAAGTGTACTACCGAATTGCCTAATTGAACTAATGCATGCCGGTTTTTAAGTACCAAGATCCTCCGCAACCTAAATTGTGTGCCTAAGATTTGAGCACAATTTCAATGATGTTCCCGAATGTTTTAAGTGTATTACCTGCATTTCCTAATTGAACTAATGCATACCTAAGACAAATAAAATTGTTCCTCGTGTTTTTTAGTTGGCTACGAGAATAGTCTTCAACCCAATTCGTATGCCGGTACAAAAAATTAATTTTCAGAATTCAAACCTAAGATGGTATTCAACCCAAATTCTATGCCGGTATAAAAAAATCAGTTTCAGGAATTCAAACCGGTATGGTATTCAACCAAAATGCTATATCGGTACCTGAACCGGCTTGGTATTCAAACACAGATCCCATGCCGATACTCTCTGTAACTCGACAATTTCAGCTATTGTTGGCGATTCTAACCTAAACCCATGGTTACAAATCGATTAAAACAATCATAAATGAGTTCAAAAATCACTTACCTTTTCAAAGAAGCCATGACTGCTAGTGGTTGATCATCCGAGCTCGCTGCTGCGTCCTCTTCTAGTTGGTGAGCAATGTTCTCGATTCTTTGTTCATGTGTTTGTTGAGCAATCGATTTGGTTCTCGCTTTTGCTTTTGATTTGGTTCTCGGAGGCATGGTTATGTTAGGTTAGTCAACGAAGAAATTTTTGACTCAACGATTAATCTTCGATGAAGAATGAACGAGGAGGAAGAAGATGAAGGAAAAATAATAATTTCAAAACCTAACTGTGCTGTGCCGGTACAAATGGGAATTGGGGGATATATGAATTTGGTTATTTAAATTTTATGTTTTAGGGTAAAGGGCATAACAGTCATTTCATAATGTTTTTAATTAATCTAAGGGTGTTTTAGTATTTTCGCACCCAAAAAACACCCCTTAACAGCCACCTTTGGTTGGGGGAAGTAATTCATATCCTCCAATTAGTTTTAATATCCCCAATTACACCTTTTTTTTTTTTTAGGGATTTTGGTAAACTACACCATGTGGGATTAACAATTACAAAAATACACCTGCTTTTTTCATAATTTCTAAAATACACCCATTTTCATTTTTCCGTCATGTTTTTTTAATTGAACGGTTATCAACAGTTAAGTTTGCAGCTGACATCAAATCAGGCCGAGTTGACTAGGATTTCAAATGTCTGAAATATACTTGGTTAATTCATATCGGTTCTTCCGCAAATACTGTAGAATTGAAGAACCTAAATAATCAATTCAAGTTTAAATAAACACACATAAGACGAATTAAAATGAACCCATTTTACAAATTGACAAAATTTCAACCTTCAATTACAAATTTGATTAATCATTCTTTAAACAATTAGATTAAAACATTGATGAAACCCAACATAAAGCAAACTACCCTTAATTACCTAAATCATCATCGAGTCCTGCTTGGCACCACTATCAACTCAATCGACTCAAATTGAAATTCCAGGAAAATTATCTGAATTATCATCAAGTCATACTTTAATTTGTAGAATTTACAACAAACCCCCAATTGTAAATTCCCCCTAAAAACCACACAAAACTCCGCCCACCACTAAGAAAGCCCCCAAATTCACAAAATTAATAGTAACTCAATTGTCGAAATGGATCTAAAATCCAAGGCTTTATTTAATTTGATCAAAAAAATATAATCACAAACCTATCCAGAGAATCAAAATCAAATAATTGTGAAGAACCATAGAGAGAGAGAGGATGAAAGAAGAAACCTCTAATCTTATCGGTAATGAGGTTTTTCAATTGTGTTGTTTCAATGATTCAACCCTAGTAACCTAAACGATTTCTAGAAAACAGATGCAATTTTTTCGATTGTGTTCTAGAGAAAGAGAAGGGAGAAAAGGAAACAGGGTTTCTTCACCATTTTATTATGCTAAGGGTACATCAGTAATCTGGTATATGAGAATATTCCATGACTGTTAATTGAAAATGCATGATGTACGGTTGGATATCAATATGGTGGGACTTAACGGTTTGGTGGATGGTGGATGTATTTTAGCTATTATGAAATAAGCGGGTGTATTTTTGTAATTGATAATCCCATAGGGTAAAGCTTATCAATTGTCCCTTTTTTTCCCAACGTGATGGACTGCATGCATGACCTTGATGACTATTACTTAAACCTGAAGTGAAGAAGGATTTGATAGTATTTGAAAAGTAGTAACCCAATTTTTCATCTCCCCCTTTTAAGACAAACAAGGAAATCGAATCCTTAACCAATTTAAAAATACGGAAGCAAATTCAGCCGTTAGATCTTATTGATATTACAATTCAGCCGTCCGATCTTAACCATTCCCGCACTTAGTTTTCCGTCTGAACTTCTAATACAAACCATTAGATCGTTGACTATTCAACCATTTCAGCTAATTCTAGCCGTCCGGATGATAAAGGACTTCGGTGTCATATTAACATATTAATAGGGACTTTATGTAACTAACTTATCCTTTCTAGGGACTTAATTATAAACTATACATAAAATTGAACCCAACTCAGCATTTCTTCTTCTTTCTTTTTCATCGATAGCTCCGACGAAAAAATGGTTCACAACCATAAAACATCCATACGATGATGCTATACGAGATTCAAAGTTTTCTTCTCAAAATTCAGGATCTCTTTTACTTAAATTTCTCAATTACTAACCCTGATTTGTTTCCCCTAAGGAATTTTCTTTTGAATTTGTTAGGGTTTTAATTGAGCAATTTTGCCCAAAAGAGATTGAACTGAGACAACATCGAACTGCTAAATTCGACAGCTTCAAAAGGTTAGTTTCTTCTTTGATTCTATTCATTGGTTTTCTTTTATGTGATAATAGACTTTTTTTTTTTTTTTTTTTTTTGTTCTATCAATGGGAAATTCCAACTAGGGTAAATTTATATGAACAAATTTGTAGTTCTTCTTAAGTAGTTGATCTTAAATTTAGGGCAGAATATTATCCGAGCTTTCCTCTTGGGTTGCCTAACATGATGATCTACAGTCTGATTTTTGATTTCTATATGTAATCCGACTGCAAATTACAAAGTAAACGCCAATGACGGATTTTCGGTGAAGAATTTGTGGAACAAAAATTATGTGTTCTGATGTTTATTACCATGTTTCATTGCTTATGTATAAGGTATTGTTTTTCAGCCAGCATTTCATCATGGTAACACGGTATAAAACCTCAAATTGTCTATTGTATCTTGGTTTTGAGTACAACGCTCTCATGAATGCAGATACATGATTTTAAACATGCTTTTGTATGTTTTGTTAATAGAATTGAAAAATTACTTTCTCATTCTGTGATTACAATAAGAACTGATAATTGTGGAGAATTTGTGAACACATTTCTAAGCCATTTATGTGAATCAAGAGTTATTACTCATGAAGTAAGTTATCTCCCAGATTCCCGAACACACACAGCTGAGGTTTAACTGATGCAAAAGATGGAAACTACACGGAATCCCTCTGCTGCCAGGAGACAAAACATGACTGCGGAACAGCTGGCCGGTGAACGTCAAATGGACCGTGATCGACATAGAATCCATAGGCAGAATATGACGGAGGAGCAGAGGTCTATCGTTCGCGAGCGTGATCGTATTCGATATAGAGCCCGCAGGGAAAACCCAAATCTTCCTTCAACATCTACAGGAAACAATGACGCACGCCTATTTGAAACTGTTTTACAACAACATGTGCATGCTGAAGTTAGGCAAATTGTTGGCCGTGTCTCGACAATGCCAATGAATGCAACATATGAACTGGGATCAGTATTACAGAGAGGTAACATTTTATAGTACTTTAACAATTCTATTGTTACTGAATGATCTTAAACTGACGGTCCAATTGAATAGTCTATACTGTTTAATTGAATCCACTAATAGAATTATTTGCTATTCTTTCTGGATACGTATCATCAATTTTCTGTCCTACCTATCATCAATTTTCTGTTAGACATTGTTGTAGGGGGGAAATCATTTTACCCGTATCGTTGTAGTATAGCCTTCCAGTATAAATTGTTATCTCCACTAATTTTGTTCTTCTCATCACAAATGACAACTTCATTCTCTGTTATTTTTCGGTCTGTACTTTCTATGAATACATCTTGTAAATGTTTTGCGTCGAGATCTTAAACCAAGAAACTCGATTCTCAATTCAAACTGTGACATGAATATTTGTGATTTTGGGCCTGCAAGAATTAGTTCAGAGACATATTTCATTATGGAGTATGCTATAATACGTTGGTATTGAACCCACCAGCCACCGCAACTCAAGTAAACCAACGCATAAGCTTATTTTTCTTTTTTAACCGAAAAGAACTTAATGTTTCTCCAGGATTGTATTGCTGATCAAGAGCTACAAAAACCTACTGAAATTGATACGAGAAGAATGAAGCCTTTGGGGATATGATTGCATTAGCAGTATTAGCTGAAAATGGAAATGAAAACTTGCTGAAGTAGCTGGAGGAGGAGATAGTTCTGCAGAAACAGTTTGGATGTGAAAAACCATGGTTCGCCGACGTGCAACGCACGTGCACTCTACTTGTAATAATAGTAATCTAACTGAAGTTGCAAAAAAGTAAAAAAAAACTCTTCAAAGATTGAATTCCAAATAAACAAATACTTGCAAATCCTTCTTTTGTAGCGGGAAAAAAAAGTGATTTAATTTCCAAATATATCATATCATTTGAGATTAAAAAAAGTCAACTTTAAGTTTTAAATTTGTGTATTATACGAACGAAAACTACACAGAAAATATAATAGAAAAATCAAAATCAAAACTGTGTCGATAGTAATACCTTCTTCTTTAAAAGAGCCAAAAAAAAAATTTAGAAGAGAATATAATAATGATATTAATCGTGTAAAAGATTAAACAGTGAAAGTAAAAAAAAAATCTTTAATATTTGCTAACTTGGTTAGTGATCTTGGATCGGCTAGTGAAAGTGAAATGGCTGGGGAAATTGTTTTACCCTATTAGTATGATCTGTTAGAGCATTGCTCGGTCGAACTTGCATGCGTTGCTATCTCAAACATGTTTGTCAATATTAGTGATCAAAACTATACGTCTTGATTTCTAGTTTACTTACGACTAAGTCTTGGTCTAGGATAGTTAAGTATAGTTGAGCTCCAGACTCCATGGAGATTATCTTATGAAGACAAAGAACTACTCAAGGAACCTGTGGAACTTCATCCGACCAAAAAGGTCCGTAGAGACTTGAACTTATCTATCACTCAAAAGTCTATCTATCTCTTACTCTTGAGACAACAGTCGTATAAGTATGATAGTTTTCATACATACACATTTGCTATTTCGAGCCGAGTTTACTCGCCTATCTTTTTCTCGAAATATGTGTTGGTAAGCTTTCGCTTTAACCACTTTCATATTTATCCATGACGAAAGTCATGATGACGTTTCAATCTCGAAAATGGCTTTGATGAAGATAGTCGATTCTTTATGTCTAACGACTATTAACATTATAGAAGAATGTTTCAATGATTGAAATATATAGTTGAGATTACGTAACCACATATGGATATAAGCATATATAGTGTGTTCGCACATTAGTGTATAAGTCCATGTACCGGAAACCAAGTGCGTGCATATGTGTGCATGCGGTATTGGTGAAGGAGATAGGTTGGGTACGCGTACTGGCGGAAACTCATGTCCGTGAATTTCTGCTGAGTTTAGAGTTTACGAACTTACAAACTAGTCATCTCAGGTATGCGTACGGCGTACTCACATAAGTTTTCATCCGAGAATTTCTGTTGGGTTTTCAAACCGAATTCTGGTAGCTAAGGTACGCATACCCATACGTGTACCCAGATTGGTTATTTCTCAAATCGGTTGTTCATGAACTTAAACAATAAAACAACAAGGAATGCTATCTTTGCAAACAATGGCTATATTGTTCATGAATTGATTCAAGTGAATCAAACTTGTTAGAGCATAGCTCGGTTGAACCCACCAAGCGTAGGTATGTCAAGTTTGGTTGTCATATTTTAGTGAGCCAAAATTCATTTAAGAGTCGCTTGATTTAAATGTACTAGAGTCAACTTCGTATATGTTAGCTTGAAAGTATTAGGATGAGACATTACAAGTATTACGAAGACTTGAAGAAGTGAAGAAGTACGGAGCTACAACCATAACATCATCCTTCCACTTGAGGTTAGTGACATTTGACTTGAACTGTTTCATTACCTAACGTATCTTTCAAGTCGTGCATATTGAAAACGTAAAACTGCGAAGCATGAACACTCTAGATAGACATAGTATTAAGGAATACAATATGAAGTTTCTTGCTTAACCATTAAACTTTGTATATAAGACATCAACATAATCGTATGAATGCTGTTGTGATTATGTATGGGTATGAGGTGAGGATTTCATCCTAGGAAATAATGTTTTTACATGTGTTTTAAGGAAGTAAGTTCATGATATGTGTTTTGAACCGAAAAGGAAATCACCAGGCGTTATTGGGGATGTTCTTCATTGCAAATCTTATGAACGACCAATATGTGTGATTAGTATAACCGCTCATGACTTTTTTGTGTTCTTGGTAAAACTATTCACATGAGGCCTGACTTATGTATTGATATGACTTTTATTAGTGAAACCGATCTTAAGTAATCACCTGGGGTATGATCGGGTTTGTGAGTGTCTGATCAAATTTTGGGAGAGGGGAACCGATCCTAGTAAGAGGTGCAGTACATCACAAGGGGAACCGATCCTTGTATGAGGTGCATCAAGGTTTATAGAAGAAAGGGGAACCGATCCTATGAACATGTGCAACACGTTTTTAGGCAAGGGGGAACCGATCCTATGGACATGTGCAGTGCATACAAGTTAGATACCAAATATATGTGGGGAACCGATCCTAGTACTTAGTCAGCCGAATTTTGGTAAGCTAGTGTAACTATGCATAGTACTCACATAGAGGCAGAACCGAAACTTGTTTTGGTAGAACCGTTACACCCATGGTTTGTGATTGAGTGTTACTTGACCAATCACATGGTTCTTGAAAGTTAGATGAACCAATTCGAAATTTTTTTAGAAGTGTGGTAAATCGGTTTCAAGCGAGTAAGTATGAAAAAGGACTAGCAAGAGAAAGATGTCGACACATTTTGAACACGCGCATTAATGTGTATTCATTTATTGTTCAAAGATATTCCTTAACATCTAAGAAGGAAGTAAATCCCAAGATCGAATTTAAATAAGTTAAGAATCTTTTAATTAAGGTTTTTAATTATATATGGAAAATAATAATTAGTAATGTGCATTTGCTAATTAGATTTTCCAAGGAGATTTCGATCATAATTTTGGACAGTGCATTCACAAGAATTATGAAAACCGAATTTGGGTTAATATGGAAAAATATCTTGAGAATATTTTCGGTTTTGGAAATTCCTTGGTGTCTAAATTTCCTTGTCTATAAATACTTTGAGTTTGCATTTCTAGCAAACTAATCCTTCGTAACAACAGACTTCCTCTTTTGTCTTTATTATTGGTGTAGACGCCTATCGGAGAGGAGAGTAATCTAATTAGGTGAAATCTCTTACAGACGCTCAGTTTAAAGTCTTCTTTGGGATTGAGAAGCTCTAGTGTGTACCGTTGGTGGGAAACTAGATAATTGCGGTTTATCTTTAGTTTTTATATTGATTTGATTGACTAACGGTGGTAAAACTTTGATTGCACCTAGTTTGTTTATGCTTGAGAATCTTCTCTTCTGATATAAGATTAACTCAAACTAGTTCAAGGTTTCAACATGGATCTTTAGACTGTTGTTAGATCTAAAGACGATCTTGTGATAATCCATTGTTAACAGAATCCGTTTTATGCGTGATTGATCACAAGAGATTCAAGTAGTTATGTGCATATGTTTATTGAAGATCTAAGAAGATTTGAAGATAAAGAAGGGATAGAAGATTTCAGACTTGGTTTTATAATCTTTGGTGTGCACAATACTTGTTTTGGTAAAAGATGATCCAATTAATAATCGGTTTATCCTTGAGGTAGATTGGATTTATTAATTGAGAAGATCGGCATCAACACAATTTTTTGGATTAAGAGTGTTGTTGGCTTAATCTTAACGATTACCTTTTGGTGATTGAACATAAGATAGATCTTGGAACCTGGCAAAGGACTTTATGTTAAGATAAACATAAGAGCCTTTGTGCAACTCATATTACTTGGTTGAAGAGAGTTAATACCAAACTGATTTGTTGTTCCTTTACTGTTTGGAATACAAACCTAAGGAATTGGTCCAAGTACGTGACTTGTTTACAGGTTGGAGGCGTGGGAATACAGACGGAACTAGGTGAACTATAGGTTTAGTTGCTTGGTTTCAACTATACGAAGTTAGTTTATTTTGTATAGCGGCTTAATCCTGAGAGTATTCAATTCTGGACTAGGTCCCGGGGTTTTTATGCATTTGCAGTTTTCTTATTAACAAAACCTTACTGTGTCATTTACTTTATATTTCCGCATTATAATTAAAGTAAATTGCACAAATGTTAATTCCTATTTACTTGATACGTGAATCCTATTGAGTTTGGTTAAGTCTGAACCTTTGTATCAAGTAAACATACTTCGTTGTTGTATTATCTCGATCTCGTATCCATAGACGATCACACAAAGTGTGAACCGATTAGTTGCATTGTCTCGAATCAGTCTATAGACAATCACTTTCGGAGAAAGGACTTATAGGAATGAAAAGTTTTAGCTTGAGGTATATTTGGGTACCCTCGCCTTTTCAAAACCGATTTTTCTTCAATTGTGTCTTGTGTAGTACATAATATTTCCTTGCAATTGAGCAACTCTTGAACTAGTTCTTATGAGTCATTTGAACTAGTTATGAGAAGATGAATACGATTGATATGAAAGTACTCATATGGCTAACCATTGGTCAACCATATGTGAACCAACTAATGTACACATTTAGGTACGGTTACTCAAACCTAAATGAAATACATTTCATTTGTGTGTGTGAAAAGCTAAGTTTTGATCTAACGGTTGAAAGATATTAGCTTGGATAAATCGGGTTTTTCATCTAACGATGAATATTGAATGCTTTGTTACCAAGGTAACTTGGATTGCAAACCATGATTTGAAAACTATATAAGGAGACGTCTAGCAACTAGAAAAACTAATCCCCACACCTCCTGTGTGATACTAGTTGGTTTGCTAGAGTCGATTCTCCTTTAATCGTAGGTTTCTTATCGAGACCATGTCGATTAACGACTTAAAGACTTCACTGGGATTGTGAAGCCAGACAAAACTACTTCTCTTGTAGTTGAGCGATCTGATCTTGCCATTTTCTATCGTACGAGTTCAATTGAATAATTGGCTTGAGATTATATCTCCGATAGGGCAATATAAAAAGAAATCACAAATATCTTAATCTCATCGTTTGTGATTCCGCAATATCTAGTTTCGCTACCATACGATTTAGATTATTGTGAGGTTATCAATAATTCTAGGAAGTTCTTCAAGAATATAAGTTTGGGTTATTGATTGGTTCTTGTTCACCTTGATTTTATCAAAAGATAAAACAAAACTCGTAGGTTTATCTGTGGGAGATATATTTATCTATTATCGTATACTTTTCTGTGTGATACAGATTTGTTTATTCAAGTCTTCGACTTTGGTTCGTAGAAACTCTTGGTTGTGGGTGAGATCAGCTAAGGGAATCAAGTGCGTAGTATCCTGATGGGATCAGAGACATAAGGAGCGCAATTGTACCTTGAATTAGTGTGATATTGATTAGGGTTCAACTACAGTCCAGACCGAAGTTAGTTTGTAGTAGGCTAGTGTCTGTAGTGGCTTAATACAATGTGGTGTTCAATCTGGACTAGGTCCCGGGGTTTTTCAACATTTGCGGTTTCCGCATTAACAAAACTTCTGGTGTGTGTGTTATTTCTATTCCGCATTATATTTTTTTATATAATTGAAATATCACAGGTTGTGTGTTGTATCGATCAATTATGAAATCCAACCTTTGGTTGTTGATTGGAAATTGATTGATCCTTGGATATTGGTTTTTGATACAATCCAAATTTATTTGCTTGAGTATAGATCAAAACGAGAGATAAAGATATTAACTCCTTGATATACTTTTTATTAAGATTGAGTCTGAATGTTTAGTTGGTTCTCTTAAAAGTATATTAGAGTTAGTCCATATAGATTTCTAATCAAAATATCGGGTAAAGTTGTTAGACCCCCGCTTTTTCAATTGGTATCAGAGCAAGAAAACACTTTCAAGACCTCAAAAGTCTGTGTTTGTAGCGATCTGACTCTATGGACGAGGTGCTATCTCTATTAACGTACCACCAGTCTTCGATGACTCTAATTACTTATGGTGGAAAATTGCTATGCGATCTTTTCTTCAAGCGCGTGATTTTCAATCATGGGTGTATGTTTTTAATTGATATGATGCTCCCGTTGTAGCAGTAGGTAACGTTAATGTTCCAAAAAATATTGGCGAATACGATGTTGCTGAGATACTTGCTGCAAAGCAAAACTCCGATGGTTTGAATGCCATCACACATGCCATTACCCAAAATCTTCAGCACCATGTGTCAAATTGCACTAGGTCTAAAGATGCTTGGGATATTTTGGAAATCGTATTTGAAGGTAATACTAGTGAAAAGGAATCCAGGCTTCAAACCTAAATTCCTATTGGGAAAACATTCGTATGGCAGATGAAGATTCATTTGATGAGTTTAATCACAAAGTATCTGAAATTATTAACGCATCCTTTGCATTGGGTAAGACTATTCCTGAAAAGGACATTGTGATGAAAATTCTCAAATTATACGATTCTAAGAAGCATGCCATCATTGAGGGAAATAAGCTTGATAATCTCTCCAGAAATACGCTGGTTGGGAAGCTTAAGATCTTTGATCATGAACATTCATCCAAATATAAGGATGTTGCGTTCAAATCACTGAAAGACACAAAATTACTTGATAAAAGTAAAAATGTGTATATCTCTGAAGATGATCACTCTGAGACGGATGCACCAGATGAAGATGTTGACAAATCAGAACCTTTGGCCTAAAACCCTAGATTGGTTATGCACCTAGCCCCATCAATCTTGATAATCTAGTCACGCCAAGACCTATGCGCCCATGGCCATTTCTTGTATTGACATGCTACCCCAAAGTTTTCTAGGCCCCACATGCCAATCCAAAACCGCACCTAGCCCAAGCTAGTCACGCCATGCGCCCATGGCTACCCCTTGTCCCCACATGCCAAACCTTTTTTATGCCAAAACTGCACCTAGCCCAAGGAAAAGATAACATCCATCAATCACTAAAAAAGAGAAATCCCATGAAGGAATATGTGGAAGCGCTATTCAGCCATGGCTACCCCTTGGCCCCACATTCCAAGCCAAGCCAAACCTAGCCAAGATAGCAATAAGGAGAAGATATTGGTTAAGGGATAGTATCGTGCCATGCAAAACACACTTTGCCTTGGCCCTAGCCATGCTAGTCACGTCATACCAAGCCCAGATGAAGATGTTGACAAATCAGAACCTTTGGCCTAAAACCCTAGATTGGTTATGCACCTAGCCCCAGCTAGTCACGCCATGCGCCCATGGCTACCCCTTGGCCCCACATGCCAATCCAAAACCGCACCTAGCCCAAGCTAGTCACGCCATGCGCCCATGGCTACCCCTTGTCCCCACATGCCAAGCCAAAACTGCACCTAGCCCAAGCTAGTCACGCCATGCGCCCATGGCTACCCCTTGGCCCCACATTCCAAGCCAAGCCAAACCTAGCCAAGATAGCCGTGCCATGCAAAACACACTTTGCCTTGGCCCTAGCCATGCTAGTCACGTCATACCAAGCCAAGCGCCCTCACCTTGGTGCTAGCCACGCCATATGCACATGGAAAACCCTTGGCCCTACATGCCAAGCCAAGCCAAACCTAGCCAAGCTAACCGCGCCATGCCAAACACACTTTGCCTTGGACCTAGCCATGCTAGTCACGTCATACCAAGCCAAGGGCCCTCGCCTTGGCCCTAGCCATGTCATACGCCCATGGAAAACCCTTGGCCCCATATGCCAAGTGTAAACACACCCTAGTCGTGCCACCATGTTGGCCCTCACTAACGCATCTACCAAAACGAAGACGTGCAACGATCAACTGTTTCCCCTCCTCTCAAGATGAAAAATCTCGACCATCGAAGGTCACCAGGCTAGCAAGTTCCATGAGATAAATTTGCCAAGCCACAATAACGTGCTACATGTTTTCCAAAAACATTCGAGACATCAACACAAACTGGGGGATTTGGGTATTGGTTTGGCGGTTTACAGCGTGCGGCGTACACTACGCCCATCATAAGGAAGTGTCAAAAGGGTGAGGCGGTTAGTAAATGTGGGAAGTTATGTGTGAAACGTTCATGGGAAATAAAGTACATGCGTTAACAACTTTATGGGCATCAATTCCATAACGTTAACAGTTCCATGAAAATCAGTTTCATGCGTTAACCACTTTATGGACATCAATTCCATGCATACGGTTACCACCTCCTCCCATTTACTTCCCCACTCCTTAATGAGACCAGGGTGCGTTTTTACTCTGACTTGTATAAATAGGTCTTACCTATTTCCATTGAAAAACAAGTTCATACAGGAGATACAACACTCAGAAATACTTACTTGCTAGCTCACCTTATTAGCTCTCTCACTTTTATGATAACAAGTCGTAGTAACCCAACTACTCTTCCAGAATCAACTATTCTGGTCTCACCACTCTCCTTGCTTCCTTCACCAAAACCAACCCATTCTCCTCTACTTTGTGAACGAAGCAAGTCCAGAACGACCATTTCTTAGTTTAGGATGGACTTGTAAAGATTGATCTCTCGAACTTAAAGTACTCCCTTGAAGTATATTGTTTAGGGTTTAAATTGTTTCTTAACCGTGCACACTCGAAATTACCAAAATCAACAGAAACTATTTTCACCTATAAACAATTGGAGACCACAGCGGGAGGTTTGATCTTTTGGTTACAACGTCAATCTTCAACCAGCGATCTCATTCTTCTATTCGGACATCAAGATGGTAGAGGAAGGAGATCCACTCTGAATCAGCTACTCGATGGCTCGATTATCAGTCATGGCATGACAAGGGATGACTGGGGACTTCCCATAGGATCAAAAGCAAAATGACCCGCCTAAGGAGAAATGACTCAGTTATTAGGAAGCTTAGTAATGACCAGGGACTCTCTACAATCGCGGTGGTGCTTCACATGAAACTCGGTCTTACACCCGGAAGGTTCTCTATTCGTCATGAGATCTAAAAACCAAGTGAGTCATACCTAGACGAGATGCATGGTTTGCTTATTCAAGTTTTCATGGGAGTGATAAAACCCATATCCATGTTATGTTTCCCCCATGTCATCTACCAACACACGGTTCCATGGTTTTCCTGGGACGCCTGTGTCACTGTCAATCACAATCAAAAATAATCCTAAACAATTCAATTCTAAATATTTCATTCAAAAAAAAAATATGTATGTAGTTGCAGAATAACCTACAACTACACCCTCAATAGAATTAGTAAAAACTCAAGAAGTTCTTGATGATGAATAACAATTTTCTTATTAATGTTCTCAATTGATCACAAAGAAGTATCTAAATGGAATTAGAATAGTTACAACTTTCTCTATTCTCTTTCCTCAAATATTTTCTAACACTCACTAAAAGAACCTCTCGAATTTTACATTTGAACTCCTATTTATAGTAAAATTTATACAACTGTTCATGAGTTAAGAAGTATCGCAACTCATGCTCGCACAATTACTCCATCCTCGTAAAACTTCATATTTCTTTGCGCTTCTTCTATCATCGTATCATTTTATAACTATTTTCTCCTGATACTCGTGAACTATTATCTTGCGATATTCAGTACCTACATCTTGCCTCTTCTCATGTCAATTCTACGAAGAAGAAATGATCGTGAGAACATAACCGTTACTTAGTCTTTTGAAATTTTGACACGTCTTTTGTAACCGTTCTTTTTTAGTTATTCCCTTATATAACTCCTTCATACTCTCTTTCTTTTCTTCTTCTTATTTCCGCAATTCTATCTTTTACTCATACTCTCTATCACTATTTTCTCTGCAATTTTTTCTTCTACTGTATCTTCATGAGTTCTCCAAGGTAATTTCCCTCTATCTCTGCGTATTTCATTTGTTCTACTTTTTAATTTCTGTATGATTTGTTATCTGATTTTGGTTAATTTCAGCAAAATAACTTCTCAGATGAAATCTCAATTAAAGAATCCAAGCCTTAATCCACGAAGAAGAAAATCTGAGAATCAAAAGGTAGTTAAAATACTCTGTCTTCTTTCCTGAACAATATATTGTTGCCTCAGTTTTTAATCTACGTTTTGATTCGCAGGTTGACGAAAAACCAAATCCAAGCAAGAGATCTCGAATAACTAAACCTACACCATTAATTCCGATTGATGATTTCCTTCCTGAAGTTGATAAGGAATTTTCCTCTCCTCCTCGTGAAAATGCTTCTTCAAATACTCCTGCCTATACTCCATTACCTGCTTTTCAATCTCCTATCAATGTCAATTTATCAACACTTCTTCAAGACCAACCTTCTCAAAATATTTCTTCAACTTCTTCAATTGAAAAACAATCCTCGCAAAATATTCCTTCAACTTCTTCTTTAGAAAAACCTGTCTTATCCCCAAATCCTTTGAGTACTATTTCTCCAGACAATTTGCAGCTTGCTCTTATTCCTTCAAATTCTTCTCATCTTCCTCAAGAAATTCGAGATGGAATTTATTCAACTTTCCGAATGTTATCTGAGGTTTTGACCAATACTGCGAAATCTACTAATGTTCGTTCGCAATATGAATTTTGCGAAGTTCTGAATAATTTCGTCAATCCAGACATTTCTTCTTCACGTCAATCCTTGGAAAAAGAAATTGAATTACTTCGCCATTCTTTGAAAGCTTCTCAAGAAAAATGCGAGGATCTTCGTAAAGAAAATCATCATCTTCAGAATAATTCTACGATCGTGCGATTCTTCGCAAAAGAAATGATGAACTGAAAGGTATGATTACTATCCTCATATTTTCTCTTTTATTTATTTATATTCTTCCTATGCTTGAAACATCCATTAAAGCCCATTCCCCTTTATAGAATCCATCCAGAAATGTAGAAGATTGGTACTTCACCATGAATTAGATGCAATAGAATATCGAACCAAGCATGAAAGCCTCTCAAACCAATTCTCCCATTTATCTGATCTTTACTCGTGTGCTCTTGACAACTCTGATGATCTTTTTCAAGAGAATACTCAATTAATATATGATCGAAATTTTTTGAATGATGACATATCTCAACTTTTTTCTTCCTTAACCAAAGCTAATTTGAGAATAGAAACCTTATTAGAAGAGAACAAAACCTTATCAGAAGAGAAATGTTCGTTTTTGAATACAATGATTGTTTCTTCGCAAGAATTAAAGACTCTTCAGAATAAATGTTGCGATCAAGAAAATATTCTTTCTTTGTTGAAAGGTGAACTTGAGGAATTAAAGAAGTCTTCAGATGCTGAAAGAAATTCTTTTGTTGTTGAGAAGAATTCCCTTATTAATAAGAATATAGTCTTGTGTGCTAAGAAGAATCAACTTGAAGAAGATTACTCATCATTAAAAAGTCTTAATGCCAAACTTGCGAAGGATAAAAATTTTCTCCTTTCTAAAGATCAAAAGCTTCAATCTCGACTTAAAGGATTAGTTGGTGATGGTTTTGATAATGCGATGAATCAGATGAAGAACTGTTGTCTATCTTTAACTCAATCTCTTACTTCGCAAAGAGAAGGTAGTCATTAAAATTTGACTGCCTCTGGTACATCTTTAAATTTCATTATATTCGCAAATTTTATTCTTTGAACTTTGTTTTATTTGCAGAATCTGAGAATAACCTTCGTAATGCAAAAGATGGATTAGAAGCCTCCTGTTCTGAGCTTCGTAAGAAGAATGCCTTGCTTTCTACCCGCTTAATCAACTCTCGTGATCGTGCTACTCGGAGATTCAACTATCTTGCTTATTCCAAGGATATCGAAGATACCAATCATCAAAAGGCTATACTTCGTGAAAGTCACCTGAAAGCTCAATTTTTTGCGAATAACATTCTCTTATCAAGAGGCTTGCCTCCTGTAAAGATTACTCCTCTGAAGATATCTGACGATGAAGTTGCTCGTGAGCCTGATAGTGATTTCGATCATGAGATTGATGATGAAGATCTTGATGATGAGGAAGAATCTATTCCTCAAGGAGATGTCCCTGCTGCATATTCTTCCAAGGATGATATCTCGCAAAAGTCGAAGGCTACTAATGACTCCTCTGATCTTAAAGATCCAACACAGAGTGTTGATGAAGCATGATAATATTCCTTGTTCAATTTATCATTGGATCTCCTTTCTTTCTTTCTTCTGAATTCCTTCCCTTTATTACCGTTGGTTTCCTTTTTTTGCGAACAATTCTATTTTTTGAGAAGTACATTTGATATTTTACGAAGATAATCTATCCTTTCTTTTTGATATTTTGCGAAGATAATTTAACCTTACTTTGACTAAATTTGCCCTTTTTGATCATGTGAAGAGAAATAATATATAACTCACAGATAAAGCTTAGTATATCCTTTTCCCCTTATTATTTCTCTTTAAATGATTAAACATTGTTTGAAGTATTAAAATATCTGCCTCAGTTTATCTTGCGAAGTTTCAACCTTTTTAGAAGTATTAGAAGTACCAAATCCATCAAATGAAGAGATATAAGAAGTATTAGAAGTATTCAATCTACCAAATGAATTATTAGAAATACACAATTCCCTTTTTCGTATTAGAAGTACTTGATCCCCCAAATGAAGAGATATAAAAAGTATTAGAAGTATTCAATTCATCAAATGAAGAAATATAAGAAGTATTCGATCGAAGTATAATGATTATTTAACTTTCACCAAATGAAATATCCATTAAAGAAGTATAATTAATATGAGATATTCTTGAAGAATTATAAGAAGTATTCAATCTTTTTGTGAAATATTCAATATATGGAAAAGTATAAGAAGTATGTAATTCTCGTAAACTTTTACGAATATAAACTTATCTGTATTTGATTGTTATCAAAATTGCATCTTTTGTTAAGTCTTCATTAAAATTCTTCAATAATGTTGTCCTTTTTTCCTAGGACTTCTCGTAAAATTCTTCAATGATATTGCCAGAGCTATCTTCTCTTCAAAATATCTTGATGTATATTCTTGTAAAATTTCTTCAATGATATTGATGTAATAAATTTCATTAATTTCTGTGGTCTTATCATGCCTTCCTAAGTAAAGGTATTATTTTGCCACCTCTTTTGTATTGATTATTTGCGATAATATGACAAGTCTGAACATTCTTGCGAACATACAACCTCGTGACATTATCGTCGTGTGATGAAATCGCATGACGTTCTTACACTTTCATGCAAAAACCCATTGATCTCATCTTAACTTCTTTGTATAGTATTTTAGCCTCTTCAGGAATTGTTGCGACAATATGACAGGCCTAAATATTCTTGCGAACATGAAGCCCCATGACATTGCCGTCTTGCTATGAAATCGCAGGACGTCTCTACACTTTCATGTAGCGACCCATTGATCTCATCTTAACTTTATTATGTTCTGCGAGTTCTTTATTCTTTTCTTTCTTTCTTTCTTTCTTTCTTTCTTTTTTTTTTTTTTTAGAAGGCTCGCAGAACTTCATTTGTTGCACAAATATGACAAGCCTTTATGTTTTCGCAAACAAGAAGCCTCGTGACATTTGCGTCTTATAGCACTTATCAGCTCCCTAATGGAGGGTGCTGCCCTTTATCTTCCCCCTGATTGCCCCTTCAAGGAAGCGTACATTGACCATACAAGGTTATCTCTTCCCATCCGGTTCTGCCAACAACCAGCTTTTGATCGCAACCTCTTATCCTTTTTGCCTATAGGGCTTATAGTTACGAGGTTGCACCCTATGGGGTATCTTTGGGCCAAGTGCATCATTTGCCAAGACTTGTCAAAAATGGCAGATGTGGTTCAACCTCACCCGGCACTCTTGACTCAACCGTGTACCTCGGCGCCTTGATCGTTTTCTGCACTTCTTGGGAAAGACAGTATGCCTTAGTCACCCAGCCTAAATCTTCTTACACCGCATTTTATATTGCGTAATGTCGTTAGATTAGGTGAGAATCCAAGGTGTCTAACCTGGATAGGTACCCCATTATTGGGTTGTACCCAAAAATTTTTACCATGTACTAAGGGCCCTTGGTGGTGTTCCGGTTACCCTTAGCCACGTTATAGGTACCCCCTTAAATGACGTACTTTAGGACTTTGCCTCTTACGAATTATAGCTTCGCGAAATAGGGTGTACGCCACAAAGGTTTGCCTGTATAAAATTTTCTGCGGCTCTCTTTCTTTTTTGGAGGATGATCACAGATTGCGGTCTTTTATTCGCAAATTAATGAAATTTTAATTGGAATATAAATTTTGAAAATTCGTAACTTTTCCCAATTTCCTGCGAGCAAACAATATTCGTAAAAATTTTCATGAGTTTTATGGGTAATACCTTTTCAAATATAGTCTGTTCCAAGGTCTACCGAGCCTCAAACCCATGTCTCTCCCTTCTGGATCCATCAGCCGATAAGCTCCGCTTCCTACAACTTCTTTAATAACATATGGTCCATCCCATTTTGGTGCTAATTTCCCTCCATTTTCTTTTTGATATCGAGGTGTTTCTCGCATGACCAAATCACCTGGTTTATATTCACGTTCAATGACTCTCTTGTTGTATTCTCGAGCTAATCTTTCTTGATAAATCCTCATATGGTGCAACACCTTTTCTCTTTTTTCTTCCAAATCATCCAATTCTCGTAATATTACTCCATCACTTAAATTTCTTTCCCAAGCTTCTTTCTTTGTTGTTGGAATTACAACCTCTGTGGGTAATACTGCTTCTACTCCATATGTTAGACAATAAGGAGACATTCCAGTTGCTTCTCTTCTAGTTGTATTGTATGCCCAAAATGCGCTAGGTACTTGCTCGCACCACCCTTTGAGATGTCCTTCTAATTTCTTTTTGATTGTATCTGCGATTGTTTTATTTGTTGCTTCAGCTTGTCCATTAGCTTGTGGATATAACGGGGTTGACTTCCCACATTTTATTCTAAAAGCACTGAGTAACATCTCTATATTCTTCCCCTCAAATTGTTTCCCATTATCGATACTAGTTGTACTGGAACCCCGTACCTGCAAATGAGGTTCTCAAATATAAACGTAAAAACATCTTTATCACGAATATGTTGTACTGATTTTACTTATGCGAGCTTCGTGAAATAATCTGTTGCAAATATCAAGTATCGCCTTTGTCCAGATCCAGGTATAAATGCTCCAACAATATCCAACCCCCATTTACCAAAAGGCCAGCAGCTTGTTGAAGAAGTTAATGTAGCCCCTGGTGCATGAATTCTTTTACCATGTCGTTGGCATTCCTTGCATCTTCGTACGAACAATTTTGCGTCTGTATGCATATAAGGCCATTAGTATCCTTGTATCTTTGCTCTATATGCTAGAGATCTTCCCCCACTATGATTGCCAGCTTCTCCTCCATGTAACATCTTCAATATCTTTTCTCCTTCTTCGCGAGTTAAACACCTGAGAGGTGGTCCACTAAAAGATTTCCTGTATAAAATTCCTTCTCGCAACTCATAGTTGGTTGCACGACTATTTAGTTTATGTGCTTCTAGTCTTTTCCTGGATGTTTCTCCTGTTGCGAGGTATTCATGAATTTCTTTTCTCCAATCTGCGATGTTGTTTGATAATTCTCTTTCTACTTCAATCGCAACAGCTTCTTCAATTTCTTTCTCTTTGTCCACTGATGGGTTTTGAATTGTTTGTATTTGGATATTTCTTGTATTTGGATTTGTCATCATGCTTGGAATAAATGCAAAAGCATCTGCGAGACGGTTATATTTTCTTGATATATGTCTCCATTTTAATTTTGGTATCTTCGCAGATAATTCCTCAACGAGTTTCTTGTATTTCTTCAAAGAAGATTCATTTGTGGTATATTCCCCTTTAATTTGACAAATCACTAATTGCGAATCACTTGTTATCCTTATACTTTCAAGCTTCTTTTCCATTGCGATCTTTAATGCATGCACTACAGCTTCGTACTCTGTTTCGTTGTTCGTGGATGCAAATTCTATTCTGAATGAGAATGCTGTTCTTTCTCCTTCTGGTGAAATCAACACGACTCCAATCCCATTTCCCTCACTATTGGATGATCCATCCACCAAAATTTCCCATCTATCAGGCTCTGTTAACAAGTCTTTTGGATTTCCAAATTCTTCTTCAACATCCATCATTTCCTCTACTGCTTCATCTTCTTCCAAAGGAAATTCTGCCAAAAAATCTGCGACAACTTGTGATTTTTTGCGATGACAACACTTCGTATTTTATCTTGTAATGGTTTACTTGTGCATTCCACCTTTCTATTCTTCCTGACCTTTTTGTGTTTTTCATGACTGATTCAATTGGGACTTTGGTTACCACTTTTATTACATGTGCTTGAAAGTATATTCGCAACTTGAATGATGCATAAACCAAGGCTAAGATTAACTTCTCCATTTTAGAATAGTTCTTTTCTGCTGCATTAAAGGTTTTACTAATGTAGTAAATGGGCCTTTCTACTCCTGCGTCTGCTCGTAACAGAACTGCACTTAGAGCATATGGAGTTGTTGCGAGGTATACCAATAATTCTTCGTTTTTCTCTGGTTTCTGTAGTATAGATGTATTTGCGAGGTATTCTTTGATTCCTTGAAAAGCTTTTTCACATTCATCAGTCCATTTGAATTTTGCTCCCTTCTTAAGTATGTTGAAAAAATGCTTGCATTTATCTGACATTCGCGAAATAAATCTCCCAAGTGAAGCCAAGAGTCCATTTAGTTTTTGTACTTATTTTACCGTTGCAGGTGTTGGCATGTCACGAACTGCTTGGACTTTTTCTGGATCAACTTGTATTCCCTCCTTCGATACTATGTATCCCAAGAACTTTCCAGATGAAACCCCAATTATACATTTCTCTGGATTTAATTTGATGTTGAACTTTCTCATTTTCTCAAATATTTCCTTCAAATCTTGCACATGGTCTTTAGCTTCCTTGCTTTTTATCAACATATCATCTACATATACCTCCAAAGTTTTATGTATCCACTTCGCGAACACTTTTTCAACCATACGTTGATATGTAGCACCCGCATTCCGCAAACCAAATGGCATCTTCACATAACAATACAAACCCCTTGGAGCAAAAAAGGCAAAAGATGTTCTTGATCTTCTTCTGCGAGTGATATTTGATTATACCCTTTATATCCATCAAGTGAAGTGACTCTATCATGACCTGCAGCTGATTCCACCATTTGTGGTATATATGGTAATGGAAAACTATCTTTGGGACATGCCTTGTTTAGATCAGTGAAATCTATGCAAATTCTTATTCCTTTATTCTTCTTCGGAACAATGACCATATTCGCAATCCATTCTGGATATTTTGCTTCCCTTATAATCCCTGCATCCAACATCTTTTGTAATTCTTCTTCTATCTGTACATGATAATTTTGTGATATCTTCCTTATTCTTTGTTTGAATGGTCTTACATTTTTATCTATATTCAATCTATGACATGCCACTGATGGATCAATTCCTGGTATCTCATCTATACTTCCTGCGAAGATATCTTTATATTCTCGCAAAAGATCAGTAGTCCTATTTTCTTCTTCTTCATCCATCTTAGTTCCAATTCGTAAGAATAAAGGCTCTTCTTTACTTCCAATATTTATTTCTTTGGTTGGTTTAGCTGCAACATAGCTTGGACTTTGCTCCCCCATAGGTGTTGGTTCTTTAATTATTTTTGCTGGTTCCCCTTCTTTTTCTGGAATTTCATTTGGTATACCTCTCCCTTCCTTTGTTCTTATTGTATACACTCGGAATTCTTCTTCTTTTCTTGTTTCCTTCGCAAGTTTCCTATGAAGCTGTTTCTTTCTTGCTCTTCCTCCGCATTGTGTTACTTCAATTTGATAACAAAATTTTGCACTATCCAGATCTCCTTTTATTTCTTGAATTCCATTTGGTGTAGGAAATTTGATTTTTTGATGTAATGTTGAAGCAACAGCTTTGATCGCATGAATCCATGGCCTTCCTATCAGCATGTTATATGGAGATTCCATATCTATCACACACAAGATTACATGCATTTCGATTTCTCCTAGTAATACCCGCATCACGATTTCTCCTTTAGATTTTGTTGTAGATTTCCCTAATCCATGAATAAGATACTTTGAATTTATGATTTCTTCATCTCTAATTCCCATCCCCTTAAGTGCATGATAGAATATAATATTAACAGAACTCCCTGTATCAACCAAAATTCGGTTTAATTTCCATTTTTCTTTAGCTTTCTTATCTTCTAGCATGATTGGCAATGTGATCACCAATGGTGAAGTGTGGTTCAAGTCTTCATTTGGAATTTCTGCTACTGAAAATGTGATTTTCTGCTTTTCCCATTCTTCTAAAGTTGTCATCTTTTCTTCCTCCATGATCTTTCTTCCTCTACAATCTCGCTTGTATATTTTTCCCTTCATATTACTATGAAATTCCTCAATCATTGTCTCTGTGATCATATTACATTCTTCTTTTTTGCCATCTCCATCTACTGACTTCATTTGATCTTCAAATTTTCCACAATTCCCTCAAATTTAGGCTACCACAATTCTCAAGTCCCTGTTTCTAGCGCCAATTATGTAGTTGCAGAATAACCTACAACTACACCCTCAATAGAATTAGTAAAAACTCAAGAAGTTCTTGATGATGAATAACAATTTTCTTATTAATGTTCTCAATTGATCACAAAGAAGTATCTAAATGGAATTAGAATAGTTACAACTTTCTCTATTCTCTTTCCTCAAATATTTTCTAACACTCACTAAAAGAACCTCTCGAATTTTACATTTGAACTCCTATTTATAGTAAAATTTATACAGTTGTTCATGAGTTACGAAGTATCGCAACTCATGCTCGCACAATTACTCCATCCTCGTAAAACTTCATATTTCTCCGCGCTTCTTCTATCATCGTATCATTTTATAACTATTTTCTCCTGATACTCGTGAACTATTATCTTGCGATATTCAGTACCTACAATGTAATCCAAAACCGTCAAGGTAGCATTTATCTATTAACCCGAGAAAACCAGAAAAATCAAAAAACAAAAACCAGGCGCCTCATTTTCCTTTCAAAAAAATAAAAAACCATAAAGATAAGAGGTCCGAAAGACAGATATACATTCAAGGAAAGTTTTCAAACAACGGCTTGCTCTTCTTGGAAAAGGCCTCCTTTGTACTCTGGAGAGCTGCCCTTTTCAATTTCAATTGTCGGCACAATTTCTTGAATTTTTCTTCCTGCTTCTTCACCATGTCTGCGGATGGACCTTCGACTGTTTCGACCAACAACCTTTCAACATCAGAGAGACCTTCAACGAACTAAGGAACGTTGAATTCGAAGCCCATGCATATGTCACGATGGAACTTCCAGCTCGAGATTACATCCTCAAAAACTGTATGACCAGTAACGTTGCACATCTCATCAATCGAAGACAAGGCCTCCTCCACACGCTTGACCAACTCATGACGACTAGTGATCTTCTTAGCCGTGGCAATGTGACTGTAGATTTCCCAAATTTTGGTGTACAATGTCGTATGTTTGGATGGCACGCTAAATCCACCAATCAACACATGACCTGGGAAAGAGGACAGATACGGAGGATTGAAGGTGGCACCTGCAACTGAATCAGCAACTGGCAGGAGATACCTAACTACAATTTCACCCCCCGAAGTGCTCTCCTCCACCTGAGTCTCGGCGACGCCCTCGGGACGATAATTCTCTATGTCCAAATTGCCAGCTAGTGCAGTTTCCGCAGTAGGAAGTACGGTTACGTCTTCGCTCTGATGGTCTTCCACTTCAAGATCATCCCCAGGAACGGTTTCCTCTTAAAAATCAAGATTTAGTTTTACTGCAAAAAAAAAACAAAAAAAAAACGTGGAGAAGACTCACTGATTCACTTTCAGACTGACTAGAGGAAGACTCATCACTGTTGTCAGAAGAACTACTCTCACCATCACCAGACTCAGAACTTTCATCCTTATCGGATTTTTCATCACTATGGATAGGCTCGACAACACTACTCTCTGTCTTGAAAAATGATACTTTTTGACTGCTCGCAAATTTGGCAAAGGCGTTCGTACTACTGAGACCCTGGACAGAATACAAGAATGCATTCTCAAAAAAGGAACAAAGATATAGACGTTCCAAGATAAAATCAAGAGGAGAGCCGTACATACCCGCATATTGGATGAACTAAAAGTTGGCAGAACTGTGGGGTCTGAATGGAAGCCGCCCGCACGATCTTTAGATCTTCGTTCCTTAACCTGAGGACTATCTAAATTTGGAATAACGGATTTTCGCTTGGGACCCCTCAGTAGTGGATGTTCCGCTAAAACCGTAGGAGAATTCTTATCCTGACGGTTTTCTATCACATCATTCACGAATCCATGAATAACAAGAAACTCATCTTGCCAAGATATGTTATATTTGGAAGTTGTTGATGGATGCCGTTCCGCGAGCAGGAAAGGGAGAATTTTACCGGACATGAAAGCACTAGCATCAAGAACAGTCGACAACGGGACTTCAGGAACTACCGGCTGACGAACGAGTGGGATCCCCTAGTCAAAACCCATATGCCGAGCCTCTCTATCGATGTTATAAGATATTGCTTTGCAAGGTCCTCGGAAGAAAGACGGCACATGACCAAGAGTGCAGCTACGCATGAACACCATCTCTCCAACACCCATGCTCTCCTCATCAGAAGACAAAGACATATTCGGAGCAGGACCAAAGGTACTAATCTGAGTTATGGACGCATGCACTGGAGCCCATGGATGAAAATTAACCGCATACGAGTTGTCAAGAAACTTAATCAGTTTCGGACCAGCTTTTCGGCGCCTGTTCGACCAACGCAATATTCTAGAGCCACCCCAAGACTCAGGAAGTATAGCCAATGGTTTCTGGGCATACTTCTCGAAATGCTCCCACAACCATGCCTGGAGAAAGGCATCAAGAACATACGAATCCACCTTCATATGACCATTCGAGGCGCGCATGTCCGAAACCAGTTGGTCCAGTTGTGCATATAGGGAACCAAGAAATAAACCACCGAGGGGGAGAACGACACCTTTTGCAAATTTTATGGCAAAACATGATAAGTCCATGTCTTATCTCTTTCTTGCCCGAGTCGTCATCAAAAATATCTCTGGATAGCCAAAGAGCCAAGAACGCTGCAACATGAAGCGTACTATTCTTCTGGTTTGGATCTAACACGTCAGTAAACCACTGGCACACCCACTAGTCATAGAAGCACTTTGTCTCATTCTCTTTCGGAACGAACCCATTTTATTTCGCAACTAGAGCGGCATGTATTTCTTCTTCATCAACGGAAAACTTGACATCAAGGTTTCCAACTATGGAAAGATTCAGCAGTACATCCACACTTTCCAAAGAAATGGTCATTTCACCCCACTTGCATATGGCCGTATGGGTGTTCGGACACCATCTGGAAACAAAAGAAACCAACCCTGGAATGTATTTCCTAATATGAAGCATTATAGAAGCCGCAACAATGCCGACAATCTGCGCCCTGGTCAAATTGGTCTTTACAGGTTCCTGGTCCATCATAAATCGCGTTCATTTCTCAAAGGAACGCAACGGACTTGCAGGGATTTTAAAATCGATAGAAGAGGCACGATATTCTTTCCTCTGAAGTCAAAACCTTATTACGCCTCCTGGCCGAACCGACCGATCCTCTCATTCGCTTTCCGAGCCAGTCAGAAGAATCGACACATAGATGGGATGGTTTCTCCTAACCGTGTCCGACGTGGTGAATAATTCTTCATATACGTTTGGTTTGGAATTGCAAACGTCTAACGAAGATATTCTCAAACAACTACAATGGAGCAATGCGAAGGGATATTATTACAAAAAGAGCACGAAAATTATTTTCATCCAAGACGCAAGCCAATTTGTTTCAAGGCCGTACCCTATGGCATAAAGTTCTTGTCCAACCGAGGAGGAGTGACCCACCAGGGAAACCATACACATGGCCACACCAAAACGAGGAGCAAAACCTAAAAAAATAGGTTTTTGTGAGAGGACAAGGTGATTACTATCACGTGCCTACCTTGCACAGTGAGTAGGGGCGGTCAATATTACTATGGTATCCATGCTTAAGTGTTACGACAAGCTCGCCAACATCTCTACAAGGTCATGAAAAGGTACGCCTACAACTAGGGTTTACACCAGCAAAAAACAAAACGAGTTAAAAAGAAGTGTTAGAAGGCATACCTGGGATTCGCTCGTCCGCTCTGCTTTACTGCTGTCACAGGGATGGGAGGAATAAATAAATGTGAAACAAAAGAGAATCCGTCCCTCCTTTTATATATACATGGTACGTGGGAGTTTGAACAAAGAAAGGATTTCCTATTTTGAGCCAAGAAGAGAAAAGAGGAAACCGGTCCCGAAAATACCAATTTCCATGTCCAAGATCACTCACGCCATATCACGGCCCCATCGCACCATACCACGGCCCCACCACGCCTAGCCACCCATGCATGCCATCGCCGCATCACTAGCCAAGACCTCACTCCATAATCGCGGCCCCACTACGCCAAGTCGCTCATGTATGCCATTACCGCGGCCAGGACCACGCCACCCCTTGGCCCCTCGAGCCAAGCTGTCCACTTGCATTGCCTCCCAAGACTGCGCCCCCTTTACATTGGAGATGTACGACCAGACCAAGATGGTAACTTTCGTCTCACCACTCCACAGTTTTCATTCCCAGTACAGCTTACGCAGGGCCGCCAACACGGGAAGCCAAAACTCTCTTTACCACTCAAAAAGGTTAGTCGGATTCTACTGACCATCTTTGTAATGATTTACACCTCGATTCCGTCCTTGTCTGTCACCATCATATGCTAACCTCACAACAAGGCACCTGTTCCGAGCTAAGAATCGGACTTAATGTTGATGGTGGTTTTTAGCTTAGGGTTAAAATCATAAAACACTAAACCCTAGCAGAAAGTAATGTCACAACATTTAAAGCAACAAGCATTTACTAAGCGCATTTACAACGAAACCTTTAATGTGTCTCTAAAATAATTACTGGGGTATATTTTTCAAATTAGGGTTACGACGAGCCAAATCCTAATTCCCACGTGTGACAATGGCAAATCATGTCAGCCACACCAACCGCGCCAAAGCATGCCAACCATGCTAGCCGCACCTCTGTGCCAATGACAAATCATGCCAGCCACACCAACCGCGCCAAAGCATGCCAACCATGCTAGCCGCACCTCTGTGCCAATGGAAAATCATGCCAGCCACCCCAACCGCGCCAAAGCATGCCAACCATGCTAGCCGCACCTCTGTGCCGATGGAAAATTATGCCAGACACCCCAACCGCGCCAAAGCATGCCAACCATGCTAGGCGCACCTATGTGCCAATGGAAAATCATGCCATACATGCCGACCGCGCCATGCCAAACACGTCTCACCATGTCCCCTCATGCCGCGCCACCATGCTGGCCTTCCCCACGCGGCTACCAAAGTGAAGGCGTGCAACAATCAACGGTTTCCCTTCAATCCCAGGAGCAAATCCTGGCCGTCTAAAGTCCCCTCACAACCTTTGGCCCAAAACCCTAGCTTGGTCACGCACCTATCCCAAGCTAGTCACGCCATGCGCCCATGGCTACCCCTTGGCCCCACATTCCAAGCCAAAACCGCACCTAGCCCAAGCTAGTCACTCCATGCGCCCATGGATACTCCTTAGCCCCACATGCCATGCCAAACCAAATCTAGCCCAAGCTAGTCACGTCATACCAAGCCAAGCGCCCTCGCCTTGGCCATAGTGTAGATGGGGAAAAACGATTTGCTGGTTTTTGCGGAATTGAGGACGACCGTGTGGAGGAGATTCCTTGAACCGAGCGAAATGTTCAACCTCACACAGATGCACCGCTATGAAGGGGGTGCTTTAAGTTCGAGAGACCAATCTGTAGTACTCCGGCCTAAACCAAGACAATGGTCGTTCCAGAGTAAATTCGGTCATAAGAGAGGATAGGTTGATCTGTAGGAGGGAAGCTGAGAAATGTGTGAGATCAATGATGATCTGAGATTGTAGGTGTGTTATGAATTCAGCATGAGATGCTCTGAATGATTGAATCTTGCCTGATTGAGAGTAATTTCTATTAGTTCGTGTAGACAAAAGAGTGTTTGTATGAACTTTGGTGAGAAATTGCTCGTTCAGACGATTGTTGTTCGAATGTTTGAAAACTCTTCGAATGTCGTTATTTCAATCAGGATTCAGAGACATTATATAATGCTGGAGATGAAAACACCATGATCCCATGAAGTGTGATAGTTTGCTGGAATCAAAGAGTGGGGAAGTGGGAAATCGTGTTAAACCAATTACTCATCGTGCGGAGACTTGGTTAATTTTCCACCCACTACTTTGCTGATTCCTTCAACTGATTGCACGACTTGCTCACATTCCATCGTGTGCTTGAAAATACGTGTCGTAGACCGCCAGACCAAAACCCTAGTTGATATCCACCCAAGTGACACGATTGATATCTCGTGGTTAATTTATTCAGTTGTTGATTTCATGACTTCGTGGGACAATGAGTCCATGTATTTGCTGAGTTAAACATGATTTTGTGAAATGTTATGCAACTCATGAATTGAACGCGTCTGCTGAGATAGTGATAGGATCCTCATGTTGAGGAGAGAAAGTATTTCTCGATAATTTATTTAATACTGATAGTTCCAATATTCGTTGATTTAAGTAAATATTGCTCATCTGAGCAAGTGTTGCTCGTCTGATGAATTATTGGTAGCGTGACCAAAATAAAATATTAATTAAAGCGCTGGTAGTTGAACCGAGCATAATTAATAAGAATATTGATCATGAGATCATTGCAAAATTATTAGTATTTGAATCTGGAATCATGATCCTAGGATTCATAAACCCTAATTTGATCAATTGATGACCAATTGATGGTTTATTTGAAAATTAACCATGGAATGAAGGAGAACCGGCTTCATGGGACCTTGGATCGACCATGAAATTCTCTTATGCTCACGTGAGCAAAAACCAATACCTCTTTGAAGAGTTGGTGAGTTTATGAAAGAATGATTAAATGCTGGTTTAATCATTTACTGAATTACTGTTGGGTTCAGCATTAGGTGATAAAACCTAATTAATTATGAAAAAGTGAGGGACCAACCAAGGGGTCATGAAACCGTCCCTGGGTGGTCACGGGATCAAATGATGATCGCTTCGTCAAATTCTGAAATTATTCGGAGAGTTTTGGACCTAATACGTGCAATTGTGCAAATTAGGTCAAATTGTGAAAACACGTGGGAATGGCTCATTGCGAACCAAAAATCCAACCCTGGTCGGTCAAGGTAACATGCTTTCATCGTTAAGACGTCCGTGTCTTAGTCCTGAGAATTTTGATATTTTCTGGTGCACATTTGAGCGACCATTTGAGAAAATATGACAAAATTAGGGTTTTTTGATAAAACCTTCAAAACTTCATCGGATGAAGGAAAATAATGAAAAAGTGAAGGAATTATGAAGAGGTGAGGGACCGACCAAGGGGTCATGAAAATGGCTCTGGGTGGTCACGGGATCAAATATTAATCGTTCGAGCAATACCCAGATTGGTTGAAATCCTAGTTAGCGCTCTTTAGTAGAATCGGATTCTCATACATATTCGGATTTTGATGGTCCGCCCCTCCATTCTGTACGGAAAAGAATTTCCTATCTCCCAACGCGGAAATATTTAGGTTTTAAGCTCGTTCGGGAAGTGAAAACAGCCCGAGAGTAAAACTTAGGAAAAATTCAAGGGGCCAGTCCCATAGTATTTTTCCTAATATGATAAAACGAAGGAGTTTTGCTAAAATTAAAGAGTTTTGTTGAAATCAAGGAGTTTCCATGAGATGAAGGAAACATAAAAATTAATAATAAATAAAATAGGGACGTGTGGGACCGGCTTGGAGTATGGTTGGCCGGCCAGAGCCCGGTCCCGTGCGTTTTCCCTATTTTATGCATTATTTCATGATTTGAAGGAATTTTCATAAATTTGAAGGAAATATCATGAAATCAAGGAATTTTCATAGGATTATGAAAATATAAAAAATATGCTAATAAAAGCGGGACGTGTGAGCCATCTAGGGTTTGGCCGACCGGCCATGGCCCATGCACACGGGTTTCCCTAATTAGTATTTTCATGGGACCAAGGAAATATCATGAGATTAAGGAGTTTTCATGAAATTAGGAAAATAATAATAAAATAACGAGGAACCATGGGGTGTGGGGTCGGCTGGGACCAAGGCATGGCCGGTTGGCCAATGGTCACGCCCCATCACGTTTTCCCTAATTTTTTATTATTTCCTCCGTGTGAAGGAAGCACCATGGAATTGAGGAGTTTCCTCAAAACAAAGGATATTCGTTCAAATGAAAGGTTTTCATAAACTCGGAGAAAACAACAAAAATATGATAAAAATATTAAACTGGCGTGGGATTGACCACGGCACGGTCGGCCGGTCAGTGGGTCCATGCTCCCAGCGCCTTGGTCAATTTTTATTTATTTGTTATTTTTCATCCTATTTTGTATAGGTTTATCGTTTCATCGTATTTTGAAATACTCGTTCGTGCGGTGGTTGTTAATGTAACATTGTTGAATACACTTGCACTATTTGAAATGGGGCTTACTCAGAAGGTAGCTCTGATGCCCGTGCGGCGCATATTTATTACTATTCCATGGATTTATGCTGGGAAGAACCATGGTTTGCGTAATGAAATATCTGCGAAAATATTTAAATATTTTCAGAAATTCTGCGGATGAATCCAAGAATTTAAGTTTGAGACAGGGCTTGCTCAAGAGGTAGCCCTGATGCCCGTGCGTCCAATATTTATTACTAATCCATGGACTTCTGCTGGGAAGAACCATGGTTTGCGTAATAAAATATCTGCGAAAATATTTGAATATTTTCAGAAATTCTGCGGATGAATCCAAGAATTTAATTTTGAGACAGGGCTTGCTCAGGCGGTAGCCCTGATGCCTGTGCGTCCAATATTTATTACTAATCCATGGACTTCTGTTGGGAAGAACCATGGTTTGCGTAATGAAATATCTGCGAAAATATTTGAATATTTTCAGAAATTCTGCGGATGAATCCAAGAATTTAAGTTTGAGACAGGGATTGCTCAGGCGGTAGCCCTGATGCCCGTGCATCCAATATTTATTACTAATCCATGGATTTATGCTGGGAAGAACCATGGTTTGCGTAATGAAATATCTGCGAAAATATTTGAATATTTTCAGAAATTCTGCAGATGAATCCAATAATTTAGGAATAATTAATTTAAGACTTTATACTAGCAGAGCAAGCCGTTTGGGAGTTGTTCATCCCGTGATAGAAATAATTACTGAAGTGCTCAGTACTCATGAGATATGTCGTTGTCCAGATGTGAGACTATATATCTATATGCACTCTGAGAGAAAGTATTCTCCATCAGAGGATTCGATGAGAGACCCGTGCCTCAATTTTCGCATCTGATTGTTGGATCAGAAGTTCGTATAATTATGGGTTTACGATTTTAGCCTTTGTCGAAAATCCACCATTTGCACCTAACCATGCCGTACGCCCATGGAAAACCCTTGTCCCCACATGCCAAGCCAAACCAAACCTAGACAAGCTAGTCGCGCCATGCCAAACACACTTTGCCTTGGCCCTAGCCATGCTAGTCACGTCATACCAAGCCAAGCTCCATCGCCTTGGCCCTAGATGTGCCATACGCCCATGGAAAACCCTTGGCCCATCATGCCAAGTCTAAACACACCCTAGCCGTGCCACCCTGTTGGCCCTCACTAACGCGGCTACCAAAATAAAGGCGTGAAATGATCAATGGTTCCCCCTCCTCTCAAGGTGCAAAATCTCGACCGTCGAAGGTCACCAGGATAGCAAGTTCCCCGAGATCAACTTGCCAAGCCACAACAACGTGCTACATGTTTTCCAAAAACATTCGAGACATCAACACAAACTGGGGGATCCTCTTTGGGTATTGGTTAGGCGGTTTATAGCGTGCGGCGTACACTACGCCCATCATAAAGAAGTGTCAAAAGGGTGAGGCGGTTAGTAAATGTGGGAAGTTATGTGTGAAACGTTCATGGGACATAAAGTACATGCGTTAACAACTTTATGAACATCAATTCCATAACGTTAACAGTTTCATGAAAAACAGTTTCATGTGTTAACCAATTTATGGACATCAATTCCATGCATACGGTTACCACCTCCTCCCATTTACTTCCCCACTCCTTAATGAGACCAGGGTACGTTTTTACTACGACTTGTATAAATAGGTCTTACCTATTTCCATTGAACAACAAGTTCATACGGGAGATACAACACTCAGAAATACTTACTTGATAGCTCACCTTGTTAGCTCTCTTACTTTTATGATAACAAGTCGTAGTAACCCAACTACTCTTCCAGAATCAACTATTCTGGTATCACCACTCTCCTTGCTTCCCTCCCCAAAACCAACCCATTCTCCTCCACTTTGTGACCGAAGAAAGTCCGGAACGGCCATTTATTGGTTTAGGCTGGACTTGTAAAGATTGATCTCTCGAGCTTAAAATACTCCCTTGTAGTACATTGTTTAGGGTTTAAATTGTTTCTTACCCGTACACACTCGAAATTATCAAATTCAACATAAATTATTTTCACCTATAAACAATTGGCGACCACAACGGGAGGTTTGATCTTTCGGTTACACCATCAATCTTCAACCAGCGATCTCATTCTTCGATCCGGACGTCAAGATGGTACAGGAAGGCGATCCACTCTGACTCAGCTACTCGATGGCTCAATTATCAGTCATGGCACGACAAAGGATGACTGGGGACTTCCCAGAGGATTAGAAGCAAAATGACCCGCCCAGGGAGCAACGACTCATTTATCAGGCAGATCAGTAACGACTGGGGACTCTCTACAATCACAGAGGTACTTCACATGAAACTCGGTCTTACACCCGGAAGGTTCTCTATCCGTCATGAGATCAAAAAACCAAGTGAGTCCTACCTAGACGAGATGCATGGTTTGCTTATTCAAGTTTTCATGGGAGTGATAAAACCCATATCCATGTTATGTTTCCCCCATGTCATCTAATAGCACACGGTTCCATGGTTTTCCTGGGACGTCTGTGTCACTTTCAATCGCAATAAAAAATAATACTAAACAATTCAATTCTAAATATTTCATTCAAAAAAAAAAACATGTAATTCAAAACCGTCAAGGTAGCATTTATCTATTAACCCGAGAAAACCAGAAAAATCAAAAACCAAAAACCAGGCGCCTCATTTGCATTTCAAAAAAAAAAAAAAAAAACTCTAAAGATAAGAGGTCTGAAAGACAGATATACATTCATGGAAAGGTCTGAAAGACAGATATACCCGAGAAAACAACAGCTTGCTCCTCTTGGCAAAGGCCTCCTCTGTGCTCTGGGGAGCCGCCCTTTTCAATTTTAATTGCCGGCACAATTTCTTGAATTTCGCTTCCTGCTTCTTCACCATGTCTGCGGATGAACCTTCGACTATTTCGACCAATAACCTTTCAACATCAGAGAGACCTTCAACGAACCAAGGAACGTTGAATTCGAAGCCCATGCACATGTCACGATGGAACTTCCATCTCGAGATTACATCCTCAGAAACTGTATGACCAGTCACGTTGCACATCTCATCAATCGAAAACAAGGCCTCCTCCACACGCTTGACCGACTCATGACGACTAGTGATCTTTTAGCCGTGGCAATGTGACCGTAGCTTTCCCAAATTTTGGTGTATAATGTCGCATGTTTGGATGGCACGCTAAATCCACCAATCAATGCATGACCTGGGAAAGGGGACAGATACAGAGGATTGAAGGTGGCACCTGCAACTGAATCAGCAACTGGCAGGAGATTCCTAACTACGATTTCACCCCCCGAAGTTCTCTCCTCCACCTGAGTCACGACGACGCCCTCGGGACGATGAATCTATATTTCCAAATTGCCAGATGGTGTAGTTTCCGCAGTATGAAGTACGGTTACGTCTTCGCTCTGATGGTCTTCCACTTCAAGATCATCCCCAGGAACGGTTTCCTCCTAAAAATCAAGATTTAGTTTTACTGCAAAAAAAAAAAAACATGGAGAAGACTCACTGATTCACTTTCAGACTAACTAGAGGAAGGCTCAACACTGTTGTCAGAAGAACTACTCTCACCATTAACAGACTCAGAACTTTCATCCTTCTAGGATTCTTCATCACTATGGATAGGCTCGACAACACTACTCTCTGTCTCGAAAAATGATACTTTTTAACCGCTCGCAAGTTTGGCAAAGGCGTTCGTACTACTGAGACCCTGGACGGAATACAAGAACGCATTCTCAGAAAAGGAACAAAGATATAGACGTTCCAAGCTAAAGTCAAGAGGAGAGCCGTACATACCCGCATATTGGATGAACTAAAAGTCGGCAGAACTGTGGGGTATGACTGAAAGCGGCCGCACGATCTTTAGATCTTCGTTCCTTAACCTGGGGACTATCTGCATTTGGACTAACAGATTTTCGTTTGGGACCCCTCAGCAGTGGATGTTCCGCTAAAACCGTAGGAGAAGGCTTATCCTGATGGTTTTCTACCACATCATTCACGAATCCATGAATAGCAAGAAACTCTTCCTGCCAAAATATGTTATATTTGGAAGTTGTTGATGGATGCCGTTCCGCGAGCAGGAAAGGGAGACTTTTACAGGACACGAAAGTACCAGCATCGAGAACAGTCGACAACGGGACTTATGGAACTACCGGCTGACGAACGAGTGGGTCCCTCTGGTCAAAACCCATATGCCGAGCCGCTCTATCGATGTTATAAGATGTTGCTTTGCAAGGTCCTCGGAAGAAAGACGACACATGACCCGGAGTGCAGCTACGCATGAACACCATCTCTCCAACACCCATGCTCTCCTCATTAGAAGACAAAGACATATTCGGAGTAGGACCAAAGGTACTAATCTGAGTTATGGACGCATGCACCGGAGCCCATGGATGAAAATTAACCGCATACGAGTTGTCAAGAAACTTAATCAGTTTCGGACCAGCTTTTCGGCGCCTGTTCGACCAACGCAATATTCTAAAGCCACCCCAAGACTCATGAAGTATAGCCAACGGTTTTGGGGAATACTTCTCGAAATTCTCCCACAACCATTCCTGGAGAAAGGCGGCATGAACATACGAATCAACCTTCATATGACCATTCGAGGCGTGCATGTCCGAAACCAGCTGGTCCAGGTGTGCATACAGGGAACCAAGAAACAAACCACCGAGGGGGAGAACGACACCTTTTTCCAATTTTATGGCAAACATGATAAGTCTATGTCTTATCTCTTTCTTTCCCGAGCCGTCATCAAAAATATCTCTGGATAGCCAAAGAGCCAAGAACGCTGCAACATGAAGCGTATTATTCTTCTGGGTTGGCTCTAATGCGTCAGTAAACCACTGGAACACCCTACCAGTCATAAAAGCACTCCGTCTCATTATCTTTCGGAACGAACCTCTTTCATTTCTTAACTAGAGCGGCATGCATTTCTTCTTCATCAACGGACAACTTGACATCAAGGTTTCCAACTACGGGAAGATTCAGCAGTACATCCACGCTTTCCAAAGAAATGGTCATTTTGCCCCACCTGCATACGGCCGTTTGGGTGTCTGTACACCATCTGGAAACAAAAGCAACCAACCCTGGAATGTCTTTCCTAATCTGAAGCACCGCAAAATCCGCAACAACGCCGACAATCTGCGCCCTGTTCAGATTGGTCTTTACAGGTTCCTAGTCCATTATAAATCGCGTCCATTTCTCAAAGGAATGCAACGGACTTGCAGGGATTTTAAAATCGATAGAAGAGGCACGATATTCTTTCCTCTGAAGGAAAAACCTCATTACACCTCCTGGCCGAACCGATCGATCCTCTCCTTCGCTTTCCGAGCTAGTTAGAATAATCGACACATAGATGGGATGGTTTCTCCTAACTGTTGCCGACGTGGTGAAAAATTCATCATATACATTTGGTTTGGAATTGAAAATATCTTTTAGTACAACAGACTTCTCCTCAAGTGACATCATAACAAAAAATTTCTCAAACAACTATAATGGAGCAATGCGAAGGGATATTATTACAGAAAGTGCACGAAAATTATTTTCACCCAAGACGCAAGCCAATTTGTTTCAAGTCCATTCCCTATGGCATAGAGTTCTTGTCCAACCGAGGAGGAGTGACCCACCAAGGAAACCATACACACGGCCACTACAAAATGAGGAGCAAACCCTAAAAATCTAGGTTTTCGTGAGAGGACAGGGTGATTACTATCACGTGCCTACCTTGCACAGTGAGTAGGGGCGGTCAATATTACTATGGTATCCATGCTTAAGTGTTAAGACAAGATAGGGAAAAGTATACCTAAAATCCACGTCAACATCTCTACAAGGTCATGAAAAGGTACGCCTACAACTAGGGTTTACACCAACAACAAAAAAAATGAGTTAAAATGAAGTGTTGGAAGGCGTACCTGGGATTCGCTCGTCCGCTCTACTTTACTGCTATCACACGGCTGGGAGGAAAAAATAGGCATGAAACAAAAGAGAATTCGGCCCTACTTTTATATATACATGGTACGTGGGAGTTTGTACAAAGAAAGGATTTTCTATTTTGAGCCAAGAAGGGAAAAGAGGAAACCGGTCCCGCAAAGACCAATTTCCATGCCCAAGACCAATCACGCCATATCACGGCCCCATCGCACCATACCACAGCCCAACCACGCCTATCCGCCCATCATGCCATCGCCGCAGCCCTAGCAAAGACCTCACACCATCATCGCGGAACCACCACGCTTAGTCGCTTATGTATGCCATTACCGCGGCCCCTCGAGCCAAGCTGTCCACTTGCGTCGCCTCCCAAGACTGCGCCCCCTTTACCTTGGAAATGTACGACCAGACCAAGATGATAAATTTCTTCTCACCACTCCACAGTCTGCATTCCCAGTACATCTTACGCAGGTCCGCCAACACGGGAAGCCAAAACTCTCTTTACCACTCAAAAAGGTTAGTCGGATTCTCCTGACCATCTTTGCAATGATTTACACCTCGATTCCATTCTTGTCTGTCACCATCATATGCTTACCTCGCAACAAGGCACCTGTTCTGAGCTAACCATGTGACTTAATGTTGATGGTGGTTTTTAGCTTAGGGTTAAAATCGTAAAACACTAAACCCTAGCAGAAAGTAATGTCACAACATTTAAAGCAACTAGCATTTACTAAGCGCATTTACTGAAACCTTTAATGTGTCTCTAAAATAATTACCGGGTATATTTTTCAAATTAGGGTTACGACTAGCCAAACCCTAATTCCCACGTGTGACAATGGAAAATCATGCCAGCCACACCAACCGTGCCAAAGCATGCCAACCATGCTAGCCTCACCTCTGTGCCAATGGAAAATCATGCCAGCCACACCAACCGCGCCAAAGCATGCCAACCATGCTAGCCGCACCTCTGTGCGAATGGCAAATCATGCCAGCCACCCCAAACGCGCCAAAGCATGCCAACCATGCTAGCCGCACCTCTGTGCCAATGGAAAATCATGCCAGCTACGCCGACCGTGCCATGCCAAACACGTCTCGCCATGGCCCCTCATGCCGCGCCACCGTGCTGGCCTTCCCCACGCGGCTACCAAAGTGAAGGCGTGCAACAATCAACGGTTTCCCTTCAATCCCAAGAGCAAATCCTGGCCGTCTAAAGTCCCCTCACAACCTTTGGCCCAAAACCCTATCTTGGTCACGCACCTAGCCCAATCTAGTCACGCCATGAACCCATGGCTACCCCTTGGCCCCACATGCCAAGCCAAAACCGCACCTAGCCCAAGCTAGTCACGCCATGCGTCCATGGATACCCCTTGGCCCCACATGCCAAGCCAAACTAAACCTAGCCAAGCTAGCCGCGTCATGCCAAACACATTTTGCCTTGGCCCTAGCCATGCTAGTCACGTCATACCAAGCCAAGAGCCCTAGCCGTGCCATACTCCCATGGAAAACCATTGTCCCCTCATGCCAAGTCTAAACACACCCTAGCCGTGCCACCCTATTGGCCCTCACTAACGCGGCTACCAAAACGAAGGCGTGCAACGATCAACGGTTTCCCCTCCTCTCAAGATGCATAATCCGACCGTCGAAGGTCACCAGGATAGCAAGTTCCCCGAGCTCAACTTTCCAAGCCACAGCAACGTGCTACATGTTTTCCAAAAACATTCGAGACATCAACACAAACGGGGGGATCCTCTTTGGGTATTAGTTTGGCGATTTACAGTGTGTGGCGTACACTACGCCCATCATAAGGAAGTGTCAAAAGGGTGAGGCAGTTAGTAAATGTGGGAAGTTATGTGTGAAACGTTCATGGGACATAAAGTACATGCTTTAACAACTTTATGGACATCAATTCCATAACGTTAACAGTTTTATGAAAATCAGTTTCATGCGTTTACCACTTTATGGACATCAATTCCATGCATACGGTTTCCACCTAGTCATGCCATGTGCCCATGGCTACCCCTTGGCCCATATGGCAAGCCAAAACCGCACCTAGCCCAAGATAGTCACGCCATGCGCCCATGGCTACCCCCTTGGCCCCACATGCCAAGCCAAACCTAACCTAGCCAAGCTATCTGCGCCATGCTCCCCACATGCCAAGCCAAACCAAACCTAGCCAAGCTAGCCGCGCCATGCCAAACACACTTTGCCTTGGTCCTAGCCATGCTAGTCACGTCATACCAAGCCAAGAGCCCTCGCCTTGGCCCTAGACGTGTCATACTCCCATGGAAAACCCTTGGCCCCTCATGCCAAGTCTAAATACGCCCTAGCCGTGCCACCCTATTGGCCCTCACTAACGCGGATACCAAAACGAAGGCGTGCAACGATCAACGGTTTTCCCTCCTCTCAAGATGCAAAATCTCGACCGTCGAAGGTCACCAGGCTAGCAAGTTCCCCGAGCTCAACTTGCCAAGCCACAACAACGTGCTACATGTTTTCCAAAAACATTTGAGACATCAACACAAACTGGGGGATCCTCTTTGGGTATTAGTTTGGCGGTTTACAACGTGTGGCGTACAATACGCCCATCATAAGGAAGTGTCAAAAGGGTGAGGCGGTTAGTAAATGTGGGAAGTTATGTGTGAAACGTTCATGGGACATAAAGTACATGCGTTAACAACTTTATGGACATCAATTCCATAACGTTAACAGTTTAATGAAAATCAGTGTCATACGTTAACCACTTTATGGACATCAATTCCATGCATACAGTTACCACCTCCTCCCATTTACTTCCCCACTCCTTAATAAGACCAGGGTACATTTTTACTCTGACTTGTATAAATAGGTCTTACCTATTTCCATTGAACAACAAGTTCATACGGGAGATACAACACTCAGAAATGCTTACTTGCTAGCACACCTTGTTAGCTCTCACACTTTTATGATAACAAGTCGTAGTAACCCAACTACTCTTCCAGAATCAACTATTATGGTCTCACCACTCTCCTTGTTTCCCTCCCCAAAAACAACCCATTCTCCTTCACTTTGTGACCAAAGCAAGTCCGGAACGGCCATTTCTTGGTTTAGGCTGGACTTGTACAAATTGATCTCTCGAACTTAAAGTACTCCCTTCCAGTATATTATTTAGGGTTTAAATTATTTCTTACCCGTAAAAATTCGAAATTACCAAAATCAACATAAACTATTTTCACATATAAACAACTGCAATGCTCCATAAGTTTTTCTTGTGTTGAGAATAAAACGATTGAGTTAATCATTCCTTTATGGTTAACATAGTCTTAGCTCCGTAAGTTTTCTTATGTCGAGCATGTTCAATTAAATTGATCACTTTTGTGTTTAATTTGATTGAGTATTCTGATTAAATTAATCATGGGTTTTCTTGTGGTTAGTTTAATTGAGAATTTTGGATATTGAAAATCATTTCTTATGGTTTTTGGTGTCCAATAAAATCCTTCTTTTCTCGTAAAAGCTAGGTCGCTCTTGTTGTTCTCTAGAGAATGACATCAAATGGGGGGAGTTCTTTTGAACTTGCGCTTAATTTCCATATCTTTGTGGGGAGTGCGACTGTGGAATTTTTAGGGGTTATCTTGTATCTTTATAAACTCCTTGATGAATGCATTTAGATTTGGCTTTATGATTGCATCTAAACAAGTTGATATGTCATTTTCTTTGGTCTTGAAGCGTCTCCGTGAAAATTTCATTAGGATCCCGTTTTCGTATCTTTGCCAATTTTATTGACAAAAAGGGGGATAATTAATATGTAGTTCACACTACAAATACATATGGTTTTCGGATCCTTATGTAAGGGGGAGTGGTTTTCGTGTTGAGACGAAAGTATTAACTAAGGGGGAGTGATACATATCACCGTAGTATTGTTCTCGAAGTTGTGATATAAGAGCTTTGATGCTGTGTAATAATACTATGACACTGTATAACAATGATCAAGAGCTATTATTTTCTCATTGTTATGGCTACGGGACTTCAACAACTATGATGCTGAATTGAACATCTATGGAATCATGGGAGTACTTGGAAAAGACGAAGTTTTCGAGTAATGTTGAAGCACCAAGGATATCAAACATGTGGACGAGAAGCTACAAAGTTTTATCTATTTTGTAATCCATATGTATTGATAGTTTTGTCATTAAAATTGACAAAGGGGGAGATTGTTAGAGCATTTATCTGTCGAACTCGCATGCGTTGCTATCTCAAGCATGTTTGTCAATATTAGTGATCAAAATATACATCTTGATTTCTAGTTTACTTACGACTAAGTCTCAGTCTAGGATATTTAAGTATAGTTGAGCTTCAGACTCCATGGCGATTATCTTATGAAGACGAAGAACTACTCAACGAACCGGTGGAACTTCATCCGACCAAAAAGGTATGTGGAGACTTGAACTTATCTAGCACTCAAAAGTTTATCTATCTCCTACTCTTGAGACAACAGTTGTATAAGTATAATAGTTTTCATACATACACATTTGCTATTTCGAGCCAAGTTTACTCGCCTATCTTTTACTCGAAATATGTGTTGGTAAGCTTTCGCTTTAACCACTTTCATCTTTATCCGTGATGAAAGTCATGATGACGTTTCAATCTCGAAAATGGCTTTGATGTAGATAGTCGATTCTTTATGTCTAACGACTATTAACATTATAGAAGAATGTTTCAATGATTGAAATGTAGAGTTGAGATTACGTAACCTCATATGGATATAAGAATATATAGTGTGTTCACACATTAGTGTATAAGTCCATGTACCAGAAACCAAGTGCGTGCATATGTGTGCATGCGGTATTGGCGAAGGATACAGGTTGGGTATGCATACCCGTACGCGTACTGGCGGAAGTTCATGTCTGTGAATTTATGCTGAGTTTGGAGTTTACGAACTTACAAACCAGTTACCTCAGGTACGCGTACCCGTACGCGTATTCATGGAAGTTTTCATCCGAGAATTTCTGTTGGGTTTTCAAACCCAAATCCGGTAGCTAAGGTACGCGTACCTGTTTATGGGTGAAAACTACTTTTGCTGGTTTTGGTAATTTGGGGTGTGTGGATGAGAAGTGAATTTAAACCCTAAACAAATGCATTGCGCGATGAGTTCTTTTGATTCGAGAGATCAATCTATACAATTCTGGCCTAAACCAAGAAATGGCCGTTCCAGACTTGTTTCGGTCACAAAGTGAAGGAGATGGGGTTGATCTTAGGGAGGGAAGCGAAGAAGGTGTTGAAATTGTGAAGGTGTAGGCTTGCTTATAACTTGTAACAGAAAAGGTGATCAGGATTACAAATAATGCAAGAAGGCTCTGGGTGTTTGAATACGTTGTGTATTAACACTTGGTTTCTATGTTTTGCTCTTGTCTGGAAATAGGGAGGAGAACCTATTTATACAAGTCATTTGAGCCTTATTCACGTCTCTCGTAGTAAGTGGAGGAAGTAGAGTGATGGAGTGGTGTGTTAGTGTCACACAATCAATCTTGCCAACTTCTCCCATCATCACTAACCGTCCATGTCTTCCTGACACGTTTTTATGATGGCGCGTTGCATGATGTACGCTGTAAACCGCCAGACCAATACCCCAGTATGTAACCCCCAATTTGTGACATGATTAATGTCTTGAGTGTGTGGATCGTGGGACTCACAGAAGGTAGCATGTAATGCTAGTTAAATAACTAAGTTATTTAGGAAGTCGATATTTGTAAAGTATCATGTGTATTCTATGCATGTCATGCATCGAATGTATTCGGCATATATGAAGCATCGTTGTTGAGCATCATGCCCTGCCTACTTTACGTGAGGGTTTGGAGGCTGCACTAGAAAATCCTCCCTTGACCGACCACATGGTGTGGTAGAGTGGTAGACGGTGATCACAATGATACTTCACTGGTCACCTAACTCTTATCCTAGGTTGTCCGTCCGAGCTGGCGAAGTTGGATGGACGAGATGATCAGCGACCCATATCTGCGACCCTCAGATTAGGGTTTAGGAGGTGCGCGAGTCTACTCCTTCAGCTTGGTCGAATCCAAGTATGGGAGGCATTTCATGGAGGACCGATCAGGCATGCGTGTAAACGGCATGCTGATGTCCATGTCCATGCTTCACTTTCCTACGAAGGTTTGATCAAGGCCACTCAAATTTACCGGTGAAGTTGAGTGGCTGAGATCGATTTGGGACAGAAATCCTATGCCGCAAAGGAGTCTTAAAGGGGCGCGGTATGCCACCTTCAAGGCACGTATTTCGAGATAATCAAGCTTGGTCAGTCTCGGCCATTTGGTACATCGTGTAGGTGGTAGGCTGGTATTCACGCCTATACCTGACTGTCCTATGGAAACGTGATCTAAGCCACTCAATTTATATGGAGAAGTTGAGTGGTCGAGATAAATTTATGATTTAGGAAGCGTGACCATGCCAGTTTGAGCGCACGAACCGAGGTGCCTGACCAAGGAGGGCTTTGTCCGATTGGTCGGTCATGAAGCCGGGCCTACGGTGATCATGCTAGCATGTTCGGCCTTCCCTAATTTTTCATCTTTGCCTTCCATTTAATCCTGCGAAAATGGATGCACGAGATGACTTTGCGACACATACATGATGCCGCAAGCCCCAATTAGGGTTTTGCCGGCCGTGCATCATGCTTGGTTTGGTGTGCACGAATTGGGACAACCAATCATGGTTGGTCCTGACAGATTGGTCATGTGTGTAGCCGGCCCCACAGTGATCGTGTTGACATGCTCTGGGCCCTTTGAATCTACATCTACACCCTCCATCTATGCCTGCGAATATGGATGGTTGAGATCGTTTTGTGACACATAAAATGTGCCGCAATACCTAATTTAGGGGTTTTTGTCCATTCCGCTTGGTTTGGAAAGCTATGCCCGCCCATTTTGGGAGGCCGATCGCGCGAGATCCGCGTTTGGTCGGCAGTGAATGTTCCAATACCTGCCTGGGGGTATTGGATTCGATCCCGACCATCCAATCATGCCTGCGAAGTTGGATGACCGTGATCGTTTCTAGACTATTACGGACAGTCTAGACGCTCAATCGGACTAGTATAGCACATCGAGAGTTACACACTCAATCGGGCTAGTATAACACACCGAGAGTTACATGCTCAATCGGGCTAGTATAACACACCGAGAGTTACATCTTATACGGGCATTTCGTACTTGCCTCACTGTTGGTACTTGGATATTCATGCTACTCTGCTGCGAGTAACAATCTGTCATCATGCCGCACCAACAATGAGAGTTCTGCTAGGAACAACACAGGAAATACAAGGCGTTCTATGCATTAATCAATAATGCTGAAATTCACAGAATATTCGGGGGATTGTTGCTACATGCTCCATTCTAGGTGAATTAATAAAGCGAAGAAGTATTCATTACTTATAAAATAGTCTCATCCTCTGCCGGATGATTATACAAATATTGGTTTTACAACTTTATCCCTGAACTAAAATCTGCCATCAACATTAAGTCCCCTGCCTAGCGCATAATGGTTACACTATTGTGGGGTAGGCATAAGATGGTGACAGTTAAAGATAAAACTTATGAGGCAAAGTTAGATATTACCAGGAGAGACGGGTCATCCTGTCCTTGGAGCATGTCACGTTCAAGAGGCGTCTATGCGAGCATTCCCCTAGTATGATATCGATCTTGCCTGCTTCGATCGACCTTACTATGCCTGCTTCGGTCAAGGGCCTGCTCCGTGCTTGCTCCGTTCAAATGTTGGTCTTTCCGAATCGACCTTGGTATGCCTGATTAGGTCGAGGGTCTATTGCGCCTGCTTCTCTCGATTGTGGAGGTGTGCCTAATCGACGAACTGCTGCGCCTTCTTCGATCGTGGGACTACTGCGCCTTCTTAATCGAACGTGGGATTGATGTGTATAATCGAAGGAATGCGGCGCCTGCTTCGTGGGAGTACTCCAGGTGTGACGACGACCTTGGTGGGACCGGTTTCCTCTTTCGGGTATTTGAGCCAAGAAGGGAATAGAACTTGTATCTTCTCTTCCCATAGAAAAACGTGCATATAACCCTGGATGAATGTGGACCCCCACCATGTATATACTTCGACCAAACGTCACGCTGTCGCACCTGTTTGATAGGCATGTGGGCCCGCCTACTTCGCTTAACCGCGAGACTCATCGTGCGCGTGCTTGATCGAACGTGGGATTATTGTGTATTCTTCGGTTAAACGTGGGTCTACTGTGTACATGCTTCAAACGTCAGCCCTATGTTTTGACTGAAACCGGCCCTGCTATGTGCGCCTATTACACCGGTCTTATATCTTTACTAACACCAGCCTCTGCAACTTGAGCAATACCAGCCTCGTGAATTGATCAATACCAGCCTTGTGAGTTGATCAATACATGTCTTGCTTGCTCTGACCTTGCTGCCTTCTTCGCTCAAATGTGGGACCCACTGCATGCTTTCTTTGCTCAAAAATGAACCTTGTGTGCTCAAATGTGGATGTGGGTCCTGTAGAGAGCGTTGAAGCAGCTTCTGGAGCGAGCAGGTCCCGGAGAGTGTTGAAGAAGCTTATGGAGCGAACAAGTCCCGGAGAGTGTTGAAGCAGCTTCTAGAGTGAGCAGGTCCCGGAGAGTGTTGAAGAAGCTTCTGCTGGAGGGAGCGTTGAAGTGTTGAAGCAACTTCTTCTTTTGGAGAGAGAGATGAAACGCTTTCTTCTGGAGAGAATTGAAACGCCTTCTTTTGGAGAGAACATTGAAGCGGCTTGGAGAGAGCGTTTGAAGCGGCTTCTGCTGAAGGGAGCGTTGAAGCAACCTCTTCTTAAGTTTGGTTTTCCCTTGCAAACTATATGCTTCTTGATTGACCATCTCTCTTGTGTTAAAGAAGTCCTTGATTGACGGCGAAGGAATTTCATGTTGAGCCTCAGTCTCCAAGCGTGATTTATATGGTTCTATCTTGTATGGTCGGCGAGTTTACCATAATGAAGATATCGCCATATCTTCTCTGTGACTCTATTACTTCTCTATGGGAAAATAAAATATGCAGAAGTTTAGATTATCTCTGTCCATAGGTTGTTGCTATCGTGAAGTTCGGGCACTGGTATCAACAAATGAATAACGGTTCTTAGCTGCATCTGTGATCAGAAGAGACTGGCAGGAAGAGGCGTGATAACAACTTGCACGAACTTGGCACTCTTCATATAACGGTACAGATCGTCTCGTTATTAGAGGGATATGCTAGAACCGATAGCTTTCTTTATTTTTCTTCATGGAATAGAGAAGGGGGAGATAGTCCCTTGCCCGCGAGTATCTAGAGCTCTCGAATTGATAGATGTTTCCACGCTAGGTTCACGAGGCCATCTTTACATATGCTCTCTATAATATATCCTCATCTTTGGCCATATTGGAATCATAATGATAGCGTTCTTTCATCTCTAAATTCACCATCTTTGAGATGGGCAGTGGTAAGCAGTCCCCAGTCATACTCCTTTGGTAACGCAGCTACTTCTTCTACGGGAGATAGATTCTGAAAGCGTAGCTACCGTCCATATCTTGGACATTGTTTCACCATTGTGGCAGTCGTGCATATGGTACTGGAGTTCGGAGTTGGTGATTTTGGACGTGCAGGATGTTGTATCTCGGTGATCTTCCTCTTGCTGCTTCAAAGAAACTGCTTACAGAAGGCTGAAGCTTGTACTACATGTTGGTGAGATGAATGTTTCCACGAACATCATGAGGCTCTTTATGATGGGAAGGCTTGTTCTTTCTAGCAGGGCATGTGTTGTTGCAACAGAGCGTTTAGCAGCTTCACGGAGTTCAGAGGGCGTCTGAAAGCACATGCTCTTTTACAAAACACGATTTAAAGGTACCATCCTATTGATGCACAATTACTCCACTTGTTATTCAGTCACATTTGGGTTGTGAACCTTCAGTGCCTGAATTCAGGTCCTATTGACATAATCATTTGGATGTTCACTGTTTCGCTGAAGCATTCCTATTAAGTTTGACAGAGTGATTCACCCAAGATGAGGATTCTTTCTCGACATGACGATGCCTATCTTCTTGAGGCTGCTCCCTTGAGGTATCGGCTCCAGTTGAGGATTTCCTTCGTAACGCGTTGATACGTTGCACCGACATTTTTTAAACCAAATGGCATTACAGTATAATAAATTTTTCGAGAGGAGTTCGAAAAGCTGTCTTACTTGCGTCATGCTCATACATCCTTATTTGATTATAGACGCTATATCCATCCATGAAGGAGAACATTCCGTGTCCGCTGGTGGCATCTACTAACATGTCGATGTTAGGTAGAGGAAAATTATCTTTGGGGTAGCATTCGTTCAAGTCTTTGGAATCCGCGCAATACCTGATCTCGTGCCTGAATTGCCTCAGAGATTGTTTGACTGGCTTGGATCGGAGATTGTATGAATTCCTACACAAGGTCGAGCTGATGGAGATAAGCCTTAGAGATTCCTCATCGTAGAGCTCTTCAATCGTGAAGTTGGTGTCGTCTTGCAGATTTCGTGGAGCATCCAACACCTCTTCTTGTGGCTCGTCGTTCTTGTAGCATTCAACTGGGCGGGGAGACTGGGCATCAGTCTCCCTCTTAGTGTGAATGTGGGTCGCTGCTTCACCGGATGAAGACGAATGCCTTGTCAGCAAAGATGCATCGTGAGGATATGCAACTCGGTCCTCTGCCTTGATTGACGCCCACGTGGGGAATGGGATGCAATGAACTTTGTCTGGTTCTTCCCACGGAGCTTTTCTTGGTTCAAATAACTCCACTCCACATATCGGTGCGTAAGGAGACAACGATTCAGGAATACAAACGACTTATTTATTCAGCATAGTCTTAGGGAACTGATGATACATCAAAGGGACAATCCTGTACGTGTTTGTTTTATTTCCTTCAAAGTCTGTCATCGTGGTAGGCTGTCGTACGATCTTTTTCGGGCGAACCTTGGCTGTCCTGAGTGTCTTGAGGGTAATCACATTCGAAGATGCTCCCGTGTAGATAAGGTACCCCTTGGACTCTGAATCCTTGATGCATGCAGTAACATATAGCGCCCGGTTGTGGCCTTCTTCTGGTTGATTGCAGCAAAATGTCTCTGCCCGCTGATTCTTCGAGAGGTGTAAAAGTTCACATAAACTTTCCACTAGAGAAAACACTTCCTGATCCACCGGCCTCTGGCTCATAGCGAGACTATTGACGTGAGGAAGATCATTGTAAGGATCAGTCCCCAGTGTAGGAATCTCCATGACATGACCGCTCATTTCTGATGTCGCTTCTTTGATTAGGTCCATGTAGGTCCGCGCCGCTGAAGTACCTTCTTCGGGTGCATTGAATGCGTTCCTTGTTGGCTCTAGGGGATGTCGCGGATCTGGTGGAAATAGATCAGTTAATGTCTTAAGAAAAGTGAGTACCTCTTTCTGAGTTGTATCCATATCCGTTTAAGTCTTAGCAAGGACTTCCTACCTCTCCATCAAATCTGCGATGGTAATGGGAAATGGTCCTCCTCTTGCTACTCCAACTAATCGTCCTGATGAAGGAGTGGAAGTTGTTACTCTGGTAACCGCCGAAGGCGTTACACTCGAAGAAATGCCAAGGTTTGCAGTTGCTCTGGTTCTGGTGACAGGCGTCGCTCCTAATGGGATATATCTTCCTTCCCTCTGGTGGTATAAGTGACGTCTCCACGAGATGTATTGACCACGGTAGCTCCACTGACAAGTACATAGACACCGGGAGTGTTATCCATACTAGCTCCATCAAAATTGATTGCTGACCTGAGTTCTACCATTTTGAAATAAATTAATGATTGAATTGATCCTAAGATCTACCCTCTTGAAATTGCGAAAATCGAACCGGGTATTGAAAAGATGAAATTTGAGAATTGGAAATTGATATTGCAACCGAGAGATTAATCTCCCACTATGATCGCCAATTGTTTATGGGTGAAAACTACTTCTGCTGGTTTTGATAATTTGGGGTGTGTGGATGAGAAGTGAATTTAAACCCTAAACAAATGCACTGCGTGATGAGTGCTTTTGATTCGAGAGATCAATCTATACAATTCTGGCCTAAACCAAGAAATGGCCGTTCCAGACTTATTTCGGTCACAAAGTGAAGGAGATGGGGTTGATCTTAGGGAGGGAAGCGAAGAAGGTGTTGAGATTGTGAAGGTGTAGGCTTGCTTATGACTTGTAACAAAAAAGGTGAGCAGGCTTACAAATAATGCAAGTAGGCTCCGGGTGTTTGAATACGTTGTGTATTTCTGTGTTATGCTCTTGTATGGAAATAGGGAGGAGAACCTATTTATACAAGTCATTTGAGCCTTATTCATGTCTCTCGTATGAAGTGGAGGAAGTGGAGTGATGGAGTAGTGGAGTGGTGTGTTAGTGTCACACGATCAATCTTTCCCACTTCTCCCATCATCACTAACCATCCATGTCTTCCTGACACGTTCTTGTGATGGCGCGTTGCACGCTGCATGCTGTAAACCGCCAGACCAATACCTCAGTATGTATCCCCCAGTTTGTGACATGATTGATGTCTTGAGTGTGTGAATCGTGGGACCCACAGAAGGTAGCATGTAATGCTAGTTAAATAACTAAGTTATTTAGGAAGTCGATACTTGTAAAGTATCATGTGTATTCTATGCATGTCATGCATCGAATGTATTCGGCATATATGAAGCATCATTGTTGAGCATCATGCCCTGCCTACTTCACGTGAGGGTTTGGAGGTTGCGCTAGCAAATCCTCCCTTGACCGACCATATGGTTTGGTAGAGTGACAGACGATGATCACGGTGATACTTCACTGGTCGCCTAACACTTATCCTAGGCCGTCCGTTCGAGCTGGCGAAGTTGGATGGATGAGATGATCAACGACCCACATCTGCGACCCTCAGATTAAGGTTTAGGAGGTGCGCGAGTGTACTACTTCAGCTTGGTCGAATCCAAGCATGGGAGGCGTTTCATAGAGGACCGATCAGGCATGCGTGTAGACGGCATGCCGATGTCCATGTCCATGTTTCACTTTCCCACGAAGGTTTTATCTAGGCCACTCAAATTTACCGGTGAAGTTGAGTGGCTGAGATATATTTGCGACAGAAATCCTATGCCGCAAAGGATTCTTAAAGGGGCGCGGTATGCCACCTTCAAGGCACGCATTTCGAGACAACCAAGCTTGGTCAGTCTCAGCCGTTTAGTACATCGTGTAGGTGGTAGGCTGGTATTCACGCCTATACCTGATTGTCCTATGGAAACGTGATATAAGCCACTCAATTTATCTGGCAAAGTTAAGTGGTCGAGATCAATTTATGATTTAGGAAGCATGATCATGCCAGTTTGGGCGCACTAACCGAGGCGCCTGACCAAGGATGGATTTGGACGATTGGTCGGTCATGAAGCCGGGCCCACGTTGGTCATGCTAGCATGTTCGGCCTTCCCTAATGTTTCATCTTTGCCTTCCATTCAAGCCTGCGAAGATGAACGCACGAGATGACTTTGCGACACATACATGATGCCGCAAGCCCCAATTAGGGTTTTGTCGTTCGTGCATCATGCTTGGTTTGGTGCGCTCGAATTGGGACAACCAATTATGGTTGGTCCTGACCGATTGGTCATGTGTGTAGCCGGGACCACAGTGATCGTGTTGACATGCTTTGGTCCCTTTGAATCTACATCTATACCCTCCATCTATGCCTGCGAAGATGGATGTTTGAGATCGTTTTGCGACACATGTAATGTGCCGCAAACCCTAATTTAGGTTTTTTTGTCCATTCCGCTTGGTTTGGACGGTTTGGCAAGCTATGCCGCCCCTTTTGGGAGGCCGATCGCGTGGGGTCCGTTTTTGGTCGGCAGTGAATGTTCCAATACCTGCTTGGGGGTATTGGATTCGATCCCGACCATCCAATCAGGCCTGCGAAGTTGGATGACCGTGATCGTTTCTAGACTATTATGGACAGTCTAGACGCTCAATCGGGCTAGTATAGCATACCAAGAGTTACACACTCAATCGGGCTAGTATAACACACCGAGAGTTAGATGCTCAATCGGGCTAGTATAACACACCGAGAGTTAGATGCTCAATCGGGCTAGTATAACACACCGAGAGTTACAGCCTATACGGGCATTTCATGCATGCCTCACTGTTGGTACTTGGATATTCATGCTACTATGCTGCGAGTAACAATTAGTCATCATGCCGCACCAACAATGAGAGTTCTGCTAGGAACATCATAGGAAATACAAGGCGTTCTATGCATTAATCAATAATGCTAAAATTCACAGAATATTCGGGGGATTGTTGCTACATGCTCCATTCTAGGTGAATTAATAAAGCGAAGAAGTATTCATCACTTATAAAATAGTCTCATCCTCTGCAGGATGATTATACAAATATTGGTTTTACAACTTTAGCCCTGAACTAAAATCCACCATCAACAGTACCTAAGCTGGATATTTATCAAATCGGTTGTTCATGAACTTAAACAATAAAACAATAAGGAATGTAATCTTTGCAAACCGTGGCTATATTGTTCATGAATTGATTCAAGTGAATCAAACAAATTTTTCTTCATTTGTGTCTTGTGTAGTACATAAGATTTCCTTGCAATTGAACAACTCTTGAACTAGTTCTTATGAGTCATTTGAACTAGTTATGAGAAGATAAATACGGTTAATATGAAAGTACTCATATGGCTAACCATTGGTCAACCATTTTTGAACCAACTAATGTATGCGTTTATGTACGGTTACTTAAACCTAAATGAAATACATTTCATTTGTGTGTGTGACAAACTAAGTTTCGATTTAACGGTTGAAATATATTAACTTGGATAAATCAGGTTTTTCATCTAACGGTGAAAATTGAATGCTTTGTTACCAAGGTAACTTGGATTGCAAACCCTGATTTGAAAACTATATAAGGAGATGTCTAGAAACTGGAAAAACTAATCCCCACACCTCCTGTGATACTAGTTGTTTTGCTAGAGTCGATTCTCCTTTAATCGTAGGTTTTTTCTCGAGACCCTGTCGATTAACAAATTAAAGACTTCATTGGGATTGTTAAGACAGACGAAACTACTTCTCCTGTTGTTGTGCGATCTGATCTTGCCATTTTTTATTATACGAGTTCAATTGAATAATTGGCTTGAGATTATATCTCTGATAGGGCAAGATAAAAAGAAATCACAAACATCTTCGTCTCATCGTTTGTGATTCTACAATATCTAGTTTCGCTACCATACGATTTAGATTATTGTGAGGTGATCAATAATTCTAGGCTGTTCTTCGGGAATATAAGTCCGGGTTATTGAGTGGTTCCTGTTCACCTTGATTTTATCAAAATACGGAACAAAACTCGTAGGTTTATCTGTGGGAGACAAATTTATATATTATCGTTGACTTTTCTGTGTGATACAGATTTGTTTATTCAAGTCTTCGACTTTGGGTCGTAGTGATACGTTTGATCTCTATACCTTGGTAGCTATTACTATAAAGGTGGAATTCAGAATAATAATAGACGAGAAACTTAGAAAATAAAGGCACAAGTAGTAATTCGAACAAAATATCTTCTCTAGATTATGAACAAAAAAACGATTACAATTCTCTCTTTGTTACGCTCATAATCTTCTATAAACAGTGGATTAACCTTAAACTATTTGCTAAGCTTGCACACGTATTGTTCCAGGATTTGTCTAGGTTTTTCTATGCCTAGTATCTTTGTGTTTAGCTATTAGCCAAATCCCTTTATTTATAGCCTTCATCGTACTCATCCGGCCAAGGACTTCCTTTAGGGATCTATTTCCTAAACTAAGAGTATTGCCTAAAACAAACTCTTCCCATTCTAGGAATTCAGCCCAAACAAGGATTCCTGCCTAGAATAGGATTCTTCCCTCAACTTAGCTTGAGGTTTAACTAAGTTCCCTAAAGGAGTACGGATACACATGTATCATGGGTCCCCCCTTTGAAGAACTTGAACTCTTGTGAGAGTTAAAAATGAAGGTTAGGGAACTCGAGAGCCCCCTTTTACTTGTTAAACCACTTGGCCTTGCTAGGAACTTGACCTTTACATCCAATTAGAAAAGATTCTTTCTCACCTTGTCATGTTTTAGTCACTCTTCGCTCCAATACACAGTCTTCCTTGAGTGGTTCCTCTCTATCAAACCATAAGTCTTATACCTGTGATAAGATCATAGTGTTATCACCATCATCATCTAGTAATGGTGGTTCAAACAACTTCAAGTATTCGAAATTTATAACCGAGTACATTCCTAGATAAGGTGGCAGCTCCAGACGAAAGGCATTGTCACCAATCTGATCGAGAATACAAAATGGTCCATACCTCAATGGATTCAATTTCTTACCTTCCCCCTTCAGTCGTTCCTTACCTAATTTTAACCATACCAAGTCACCAACACCGAAATTACAAGGCACAAGATGCTTGTCATACTTTGCTTGTATTTGGCTTGTGACTTATTTAATTGTGCTTCAATAGTTGCATGAATCTGAGATATATTCTCCAAGAACTTTTTTCTTTTTGCCATTCACTTCCTTCCTTCCCCCCATTGAGATGTCACTAGAAGATACTAGATCGAAAGGACTAGGTGGTAAGTAACCATAGCACGTCTCAAAAGGAGATTTTCTCTAAGAACTATGAACTACTCTATTGAATGCAAATTGTAGATATGGTAAACTCTCATCCCAAGTTTTAGGATGCTTGGAATTATATCCCCTTAACATGTGAACCATAGTCCTATTGACCAAATCTGTTTGTCCGTCTGTTTGTGGATGAAAAGTTGTACTCATCTTCAACCTAGTGTCCATCATCTTCCAGAAAGAATCCCAAAAATGACTAAGGAATCGACTATCCCTATCAGAAATAATCGAAGTAGGTAAACCAAAATGCTTCCACACATGCTCAAAGAAGAGCTTTGCTGCACCGGCACCCGTTACCATCTTTGTATATGGAATGCAATCATCTTGCTGAATCGGTCGACCACAACGAAAAAATAATCATGACCAGACTTGGTATTTGGTAACCCACCAAAAAGATCCGTAGAAATACTCTCCCAAGGTCTTGATGGTATTGGCAATGGTAGATATAACCCACGTTTTCTATTGGAAGGTTTAGATGTGCTGCACAACTTACACCCTCTTACTAACTTAGTCACATCATCTTGCATCTTTGGGCAAAATACATAATGACGGAGGTTAAGAAGAGTCTTATTCATCCCAAAGTTTCCAGTAACTCGGGATGTATGTGCATCTCTCAACCATTGTAAATGATCTCCATCTTCTGGAATGAAAAGTAACTAACCCTTGTATCACAATACATCCCGGAGTTCATACTCGCCTTTTAATCCACTCTTTACACCTTCTAACACCTTCTTGAAGTCTTTTCTAGATGCGTATGACTCTGCATACTCTTGAGGAACAATCGGCTGAATTCTCATGGCCACCATTAATGCTCGGACTGGTGAATGAGATAACATATCTACCAACTTGTTTGTTACTCCCTTCTTGTACTTAATGAGAATGTTGAAACACATCAAGTAAGACGTCCACTTCATGTGTCGGGCTTGTTGTAGTTTCGTCTGTACGTGTAGATACTCCAATGGTTTGTGATATGAATGTACTACTACTTCTTTACCTAAGAGATACACTCGCCAATGCTTGATACATTGGTATAAAGCATAAAATTATTTTTCATAAGGTGCGTAGGTTTTAATAGCACCTGAGAACAATTCTGAATGGTACTCCACTGGTTTACCATGTTGCAACAACACTCCTCCAAATGCATAGTTAGAAGCGTCGATATTAAATTCAAAAATACGTTGTAAGTTAGGCAATGCCAACACCGGTGCTTCTGAAAATTTTCTTTTTAGTAACTGAAAAGCATCTTCATGGATTTGCTGCCATTCAAACTTTGCCTTAGCTCCCATCAAACCATGTAATGGTCCTGCAATATTCGAAAAATGCCGGATAAACTTACACAAATATGTGCAAGCCCCTAAGAAACTCCTAATTTCAGTTACAGTACTAGGTCTAGGCCACTTAGTGATCACTTCGACCTTTCTTGGATCGATTTTCCGTTGACCACCACCAACAATGAATCCAAGGTACACCAACTCCTCCTTTCCAAACTCACACTTATTTACATTCAACTTCAACTGGCCTTCATGTAATACTTTAAACACCTTCTCAACGTGAATGAGATGCTCTTCCCAAGTTCTGATGTATACAAGGATATCATCCAAATAGATAATCACAAATTCTTCTATAAAAGGTCGTAATAAATCATTCATCAAACGCATAAATGTCGCTGGAGAATTACACAAACCAAAAGGCATCACCAACCATTCGAACAAGCCTTGTTTGGTCTTGAAAGTAGTTTTCCATGTATCATCTTCTCGAACTCTCACTTGATGGTATCCAAATTTGAAATCTAACTTTGTAAAGACTCGAGATTTTTCTAAATGATCCATCATGTAGTCTATCCTAGGTAGAGGGTAACGATTCTTGATAGTGATCTTTTTTAATGCTTTATAATCAACACACATACGCCAACCTCCATATTTCTTTGGTACCAACAATACCGCTGATCCACAAGGTGAATCACTTGGCACTATCATTCTTAATTCTAGGAGTTCTTGGAATTGTTTCTTGATTTCATTCCTCTATGGACGTGCGATAAAGACCTATATTAGGAAGAGAACTCTCTTCGGTCAATATAATTTCATTATCCACACTCCTCTTTGGCGGTAACCCTGTGACATCAGAAAATAAATCCTTGTATTTTAACTTCAACCTTTCTAGGTCGCCTTCTTGTTGTGCATTCAAGGATACTAAACAAACTCTACTCGGATTCTCCTCAAGAGAACGGATCACAAGGAGAATAAACTTTATGCTAGCATTCACCAACCGCTTAGCCTGAGTGGCTGTAATCAAGCTTGCTCCCTCTAGAGGAAAATCTATAGCCCGAATCACAAAACTTTCTCCATCTTTGGTAAAGGTGTACTTTTGTTCCCTCCTGTGTAGAGTTTCATCTCTATCCCATAGGTAAGGACTACCTAGTACTACCTGACAAACATTCAAAGGAACTACGTCACATGTAACTTCGTCAATATATGACTCGTCTAGAGCAAATTTGAACGTGCACTGATGTGAAACTTGTAAGCCCCCTTCCTTTTGAAGCCATCCTAAAGGGTATGGTTTAGGATGTTTTATAGTCTTCAATCCTAACTTCTGCACCAAAGCATGTGAAAGTAAATTCTTCTAACTTCCTGGGTCAATAACATCATCAACTAGTGATGTTTTGACTTGCATCTTCACTGTGAAGAGTCGCTCCCTAAGATCATATTTTGAAGGTCTTGCTTTTGCCCCTGTCATAAGAGAGAGCTTTGAATTGGGTTTCGTTAGTCCGTGGACTTCTTTTGGAGTTTGAGCGAATAGTGATGTCTTCTTGGATTCTTTTCTCTGCAACCCTTTAGGCTTTAGATGAGGGTTGTTAACCCAACACTAGTCGACAACATGACCTGTTTGTTTGCAATGGGTGTAAGTCAAACCTTCCTTGTCACTAAACTTCCCTTATTCTTTGCTTCTTTCACCTCATTTTACAGTGGTACCTCCAAATTTCGCCTTAGTATTTCCCTTTGAATCAGATTTCTTAAGCCTGCCTTCAATGGCATTAGCTTTTATACTTGCTTCGGAGATAGAATCCACCAAAAACATCTTCAACTCCTTCTGTATATACTCATGGAACCCAGAAATATATTTCATATAAATAACATAATCTCCCAAGTCTAAATCCAAAACCATAGCTTGGTTCTGAAATTACGAAGTATATTCTTGCACGGTTTGGTTGTAAGTATGATTCAAGTTGTACCACTTGAACAATCATTCCTCAAGGTAGCCAACCGGATAAAACTGTTTCCTTACAACTACCTTGAATCTTCTCCACGACAATATTCCCTTACCTAGGTTTTGTCTTTGATAAGCTTTCCACCAGGTTAGAGCATGCTTTTGTAGCTTCAATGCCGCGAAATAAATCTTTTCCTTTGAACCATATTCAAAGAAAGAAAAATACGTCTCTAGACGTTATATCCAATCATCCAATTTTTCTACATCGACACTCCCATCGTAAAATGGAATATCAACACAGAAATCAACTTTCAGATTATTACCATGAGGTTTAGTTGATGTAGGACTTTTAAGAAACTCACTTTTCTTCTTTTCTTCATCCTCATCTTCTTCCCCTTTTTTTTCTTCTTCTGAATCGTCTTCTTCTGATTCATCTTTTTTCGAAGCTTCAGGCAAAGGTGTAATCTTTTTCTTCGTCTTCGACTTGGGTGTATGAGAATGAATACATTCACTCAATTCTTCAAGGGTGGTTTTAATTGACTTCATGTCTTTTTGTAGCGTAGCCACCTTTTCTTCCATAGTTTGTGGTTCGCTATGCTTAGGTTCATCATCTGACTTTGTTATCCTTGATCCCCTTGTTTTCCTAACGTCTTCTAACTTCTCGAGTACCTCACCAAGCTTTATGTAAAGAGATCTAGTGAAAACCTTAAACCACAGGGATCTACCCTAAAAACGAAACCTTGCTCCTGGTACCAACTTGATACATTTGATCTCTATACCTTGGTATATATTACTATAAAGGCGGAATTCAGAATAATAATAGACGATAAAATTAGAAAATAAAGGCACAAGTAGTAATTCGAACAAAATATCTTCTCTAGATTATGAACAAACTAGCCCTTAACCCGTGTCGTAACGACATGGGCCATAATGTTGGTTCATTTTTAATATATCGTATAATTTGTGTCCCAATACTTATCAACTCCTTCTGATTTAATATGTGTTTGTCATAAAAATAGTTGGGATTTTCCTCTCTTTTTTTCTTTATTTTTTCCTTTAATATTTTACCGCCGGAGATTTTCTCAAACGAAATAAATATAATCTTTAACTTCCAAACACTTTTTATTTAGGTTTATTGCTTATAATGAGATAATGTTCTACATGAACATGGAAGTTTAAATATTTTTGGGAAATATGTCGTCAGCAACGCTCATCTCAGTGAAATAAACTAATCAATATCGTCCATAAAAGTCTCCACATCCTCCTATTTCTCTCCAGCTGACTCATCTATCATGGTCATGTTGCCGATCCTCCAAATATGCAGAGAATAGTATTATTTTTTTTTCATTGAACGAATGATAAAAACTATCCAATATGGCATGATTTTCCTGTAACTTTTCAATACCCATTATATGATAATGTTTAAAATGTGTACCCATTACCTTTACGAATGGATTGTATATATGCGAACCTATGCCATTAAATCTTCAACAAAGTATTGTGCCCAGCAATTCGTCTTAACGAAGGCTTTGGTAACTTCAAAAGTCTTGGACATTTTGTCACTTTCGTATGTTCCTACCTTCAATTGGAATACAATCTGGCGACACATTACCTCATAAAGAACCTTGAACACATATTGTACTCCCTGATCCTATTATAAATTAATAGGTTGTCCATAGATCATTTACCAAAAGTTGACATATTCTACGTTGAATATTTATTAAAAAAAAATTACGGTATTGTGGATCGTTGCTTTCTAAGATTGTAGTTTTCAAAATTGGCCTCTTCAAGTCCCACGACTTTCTAAGTTTATATATCTTGTTTGTTTTTAACATTTTAGTTAGCCATATTATGTTTGTTACTAACTTTAAACTTGATGTCATCTTCTACTGTGAACTTTATGTGATTTCAGAATTGAAATAGTTATACCTCTTTCATTCGTATCAAGTAATCTGTTGTATATCCCAACAATTCTTCTACACAAATTCCTTTTTTTTTGTCGTTTCCGGACCATCAGTAGCCATTATTGTCAAACGCAATCTGTTTAATTTTTGTTGCTGTTATGTATTTGCAATGTTCATTTTTCTTAAATAAATAGATTGTGTAAAAACTAAAAAAAAAAAAACATAAGTATTACATCGGGTCTAAGTTACTATATCCAAAATACTCCGAACACTGCTTCTGGTGCCTTGTTTCCTCAAATTCCTCGTTGCATTCTAGACAGTACATGCAACACCAATCATTTGCGAAGTGAGCTATTTGCGCAAGTGTGGTCAATGTAAATGTATCCCTGCAATAATAATAACAACACGTCAATTTTTTTCAAGGCATCCACTTGTAAATGGTATAAATCTAATAGATTTTAATTATACCTCAATCTTAGATATCACCTTCTTCTCACATAACATAGCAATAGAGGAAGGACAAATCTTGACCACTCTTTACATAGGCAGAGATAGCCAAACTATGTTTTGCAATTGTCTTACGTGAAAATTATTATTAATCCATATTTTAGTCAGATCCTATCGAAGCCGATCTAATTAGGTTTATAGAAATTTAATCTTAAATTTTTGACCTTATCTCTTGACCAAATTATTGAAGTATTCTCAGTCATGTTCTGCTTTGTGTGATCTATCCATCTGTGTCTACTCTACCTTCTAACCCAGTGAACGAAACCTATACATATTGATCCGTAATTTGATATTATTGATTTACTATCAAGAGGTCGCATGATTTGAGAATGTAAAATATAAAAATATTCCATAAACATCGGAGGCGAAATTTAGATTTATGATTTAAAGTTTTTTATGATGATTTTGATGAACAAACATAATTTTCAAAAAAATATTTTAGAATGCAAATACATTTTCCCGGTCTATAATATTTTATATCGGGAATTGAGTGAAAGTTGTTGTCTTTGTAGGTAGTTGTCGCGAAACAACTCGACATTGTTGGTCTTTTAAGAAAAAGAATGTAATAGTACTTGAGAGAGTGATAATTTTCTCTTACGCGGGTACACCAATTGCCTTTATATAATACGGGTGATCGAATAGTCATGATCATATTGTCTTATACATTCCGGTACCATCCTCGAAATATTTGGTTTTTGTCCTTATCAATCGTGCTAAAAAAAACCAATTACATCTTTCATAGTACAATGTTTCATGTTTTGTTAAGATTATTTTTTTACCTGGTCAATAAAACTCACTAAAAAGCAAAAATTATTATTATTATACACTACTATTACCAACACCCACCACCGTAAAAACCATCCACCGCCACTATTTCTTCCACCAATAGTAATGTTACCGCCTCCACTATTCACAAACACCCGCCACCATTATACTCACCATTAGAATTAATATAGTTTTTAGTAAAATTATTTATTAATAAAATTATGTATTTATGTTAGATTATTAAAGGGACATTTATAATAGAAATTTAATTAATCATTATGAACAATCAATCAGACACTAATTAATAAAACGTTTAAAAATGGTTAAGTTGAACAAACCCTAGCGGTAAATTTATCTTTGCCAAGGTCAAAATCCTGACCACTCTTTACATAGACAAATCGATAATAAATAATTTCATATATTTTGATCGTGATTCGTGTCGTTCGTTTAGTTATTACATAACATGGCAATTGATTGCACCAATTTTTTAAAATGGACATGTGTTTTATCGAGTTTATTTTAACATTAAAATGATCAACCACGTTTTATACTTTATAATATAACGTTACACATTTTGTATGTTACTGAAATTAGCATAATATGTTTTTTTTCACCAATACCCGCCACCACCATAAAACCATATGAATCCACTTTTTTTATCCACCACCACCTAGTGGTGGAGCCAAGGGTTGACTAACCTGGCTCTAACCCCTTAAATTTTTAATAACTACATAAATTTTTTAGTTTATTTTATAAATAGTACTTTGTCCATATATATTTATGGCTTAGTCCACCAAAGTTTACATGTTTCTTTTTTTAAAAAAAGGCCTCCTCAATGTCAATTTTTGACTCCACCACTGGCACCATCACTGTCGCCCATCCCATGTAGGTTGTTGGACGCAATTCTAATTTTCAATCACAAATTCCATGTATGAGGTTTAGATTGAACAAAATGTCGTCAATTGATTAGTTTCATTATTTTTTTCCCGTGTATATATTCTTTTTTCTATTTTAATCAATTTTATTTTAACATTAAAAAATCATGATTTATACGATATAGTACCAAAGATAACAGGGGCACCATTTGGGTGATCCAACTACGATCATGAAAATATTGTCTTGTATGATATCATCCCTGAAATAAGTGTTAAAAACAACCAACCACATCTTCCACACTACGATGTTATTGATGAGGTAACGACAACATAAAATTAATATTGTCCATCACTACTCACCAGCATTCACCGTCACTACTTCTTCCACCACAAACCAGGGGCAGAGCCAGGATTTTGAGGAGAGAGGGAGAAAAAATTCTTGGCAAGTTGGATAATGTGAAAAATGGACTTTATATCCCATTTTACGACAAAAGAACAAAAATAAATATAATTGTGCTTGGCTCTGCCCTTAACCACCACTAATCTTTCGGCCTCCACCTCTTTTACTACTCATTGTCGCAGAAAATGTCTATTGATATTATTTATCAAAATTACTTATTAATAGTAATAAATATTATAATTAATTAAGAAAACATTTATAATTAAAGAATGATTAGTCATTTATTATAAGAAATTAGTGAAACACTAATTAATAAAACACTTTATAATGAATAGATTATTTATTATGTGCAATTAGTGAAACACTAATTAATAGAATAATTATGGTATTTGAGTTGAACAACCCACCACTGTTGATTTATCTTTTCTATCAATTCCAACCAAGGTGGAACACTGGTTAGAGGCCACTCTTATGACACAATAGATCATGAGTTCGAACCTCCCCGTTATAATTTTTGAAGTTCCATATCTTGACTTGAGTGCTCATTTTTCATTCATAATATTGGAATTAACGCCACATGAGAGAGATGTAGGGGGTGGTCAGGAGAACCACAACCCTTGATTTATCTTTGTCTGGACAAATCCTGACCACCACTAACAAAGGCAAACTTATCCAAACCTTGTTTTATACTAATGAAGAACGATTACAATTCTCTCTTTGTTACGCTCACAATCTTCTCTAAACAGTGGATTAACCTTAAACTATTTGCTAAGCTTGCACAAGTATTGTTCCAAGCTTTCTCTAGGTTTTTCTATGCCTAATATATGTGTGTTTAGCTATTATCCAAAGCCCTTTATTTATAGCATTCATCGTACTCAGCCGACCAAGGACTTCCTTTAGGAATCTATTTTCTAAACTAAGAGTATTGCCTAAAACAAACTCTTCCCATTCTAGGAATTCAGCCCAAACAAGGATTCCTGCCTAGAATAGGATTCTTCCCTCAACTTAGCTTGAGGTTTAACTAAGTTCCCTAAAGTAGTATGGATACACCTGTATCACGTAGCAACTCTTGGTTGTGGGTGAGATCAGCTAAGGGAATCAAGTGCGTAGTATTCTGCTGGGATCATAGACGTAAGGAGCGCAATTGTACCTTGAATTGGTGTGACATTGATTAGGGTTCAATTACAGTCCAGACCGAAGTTAGTTTATAGTAGGCTAGTGTCTGTAGCGGCTTAATACAGTGTGGTGTTCAAAATGGACTAGGTCCCGGGGTTTTTCTGCATTTGTGGTTTCCTCGTTAACAAAACTTCTGGTGTCTGTGTTATTTCTATACCGCATTATATTTTGTTATATAATTGAAATATCACAAGTTGTGCGTTGTATCGATCAATTGTGAAATCCAACCTTTGGTTGTTGATTGGAAATTGATTGATCCTTGAATATTGGTTTTTAATACCATCCAAGTTTATATCTCTCTTGTATTTCATAAAGACTCGCAGATTTCTATTTGCTTGAGTATAGATCAAATCGAGAGATAGAGATATTAACTCCTTGATATACTTTTCATTAAAATTAAGTCTGATTGTCTAGTTGATTCTCTTAAAAAGTATATTAGAGTTAGTCCATACAGATTAGTCCATACAGATTGCTAATCGAAATATTGGGTGAGGTTGTTAGACCCCCACTTTTTCATGATCATCTAAAAGACTAAAACCATAACATATGTAAGAAAAAAATTAATGTAAATGATAGTAGTCGCGAGGAAATTAAAATGGAGAGAGAAATTATGTTGAGCTAATGGAACTCATGCTGAAATTTTTCGCTACAAAGCTTTGAAATAGCCGACACCAATAATGATGATTTCCCACTGCTGTAATCAATGATGCCGAATGATCAAATTTCCAAGGATATATGCAAAACAAACGACGATAACAAAAAAGTTTGGGCAACTAAATCTGAAAGGAAAGAAAAAAACAAAATACAACAAGAAAGCCTTAGCAAAAACAAAAACGCAATGGTGTTTTATATAGAGAGTTACAAAGTCTTGAAATTTCATTAAAAGAAACTTTATCTAGCAAACAATATTATAAATAATTTTTATATTTTTGGATAGCTATGCTTTCCTGTTGCAGTATTTTTGTCCAACAAAATATTGAGCATGTCTTCTACGAATAGATATTTATTTATTTTTGTGATGAAATCACGATGAATGGTGCATATGTGATCTTAAATCAATTTATTTGTAATTTTCAATATTATGATCAAATATATTTTTTCTGTATTTTTTGGAGTGTTAAAATATTTTATAAGATTTAGCAAATGTGGGTCTAAAATATTCTTTTTGTTAAATAACATTCCCCAAAAATTAAATCAGGTAGGATCAGATTCAATCAGAAGCAAGAATTAACCACAAGTTCTGGTGAATAGAGCACTCGAAAAAACTCTGTTATTATATAAAAAAAATTGGCATTGTTTTCAGGGTCAGAACTAATTCTATATCGACTTCCCTTAGCTTTTGCATATCTTCCCATTGACATCAAACAGGTAGGTTCAGAATCACATTGACAACGTAGATTGTGTCCATTATGTTGGAATTAATTCAAACCATGTCAAGTGGGATAATTTGAAATTTAAATATATTAGAGTTTTATTATTTTTGAATATAGTAGTCCAGGTGTAATCCTGAGTCCAATTTTGTGGACACTCCTTTAAAGAGTGTGCACAAACAAATCAATTGTATTGGTTGTCCAAAACCAACAGTTATCTAATATATATTATTTTATTTTTTAATGTAATTTAAATCTAAAAAACAACAAGCTTTTGGACTAATAATGAGAAAGAGATAAAATGGAAGAGAAAACAACAGTGGAAGAGAGAAGAACTTTCTATTAACCAAAGAAGCAGAGGAATTACATAGATATAGCATTCCTTATATACAAGGGAAGGGTAAACCTTAGTATTCTTATGGACCACACATCCATGGGCCGTAGGCCCTATAACACCCCCCTCGTGCGGTTCAAGAGCGTAACATCAAATGTATTGCCTCATTAAAACCTTGATAAGAAAAACCCAATAGGAGAAAACCTTGACGAAGGGAAAGTTGATAAAGCTGGCCACTTCTCTTAAGAATAACCTAAAATGTAAAAACCATGTGGGAAAAAGATAATCTCACCAGGGGATTCATTACCCTAGTGTTTTTGTTGTCTCATTAAAAACCTTGTCGAGTAACAAAACCCATTTGGACAAAATAAACTCGGTGAGGGAAAAAGTGTTCAACAGACACCCCCCTGATGTCGCCATCTTCCCCTAATCGCAATCAAGGGAGTTTGGAAAATTTTCTTAGTCCGATACTTTTGACACGCTTTTTAAAAGTTGATTTAGGCAATGACCTAGTAAATAGGTCTGCTGCATTCTCATCATATTTTACTTGACTGACTTGAATTTTTAGAAGAGACTGTTGCTGCTGATTGTAAAAGAACTTTGGTGATATATGTTTCGTATTATCACCCTTAATGTACCCTTGCTTCATCTGTTCGATGCAAGCTGCATTATCCTCATAAGTGCAAGTTGTCCCATCAGTGGTAAAACTTATACCACATGTCCCTCAAATGTGTGTAATGATAGACCTTAACCATACGCACTCATGAACTGCCTTGTGTAAGGCAATGATCTCATAGTGGTTTTTGGAGGTAGCCACAAGAGTCTGCTTGGTCGATCTCCAAGATATCATTATCTTTCCAATGGTGAACACATAACCAGTTTGTGATCGACCTTTATGTGGGTCGGAGAGGTACCCAGCATCAGCAAAACCAACCAAAACAGTGTTTGGGGTTTCAGTGTAGGGAGTTGCATTTTCATTAGCGGTCCTTCTTACTTCTTCATATGGATAACATAAACCCATGTCTATGGTTCCTTTCAGGTATCTGAAAACATTCTTTATACCATTCCAATGACACTACATAGGCGCTGAACTGTATTTAGCTAACAAGTTCACGGAGAGTTATATATCAGGTCGAGTATGTTAGAGCATAGCTTAGTTGAACTCACCAAGTGTTGGTATGTCACATTTGGTTATCATATTTTAGTATCAAAACTCATCTAGAGTCGCTTGATTAAATACTAGAGTCAACTTCGTTTAGGTTGGACTAGAAAGTCTAGGAATGTTGAGGCATACAAGTATTACTCCTAAGACCTGAAGAATGTGAAGAAGTAACGAACTACAACGACATCATCCTTTAATTTTAGGTTAGTAATATTGACTTGAACTATTTCATACCTAACATATCTTTCAAGTCGTGCTATATTTAAAACATAATTGCGAAGCTGCATATAATGTACTGTTGATGGTGGATTTTAGTTCAGGGATAAAGTTGTAAAGCCAATCTTTATGCCGATATCCTGCAAAGGATAAGGCTATTTGATAAGAGATAAATACGTATTCAATTTATTAATTCACCTAGAATGGAGCATGTAACAACAATCCCCAAGTATTTTGTGAATTTTGGCATTATTAATTAATGCATAAAACGCCTTGTATTTCCTGTGATGTTCTCAGCAAAACTCTCATTGTTGGTGTGGCATGATGATTGATTGTTACTCTCATAGAGTAACATGAATATCCAAGTCTCAATAGTGAGGCATGCACGAAATACCCGTACAGGCTACATCATTCTCTGACAAAGAAAATCATCTCTCGGTGTGTTATATTAGCCCGATCAAGCATATTTAAATCTGGACTGTCCATATCAGTCTCAGAAATAATCACGACCACGCAAGTTGGCCGCATGAATCAACCAGTCTAGACGAACCCTAGCAGGCAACCACTGCAATGACCACCAGCGGGCCTGTTTATGCCCTGGTAGTCTCGCTGGTCGAACACATACCTTGCCCCCAAATAGCCGCCAAACACCAACCCTGAAAAGGGATGGTCGAGCAGGCATGGTGCGGCTAGCATGCATAAGACTGTCGAAAAACAGTCTCAAAGAGGTCTTAAACGTCCAACTTCGCAGGCATGGTTGGACGGTTTAGATCACCCCTTGATCAAGTGGTGAAGTATTGGTACACCCATTGGCGGGCCCACTTTCCACCTGCTTGATCGGTTCTCCCACAGCTAAGCCGTGGAGCAACAAACGGTTACCCAAACAAGGCTGGCGTGATGCTTTAGGTAGCCGTGGAAGTCCAAACTGATCACGACCACCCAACTTCGTAGGCATGGTTGGATGGCTTAGATCGCTCCCAGGACCGTGGAGCAAGCATGCATGTGCTCACCGCCGGCCCAAGGTGGGACCCACACAATCGGTCTCCCCAAGGGAGGCGCATAACCTCAAATCTGATCGGTTGAAGTTGGCCGGTTTGAAACCCTAATTAGGGTTTGCGGCACCATCCATGTGTCGCAAATTCATCTCGAACGTCCATCTCCGCAGGCTTGAAGATGAAGATTCAAAAAGGGGAAAACATGTCAACACGACCACCGTGGGCCCGGCTTCACGCCTGATTGATCGGCCAAGGACGGTGATCGGTTGTCAGCCGACACAAATATAATTTCACTTTCTTACTTAACTAAAATAAATGTAGTAGTGATAAGAAAGAGTTCGTATCCACAAAGATGCTTTCGTTGTCAATATGTTTCGGTTTCCTAAAAGTAACAAGGGGGATTTTTCTGATTTTTAAAACTAAAACAAATATAAAAGCAAATAAATAAATAAATCAAGTAGAAAAGATATTGGTTAAGGATTCATCTTCATTCACAAACATGCTTTTTAACAATAAGTAGAATTGATATTTAATCCCTATTTATCAATGGCCCTAGAATACCTTGATCGCAAGAATATCCCGCTAATTTCCTCTTGTCATCAACAATCACATTAAAAGATGCGAATATAAATTCTATCTAAGAAAACAACCTAACGTGTAAAAGCACTAATCAAGTTTAGTTCCCTAGATGCATTAAGTTCTATGAAATCAGGCCAATCAAAGCAATCGAACGAGTAAAAGCACTAATCTGATTTAACAAAGGTTATGGTTCACATATGGTTACTAGGATATATCACTACAAGCAATAACCATATTTGTGCTACTTGCTATAAGGAATTATCACTTTTGCGTATAATAACCCTAATCTTCCAAATAATATGCATGTGAGTTCTACCAATTTGCAACTTGACAAAACTAACATTCAATCATGCAACAATATTAATGGTGAATCATAAACGATAATATGAGACAAAACTAATTTATTGAACAAGAAACATGTTATGTGAAATCAAATCAATCCATCACCAATAATATAATTAGCTCATGCTCATAAAAAGAATAAAGAGGAGTTTCATGTTTCTAAACCCTAGCATACAAAAGTAGTAGAAGATATCCTCCTAATGGAGATATAAGTCCCCCTTTTATACTCTTTCTTCTCTGAATTCTAAACTTAGGTCGCACTGCCAAATTGAGTCATAGCCCATTAAATAGCCCAGTAAAACCAAGTCCAAGTCCTTTTCTGTCAACTCGGTCCCACTCACCGAGTCGACTCATCTATGACCGATTCCGTCAAAGTTCTAACTGTTTTATGGTCATTTCCAGCCGATTCCAGACCTTCCAAATCTTCTTTCCTGCAGCACTTCATCCTAACATACATCTATAATTGCATCTGCATCATATCTCGACTTCAAAACCCATTCCAGACTTGAGTTTCAACCTCCACAACTCAGCCAATTACAAAATCTACTCCAAGCCATACTATTCACAATCCAAAACCATCAATATCTCAGTCCACCTACCTGCAATTCAACCAATGCACCCATTTTCTCTTCTCTGCATTGCAATTTCTACTCCATCGGTGCCCATTAACATCAGTTGACCCGTTGCAACATCAACTAGTTCCTTGTAATCATTCTCGCTGCGACACCAACACACACAATCAGCTCCAAATCCCATATCTCTGCAGCTTCCAATTTCAGTCCCTGCTTAGCCACAGATCCATGCCTCCACTGCATCCACTAGGACTGCAATTCAAGCTCCACGGATTCATTCTGTAGTGCCAATTCTTTCTTCTCCTGAAACATCACAAACAAAGACAACCAGTTCAAACCTCCAACTGCAGCTTTGCCCATGAGTCCATGCATTCTTGCTTAGCCTAATTCAGCCATCTTCCATCACTAGCAGCAACACCTGCAATTTCTTACACCTTCTTTGTTTCATGAGCAGCAGCAACATCATAATCCACTTCACCATCATTCCTTGCCAGAATAACCAACATCTACAACTCAGATTCTTCCAGCTGATAGCAACAGTTGTACCTTGCATATCCCATTCTTCCTTTACCAGAACCATGCACTTCAAATGCTACAACTTCAACTCCAGCTTGTACTCAAGAGCAACACCAGCTTCTGCAATTCTAACTTACACAACTCATTCCTTTAATTCATCTCAGCTTCTATTCTGCAACACCGGTGCCATTCAAATCCATACTGCAATAATCATCACCTCAAGCACACTCCCCTATAACAGCAGGCCATCACCTTGTCCATCTTCCCAGCTCACTGACCTCAGCAGCAACTAACCAGCAATACTGCACTCAATCTCAATTTTATCCCTGACTTCTTATCACCACCAACTTCCAAACACCCATCATCCAATATCCTCAGTTCACAGACCACCAGCTCAATTGAACTGAGATAGAACCACCATCAAACACATACCACTATATTCAACACTGCCACAACCAACAGCCTAAACTGTAGCTTAACCTGTAACAACCGCAAAACCCATTTGATTCCCTGCATTTCACTAGCACTAGTCTCAGCTGCTGTACTACTGCCACAACAAAGACAAGCATCACCACCACCAGCACTAGAACCCATTTTCACCTGCAATTGCTTCAACCAGCGGATACTCCTTTTTCATTACAGATTAATGACAAGAAACACAATTCAACCACACTCAGCTTGCACCTTGAGCTACAATTGCTTCAACAGCCTAAACATACATCTAAGCCTCTTTTGTAGCTTCTCATCCAACAACACCACCAACACCATTATTAGCTTAATAGCATCGACAACATCACCACTGCCTTGTTCCTCTCAGCTTTCCCTGTAATCTTCACTAGAGAAGCAGCTCCAACTGCCTTCACCTGCGCACTGCGTAGCCACCACAGGCACCAACACTTATTATCCTAGCCATTGCACTACCAACACTACTCCATCAATGCTCCCCTTCTCAGATTCATAATTGACTCCATATTCTCTATAATTTCAGTGGCAGTAGCACCACCTTCATCATCTTCTTCCCTTCTCAAACCCTGAGAACAACCCCATCGATCCATTGCAAACACAGCCAGCTTTCTGTGATAAATTCAATTAAACCCATCTTCTTTTGAGCAAATCACAGCACCAACATCAATTTCAGTTCCACCATAAACCCAATTGCAACGAGAACTCATCAATTCATTCTTCATCTTCCATTTCTAGAGATTAAAAGTGATATGAACTACAACCCAGCTTCTGTGTTAGTTCTTGGCTGTAAACCCTTGAATCTCCTCAATCGAACAATCACAGAAACCCGTCTCTTTCATCATTTTCAATTCTTCATCTCTCAATCTCAGATTAATCTCTGAATTTCATCCTTTCTGTGTTCTCGATTTAGACATCAAACGATCTTAAATCCCCTTTCAATTTCTTGTTTTGCCATTCTTACCACCAACAACATCAAACCCTTATTCCATCCATAGGAACACGACTCAGTTCTTTGCTTTCTTCTCATCTGTTGAGTTCAAGAAAACCCATAGATCCCTTTCTTATCATTTCTAATTTCACAGCAAAAACCTAACCTCTCTCGATTCGTCTTCTCAGATCATCGCCATTTCTGAGTTCTTCTCCCTGAGTTCCATATCTTCCTCTGATCCAATTTCTCTCAATTTCTCGGATCCACGGCAGCCGCCCCTTCTCTAATTATTAAGTGTAGACAATAATGCAGACTAATGAGAAGAAATAAACTCCTCTGAATTCCAGGGTTAGGTAGTAGCCAAAATGGCTTTAGGCACCCACAAACTGATAAGGACTACCAAATATATATGGCTTGTCGGTTCCAAATAACCGACAGCACAAATCTCTAATCAACTCAACTGTCAGTCACAAGCAACTGACAGTTTTCTTCACCTCCTTGTGCAACATAGCCTTCTCCAAATACCACTCGCCCGTGAATTGACTTTTTTGTGCTTTTCGCTCCAAATCAACGATTTTTCCTTCTTTTGCTCCTAATGACTCCATTGTACCTAATCAACTCAAATTCAAACATAAGATACATAATTTACATGAAAACTCGCAAAGAAAGAATAAATACTAGATATAAAATTAGGTGTTTATCACACCTATCAAATTCCCCCACACTTAAACTTTGCTAGTCCTCGAGCAAATCAAACAAAATAATTCTAAAACATACACACAACTCCGTCTCGTCGAGGCTACGGTCACTTTTAGCATAAATAGCAAGCCTTTGAACCCCTAGGTGTCCCTAGTGGACGAGTTATAGTCTCGTGAAGGTTTACAAGAGGTCTACCTACAAAACCTATATTTCCAACTCCAGCTACCTGTGACAAATCTATGAATGAATCCAAAATGTCTATTGGAGGAGGTACCCTGATGCGAATTCAAATTAATATATATATAAATTAAGCTCTACTTAGAAAGTTGAACAAACCACAATACTCGGAATCTGACTAACCACAATCACAATGAAAAGATTAAGAAGATGGATATAGAAATAGATGTTTGCGAATGTTAACAAGTGATCGGTGTTTCCCATATCTGTCTGAAGGTCACCGCCAAGATGAACCTATGCATCCTATCAGATTGAGCTACTGGTCTGAATTCTAGTGTCAACACACTGGCATATACAAGGAAACAGTGGTCAACAATCTTATTTCTACATCAACTCAACTGGCATATACAAGGGAACCAGGAGTGACTTTATTCAACAATAATAATATTTTTCTTTTCTTTACTTTACTTTTCTTTTCTTTTCTTTTTCACTTTTTTTTTCTCCTTTTTTTCCTTTTTTTTTCGAGACAGCATGATTGGATCTTTTGGATCCAAGCGCATGATTCTTGTCAGCAAGTATGTGATAGTTGCCTTGGATCCTTCATTCCACGCTTGTTTAGGCGACGGAGACAGGGACAACGTTTCACACATACTGCTATCCAAGTGTCTTTTTATTCCGTTTGGTCTAATTGGTCGGTCTCTTTTTTTTTTTTGAGCAACTCAATCACTCTATATCATCCTAGCAGTAATAACAATTCAATGTTTAGTGACCCACCAAATCACTTAGATAACAATAGATAAATATGGAAAAATAAAAATAGAGCGTGATATGGTGATATTCCGAGATATGGTAACAACTATCATATTATTTCTAACACTTGAATAATTCTGTCCTTTTAGTTAATGGGTTCCTCAACTCCTCCAGCCAAGATGGTTCCATCCATTTAGATTGATAGTGTCATCCTAAAGGTACATGTTTCTAGGTTTCGGAGTGTATAAACCATTTTTTTTATTAACACAAGGGAAAACTAACAAGGATAAAAACTCTATATGAGAACATTCCCCCACACTTAAACTTTACATTGTCCTCAATGTAAAATCTAGTCATTCAAAGAAAAGTTCAAGATGGGAAATTCATAACATGATATATATACACAATAAGAAAATAAAATGCATAATAAAAAACGATACTCCAACTTATAGCTATTTCTGAACAATAGAGGATAAACACTAAACAAGCTATTTAGTTGGCATCTAATCCCAACTTAGCCAATATATATGCCTCATCATCAAGAAAAAATTCCATCTACTTAGAAAGGTTCATGTTTATTCTAAATTGTTCAAAAATCTCTAAAGGTTGGAGTTTTGATATGTAAATATCCAAAATAAGAAAATAAAGATAAAAGACTCAAAAAATAAAAAGATAGAGATAGATACACAAAACCAGTAGGTTGCCTCCCATTTAGCGCTTGGTTTAAAGTCGTCAGCCCGACATGCAAGTTGAATTCCCTATACACTAATAATCTGAAAAGTTGGGGATCCTTCCATGTAACCTGTTTTGCAAACAATCGCTTCGCACAAATATTAGTACAAGAAAATATAGGCGAAGCTATCAACCAATAAAAGTTTCCCCCACACTTATTCTTGTTTACACTTGGAAGTGTATAAAGAACATAAAATTCAGGAACTTCTATGGTTTCTTCTTTACAAACCTGCATAGTATGAGAATCAAAGGTCTCTAATGGCGGAAATCGAGAAAAAAAGTCATTCAATAATATTCTCGAAGCACATACACTCAAACCAATAAGAGGTAAAGGAGAAGAATTAATAGGAAAAGGGTTAGAAAAACCTTGCAACTCTTGTATTATAGTATCCTCTTCATCCTTAGAAACTTCAAGTAAATTAATTACCTCTTGCACATCATGGTCCTCTATTGAAACTTGAAATAATTTTCCATTCATTTCTGCCTTAACCAAAGTCTCGACATCAACATCTTCGTTACAATCTTTTGCATGCTCAATTAGGTCTTCCACAATATGGGTCAAATCGGTTTCATTCTCAACATACTCCTCTTCGTTGCAAGGCACGTGCTCTTTTGCGGATCTAAATTTCACTATGAGGAATTTTCGTAGAACACTCAAAAATGCATCATCCTCAAGCTCCAACCTTTGAATAGGCTCTTGATCATTATTAAGATCAAAGCTTGAGTTATCTACAAAAATTTCATCATAGTCCTCTTCGTCTTCATCTTGATCCCAAAAAGATTATGTGGTACACCTTTGGGAAATGTCACCATGAGTTGGTTCAAGCGATGTATCTTCATAATCATCATCACTTTCATAGTTAACATAAAGTTGGTCGTCACTGAATTTAGTGTTGCTAGTCTCAAACTCATCCTTTTGAATAGGTGAATGATCATTATTAAGATCAAGAGTTGAGTTAACTACACAATTATCAACGAAAGACCCCAAAGGTTGGCCTTTTTCAACATTAACATCAATCAAATATTCATCACAAACTACATGCACATTAGAATAATCATTGCTTTGAAAACAAAGTTCTTCTTCATACCTTTCTTCTTTGTATTGATCAATATCTCTTTGTAAGTTAGCAATACCTTCACGAAGTTCTTGGAGTTGCTTGTCTGTAGCCTCTTTATCTTTTTGAAACTCTTGCCGTACAAAGTTGGAAAAGTTGTCTAACAAGTTAGAGACTTGTTGTTCACGAGCATAAGAATCCTCCAATCCTTGTGGTTGTTCGCACACATACCCTTCATAAGGTTGTTGAGGAAAACCATAAGGTTCCAAGGAATATTGGTCATAACCAATGAATTGGTTTTGATTATACCCTTGGAATTGGTAGTTGTCATATTGTTGAGGTTGTTGAAAACCGTACCCATCCATGTAGTATGCTCCTTCCATGAGAAACAAGTACCTGAAATAAGATTCTCAAACCAAGGTTAAAAACCAAAAAATAAAACAAAAACAAAACTTAAAACAAAAAATAAGAAACCAAAAACATGTGACAACCGCTGCCTCCCCGGCAACGGCACCAAAATTTGATCGGTTGTCAGCCGATACAAATATAATTTCACTTTCTTACTTAACTAAAATAAATGTAGTAGTGATAAGAAAGAGTTCGTATCCACAGAGAGGCTTTCGTTGTCAATATGTTTCGGTTTCCTAAAAGTAACAAGGGGGATTTTTCTGATTTTTAAAACTAAAACAAATATAAAAGCAAATAAACAAATAAATCAAGTAGAAAAGATATTGGTTAAGGATTCATGTTCATTCACAAACATGCTTTTTAACAATAAGTAGAATTGATATTTAATCTCTATTTATCAATGGCCCTAGAATACCTATCGCAAGAATATCCCGCTAATTTCCTCTTGTCATCAACAATCACATTAAAAGATGCGAATATGAATTCTATCTAAGAGAACAACCTAACGTGTAAAAGCACTAATCAAGTTTAATTCCCTAGATGCATTAAGTTATATGAAATCAGGCCAATCAAAGCAATCGAACGTGTAAAAGCACTAATCCGATTTAACAAAGGTTATGGTTCACATATGGTTACTAGGATATATCACTACAAGCAATAACCATATTTGTGCTACTTGCAATAGGGAATTATCACTTTTGCGTATAATAACCCTAATCTAGCAAAAAATATGCATGTGAGTTCTACCAATTTGCAACTTGACAAAACTAACATTCAATCATGCAACAATATTAATGATGAATCATAAACGATAATATGAGACAAAACTAATTTATTGAACAAGAAACATGTTATGTGAAATCAAATCAATCCATCACCAATAATAAAATTAGATCATGCTCATAACAAGAATAAAGAGGAGTTTCATGTTTCTAAACCCTAGCATACAAAAGTAGTAGAAGATATCCTCCTAATGGAGATATAAGTCCCCCTTTTATACTCTTTCTTCTCTGAATTCTAAACTTAGGTCGCACTGCCAAATTGAGTCACAGCCCATTAAATAGCCCAGTAAAACCAAGTCCAAGTCCTTTTCTGTCAACTCGGTCCCACTCACCGAGTCGACTCAGCTATGACCGATTCCGTCAGAGTTCTAACTGTTTGATGGTCATTTCCGGCCGATTCCAGACCTTCCAAATCTTCTTTCCTGCAGCACTTCATCCTAACATACATCTATAATTGCAGCTGCATCATATCTCTACTTCAAAACCCATTCCAAACTTGAATTTCAACCTCCACAACTCAGCCAATTACAAAATCTACTCGAAGCCATACTATTCATAATCCAAAACCATCAATATCTCAGTCCACCTACCTGCAATTCAACCAATGCACCCATTTGCTCTTCTCTGCATTGCAATTTCTACTCCATCAGTGCCCATTAACATCAGTTGACCAGCTGCAGCATCAACTAGTTCCCTGTAATCATTCTCGCTGCGACACCAACACACACAATCATCTCCAGAACCCATATCTCTGCAGCTTCCAATTTCAGTCCCTGCTTAGCCACAGATCCATGCCTCCACTGCATCCACCAGGCCTGCAATTCAAGCTCCACAGATTCATTCTGTAGTGCCCATTCTTTCTTCTCCTGAAACATCACAAACAAAGACAACCAGTTCAAACCTCCAACCGCAGCTTTTCCCATGAGTCCATGCATTATTGCTTAGCTTAACTCATCCATTTACATCACTAGCAGCAACACCTGCAATTTCTTGCACCTTCTTTGTTTCATGAGCAGCAGCAACATCATAATCCACTTCACCATCATTCCTTACCAGAATTACCAACAGCTACAACTCAGATTCTTCCAGCTGATAACAACAGTTGTACCTTGCATATTCCATTCTTCCTTTACCAGAACCATGCACTTCAAATGCTACAACTTCAACTCCATCTTGTACTCAAGAGCAACACCATCTTCTGCAACTCTAACTTTCACAGCTCATTCCATTAATTCATCCCAGCTTCTATTCTGCAACAGCAGTCCCATTCAAATCCATACTGCAATAATCATCACCTCAAGCACACTCCCCTGCAATAGCAGGCCATTACCTTGTCCATCTTCCCAGCTTACTGACCTCAGCAGCAACTAACCAGCAATACTGCACTCAATCTCAATTTCATCCCTGACTTCTTATCACCACCAACTGCCAAACACCCATCATCCAATATCCTCAGTTCACAGACCACCAGCTCAATTGAACTGAGATAGCACCACCATCAAACACATACCACCAGATTCAACACTGCCACAACCAACATCCTAAACTGTAGCTTAACATGTAACAACCGCAAAACCCATTTGATTCCCTACATTTCACTAGCACTAGTCTCAGCTATTGTACTACTGCCAAAACAAAGACAAGCATCACCACCACCAGCACTAGAGACCATTTTCACCTGCAATTGCTTCAACCAGCGCATACTCCTTATTCATTACAGACTGATGATAAGCAACACAATTCAACCACTCTCAGATTGCACCTTGAGCTACGATTGCTTCAACAGCCTAAATATACATCTAAGATTATTTTGTAGCTTCTCATCCAACACCACCACCAATACCATTCTTAGCTTCATAGCATCGACAACATCACCACTTCCTTGTTCCTCTCAGATTTCCCTGTAATCTTCACTAGAGAATCAGCTCCAACTTCCTTCACCTGCGCACTGCATAGCCACCACAGGCACCAACACTTCTTAGCCTAGCCATTGCACTACCAACACTACTCCATCAATGCTCCCCTTCTCAGATTCATAATTGACTCCATCTTCTCTGCAATTCCAGTGGCAGTTTCACCACCTTCATTATCTTCTTCCCTTCTCAAACCCTGAGAACAACCCCATCGATCCATTGCAAACACAGCCAGCTTTCTGTGACAAATTCAATTAAACCCATCTTCTTTTGAGCAAATCACAGCACCAACATCAAATTCAGTTCCACCATAAACCCAATTGCAACGAGAAATCATCAATTCATTCTTCATCTTCCATTTCTAGAGATTAAAAGTGATATGAACTACAACCCAGCTTCTGTGTTAGTTCTTGGCTGTAAACCCTTGAATCTCCTCAATCGAACAATCACAGAAACTCGTCTCTTTCATCAGTTTAAATTCTTCATCTCTCAATCTCAGATTAATCTCTGAATTTCATCTTTTCTGTGTTCTCGATTTAGACATCAAACGATCTTAAATCCCCTTTCAATTTCTTGTTTTTCCATTCTTACCACCAACAACATCAAACCCTTCTTCTATCCACAGGAACACGACTCAGTTCCTTGCTTTCTTCTCATCTGTTGAGTCCAAGAAAACCCATTGATCCCCTTCTTCTCATTTCTAATTTCACAGCAAAAACCTAACCTGTCTCGATTCATCTTCTCAGTTCATCGCCATTTCTGAGTTCTTCTCCCTGAGTTCCATCTCTACCTCTGATCCAATTTCTCTCAATTTCTCGGATCCACAACAGCCGCCCCTTCTCTAATTATTAAGTGTAGACAATAATGCAGAATAATGAGATGAAATAAACTCTTCTCTGAATTCCAGGTTTAGGTAGTAGCCAAAATGGCTTTAGGCACCCACAAACTGATAAGTACTACCAAATATATATGGCTTGTCGGTTCCAAATAACAGACAGCACAAATCTCTAATCAACTCAATTGTCAGTCATAGGCAACTGACAGTTTTCTTCACCTCCTTGTGCAACATAGCCTGCTCCAAATACCACTCGCCCGTGAATTGACCTTTTTGTGCTTTTCCCTCCAAATCAACGATTTTTCCTTCTTTTGCTCCTAATGACTCCATTGTACCTAATCAACTCAAATTTAAACATAAGATACATAATTTACATGAAAACTCGCAAAGAAAGCATAAATACTAGATATAAAATTAGTTGTTTATCAAACCTATTAGACGGCGTTGGCCAGACGTCTCGGTTCGCACGCCCAAGGGTAGCGTGTCACGCCTCCTTAACGAATCCTTTGCGACATAGGGTTTCTGTTGAAACCCTATCTCAACCACTCCTCTTTGCCTTCCAAATTGAGTGGTTTTTATCGGACTTTTGCGAGTCAAGATGGCATGGGCATGAACACTAGTGCGCCGCATCCATGCAGGACCAATCGGTCCCTCTAAAAACGTTCCCTAAGCTCAAATTCGATTGAGCTGAAAGAGGGAGCCTACACACCTCCATCTTGTACGGATAGCCTAAAATAGGAATTGGGCAACAAGTGAGGTATCACCGTAATCATCGTCCGTCACTCTTCCGCATAAAGTGATCGGACAAGGCATGGCTCACCCATGCAGTCTCCAAACGGTCACTCGAAGATGGCTGGACAAGAGGTTATTTTAAGACGCTTAATTTGTGACTTACTCCGTTAATCTTTAAAACAGAGATGCTTCATGCATACTGAATATATTCGATGCATTACCTGCATAGAATACACATGATACTTCATAAGTATCGACTTCCTAAATAACTTAGTTATTTAACCTGGCATCACATGCTACCTTCTATGGGTCCCACGATCCACACACTCGAGACATCAATCATGTCACAAAATGGGGGATACATACTGGGGTATTGGTCTGGCAGTTTACAACATGCAGCACACAACGCACCATCATAAGAACTTGTCAGGAAGTCATGGACGGTTAGTGATGATGAGAGAAGTGGGAAAGACTGATCGTGTGACACTAACACACAACTCCACTACTCCATCACTCTACTTCCTTCACTTCCCACGAGAGACGTGAATAAGGCTCAAATGAATTGTATAAATAGGTTATCCTCCCTATTTTCCAAAACATAAAGCAGAAATCAAGTGTTCATATAATTGTATTCAAAACACCCAGAGCCTGCTTGCATTATTCGTAAGACTGCTCATCTTTCTGTTACAAGTCATAAAATAGTCTACACTTTCACAATATCAACACCTTCTTCGCTTCCCTCCCTAATATCAACCCCATCTCCTTCACTTTGTGACCGAAACAAGTTTGAAACGACCATTTCTTGGTTTAGGCCAGAATTGTATAGATAGATTTCTCGAATCAAAAGCACTCCCGTGCAGTGAATTTGTTTAAGGTTTAAACTCATTTCTCATCCAAACACCCTGAAATTACCAAAACCGGCTGAGATAGTTTTCACCCACAAACAATTGGCGACCACAATGGGAGATTAATCTCTCGGTTGCAAGATCAATTTTCAATTTCATTTCAATCTGTTCAAATTGCAAGATGGTAGAACTTAGGTCAGGATCAACGATCAATCCCGATGGAACTAGCGCTGACAAGACTCTTGGTATTGATGTCCTTGTCAGTGAAGCCGCCGTCCAGAACGTGATCAATACATCTCGTGGAGCTATCTCCTCTACCACTAACACCATCAGAGCAGGAGATATTCCAGTAGGCGTGACACCTCCTATCACTAGGGCCAGAGCAGCCGCAAATCCTGTAATTTCTTCAAGCGTAACGCCTCTGGTCATAACCAGGGTAACCGGTACTCCTCCATCAGGACGAGGGGTGGAGGAACAAGAGGAGGACAACCCCCCGTCACCATGGTAGATTTGATGGAAAGGCAAGAAGTTCTTGCTAGAGCCCAAACGGATATGGCTGCGACTCAGAAAGAGGTGCTTACTTTTCTCAAAAATTTAACCGAACGATTGCCGCAGGGGCCATGACAGGCCCTGAAGCCAACAAGGAACGTGTTCAATGCACTCGGGATAGGCACTTCAATGGCGCGGGCCCATGTAGACGAGGAAGTTCATGACGCTCCTGAACGCCCAAGAGAAAGAGACCAGCCATCTAATTGCATTACGCGTGAGGACTTGGAGCGACTTCTTCAAAATCGGGGAAAAAGGAAATACAGCGGAAATTCACCAACACAAACCTCCATACCCTCAAGACGTGCAACGAATTCCTCTTCCAAGTGGCTACACCTCTCCTCAATTCTCCCTTTATGATGGTACTGGTAATGCTCGTGAACATGTCTCTCGATTTTTGGAGTCTTTGGGAGAACATGAATACAATCATGTTTTTCGCCTAAAAGAGTTCTCGAAGACACTTACCGAAAGAGCATACACTTGGTACAACAGCATTGCACCAAACAGTGTATCCAATTGGAGTGAGATGGTCAGTGCCTTCTACAGGAAATAGTTCTTCGTGTCTGAGCAGGCCACCTTTTCAGATCTAGGAAGAATCTTTCAACGGAGCAACGAACATCCGAACGACTCCGTTAAGAGGTTTAGAACTCATGCATTATATTTTCATGATCCGAATGTCACCGAACGCCAGTTGGTGGAGCTGTGCATTAACCGAATGATTCCCATATACCGTGATTTATTAGAGAACCTGGGCTTTCAAACATTTTCCGAGCTCCATGAAGCCGTTAAGCGATCGGCCACAACAACCCCAGTGTTGTTGGAGATAACTAAAATCGTCTGAAATGAAGATACGCGTGAAAGCCGCGAAAGCAGGCGTCTCATCAACAAGCAATAAAACATCGGTCCCTCTGTGAGTTTAGTAGGCGAATGAGGAAAGAGAAAAGCGTCGACAATAGAACAACCGCCCAAGCGTACAACACCAGCACGTACGACTTCGTCTCAAAAGGGAGCAGACAAGGCTCATGTGCAAGAATCTGGAGGCACAGTTCCAGACTTCCCCTTTCCCATGAATGAAGTCATAGAATACCTAGAAGCATGGATTCAAGACGACGCGATAAAGCTACCACCTATCAGATGCCCACCGGCCGAGAACGAGATGGCAAACCCCAAATACTGCCGCTACCATAGGTTTGCCCATCACCCGACCAAATATTGCAAAAAGTTGAAGCAAATCTTTAGAGAAAAAGTGTAAGCAGGAGAGCTCCAGTTAGGAAATGAAGGTGTTCATAGGGATCCTCTTCTTATTAGGAGATGCATGATCTCGGGGGATTCTGTCCACAAGACTGTACAATCTATGATGGAGCATTTATGTGAAATCTTATATCTCTCAATGGGACAACGTCAAGACATGTTCGCAGCCCTCAACCATGTCGTGTTAGGCAGGCGTTTGTATCCAGAAGGGGAAGCAGTCTCAGAGCCACAGTCTTTCCTAGAAAATACAACCAGCAAGGGGAACTGGGGACTCTTAACCATCACATGTTTGAAGGATGTTGAGTTCGACATCACATTGATTGATGCAAACTCCGAATTCAACATCATCACTATCAAGACTCTGAGGGCAGCAAGGATTTCAAAACAAGAAGCTACCCGCAGCCTAACCGTGATTAAGAGCCCAGAAGGAGAACTCAGAGACGCTTATGGATGCATTGACCTTGAAGTTAAAATCGGTGATGCTCTAACACAGGCTAAATTTTACATAGTAAAAGAGTATCCAAACTACCACATGATCCTGGGACGCCCGTGGATACACGACAACAAAACAGCACTGAGAGTATATCCTTTGCCGATTTCTGTACCTGAAAGAATCTCCAACGAACCATCAAATCCTGAAGATTATCTGTTTCCGTATCAATACCTTGCAAATGTGACGCAACTTTCTGGAGAAAGTCTGAATTCGTACCTTAAACGGTACCGAGCCCAAGTATGTCTCATTGAACAACCTTTTTTACAAACGGTAAAACCTCTTCATGCTGAGGCTCGGGGACTTGTGTCGATCAACAACCTAACCGCCACTAAGAGATGTGAATGGGTTTCCAGCCCTTTCAAACAATTTTCCAAGAGCTTGGAAGCAGTCAGAGACAACGTGTCCCAAAAACAAGATGTTATACCAAGTCCGAATCCGTTTCAAATTGGATACATGGTAGCAAAGAGGACCGCGTTTCAAGTTGGGAACATGGCGGTGAAAATAGCTGACCAATTTGATTTGTTGGCAATAAAGGAAGATGAACCATATTTAGTAGCAGACGTCATCCTAGGCGGCTATTGCAAGACCATCAACGCTGACAAGCTTGAAGGCGTGACGATCCACTCGCGATGGCTTAAACCCTACCATGCCTAGAAATGTTGTGCTTCCCTTTCTCTCCAGCATTCTGTGGTGGTTCCTCCAATATTCCTACAATAATTTCTCTTTCCCGTGCTATTTTGTAATTTCTTCAAAATGATTACGATACTTGCATTCATGATTATTAGGGTTCCAATTTCTCAATTAATCAAAGTATTGTTTCCTTTTAGAAATTTTACCCCTGAGCATGACACAAAAACCTAGATTTAACCTGAGTCACCATCATTACTCACCAGATTAAACCAGAAAACTCTAAAAGGAAAACACTTCATACCTTTCGAGAAACGTTGGAGGAATAGAATGTATGCAAAGGAAAAAAGAAAGAACCTTGAACAGCCTGTCCTAGCTTACACCAGGAGAGCGCAGACAAGCTTACGACAGGAGAACACAGACAGGTCTGTGGTATTTTATTATGGCATTACTTCTCTTCTCACAAGAATCACATGCAATCATATGAAGGCACACCACTGAGAAAACTCAGATGCAGTCTTAATGAAGGATTTATCTCAAAAATAAGAAATTTGTTCGAACAAGCAAGCAGAAATAAGAGAACCTTGAACTCAGCCGCCACTGAGTGCGAGGAAAAAAGTGTTCACAAAGTTATGGGAAAATACTCATAAAATAAGAAAAGAGAAATAACAAGAAGAATTAATTATCAATGAGATCGACTGTGTCTTCTCCACCATTGGAGTCCGCATCAACGTCATCATGAGTCGCCACTACTTCTTCCTTCGGGTCTGCCTCAGTTTCCTCTTCAGGTATTTCTGCAGCAATGTTCTCCACAACGTCCTCAGTAGGGGAAACTTCCATATCTTCCTCAAGAGCCGCTGCAACATTGGAGATCGTGCTAACAATTTTTGGGAGCTCAGGCTCGTCCGTATCAGAATCAAGAATGATGACACCATCGTAGATCAGATAATCACTCACATCTTCCCGTGGAGGTCGTTCATGTTTGACTCTTCGCCTCTTCATCCGTGCAGCAAATCTCTCAGCTCTTGCGCTTACTAGTGGTTGCGACGCTTCCTCAAGCCTCTAATTTTCCTCCCTGTCGATTAAAGCCAGAAGATCTCGAATGCGTTCTAGAGCGACACGTAGGTACAGAATTGGCATGCCCCGTATGGCGCGATCATCCTCGAGAAGCGGAACATCAATTTTAGCCATCACCCCCTCGAACGCACCATTAGTACCATCAGTCTCAGGTTTATTCACTTCGAAGCTTCTTTCGGGAGATATACCAGAGCAGTCCTTGCCATCCGCCCCCATTCTGCGAAAAGAGGTTATGATTATGTTAAAAAAAAAATATCATCACCAAGCAGATCAAGTTATGTAACAGACGAAGAGCAATACCTGGGACAAAGAAAGAAATAATTATGCGATGGGAGAAGGCTCAGCGTCTTCTTTATATTTCACGAGTTAACAAGATCCCGGAGGAAAAATGAGTCTTCACTTACCGTCTGCAAAGGCTGCAAATGTGGGATAATAATTAGTAGATGTTTATCGAATAATAATTAAGGGAAACTTCCATGCAATGGAGAGAAACGCATCCAGTCCAAGAAACATGTCAAATTCTATCTTAGGGACTTGATTATGCCAATGTTCGGCCAATGGGAGAATACGAGCACACAGCGAGCCCATGTTCGAATGAAGCAGGCATAACAAGGCCGACACTTGATCAGAGCAAGCAATTGTTTCCTTCGACCGAAGCACAACATGGTCAACGTTCGGCATGCACGATGGACCCATGTTTATTCAGGTTTGCACGTATCATGACACGTTTTTTTCTATGAGCAAGGGGTTTATACCTGGGATCGTGTCTATGAAGTTTCTCAAGCCATAACCTAAAAGCTAGTTTTCGCATGCAACGGTGGAAGAAGAAGCAAAAACAACATGTTCATGGATTCACGGCTTATTTTACTAAACAATCCTAGGGCGGTTTTGCTATCAATTTCGATGGAGAAACTAATCATTCTAAGAAATTAGTTTCTTTTGGGGAAAAAAACGTGAAGAACGGACGAGATACCTACCTCATACACGTGCGGCAACAAAGTCCGATGATCGGCAGCAAATCCGACTTCGTCAACGGCAGCGGCGTCGGTAGCAAGGTCGTGGACAGGAGCTGGCCAAAAAAAATATATGAGAAAAGAAGAGGGGGTCGGTTCCTTTTATAAACAAATAATTGGAGAATCCTAGTAGAAAAAGGATTCCTTTCCAAACTCAGAATGCCCAAGGAAGGAAACAGGTCCCACTCAGGATTCCATGCAACAACATGATTACATGTGCAATTGCTAGCGATCGATCAAGGATCTCCTAGTAAGCTTCCTTCATTTCGTTTTTCTCCCATGTATTTGTCACCATATCATGCCTACCACACAATAGTGTAACCATCATGTGCTAGGGAGGGGACTTAATGTTGATGGTGGATTTTAGTTCAGAGCTAAAGTTGTAAAGCCAATCTTTATGCCGATATCCTGCAAAGGATAAGGATATTTGATAAGAGATAAATACGTCTTCACTTTATTAATTCACCTAGAATGGAGCATGTAGCAACAATCCCCAAGTATTCTGTGCATTTGGGCATTATTAATTAATGCATAAAATACCTTGTATTTCCTTTACGGTTCTCAGCAAAACTCTCATTGTTGGTGCGGCATGATGACTGATTGTTACTCTCAGCAGAGTAACATGAATATCCAAGTATCAATAGTGGGGCATGCACGAAATACCCGTACATGCTACACCATTCTATGACAAAGAGAATCATCTCTCGATGTGTTATATTAGCCCGATCGAGCATATTTAAATCTGGACTGTCCATATCAGTCTCAGAAATAATCACGACCATGCAAGTTGGCCGCATGAATCAACCAGTCTAGACGAACCCTAGCAAGCAACCACTGCAATGACCACCAACGGGCCCGTTTATGCCCTGGTAGTCGAACACATACCTTGCCCCCAAATAGCCGCCAAACACCAACCCTGAAAAGGGATGGTCGAGCAGGCATGGAGCGGCTAACATGCATACGACTGTCGAAAAACAGTCTCAAAGAGGTCGTAAACGTCCAACTTCGCAGGCATGGTTGGACGGTTTAGATCGCTCCTTGATCAAGTGGTGAAGTATTGGTACACCCATTGGCGAGCCTAATTTGCACCTGCTTGATTGGTTCTCCCACATCCAAGTCGTAGAGCAACAAACGGTTGCCCAAACAAGGCTTGTGTGATGCTTTAGGAAGCCGTAGAAGTCCAAACTGATCACGACCATCCAAATTCGCAGGCATGATTGGATGGCTTAGATCGCGCCCAGGACCGTGGAGCAAGCAAGCATGTACTCACCGCCGGCCCAAGGTGGGACCCACGCAATCGGTCTCCCCAAGGGAGGCGCGTAACCCTAAATCTGATCGATTGAAGTTGGCCGGTTCGAAACCCTAATTATGGTTTACGGCACCATCCATGTGTCGTAAATTCATCTCGAAGGTCCATCTTCGCAGGCTTGAAGATGAAGATTCAAAAAGGGAAAAGCATGTCAACACGACCATCGTGGGCCCGACTTCATGCCTGACTGATCGGCCAAGGTCGGCCTTGGCCAAACGTCTCGGTTCGCACGCCCAAGGGTGGCGTGTCATGCCTCCTTAACAAATCCTTTGCGACACAGGGTTTCAGTTAAAACCCGATCTCAACCACTCCTCTTTGCCGGCCAAATTGAGTGGTTTAGATCAGACTTTTGTGAGTCAAGCTAGCATGGGTGTGAACACCAGTGCATCTCCTCCATGCAGGACCAATCAGTCCCTCCAAAAATGTTCCCTAAGTTCAAATTCGATTGAGCTGAAAGAGGGAGCCTACACACCTCCTAAGCCCTAATACAACGGTCGCAGATGGGGTCACAAGCCATCTCGTCCGTCCAACTTCGCCATCTTGATGGATAGCCTATAATAGGAATTGGGCAACAAGTGAGGTATTACCGTGATCATCGTCTGCCAGTCTTTGGCATAGAGTGATCGTCCAAGGCATGGCTCGCCCATGCAGACCCCAAACGGTCACTCGAAGATGGCTGAACAAGAGGTTATTTTAAGACGCTTAATTCGTGACATACTCCGTTAAGCTTTAAAACAGCGATGCTTCATGCATACTGAATATATTCGATGCATTACCTGCATAGAATACACATGATACTTCACAAGTATCGACTTCCTAAATAACTTAGTTATTTAACCTGGCATCACATGCTACCTTCTGTGGGTCCCACGATCCACACACTCGAGACATCAATCATGTCACAAACTGGGGGATACATACTGGGGTATTGGTATGGAAGTTTACAGCGTGTAGCACATAATGCACCATCACAAGAATGTGTCAGGAAGTCATGGACGGTTAGTGATGATGGGAGAAGTGGGCAAGACTGATCGTGTGACACTAACACATTATTCCACTACTCCATCACTCCACTTCCCATGAGAGACATGAATAAGGCTCAAATGACTTGTATAAATAGGTTCTCCTCCCTATTTTCCAAAACACAACGCAGAAATCAAGTGTTAATACAATTGTATTCAAAACGCCCAGAGCCTGCTTGCATTATTCGTAGGCCTGCTCACCTTTCTGTTACAAGTCATAAAACATTCTACACCTTTACAATCTCAACACCTTCTTCGCTTCCCTCCCTAACATCAACCCCATCTCCTTCACTTTGTGACCGAAACAAGTATGGAACGTCCATTTCTTGGTTTAGGCTAGAATGGTATAGATTGATCTCTCGAATCAAAAGCACTCCCGTGCAGTGCATTTTTTTAAGGTTTAAACTCATTTCTCATCCACACACCCCAAAATTACCAAAACCAAGTGGTGTGGCATGATCATAATAGTATGATCATAGTATTAAGGAATTAGACTACGAAGTATAACGCTTATCTTTTGGACTTCGTAGATATGACATCTGCATAACCTTGTATACAGTGTTTTGATTATGTGAATGGGTTTGGTTAAGATTTCATCCTAGGAAACAATGTTAAAGGAAGTACATTCATGAACTTGTTTTGTGAATCGAAAGGGAAATCAATAGGTTTATTGGTATAGCTAATCATTGCATATCTTTGGATGACCAATATGTGTGAGTTGGTAGAACCGATCTTAACCCAGGTTATGTATCTTGGTATAAACGATCACAATGCCTAGATTTATGATTTGGTATGACCGATCTAGGTAATTGGTGTAAGCGATCCTAAGTAATCACCATGAGATGGTATGACCGATCCTTGTAATTGGTGTGACCGATCCTAGTAATTGGTGTGACCGATCATAAGCATAGTGTGACCGATCCTTGTAATTATTTTAACCGATCCTAGTGACTGGTGTGACTGATCACAAGCGGATACCATGCGTAGATGGAACCGATCCTTGTAATTATTGTAACTTATCCTAGTGATTGGTGTGACGGATCACAAGTAGGTACCATATTTGAAACCGATCCGAACCCATGTATGTTACTTGGAAGGACCGATCAAAACTAAGCATTGTGATTTGGTATGACCAATCACATAGTAGTCTTGGAATACTGGCAAACCAATTCTAAACTTGTTTGGAAGTGTGGTATAACTGATTCCAAAAAGCAAATCCATGTAAATATGAAATAAGGATTTGCAATGAAAAGATGTCAACATACTTTGAACACGAGCATTAATTCTTAGCATTTATTGTTCAACTATATTCCTTGGTACTTAAGGTGATCCCATGCCGAAATAAATTAAGAATCTTTCAATTAAGGTTTTTAGTTTTATATGCTTTAATTACCAGCAATTAATGCATATCTTTAGAAAATAAAAATTAGTAATGTGCATTTACTAGCTAATTGGAGATTTTATATTGATAGATTGCGGAAAATATTGAACCAACATTTATTGGAATTAAGAAAACCGAATTTGGGCATTTATTGCATGTCTTGAGAATATTTTCGGTTTTGGAAATTCCTTGGTGTCCAAACATCCTTGGTCTATAAATACCTAAGTTTGCATTTCTAGCAAACTATCCTAAGATCCAGGAAAACTCCATTTCTTGTTGTTTCTTATGGATTCGTCTAATTGGAGAGGAAAGTATCCTAATTAGGTGAAATCTCTTATGACCGCTCATTTAAAAACTTATATGGGATCCAGCAGCCCTACGAGTACCATTGGTGGGAAACTAGATAATTGCAGTGTTATTAGTTTTTAATTTTATTTGATTGACTAATGGTTGTTGAAACTTTGATTGCACCTAGTTTGTTTATGCTTGAGAATCTTCTCTTCTGATATAAGATTCACTCAGACTGGATCAAAGTATCGACGGGATCTTTAGAACTATTATTAGATATAAAAACATCTTGTGATAATCCATTGTTAACAGACTCCATTATGTGTGTGATTTATCACAAGAGATTCAAGTGGTGTTGTGCAGGTATTTAAAGATAATAGAAGATTTGAAGACGAAGAGAATTTCTTATTAGTTTTTGTATCTTGTGGATTTAGTGCACAAACCTTGATCAGCTGGGATCTAACAAGAATCGATTTATCTTTGATAGATCTGATTGATTAGTTGCGTGAGATCGGCATTCTCTATATTTCTTTTTGATGTTATTAATGGCGTTGTTTATATTAATTTTGCAAGAAAAGAAGAAGAAATCGTGGATTTGAGATGATTAGAACTAGGGTTTACTGAGTTGATGTTAATAGTGAAATTTAAGGATTAAAGATGGATATTAAGAATACTAATAAGATTTCCATACTAATAGGAAAGATTAATTAAGTGAAAAAGACGAATTGATTGAGATTGAAGAGATAAGATTTCATAGTTGGAATTAGAAATTAGGGTTTCATGTTGAAGTTGAAATATGGAATTAATGAGGGTATTATACTATTAAGGGATGAAGAATGAAAGGGCTATGGTTAAATTGAGGTGTAGAAGTTGAATTGCAGAAGAATTGATAATTAGGGTTCACGTGTTCTTCCCCAAATTTGATGATGTGATTTGATAGGCTATCGTAGGCTCAACAAATTAATAAATATATTTCCCACTAATTAACTGGTAATATAGCGGTAGTAAGAGATCGTTCCCACAAAGAGCTGTGTATTTGATATGTTATTTATATTAGCAAAATAAAGTAAATAACAAAAGGGGGTTTTGGTTGTAAGATAAATATAAAGACAATAAGAAGAAATGGATGATTAAGGAGTCCTTCGCAGTTACCAAGCGTTAACATGATTAGAATACTGATCTATTGTTCGTAAGAACCATTCATCACCAACCGTAGAATAACAACTAGCTCAGTGATATCCCAAAAAAATCCTTTTACCACGGATACGGAAGCTCTCCAATATCAGATTCTATCCAACTAAACCACCAAGTAGTAGCTCACTCAAGGTGTAATCCTATCGAATGCTTTAAGCTTTGTGAATTAGGTTAATCCCAGTAGTTAAACTCTTAGCTCTAGGTTTACTTGCTGGTGTTGTTTTCATACATGACTCCTCCACAACATCTCTCTGTAAGGTCTCGCGATTTCTACTTGTGTAGAGAGTTATTCGACGATTACTTATCTTCTAACTTTTACTAGCAATAGAACGATCAATAGATCAATCTAGCGTTCACTCCAAATCAATCTAAGAATCACTCATAAACCCTTGATATGGTAAAAACAAACGATGATGATAAAAACTCTCAATATATTTGTATTAATAATTAAGTTTCACGCTTAGAACATTGAATTCATCCTTAATCAACAAAGGATTTAGCTACTCATATTACAAAGAAGATGAATAATGGTGGTTTTGCCCTTAAGGGATAAACCCTAGGTTTTGATATAGAACTTGTGATATGAGATTATCGATGATTCTATTTTACATAACCTAATATCTTTTTATAGGTTTTCATTGCTTGGTCTTCAAGTATTTATTTCGGTTTAAGAACCCGACCCGAAATAACGATCCCAAACGTGACCTTAGGCCTTCACAAGTATGCATATCCGTTTTCATACTTGTTAAGTATGCGTACCTCAAATTCCAGCATAAAGTTTCGGAACTTAGGTATGCATACCTTAATGTCTTCGGTATTCAATAAAAGCTTATTTTGGCCACAACTTCTTCGTCCGAACTCGGAATGACCTCATTCTTGTTGCATTTTTTTTATATTTAAATTCTATTCAATATAGTGATGATAAATCCTTAATTAAAATGAGTTCAGATCGGTCTTTGGCCCGTCTATTGATTTTGAGCGTTTTGCTCCTTTTCGTCGCACTTCTTCAACATCTCTTGGACTTGGGAACTTGGATACTTGGAATACTTATATTCTTAGATATTTTCAGCACTTTGTAGCTCCTTTTTGGATGATTCACCTATAAGAGTCAAATAAGAGAAAACAAGAGTGATAATACGAAAATATGCAAGAATAATAGCTAAAGCAAGTATGGAATGGACACTAAAATCATATGAATTATGCACTTATCAAATTCCTCCACACTTATATTTTGCTAGTCCTCTAGCAAACTAAAATAAAACTAATCCTAAATACAACAACAACTCCATGTCGTCGAGAAAACGGTTACACTTAGCATGTATAACAAGCCTTTAAACCCCTAGGTGTCCCTAGTGGACGAGTTATAGTCTCGTGAGGGCTTACAAGTGGTATACCCACAAAACCTACTCCAATTCCTCGCCTTGGAAGAACCACTAAGGATAGACACGAAGTAGTAGCTAATAACATAATCATCCTACATAAGTTCTTTAGCTATAAACATCTCACACACATTCCAATCATCACATATAAGCAATTACTTATGTGTGACATTCAACCTGATTGCAAAACTCTACTAAGATAGTCATCGTACTTGTTGCAATGTTTGTCACAACACTCGCATACTGAAATCACATGTATAGATAAGAAAATGGAAATACAAAAGTGAAGTGAAGTGTGCAAATGTTGACTAAAGTGAAAGATGTTACCCACAATACTTGTGTGAATGTCGTCAAAGGATATGTATTTATAGCGCAATAGTTGAGAGAAGCACCCATTTAACTCGACCACATGATTAGATACTCTATGCGCATGTTCCTTTTCAGCAAGTACATGATAGTTGCCTTGGATCCAGCGTTCCACACTTGTTTAGGCGACGGAGACAGGGACAACGTTTCACACATACTGCTATCCAAGTGTCAAGAACCTCATCAATAGTATTTATGTCTTGATATATAATGATGATATGGTTTTTATTTTCATTGACTACATGATTAGTCCGCAATTCCGGACCTATCATTTATTAGTGCCGATAAATAAAGAGGAGCCATATATATATTCCCGGTTCACTCTTTATGAGTGTAAGATAATTGTCTTATGGGGCTTTTATATAACTCAACCAATGACTACCTTGCTACAACATCCACGGTAGTATCAGGATCCCACCAAATCACTTTAGAGAAACATAAAACTGTAAAAATAAAAAGAAAGTGATTTAGTAATGATTAATTACGAGGATGAATCTTTCAAACGACTACCATAGATGAGTTTCACATTCAATTATGAACGTATATAATTAAGGATTGTAGAATGATAAAATGGAACTCAATCTATAGTTGTAAGAACTGTTTCAACCTGAAAAGGTTTAGAGTGTCATCCTAAGTAACTCATAATTAACTCCAAAATATGAAGTCTCAAGAATGCAAGAAATCAAAGAGTATTATTTATTTATTTATGCAAGCCAAACATGCTTAACTACTCCCCCACACTTAAACTCAACATTGTCCTCAATGTTCAAAACCGAAAATTATGATTTCTAAAATAACAGCCCTGGTAGGGAATTAGAGAAAACATCCTAAACGAAAGTTGTTCGCCTATGTCTTTTCTATAGGGTTTCAAAATTTCACAGTGTTTTGATTAACGGTATGACTTTTATGGCCTCCGGACTGACAGACATGCAATATGAAAAAGTTCTGGGAAAATACCTAAACTCAAATGTCCAGGCCTATCGCTCCAACTTAATAGACTCAGAATTCAGATTTTATTTTTGGAAAAGAAAGGTATGTCTATCTTATTTAAAATTTGGGGTCAACCACTCAAATCGGACTCCGTATGAAGTCTCGAGAGCTATTTTCGTGCCAACTGCGCAGTCAAAAATTTTCAGACGAGAATATTTCGTCAAAACTTTCATTATAGATATAGGACTTTGTAAAATTTAAGATGGGAATGCAAGATTTGATATGCAAAACTAAGAAAACTAAAAACAAAAGGAATAAAGATACAAAACCGATGGTTTGCCTCCCACGCAGCGCTTGGTTTAACGTCGTCAGCCCAACATTATTGTTATCGTCCGTACACCAATAATCTGAAAATTTGGCAATCTGCAGTTCAAATAATAGCTTCACAAAAGCATTAGATCAAGATATAAATATTGAAGCTATCACTTTATTGAAGTTTCCCCCACACTTAGTCCTTTCTACACTCGAAGGTGGATAGAGAACATAGAATTCGGGAACTTCAAAAGGTTCCTCAGCTTGTTGAACCTGCACAATACTCAAATCAAACACATCAAGTGGTGGATACTTAGAAGCAAAATAATCCATTAAAACTTTGGAAGCACTCAACTCCAATCCTAAGTGAGGTATTTTCTTAAAAATTGGGTTAACAACACTTTGAGAAGCTACTTCGATTAGAGGAAAAGGATCAGTAGATATAGAATTATGCAAAGGATTAGACAAACCTTGTACGTGATATTCATATTTCTTAATTAAAAATGAATTATTTACCTCAAGTATATCGTGGTCATCTATCGAACTATTATTATCTAGCTCAATTGGGTCTTCCATGACTTTAATCAAATTGGTTTCATTCTCAATCTCTATTTCATTAAAAATCTCATCATCGGATTCAGAATCCTCTCCTAGGAAGTCTAGTTCATTGGTGCAAATCTTAAAATCATTGTTTGAGTACGTTACACCATTTATAACAACGGTTATGTCATATCCATTCTTCTCTTTTTGAATAGGCGATGTTACTACTCGTTTTCCCGTAGCCTACGTGATGCATACAGTTCGGAGGATCAGATGCTAAGTAGTATCGATACCTCTGTTGAAATGACTATGCTAAGTAGTAAAAGATATGCAAGATCACAATAATAACGAAGAATATAAATATAATGCCAAAGCTTCTAAGTTATCATGAGACACAAGCGATTTACGTGGTTCGGCATTTGTATACGTCCATGGGGTAATGAGTGATTGTTTTGTATTAAGTTGTGGTGGTTACAAAGATCTTAAATGCTTCCCAAAGTAATAGAGAAAACTCAATTTGAAGTAAATACTTAAGTTCTAAACATTAAAGAGGTATAAGCTCAAGACTAGATCTTCTCTTCCTAGGTATTAAATGCCTTTAGTTTGTTGGTGAGGCTTGGTATTTATAGCCCCTTCTTCTCCTGGTATATCTTTGCTGCCTCTGGGTCCATCGCCTGCTGATATACCTTTCGTACCAATGGTACCTTCGTCCACCGCGTACTTTCTCCAGTAGAATTATGCCATCTCAGCTGACCCACGTTCCTTCGGGAACTACCCAACCTTAGTGTAGGTTGTACCTTCGTTCACCGCTAGCTTCTACCAATCGGGTTCTGCCACGCTTCCTCTCTCCATGTGCCTTGATTCATGGGTGTAGATAATAAATTTGTGTATTTAATGTTGATTAGATGCGTCATCTACCTCTGTCCCCTTGCCAGTTTCCTTCTTGTAGACTAGGCTTTTACTCTTATCATCTCTATCGTCGAGGTCTTCTTTCTTGGGGCGAGATAAAGTAAATTTGCAGAGGTATCCTTTGCTGCTTAGCTTTTATTATCCAACGAAGGTTACACAGTTGGATTTATGTGCGTCCAGTAAGATCGTGACACGTTCTCCACAGAATATTGGTATTCATAGTTTTCCCCTTTTCTTTCATATTCTACTATTTGGTTGAAGTGGAAGAAAATTTTCGTTACGCCGCCATTTCTGCACATACCGATTGGGTGGTCCTTACATGTCCTTTCATGCAATAACTTCCCCTTGAATTTCGGGACTTCCCCTTGAATTTCACAGTTTTCCCCTTTTCTTTCATATTCTACTATTTGGTAGAAGTGGAAGAAAATTTTCGTTACGCCGCCATTTCTGCACGTACCGATTGGGTGGTCCTTACATGTCCTTTCATGCAATAAATTCCCCTTGAATTTCGGGACCTCCAAATTTTTGGATTCTCTAGCCGCCTATAAGAGGGGAATAAAGAGAAGGAATTTTCCTTAACTCCCATTCTTCTTCTTCAAACTATCGATCTTCATCTCTTTCCTTGAGATTCTTCTTCCACCGCTAACTGCTCCCTTTGATTCTTCGAGCACTTTGTCTTCACGGTTGATCATACGAGTAAGTAATACTCGTCTTGGTCTCGTTTCTCTCCATGTTTAGTTCTGTGTCTTCCTCTTCGACCAGGAGATTTAGTGTTGTTGATGTTTGCACTTGCATGTGAGAATTGTTCTTCTTTTTTACTTGCTTGCATTGTATGGGAACTTGGGTTTCGCTCCATCTTGATCTTCGATGTCGATTTTTCGATGAACAACACTTGCCTATAATTTTGATTTCCGTGATGATTGGCACTTGCTTTCCGCTACAGCGTAATCAAATCGCTCCCCTTGGTTGGTTTAGTGAAACCCATGCCCAAAGTGCTTTTGTTTTTTCCCCTGTCTTGTTTTTGCGTAAACTGTGATTTTTTTCTGCCATTGTTGATGGAAAAATTCTTCCTGTTGGTGTCAGTTACTATGAGGCTCCTGAAGAAGCCTACGCACAAGGTTCTGAAGATATCTTCGTCGACTGATCTCCCTCCGCGAATGGATCATCTTGATGCTACGCCGTCTTCTCCTCTTGAGGACTCTGAGGCACCTGCTGGGACTGAGATGGCTACGGTTCCTGAGGAGGTTTCGGATCCTGAGGTTGAAGAACTTGCTTCTGGAGATCTTCTACCTACTCCCCCTCACTATGAGCTTCATAGGCTCCAACTGCGTGATAAATACAGCTATGCTCATTTGTCAATTGATGAGATTACTAAGTATTTTCGTTTTCATAAGTTCGAGGTTTCCTTCGTCAATGGCCCTGATGTTCTTACTGCGTCTCTCATCCGGGATTTTCCTTATGATGAGAATAACCTTCTTATTAACGTTGGCCAATTGGCCGCAGGTATGATCCTCCCTTTGTTTAGTAGAAATGATCCCTTCTACTATGATGTTTTGTCTTCGAGGGATGATCCAACAAACAAGACTCAAGTTAGAGGAGTTATGTAATATACTGGTAATTTCTGGCGTGCCCTTCGTGAGAGCTGGTACCGTAGCAAGGGCAAAACAACTTTGGAGTCTTATGACCCATTTGCTGAAGGAATATCTAAGCGGGATGATTATACCCCAGCCAACTTTAATGCTAGTATGCTAATGCTATTCAGAATACTAATCTTCTTCCTTAGAGTGTTGATCCTCGTCGTATCCATGTTACTTCTCGGCAAATCAGGGAGGGTAATAGCCTTCGTTTGTTGGAGGAGATTGATAAGACTGGTTTGACTACCATCCCTTATTCTGCTAGGATGCCTTTGCCGAAAAATGACCGCATCCGTATTGTTCATGATGACCGCTGGGATCGTACTCCTGTTCACGTGGTTTGTCCTTGGGCCCATGGTTTCACCACTGCGGACCCCTTTATCCCTTGTTCAGCTCGTTCTTTGCCCGAGAAGTATGATGAGTATCGGTCTTGGATCTTTAATCCTGCTGCTTCTCATGAGGTACCTTTTCTTTTAATATCTTCGTCTGCTTTGATATCTTTGTATGCTTTAACATATTTGTCTTGATCTGATATCTTTGTCTGCTTTGACATATTTGTCTGCTTTGATATCTTTGTTTGCTTTTCTGATGATTTTGTTTCGTAGCCTGCTCATGCTTCTTTTGTTGGGGTTGCTTCGGGTTCTGCTGGTAACTCCGTAGCTACAAGGACTAGGTATAGGAAAACTTTGGTCGAAACACTTGCGGAGATAAGGATCATTATCATACCTTTGTGTTTGTAAGTTCCTTATTGCCTTGCCCCTAATTCTTAGCTGATGCATGTGTTTCTTTATAGTATTTCCAGAGGAAGGGAAAATTGAAGACTGTTATCGATCTTGATGCTTTGGATGGGGATCCTAAGGCTGCTTCGGTAGTCGTACCCCATGTTGGTGCTGAATCAAGCCAGGGTAAGCTGTTGGAGAGTTTGAGCTTAGGTAGCTCTGATGATTTTATTCTCGAAGCCATCCTGCGGGATTTCAAGGGTCGTTTTTATGTCGGAGCTGATCATCATCATCTTGACAGTTCAATCGAGGTAGCTTTGCAGTTGGATGTTCTATCTACGCAGTATCGTGCAACTAAAGACTTGTTCTTTGACCCGGATTGTCTACGCTCTAGTCAGAGTTTTGGTGAGATCCATAAGGGTAGCATCCAATAGATGGAGGATTTCATGGATACCTACACCACTTTTCTTCCTCGTCTTTCAGCATTCTCAGTAAGTGATTCTTACATGAGTGTCTTTTTCCTTAATTTAATCCTTCGTCCGCTCTTATGTTCTTTTGTTTGCAGCTTTGCAAGAAGATTGATGTTATCTATACCTTATTTAAGGTCTATATGGCTAAGTGTACTCATTTGAGTGCCTCACTGGACCGCGCTCGTCAAGAGTATACACTTGCTTTTGCATAACATCCTTCGTCAAGTGATGCGGCTTCTGTTGCTAGGATAACTTCGTTGGAGGACGATCTGAGGAAGACTCAGAGGTCTTTGAAAGCTTGTTTGTTGGCTCTTGGGAGGTCTAATAACGCTGCCAAGGTTGCTGAGGATGGTAGCAAAGCTGCTGATGCTGCTTTAGCCGCTGAGTCCTCTAAAGCCATAGGTTTATTCCTTCTTCTCCTTAGCTTCTTCTTTACTTTTGTTGGTTCCGTAGTCCTGAGACAAACTTCGTCTGCCAGCTGGTGGCTGTAGTGAACTTAGATATCTCCAAGATCGATTGGCCAAGTTAACTTCCGATGTTTGGTATTACCAAAAGAAGTCTGATTGGCTGATGAATGTAACTGTTCATAATGAGGCTCAGCTTTCCCTTGAGTCTGCTCACAATGTTGATTTAGTGAAGCAGTTGGCTTTGCTTCATAAGGAGCATGATGAATCCCTTAGTTGGAAGGAGAGTCTCATTTTAAAGCAAAAGGAGGATATTGCTTTAGTCGAGAAACGTCTCACAGCCCAAGATATTATTCGAAAGAAATATCATGCCGATATTGAAGATGCTTGTTCTTTCTTAGCTAAGGTTACTGCGGAGCGTAATGTATTGGCTTCAGAGGTTCGTTCTCTTAAGTTGGCTCCGCGTATTCTTCCATGTCTCATGCATACTTAGTAAAAAGGTTTGAAGAATTAGAAAGTGTGTACCAAGCTTTGTCCTCTGATAATTCTTTGCTCCGGATAGATGTTGTTGATCTTCGGACGGAAATGGATACCCTTGTGGAAGATCTTGAGGCAGCTGAGGTGGATCTTGCTGAAGCTCAACATAATGTAAAAGAATCCCTTAGCCATGCCAGAGGTAGCTTAGGATGTTTATTTTTCCATAGCATCCTTTGCGTCTTTATTCGTCTTTTCTTGTGCTGATACCCTTTGTATCCGAAGGTCTCCAGGAGTAGTTAGTAGGTTCAAATCCCAAGATCAGCCGTATTGAGGGTCAGATATCTGCGTTGGAAATATCTAGCCAGTTTGATGCTACAGCTAAGCTCAAGGCTGAGTCACTTCAGCAAGCTAATGATCAGCTTAGTGCTCAGGTCGTGGAGCTTCGTCAGAAGTCATCTTCGGACTTGGAGTCTCAAGATTCTCGGATGAAGGCGCAATTTGAGTGTTCCGACATTGATTATATCAACAATGCTTCCGGTTGAGGGAGTCGTCTTTCCCCGTATTCCTTACCCATGATTGTGTTATTTTTGCTTCATTTTCAACTGAACTCCTTTGTTGTATTATGCCCCATCTGAGGGGCCTATGATGTCTTCTTCCTTTAAAATACTCTTTGTTACGTTCTGAACCTTTGTCATCTGCAAATTTTAATACATATTAGTCGTATTTTGGTAACACCATCATGGTACCTTTTATATGATCGTAAGTAGACGTATTGTGTATAATTATTTGCACATTCTTGTCATCACAAGGTTCTAAGGTATGTTTAACCTTGGTGGAACATTTAACGTCCTACCAGGGTATCCTTTGGCCAGAATGTACCGTGGCGGCGAGGGTCCCTACGTGGGCAATAATTTTCCTATAACCCTACGTGTTCAGCGATGGCTGCTTTACTTTCGACAAGGTATCTCTCTTTATTGGATATATTTCTTACTATCTGCCTTTTAGAGGGATTCATTCTCCCTTAGGATCCGAGATTGACATATGCGCAGTTATGTCGTGCCTTGCCTCATTGTCAATTCTGACGGAGGGTGTAATTTCTAACACAATTTGTATGTAATCAACATATATTTTTTCTTAGCAAAAGTTTCTTTCATTGATTAGTTAGATTTGTAATACCTTTGATCAGGGATAGAACATGGTGGGCCATCGCCCCTTCCATTCTTCTCCTGAGTGATAACCATTCACTTACATGGTAGTACTTCTTTAGGTACATTGCATTCCAAGGGTGTTGCAATACTTCTCCTTTGAGGTTCCTCGGGTAGTATAAACCCTTCCCGGCAATATCTTATATGATGTAGGGTCCGTCCCATGTTGTAGCTAGTTTTCCCCACTCTTTTTTCTTTTGATATGGTGGTATTTGACGTAGTACGTATTCTTCAACCACAAAGTTTCTGGGAATTACCCGTTTGTTGTATTCACGAGCCAGCCTTCGTTGGTAGTTCACCATCCTTTGCAAGGCCACTTCCCGCCTTTCTTCGAGGTCATCCATCTTTTCTAGCATAAGATCTGTTGTTAGGTTTTTTTCCCATGCCTCTGTTTTTGTCGTTGGCAGCATTATCTCCGTTGGGATGACTGCTTCGGCTCCGTAGGTTAGTAAGAACGGATTTTTTCCTATGGCCGCCCTTCTTGTGGTACGGTAGGCCCATAGGACCTTGTGCAGCTGATCACACCATCTTTTCTTGTATGCCCCCAACTTATTTTTCAAGTTCATTTCTATCGTCTTGTTAGTAGCCTCCGCTTGTCCATTGCTCTTAGGATATATCAGAGTAGACTTGTTTTTCTGAATGTTGAAAGCGTTAAACAGCATGTTTATGTTCTTTCCTTCCAACTGCTTGCCATTGTCAGAGACTATGGTGGCCGGTATCCCGAACCTGCAGATGATTTTCTCAAACAAGAATTTGAATACATCCATGTCCCTAATTCTTGCCAAAGCCCTTGCTTCCACCCATTTGGTGAAATAGTCAGTAGCTACTATGAGGTATCTTGTTTTTGATGTCCCCTCTATCAAGGGTCCAACAATGTCAACTCCCCATTTGGAAAATGGACATGGGTTGATGACCGAGTTAAGCTCTGTTGCTGGTGCTTTAATCTTCCTGGCAAGGCGTTGGCATCTTTCACAACACCTTGCTACGTTCTTTGCATCTTCGTCCATGCTTAGCCAATAGTATCCTTGCATTTTGGCTTTGATTGCCAGAGATATTATTCCACTGTGATTTCCAGCTTCTCCGTTGTGTATATCATGTAGAATTCTTCTACCTTCGGCTTGTGAGAGGCACCGCATCATAGGTCCAAGAAATGATCTTCTATACAGTATTCCATCCCGTAGGCTGTACATTGCCGCCTTTGATTCGAATTTTCGAGCCTCTTTGACATATGTGGGTAGGGTACCTTTGTTGAGGTACCGGTGGATTGGAATTCTCCAATCATATCCTGCTTCGCCTTCGTTGCTTCCGTCTGACATGGATTGATCTTCTTCAGACTCGTCGACTTTGTTATCCGATTCTTCCATTCCCTCACTTTTATTTGCTTTCTCAGCTTCTTTCATGCCCCTGGTCTGGATGGACAGGGTTTGTTATGCTGATGTCAGTCCCTCAATCGAAGGTTAATAAATTCTCCCAATTTGGACAGAGGTGGTGTTTTTTGTCCCTCAGCATTGATGATATAAATACTAAGGCATCTGCGTGTCTGTTGTCTTTTCGACAGACATGTCTGAAGGTGACCTTGTTGATCTTTGATGCATGCTTCTGTGCTAGCTTTAGGTACGAATATAGTATTGGATCCATAGTTTGGTATTTGAGCTCTATTTGTCTAATGACCAATTGTGAGTCACTAGACAAATGAACGTCTGATAGTCCCAGCTCTTGAGCTAGCGTAGGCCGTGTATGACTGCTTCATATTCCGTGATGTTGTTAGTGTATTGTTTGAATTCTAACATGAATGCATATATGAGTCTGTCTCCGGTGGGGGTTGTTATCACAATCCCTATGCCTTCTCCTTCTCCGTTGGAGGATCCATCTAAGAATATTTCCCACCTTCGTGAGTTTTTCGGTTCCAAGAGTTCTCCTGAGTCTAGTTTTTCTTCCTCCATTCCTGGGATGTCGTCTATCTATGCTTCGTCATTTAGAGGTAGGTATGCTAAGAAGTCTGCTAAGATCTGTGACTTCTTCGCTTTCTTGGTTTCGAAGATTATGTGAAACAGCTTGATCATGGAATTCCATTTTTCCAGTCTTCCAATTTTCTCCGTGCTGTCGAGAATTTGACTTATCTGAGCCTTTGTAAAAACTCGGATGGTATGTGCATCGAAATATATCATTAGCTTTTGTGTTGCCACTACTAAGGCATATATGAGTTGTTCCACCTTGGTGTAATTACGCTCCACTGAACTGAGTGTTTTGCTGATGTAGTACATGGGCTGTTCTCCCTTACCTTGGTCTTGTACCAATACTGCGCTCACAACGTAGCTTGTTGCTTCTAGATATAAGGTGAGTATCTCACCTGGCTCCGGCTTCTAAATAATAGGTACGGATACTAAGTAATCTTTGATCTTGTGGAAGGCTTGTTCGCACTTTGTGGTCCATGTGAACCTGTTTCCTTTCCTTAGTGTATCAATAAATGCTTTGCATTAATCTGATGATCTTGCTATGAATCTTCCCATGGAAGCTAAAATTCCATTTAGCTTTTACACTCCTTTTAGAGTTTGTGGAGATGGCATCTCCATTATTGCTTTGACCCTTTCGGGGTCTACTTCGATTCCTCGCTGAGTTACTAGGTATCCCAGGAATTTTCCCGAGGTAACTCTGAATGTGCATTTCTCAGGGTTTACCTTCATGTGAAAGCTCCTCATGACTTCGAATATCTCCCTTAGATGTTAGAGATGGTCTTTTGCTTCTTTGCTTTTGACGAGCATGTCGTCTACGTAGACCTCCAGTATTTTGCCTATCCAAGGCTTGAAGATTTTGTCTACCAATCGTTGGTATGTTTCCCCCACGTTATTTAGTCCAAGAGGAATCCTTGTATAGCAATACATGCCTCGTGGGGTAAAGAACGCATTATGCTCCTGGTCTTCTTCTGCAAGAGCTATTTGGTTGTAGCCTGAGTATCCATCCATGAAGGATATTCTTTGATGGCCTTCGATTACGTTGACCAGTTGGTCAATGTTTGGGAATGGTTAGCTATCTTTGGGGCACGCTTTGTTGAGATTGCTGAAGTCTATGCAAATGCGCACGCCTCCGTTATTTTTAGGAACAATGACCATGTTGGATATCCATGTGGGATATTTGACTTCTCGTATGAATCCTGCTGTAAGTAGCTTTTGCAACTCATTTTCTACCCCTTCGTGGTAAATGTCCGCCACTTTACGTATGCGTTTTTTGAACGGTGGTATCTCCGGTCTGAGCCGAAAGTGGTTGATGAGTGCCAAATATAGCATGTTCATACACCTTTTCATTGGCACTTAACTCATCTTTCGCGCTTCAAAGTCATATATTATCCCAAATTCTGCATTTTTACCATTTTCAAGAATAAATATTTGTATTAATTAATTTTGTGTTTTTAAGTACTAAATAAAGCTTGGAAGAATTGAGAAGACAAAAGAGAAGAAAGTTGGAAGCGTTGCAACCCGCTCTCGCGCATCAGTGGCAACCTGTTTACAAATTCATGGGATTAAACAACCCATGATCCAAAACCCAAGACCCAAATCCATATACACCTCACCCCCATTGGATTCTTTCCAAAACATTCACCTCACCCCCATTGGATTCTTTCCAAAACATCCACCTCACCCCCATTGTATTCCATTCTATCCATCAATTAAGAAAACATGTTTTGTTTAATTGTTGAGTGGTTGCTACAGTGAAATTCGGATCCCAAGTGTGAGAGAATTTTTGTGTATAAATAGAGAGGGTTTTTGTGTTGAAAACTCATCCAAGAATAGCTTGTTCATGTTAGTTTATCAAATTTCAATTTTGTTGTAATGTTCTTCATGTTCTAATTTCATTTACTAGGGTTTAGATGAAGCCCTAATCTCATTGGTATGTATTCATATCTTGTATCTTGTTCTTGAAAGTTTAGAATTGTTTAAAGATATAATTTAATCCAAGTTTTTCAACATCTTGCTCTCACAATGTATGCCATGTATCCATTGTAGTTAGAATATCTCTATGTTGATTATGCTACAACTCATGCTTAACCAAATATTGATCTTTAGATTAGTTCTTCTTAATTAGACAATTAATGCTTTGGAGAAATACTTTAGTTGTGATTAAATTATCCATTGGAGAAACACCTTAGTTATACGGTAGACTTGAATCTACTATAAGGACAAGAATAATATTACAAGTTGAATGCATATCATAGGTTATTGGTGGATTTGAATACCCTAGTATCCATATTATCATTGTTTACATATCTTGTTATTTGCATCTTTTACTTTTATTATTTCAGTCACTTGAAAATCATATCGTCGTATCGACAAAATCAAACCCCTTTTGGTTACTCTCTGAATCAGGATTTAGAATCAACTTCTGCACTCTCCAAGTCTCTGTGGTTCGACCTGTGCTTGCCCTGTGTTGCTTGTCGACACTGTGCACTTGCAGTTTATACATAGAAGTAGGTATCTTTCCGAGCCTACCAAGTTTTTGGCGCCGTTGCCGGGGACTCGGTAGTGGTGTAGTTCATTTCTCATCTCCTGTCATTGTAGCATAATCACTGTAGCAGCGCAACTATTAACAGTCAATTTTACACTTATTTTTGTTATTTTTTTTAATTTTTGCTTTTGCTTTAAAACTTCGAAACCCTAACTACCTCTTTTGATCTCAACAGGTGCCGGAGTAGCTGTTGTAAACGCGAAGGAAAGGAAGCGAAAGAAGTTTTTATTTTAAATTAAAAAAAAAAGTTCTCTTTTGTATTAGGATTCCTCTACTCTTGTAATTTTCTTTTTATTTTGCACTTTATTTTGGACTTTGGACTTGGACATTCTATTTTTATTTTTATTTTTAAACCCTACGGAAGGGTATTATTAAATATCAACTGTTTGCAGAGAAGGACGGTGATTACAATATCACCTCGGCCCCTCGGGTTCGTTCATGACATAGGAGTCGTGGCCCGAGTCGACAACAACGGTTCATCCCCCGTCTGGAACGGGAGGTAAGTTTGTCGAAACACTCGCGAATCCCTTGTTAGCGAGTTATCGTATTCCTTCGTTTGCATATATGTTGAGGAATTGAATACGACTGCTTTATTTTCCTAGTAAAGGGCAAGGACTGGCCATACAAGATAAGGGTTCGGATTTCATCACCGTTCTCTTCTTGCCCGCCTTAGGAAAACAATACCTAACGTGAACCTAAGCATTAAAATTTGAAATAAAACGAGACCTATAAGGTAACGAGCTTAGTAGGAGAGTCGTTCGAAAAATATTGGTTACTCTCTAAGCATACTTCGAAGTTCATGACGGTTTCTGTAAATTGAATGCGTGACTGCGCCGCCTTGGAATGCGGTGAGGCCTTGGGTATCAAAGATCCTGCAGCTTCCCTCACCTCTATTCAATTTACTTAAACTCAGATTGATTCCATAGGGGTTTGCTTAGATTGTAACGAATTCCCTTTCGAAGTATTAGAAGTTGGTCTAGAAAACAATCTAAGTGGAGCCATCATGCTTTTTGTTTGCTAGAAATCAGTAGGTTTACTGTGGTGGAGTCATCCTTGTTTGTGATTGCATAGAACTTGCCTTCTAGGTGAATGGTTAACATGCTTGATGTGCTATCTAGGATATGATTGTGTCTTTTAGAGACCATACATGCCGACTAGTTAGAATCAGTCAAGAAGAGTTAATTGAAATACATAGTTCTTAGGCAGACAGTCCAAACCCATCCGAAACAATGGGAGAACTAGTAAACCCAGTCCGTAGTCTAAAGGACTACATGTACCCAACGAGGACAAACCAGTCCTCGTGCATTGTCTTACCAGCTATTGATGGACAATTTGAGCTAAAGGCAAGTATCCTCAATATGTTGCCTAAATTTAAAGGGGTTGAAGCTGAAAATCCCTACCACCATGTGAGAGAGTTCGAGGAAATTTGTGGGACTCTTCGGATCAACCAAATGACGGATGAGCACCTCAAAATGAAACTTTTTCCTTTTTCTTTGATAGACAAAGCCAAGACTTGGCTGTGTGCTCAACAGCCACAGTCATTTCATACATGGGATGCTCTTATGAAAGAGTTCTTCAAAAAGTTCTTCCCAAACCATAAGACTACGACAATTCGTCAAAGTCTGAATAGTTTTGTGCAATTAGAGGAGGAAACTTTGGCAAAATATTTGGAGAGATTCAATGAATTATTGCTCCAATGTCCTCACCATGGTTTTGAAAAATGGAGACTTGTGCAAATTTTGTATGAAGGCTTAGATGTCAAGAACCGAACTACAGTTGAGACCATGTGCAATGGTCAATTTATTGAAAAAACTGATGATGAGTCTTGGGATTTCTTAATCGAAGTCGCTAAAAAGACTCAGCAGTGGGAATCCCCCCGTGAACCAAATAGGATTACCCTTACATCCAATGTTCATAGAATTGACTCTGACTTCGAAGGAAGTGCAAAGATGGCATCCTTGGCCAGGAGAATAGAAAAGCTAGAACTAGAAAAGAATGGAAAAACTAATATCCCTACTCTCCGTAGTCAAATTGAAATGGCCACTTGTGCCGCATGCCATAGTTCAGACCATCTAGTGGACACTTGTCCAGACCTCCATGCATTTCAAGATTCTAAAACCGAGCAAGCCAATGTTTTGTACCAAAGGCAAGAGAACAACCCATATTCTCAGACCTACAACCCAGGGTGGAGAAATCACCCTAACCTTTCATGGTCTAAAGGGCCCGTCCAAGGGGGAACATCAAATAATAACCAAGGATACCCTTATCCTAGAAACCCCCAAGTGCAACCACATGTGAAGTACCCTGTAGATAAAAAGCCTAGCTTCGAAGAAAGTTTCGGTTTGTTGACCCAAAATTTGGTACAACTCCAAAAGACCACAAACCAACGTTTTACAAGTCTAGAACTTAAAATGGGTCAAATTTGTGAAGCATTGAATGAAAGAGACAAAGGAAAACTCCCTAGTCAGCCCCAACAAAATCCAAAAAATGTATATCAGGCAGAAAATTCAACTCGAAATGAGGCCTCACATAATCAAGTAAATGTTGTCACCACTCTTCGTAGTGGTAAAGTTGTTGAAAACAATGTAGGTGTACCATAGTCGAGTGAGTCTACATCAGGCTCACCAGTGCATAAAATCCCACAGAAAACACCTATTGTTGAAGACAAATCTGAGCAACATAAGAATTCCCATAATTCTAATGTCTCTGCACCATCTCATGTACCTGTTGCTCCATTCCCACAAAGATTGGTGCAGCAAAAAGAGAGTATACAGTACAACGAGATTTTGGAAATGTTCAAACGAGTTAACATCAACATCCCATTTATTGATGCAATCAATCAAGTCCCTTCTTATGCTAAATTCCTTAAGGATCTGTGCACACAAAAGCGAAAGCTTCATGTGCATAAGCGTGATTTTCTCACTGAGCAAGTGAGTGCAATCATTCAAAGCAACACACCTCCTAAGTTTAAAGACCCAGGTAGTCCAACTATCACATGCAAAATAGGTGACCAAACGGTTAAGAAGGCGTTGCTAGACTTAGGGGCAAGTGTGAATTTACTACCATATTCAGTATATGTGCAGTTAGGTCTTGGAGAGTTGAAGGAAACACCTATAACTCTGCAATTGGCGGACAGATCCGTCAAAGTGCCACGTGGTGTGGTAGAAGATGTTTTGATTAAGGTTGATAAGTTTTATTTTCCTGTGGACTTCATCGTCTTAGATACTCAACCCGTGCAAAACCCTGACAGTCACATTCTTGTCATTTTGGGACGTCCCTTCTTAGCAACGTCCAATGCAATCATTAACTGCCGTAATGGAGTGTTGAAGTTGTCATTTGGTAATATGACTGTGGAGTTGAATGTTTTCAATACTAGCCAACAACATTTAGATCTTGATGATGATAATGATGTGCATGAAATCAACATGATTGAAAGTTTGATTCAGGATTCGTTGTCTAGTAGCATGTCTGTTGACCCTTTGGATGCTTGTTTGAATAATTTTGACTTGGATTTGTTTGATGATGAATACATAAGTGAAGTGAATACTTTGCTTGAATCCACGCCACTTATGGACACGACTAAGTGGAAAGCTAGAGTGGAACCACTTCCACTCTTGGAATCCAAGTCTGTTCCCTCTCTTGTTGAGCCACCAAAGCTCGAACTGAAACCATTGCCTGATACTCTTAAATATGCATTTTTGGGACCTTCTAATACTTTGCCTGTAATCATTTCATCTGCCTTAGATAGAGAACAGGAAAGTAAACTTTTAGAAGTACTTAAGGAGCATAAAGAAGCCTTAGGATGGACCATCTCGGACCTTAAAGGAATAAGTCCCACTGATTGCATGCATCATATAAACCTTGAGGACAATGCTAAACCATCTAGGGAGATGCAAAGGCGACTCAATCCCAACATGAAAGAGGTTGTTAAGAGTGAAATTATAAAACTTCTTGATGCGGGTATCATATACCCAATCTCAGATAGCAAATGGGTTAGCCCCATTCAGGTTGTACCGAAAAAGTCGAGTTACCGTAGTTCAAAACGATAAAGATGAGTTAATCACTACTCGAGTAACCACATGGGTGGCGAGTTTGCATTGATTATAGGAAGTTGAATGCGTTACAAAGAAAGATCACTTCCTCTTCCATTCATAGATCAAATGCTTGAACGATTGTCTGGGCATAGATTCTATTGTTTCTTGGATGGTTTTTCTGGTTACAACCAGATTCATATTTCACCCGAAGATCAGGAAAAGACTACATTTACATGTCCATTTGGAACATTTTCTTATCGCCGTATGCCCTTTGAGTTGTGCAACGCACCAGTTACATTTCAGCGTTGTATGATGAGCATTTTTTATGATATGATAGATAACTTCCTTGAGATCTTTATGGATGATTTCTCTGTGTTTGGATCATCTTTTGATGAATGTTTGAACCATCTCACTCGCGTGCTGATTAGATGTAAGGAAAAAGATTTGGTGTTGAATTGGGAGAAATGTCATTTTATGGTGAACTCAGGCATAGTTCTAGGACACATCATCTCTGGAAAAGGCATTGAAGTAGACAAAGCCAAAGTCGACCTCATTCAAAACTTGCCGCAACCTCGCTCTGTGAGGGAGGTTAGATCATTTTTAGGCCATGCTGGTTTTTACCGTAGATTCATTAAAGATTTCAGTAAGATCTCAAGACCACTGTATAATCTACTCAGTAAAGATGTTGCATTTGTGTTTGATGATACTTGTGTGCATGCTTGGGAGGAGCTCAAAATCTTCTAACTTCAGCCCCTATAGTCCGACCTCCAGATTGGAAATTGCCATTTGAAATCATGTGTGACGCATCTGATTTTGCTGTTGGAGCTGTCTTAGGTCAGCGAGTCGACAAACACCCCTATGTGATCTACTATGCTAGTAAGACACTGAATGAGGCTCAAATGAACTATTCAACAACCGAAAAAGAGCTGCTAGCTGTTGTGTTCGCATTAGATAAGTTTAGATCTTATTTGATAGGATCTAAAATCATCATTTATACTGACCATGCCGCATTAAGATATCTTTTATCTAAAAAAGATGCCAAGGCTCGTCTAATTCGATGGATACTCTTGTTGCAAGAGTTCCACCTCGAAATTCGAGATAAAAAAGGGTCAGAGAATGTTGTTGCTGATCACTTATCTAGATTGAATGTCGAGTCTGCTGATGAATCAGAGATTATTAGAGAATCTTTCCCAGATGAACAACTGATGCTAGTTTCTGAAATGCCATGGTTTTCCGACATCGTGAACTACCTTGCTACAGGTAGGATGCCACTTCATTGGTCTAAACAAGACCGGTCTAAGTTCTTGGCCGAAGTGAAACATTTCCTATGGGATGACCCATATCTGTTCAAATACTGCCCTGACCAAATCATTAGGAAATGTGTCCCTAACTCTGAACAAAGGGATGTCATCTCTTTTTGTCATGATCAAGCATGTGTAGGCCACTTTAGTGCAAATAAAACTGCTGCAAAGATCTTGCAGAGTGGTTTTTAATGTCCAACATTGTTTAAGGATAGCCATGAATTATGTATTTCTTGTGACCGGTGCCAGAAATTGGGAAGTATATCAAAATGAAACATGATGCCCCTACAACCCATTTTGATTATTGAGCTATTTGATGTATGGAGTATTGACTTCATGGACCCATTTCCTAACTCTGAAGGAAAGTTGTACATTCTTGTTGCTGTTGACTATGTTTCTAAGTGGGTAGAAACAATTGCAACCAAAACTAATGACCACAAGGTGGTACTTTCGTTCTTAAAGGAAAACATATTTTCTCAATTTGGAACCCCTAAAGCTATAATCAGTGACGGTGGTTCACATTTCTGTAATAGGCCTTTTGAGTCATTAGTTCTCAAGTATGTCATAACTCATAAAGTCGCAACTCCATATCATCCACAGACCAGTGGCCAAGTAGAGGTTTCAAATAGGGAGATTAAGCACATTCTAGAAAAGACGGTTAACCCGTCTAGAAAAGATTGGTCTTTAAGATTGAATGATGCATTATGGGCTTATAGAACAACATATAAAACTCCTATTGGCATGTCCCCTTACCGACTTGTGTATGGTAAGCCTTGCCATTTACCTGTTGAGCTTGAACATCGTGCATATTGGGCTATTAAAAAGCTTAACTTCTCTCTTGATAAGGCGGGTACACAACGGAAACTCCAACTCAATGAGTTGGAAGAGCTGAAAATGATGCTTATGACAGTGCAAAGTTGTACAAATATAGAATGAAGGTGTTCCATGACAAGCGCATTTTGCGCAAGTCATTCACTCCAGGCCAGAAAGTTTTATTGTACAACTCACGTTTGCACCTTTTTCCAGGTAAATTACGTTCTAAATGGACATGCCCATTCTTGGTGCGAACAATTTTCCCCCATGGGGCTGTAGAACTAGAAGATGTCACAACCAATAATGTCTTCAAGGTCAATGGCAGAGATCAAGCCATTCCTTGAACCAATTCCACCTGAAATTGAAACAACTGATCTTGATGATCCGATCTATGTGGACTGAAAAGTTCACCCCCCTGTACATACCACAAGATATCTTCCCTGCTGGTTGCTTTGGACATACCCTACTGTCTCTGGTTTGGCATCTGGTAATCTATTTCCTTTGAATCTATTTTGTTCTCATGTTTTGTTGTTGTTTCTGTTATCTTTTGAAACATTGAGGACAATGTTAGATTTAGGTTTGGGGGAGTATTTGCATAATGACCAGATGTGGAGCGGGTCTTTTGTAGGATCTTTTGTAGTCTTTTGCATTTTTTGTAGTGTGTTTTCTATGACCAGCTGTGTAGCGGGTCTTCTAAGACCAGCTGTGTAGTGGGTCTCTAAAAAAAAAAAAAAAAAAATTGGTTACAAATTTTCATGGTTCTACGAAATTCCGAAGTTCATCATCTACAGTTGAAGACCGAAGACGAAGACATTTCTATGGATGCTCTGAAATTGGAGAAGGTTTTGTGGGTACATCTTTGGTAGGCCCTCACGAGACTTCAACTCGTCCACTAGGGACACCTAGGGGTTTAAAGGCTTAGTGCATACGCTAAATGCATTCGAGAGACCAGCGACAGTGGTATAGTTAGGATTTTTGGATTTCTGTTTCACTTGAGGACAAGTAAAATTCAGGTTTGGGGGTATTTGATGAGTGCCAAATATTGCATGTTCATACACCTTTTCATTGGCACTTAACTCATCTTTCGCGCTTCAAAGTCATATATTATCCCAAATTCTGCATTTTTACCATTTTCAAGAATAAATATTTGTATTAATTAATATTATGTTTTTAAGTACTAAATAAAGCTTGGAAGAATTGAGAAGACAAAAGAGAAGAAAGTTGGAAGCGTTGCAACCCGCTCGCACATCAGTGGCAACCTGTTTACAAATTCATGGGATTAAACAACCCATGATCCAAAACCCAAGACCCAAATCCATATCCACCTCACCCCCATTGGATTCTTTCCAAAACATCCACCTCACCCCCATTGTATTCCATTCTATCCATCAATTAAGAAAACATGTTTTGTTTAATTGTTGAGTGGTTGCTACAGTGAAATTCGGATCCCAAGTGTGAGAGAATTTTTGTGTATAAATAGAGAGGGTTGTTGTGTTGAAAACTCATCCAAGAATAGCTTGTTCATGTTAGTTTATCAAATTTCAATTTTGTTGTAATGTTCTTCATGTTCTAATTTCATTTACTAGGGTTTAGATGAAGCCCTAATCTCATTGGTATGTATTCATATCTTGTATCTTGTTCTTGAAAGTTTAGAATTGTTTAAAGATATAATTTAATCCAAGTTTTTCAACATCTTGCTCTCACAATGTATGCCATGTATCCATTGTAGTTAGAATATCTCTATGTTGATTATGCTACAACTCATGCTTAACCAAATATTGATCTTTAGATTAGTTGTGCTTAATTAGACAATTAATGCTTTGGATAAATACTTTAGTTGTGATTAAATTATCCATTGGAGAAACACCTTAGTTATACGGTAGACTTGAATCTACTATAATGACAAGAATAATATTACAAGTTGAATGCATATCATAGGTTATTAGTGGATTTGAATACCCTAGTATCCATATTATCATTGTTTACATATCTTGTTATTTGCATCTTTTACTTTTATTATTTCAGTCACTTGAAAATCATATCGTCGTATCAACAAAATCAAACCCCTTTTGGTTACTCTCTGAATCAGGATTTAGAATCAACTTCTACACTCTCAAAGTCTCTGTGGTTCGACCTGTGCTTGCCCTGTGTTGCTTGTCGACACTGTGCACTTGCAGTTTATACATAGAAGTAGGTATATTTCCGAGCCTACCAGTGGTGTGAGACCAAATTCGGGTCAATTCCTGGCATGTCCTCCATTGTCCATGAAAATACGTTTGTGTACTCTTTTAGCAATTTTTGTAGTTGCACCTCCTCTTCCTCTTCAATTAAAGTTCCGATGTTGGGAATATTTGGTTCTTCCTTCGTCCCGATGTTGATTCTCTTCGTTGGTTCTACTGGTGAGCAGATTTGTTGTTGAGGCCGTTGAGGAGTGATTTTATGTAATTGTCATTTGGTGGAGATATCCGCGGTTGGAGTGGCGAAGGTACCTATTTCTGGTGTTGAGATGGCTTCGGGTACCAAGGAGGCTCTGTCCTGTACTTTATTGTTGCTTGCTTTAAGTCTCTTTCTATCTTGTTGCTGGGCCGCAGTTCTCTCTTCATTGAGTCTGATTTCTGCTAGGTTGCATATCCTTGCATCTTGTTGGTCGCCTTTGATTTCCATTTCACCCATAGGTGTAGGGAAGCGTAGGTATTGGTGATATGTCGAAGCTTTTCCTCGCAGTTTATGGACTCATAGCCTTCCCATGATGATATTGTAAGGCGAAGGTGCCACTATTACACATAAGCGTGTGTTGGTTACTAAGGGTCCTGCGTGTACCTGCAATATAATTTCTCATTTTGGTCTAGAGACTTCTCCATTAAAGCCGTATATTGTGCAAGTGGAAGCATCCATCTGCTCTGCTGTCATACCCATGCGTAGGTAGGGTTCGTAGAATAACACATTTAACGAACTGCCCCCATCCACAAGGACCTTCGTAACATTCCATCCATGTATTGGAAGAGTGATGACCAGTGGATCGTTTTGCATTTCAACATCCTGGTTGACGTCATTTGTTGAGAATGTTAATGGCGTGGCCATCCATGCCTCCCAAGTGCTAGTACGTGGTCCACTTAGTTTGACCACCTCATGGGATTCAATCTTCTTTATGTTTCGAGCTAACTTGCATATATCTTCGAGCATTTCTTCTTGACTTATGCTGGAGAAGGTAATCATGTTGATGTATTTTCCATCCTAAGGTAGCTCCACCATTTTCTTTGGGGCTTCCTCGGTTTCCTCTGGATGTAGCTGTACGTACTCCATGAACTTACCTTCCTCGATGAATCTTTGGATCACACTTCGTAAACAAGTATTTGTGGTATGTCTGTAGTATTGGTGGTACACACAGTACTCCTTAGCCTCCTTCATTTTATCTGGATGCTTTCCCCTAGTATTAGGGTAAGGAAAGTCTGGCTTTGCTCCTTCCTTGCTTAGGATGTGAGAGAAAGTTGTGTTTAGCTTCGTGTAGACTTTGTCAATAAATTCTTCTTTTCCTTTGCCTCTTTTTCTATCTCCGTATTTGGATCGTTTGTCTCGATAGCTGGTTCTTCCCCCGGCTTCATTTTGTCGCTTAGGTATCTTCAGAATTGGTTCCAAAGAGTTGGTTCGATACAGAGATGTTGTCGCCTTTGATTGTGCCCTTGGGTTGTCCTTCTGGATCCCATCGAGTATGATGTAACGGTCTTGAAAAACCCTGAGCTCGCCTTCGGAATCGAGGGATCTGTTGTGGAGTTCCACGAAGATGGCTGAGGTTCTATCAAGTCCGTACTTATAGCAGTTAATGTTAATTTCTGGATTGACTTTCCCAATTGCTTGACATGCCTTTTTCCATCTGTCTGTGTACCGCATCAGTGTTTCCTAGGGTCCGATATCTAAAGCAAATAGCCTATTTAACCCTGTATTTGTTTCTTTGTTATACATGTACGTCTCCAAAAAGACCGTAGACAATTGCTCGAAGGAGTCAATTGAGTTTGCTGGTAAATTGTCATACCAGGCTAGTGCTGATCCCATTAAGCTGTCCGGAAAGTACCTACAAATTACTACCTCATATCTTTCCCAATGGGCAAGGACACGAGTGTAATACCGTAGGTGGGCTGCGGGATATGAGGTACCATTGTACGCTTGGAACGTAGGTACCGGGCATTTCGGAGGGATGGGTTTCCCTAAAATGCGAAAAGACAGCGGTGATGTGGTTGCCTATTGTAATGCTTCTTCTAGTCTTGGGAATGCGTAACCAGTTTTTAGGCCTAGTATCTCCCTCCGAATTTTCTCCATTTGCTCCATAACCATGTTCACATTGTGAGCATTTTTGGAAAGTGCCTTGTCGTAGTAGGGTTGGGAGGGTTTGTATGTTGAGTCCACTTCATCTGGATCGTGGTGTGATTTTCCGGATCCCTTAGGTTGATTGGTCTTCGGTGGGTTAAGATCCAACCTTCGTCTTCCTGAGATAGCTCTGTTGTCATGCCGCTTTTATGGAGGGCGAGCTTGGGAACCTTCGATTTGTGTGTCCAGCATACCTTTGAGATTTTGGTTCTGCTGGGCCATCTCCTGCAATGCATCTTTGTTTTCCTTGTTTCGGAGTATCAAGGCTGCTACCTGTGCCGCCATTTGGTCTTCGTTGTGGGATCCACCTCCTTGCGGAGTGCTGTCGTCTAGATCTGCAGAGTTTTCCACCTCTTCATCTATAATTGGTGCGTATGTATCTATCTGAATTGGTGTTAGGTTTCCCAACCCTCGTCCCTTAGGAGATAAGGTTACGGGTAACCCTGCGTTGGCCGCAGGTGGCTTCCTAGTGATTGGATGCTCCGGTAAAAGCATGCCATAGATTGGTTGAGCTCCCGATGTCTTCCCCATCCCCTCAGTAAGAATAGGTGTTTTGGTAGCAGCTGTTCTTCTTGCTATCTCACTTTGCCCGTCCTCTGCTTCGTTCCTTTGATTTGCTTGAGACGGATTTTGGGATCTTCCTCTTGTGAGCGCTCATCGTGAGCTTGTTGGTACATCATTTGGTTTCTGCATGCCTTCGGATTTTGATATCCTATGGTTACAGAAAAGCAAAGAAATCTGCTACTTGGGTACTTTCGTTAAAAGTAGCAATTAATGCTCTGACACAGAAGATGTCTAAGCAGCTTTTTCAGAAAAAGGACTGAAATAGTTTCTTTGATAGACAGGTATTAAATGCTTATGACACCTTGGATAAAACAACCTTAAAACGTTGGAAACCAAAAGAGGGGTGCCAGATCTCGCCAAAAACGAGGTTATTAAATGCTTTAGAAAATCTTTTTTCCTTAAAATCTCCCTGAGATTCCTCTGTCAGTCAAAGGTTCTCAGATCTAGAATATGCTTTATTAAAAAAGGGATGTTTTAGTATAAAACAAAGATTTTGGCGTTTTGTGGGTGCGCTTTTTGTGAAACACTTTGTAGATATGTAACACGGTGTGTTTTTGGAGGCTATAAACTCAAAAACATGCATAAATAACGAATGAACAAATCACTAAAGAGTGATATTCAACATCATAACACAAATCCCTTCATTTTCGAATATGCAGAAGTTAAAAGTAAAACTGTGTTTAAATTCAACGTCGTAGAAAGAACACGGTGGGCGCCAAACTGTGACTACTCGTTTTCCCGTAGCCTACGTGATGTATACAGTTCGGAGGATCAGATGCTAAGTAGTATCGATACTCTAGTGAACTGACAATGCTAAGTAGTAAAAATATGCAAGATCACAATAATAACGAAGAACATAAATATAATGTAAAAGCTTCTAAGTTATCATGAGACACAAGTGATTTACGTGGTTCGACATTTGTCTACGTCCACGGGATAATGAGTGATTGTTTTTTATTAAGTTGTGGTGGTTACAAAGATATTAAATGCTTCCCAAAGTAATAGAGAGAACTCAAGTTGAAGTAAATAATTAAGTTCTAAACATTAAAGATGTATAAGCTTAAGACTAGATCTTCTCCACCTAGGTATTGAATGCCTTTAGTTTGTTGGTAAGGCTTTGTATTTATAGCCCCTTCTGCTCCTGGTATATCTTTGCTTCCTCTGGGTCCATCGCCTGCTGATATACCTTTCGTACCATGGTACCTTCGTCCACCGTGTACCTTCTCCAGTAGAATTATGCCATCTCAGCTGACCCACGTTCCTTCGGGAACTACCCAACCTTAGTGTAGATTATACCTTCGTTCATCGCCAGCTTCTACCAATCGGGTTCTGCCACGCTTCCTCTCTCCACGTGCCTTGATTCATGCGTGTAGATACGTGATTTGTGCATTTAATGCTGATTAGATGCGTCATCTACCTCTGTCCCCTTTCCAGCTTCCTTCTTGTAGACTAGGCTTTTACTCTTCTCATCTCTATCATCGAGGTCTTCTTTCTTGGGGCGAGATAAAGTAGATCTGCGGAGGTATCCTTTGCTGCTTAGGTTTTCTTGTCTAGTGAAGGTTACACAGTTGGATTTATGTGCGGCCACTAATATCGTGACACGTGCTCCACAGAATATTGTGATTCACAGGTGAGTGATCGTTATAATGATCCAGAGTTGGAATAACTTTTCCATTATTGCATGAACTTTCTAAAAGTTGCTAATTTTCATCAGAATCTTCGTCAACCTCATAATCTTCACTATCCCAACGATACTGGAATTCCATGTTTATGTCCCTTTCAATTTCTTGAAAAGTCTCCGCTGATGCTCCATCTTCTTCCAGTTCATTGTATCTCTTATAAAGTTTTTTGATATTTACATGTTTTCTATCATTACTCACGGTAAAGTACCTATACCGCAACTCTTCCCTTTGAATGGGTGAAATATGAGCAATATGAGTGGGTTTGGTTACACTATCATAAGTTTTGAGTTCAAAACTCCCTGTCATCTGCACATTACTAGAAAATAATTGATCAGAAACATAACTATCTTTCCATCCTCGCAATTGTTCACTTACATGCCCATCATAAGGTTGTTGACATGTATGAGAATATCCATAAGGTGCTGTGGGATATTGATCATAACCAAATGATTGATTTTGATTATACCCATAGGATGGTTGGTAGTTGTCATATGAATGAGATTGAAAACCATATTGATTACCACTGTTGTATGTGTAATCTTGTGCTTCGTACATGTTATTTCTGTAAGGAAACATGACGATTCACAAGAAAAAGAAAATTAAAACAAAAATCTAAAAATAAAAACAATCTAAACAAATAAAAAATCAATTAGCAGCGGTACAAAAATTTGTATGGGCTGTCGTAGGCTCAACAAATTAATAAATATATTTCCCACTAATTAACTGGTAATATAGCGGTAGTAAGAGATCGTTCCCGCAAAGAGCTGTGTAATTGATAGGTTATTTGTATTATAAAAATAAAGTAAATAACAAAGGGGGGTTGTGGTTGTAAGATAAATATAAAGACAATAAGAAGAAAGGGATGATTAAGGAATCCTTCGCCGTTACCAAGCGTTAACATGATTAGAATACTTATTTATTGTTCGTAAGAACCATTCATCACCAACCGTAGAATAGAAGCTAGCTCAGTACTATCCCTAAAACTCCTTTTACCACGGATACAGAAGCTCTCCAATATCAGATTCTATCCAACCGAACCACCAAGTAGTAGCTCACTCAAGTGTAATCCAATCGAATGCTTTAAACTTTGTGAATTAGGTTAATCCCAGTAGTTAAACTCTTAGATCAAAGTTTACTTGCTGGTGTTGTTTTTATACTCGATTCCTCCACAAAATCCCTTTGTAAGGTCTCGCGATTTCTACTTGTGTAGAGAGTTATTCGACGATTATTTATCTCCTAACTTCTACTAGCAATAGAACGATCAATAGATCAATCTAGCGTGCACTCCAAATCAATCTAAGAATCACCCATGAACCCTAGATATGGTAAAAACAAACGATGATGATAAAAACTCTCAATAGATTTGTATTAATAATAAAGCTTCACGCTTATAACATTGAATTCATCCTTAATCAACAAAGGATTTAGCTACTCATATTACAAAGAAGATGAATAATGGTGGTTTCCCCCTAAAGGGGTAAACCCTACTAGGTTTTGCTATAGAACTTGTGATATGAGATTATCGATGATTCTATTTTACATAACCTAATACCTTTTTATAGGTTTTCATTGCTTGGTCTGCAAGTATTTAGTTCGGTTTAAGAACCCAACCCGAAATAACGAAATAACGATCCCAAACGTGACCTTAGGCCTTCACAAGTATGCATATCCGTTTTCATACTTGTTAAGTATGTGTACCAGTATGCGTACCTCAAATTACAACAGAAATTTTCGGAACTTATGTATGCGTACCTTATTGTCTTCGGTATTCAATAAAAGATTGTTTTGGCCACAACTTCTTCGTACGAACTCGGAATGACCTCATTCTTTTTTGCATTCTTTTTTATGTTTCAATTATATTCAATATGGTAATTGGAAATACTTAATTTGAGTGAGTTAAGATTGGTATTTGGCTCGTCTCTTGATTTTGAGCGTTTTGTTTTTTTTCGTCGGACATCTTCAACATCTTTTGGACTTGGGCATTTGGATACTTGGAATACTTATCTTCCTAGATATTTTCCGCACTTTGTATCTCCTTTTTGGATGATTCACCTATTAGAGTCAAATAAGAGAAAACAAGAGTAATAATACGAAAATATGCAAGAATAATAGCTAAAGCAAGTATGGAATGGACACTAAAATCATATGAATTATGCACTTATCATGATTGCAAATTCTTCAATAGATGAAGAAGATAGAAAGAGAGGCGCCTTTATATGAAGTAACTTGGAGTTTGCTGATTTTATCAGAATAATATATATCCGATATCCGATAACCTAATCATAACAGAATCAGATTGGATTTTTGAAATTCCATCGAATGTTATCTGATATTGGAAATCCGATAAACGTTATCCTGTCGGAATTGGATGAGCCAAAATCCTTCGGATTTTAGTCCATTGATAGCCCTATGCTTAGACGTTGAGTCTGATGAATTGTAATATATCATTATTCCAGCTGAGGAAGAATTGATACTCAAATGATTTGGATAGATGAACGTTGGTCTGATGAGATTGTTTGATCGATCATGAACCAATATGTTTTCTGATATGTCAAGTATCTCACAAAAAAATAGATATTGCTTAGTTATTATAATTTTGATCCTCCATGTCATGAGTAGTCGAATGACAAAGTGAGATTATAATATTGGTAGATATTGGATGATCGACCAAGTGGATGGCCATCCAATAAAATATTAAATGATCGACCAATCAGATGGTCAGGATGCAAAAATGTTGGTAGCAGGACCGAATATTGAATATTCAATAAATATATTGATAATTGAATCAATATGAATATTGATATTCATACTCGATCAGAATTATTATCAAGTCTGAAACCCTAATTTCAGGAAGCCATCCATCCAAGAGATGAAGGACTGTCCAATCTAGGTAGAGAGACCAGTCGATCAGTGGGTATGAGGACCAGCCATTGGTGGTGGAAATACTAGATGGGCAATGTATGGAGGATTTTCCAACTAGATAATTAATCAAAATATGGAGGATTAATCAAATGGATAATTAATCAAATAAATAATTAATTAATGAGTGTAGGAATGGCCACCCACGTGGCCAAGGGACCAGCTAAGACCGGCATGGTGGTGCACAGACCACCATATCGACAGTTATCCACTCTAAAAAATTTGGTAATTTTTTTGTGGCCATTCGAGCATTATTTTGTAATTTCAGAAGAGTTTGATCATAATCGAAACTTTCAATTTTTGCTTGATCGAGCAAGTAGGATTTTTCTTAAACATCCAATATTTGGATATATTAAAATAATAATTCTTTAATATATTTATTGGTAAAAAGACCTAATGGTAGCGGAACCATTTGATTTGTAGCCATATGAAGAATTGAGCAAGATATGGAGAATCAAAAGTTTGCTTGAATGAGGAAGTCCTCAATCAAGGAAACCATAAAATAATAAATAAAACAAAATTAAAAAAAAAAAGTGGAAGGGTGAGCCAAACACGCTGGCGTGTGACCCAAAAATGCAGGCATGTGATCCAAAACCGCTAGTTTTTCCTTCACACACCAGCGTCTGTGGTAAATCCTCCAGCGTGTGATCCAAAACCACCAACGGCTAAATTTGGACGGCTGAAAAATCTTTTCATCCAACGTCTACAATTTTGATTTCTATAAATACTCCCCATTCCAACTCCAAATTCACAAATTTTACACCTCTAGTCTTCTTTACTCTTCTTCTTTGAGCTTAAAAAAATTCTTCAATTTAATAAATTTGTCGAAAGAAGATGACTCGGTCTTTGTTATTTCGGCGAGCTTCGTATACTGAAGAAGAAGATGAATCTATTTGCAGAAACTATATTTTTTATTTACTCAGCTTGCTTCAGCAAACTATCCATGGGTGAATTTCTGGGCGGTTATTCATGACGGGTTCTGCAGTGACACCCGTAATCCGAGTCGTCGTGCTATATGCGAAATAAAAAATTGTTTTCGTACAATTAAGAAAGAAGTAAGCGATTTTGTAGCTTTAACTATGCAAGCCAATCGATATAGATTGTGAGGTAAAACTGATGCTGAGATGGTAACAAGATCTTTGGTTGAATGACGAAGATGGAAAAATATGGCTTTTCATTTCGAAAAATGTTTCAAAATCCTTAAGGTGTTGAACAATTTCAACCCCTTCCTTGTAGTTGTTGTTCCACCTAGTACTTCTCACCAGTGAAGCTGATGTAAAATGCTTAATTTTAAACATATGTAATTCAATGAAGCTAATATAAAATGCTTAATTTTAAACATAATATGCAATTTCATTTAAACAACCCGTCGTACTTTTTAATTGATTAAAACTTGAATTACAAATGTAGCAGAATTAAAAAATACACTCTCTCTAACGTCGCTTGTCGCTAGCTTCGTGGATTGGAGTCAGCCATTCTCCACGGCCTGTGATATCTCTACTTGCCAACATATATGCTAAATTTCCGTAAGGGGAAAAAACTGGTTGAAAAATAATAGGCGATTGGAAAGCACTCGGTCCTCCAAACATATAAGATGTTTGTTGTTGTTATTGTGGTGGTGTAACAGTGTAGCAAGCATCATTTGGATTATTGTGGTGGTGTAACAGTGTAGCAAGCATCATTTGGGTTGTAAGACGAGAATGATGATCGTTGTTGGCTCACCTTGTGAAGTAATACTTGGAATCTCCCAACGAATTTCGGGCATATTTGACGAAGATGATGAAGAACTTGCACATGTGGCCGGGTAAGTCATATATCATGGATATTTTGGAGGAGGCTGGCTAGGAACGATATTTGCATCATGAGCCAGGCGTGATAACCTTAGGAAATCAAACCCATAGATGTGCATGTTGTATCTCCCAATTACAGGCTTCACAATCGACATGTACTAGGTGACATACTGCACTTCATCAATATTCCTATTTGTATTTAGTTCACACCTCTCCCACTGTATTATTCTCATCCGATCATAATATGATGCAGAGGTTTGCATATGTGGTGGTGGGTTAATTGCAATTGCATATATACCTTATAACTGGTACAACAACCTTTCTCCAAGGTACCAAACCCATATATCCAATTCTGAAGTGTAAGAAACAACTTTATAGAGAGAATAATCAAGAATACGTTCTACATCATTACCATCATACTCAGGAAAATTATTGTAAGTGTGAACAACAACATTCCTGTGGCTTCAAGTAATCTGTTGAATCCTCTGAACAAAACTGGAACCCCATTGCCAGTGTCCTTCGCCCAGTTGGTCGAGAGGTACATGTCCAAGATTGGAAATCTACGGGTATCGTATTTAAGAATTGGTTTACCAACACGGAAGTAGGTATACCACCAATACTATAAATTACTCCATAATTTTAGTATTTTGACTTAATCGATATTTGTTCATAAAAATTATTTAAATTTAAAAATAATAATTTTGATATATACATATATAATGCCCAAGAAACAAGTGAAGTTATGTATACCAATGGACGCTTGATCAACTCCACAGTACATTTCTGCTAAAATTCCAGAGCCCCAGTCATAATCTGGTGCTTTGTCAAGATCTTCTAACGCTTCAAGCCAACCAATATGAGAAACATAAGTTGAGTTTGGAAAGAACATCTGACCCAGTACCCGTAAGATAAACACCCTTACCGATTTCAAAATCCATAAAACGGAACGTGTGCGTCGTTGGCAACCACCTTTCTATCAATACTTTCGTAATTTTGTTGTTGTGTTTTCTAGGCTTCACACCATAAAGCGTACGCCAAGGATATTTGTCAACCTTTTCTCGGACTGCAAGGAGTGGACTATCATAAATAGCCTTTAAGTCATCAAATCCACCTCTTATTCTATAAAAACTCTCAGACCGCTCTTGATGCCCCGACACATGACCTTGAATTAATGATGGAGCAGCAACGACACTCGGCGAAGTAAACTCTACTTCCCGATTTTGAGTATAATCTACATTTGTAACAGGCCAAGATACCTGTTCATTTCTTCGATCTCTTTTCTGCTTTATAATCTTGACCGATTTTCTCATTAAGTTGATCATATTGTATCAAGAAAATTTTGGTTTAGAAGAGTTTTAGCAGAAGGAATTTATAGGTTTTGAAAATTATAGAAGAAGAAGAATTTTATAAGAAGAGATAGTAGTGGTGTGAGTGAAAATGAATTCAGTTGAAGGAATCTTTAGTTTTGAAAATTATAGTTATTGGGAATATGGATGTTGGATATTTGACCGTTGGCGTTTTTGCTTCTCACACCCGCGTTTGTGTATCACTTGCCCGCATTTGTGAATCAGACACCGAGTCTAATCTTCACACGTCGAGTTTAACCTACACACGCGGGCGGGTGTTCCTAGTTCTGACGCTTAATGATAAACCGTCCACTTCTTTTCTCATAGTGAAGAAACCTATTTGGACATCCACCTGGCTCAATTTTTTTTTTTTTTTGGGTTTGTACATTGTCATAAGAATTGCCCTAAACCACCGCCTCCATGGATTCTGAGTTCCCTTATTTCCTGAGAAACCTATGTCTTTTTTTTTTTAAAACAAAGAAAATTTTATTGCTTAACTTGCTGATGCATTATGGTCTTTTGCCATAAGACTATAAATATCGACACTAAAGCTATCATAATGTTCAATTCTTGTTGCTGAAGTTCTTACTATCTTAGAAACTTCATCCGCTACTAGATTGTCATCGCGACTAATAAAAGAAAAATTACATAAGCTAAACCAAGAAGATAAATGTTTTATTTCCTTCAAGATATTTCTATTCTCCCATTGAATTAGAGAAATTGTGCCTGTGATCATGCTATGGTAGTTTAGGCATAAAACTCTGGGCTGAAACATCCATTCTCTTGAACTTTTGCAGTCTTCGGTTAACACTTAACTGGATTACTGGAGTATGTATAAGATTTAGAATTCTATTTTTTTTCATATATTATTTTATTTTTTCATCAAACTTCTGAAGAATTTATTTTTTCTTTGATGGAGAAAGGAATTTCCGAAGAATTAAAACTCGATGTTAGTATTGTGAATCAATGAATTGGCGATCGTATCGCATAATCAAAACTTAATAGAAAACCGCAGGTGATTTATTCGTTCATATTGATGAAGTGCCAGCCCGTAGCTTGTATCTGGTCTGATTCTCCTCCTCAACATCAAGTAACCGCTACTGCTGTCTTGAATCATCCACCAACTCTTTACACTGGTGGATCTGATGGCTCCATCATCTGGTGGTCTTTTTCCTCTAACCTATCAAAACAGGTTTTTTCTCCTTCTCTAAACCTTATTCGGTTATCGAATTTCATGAGATTTTTTTTTTCTTTTTAGTATTTGATAAACCCAATTATATAGTTCAATTTTTATTCTTATTGTAGTATACTGAAATTTGTGCTGTAATTGAATGAAATTGGCAGAATGTCTGGCCAGTAGCGATGCTATGTGGTCATGCTTCTAAAATAGTGGATCTTGATATTTGCTTTCCAGTCACCATGAGTGGGGGTCATGGAGAAATGGAGAATACAAGTATTGTAGTAGTAAATTCTTCTTCCTCATCATCAGCTGGTTATGGAGCCCTAATAAGTGTTTGTACTGATGGTGTGATGTGCATCTGGAGCAGACAGAGTGGTCATTGCAAGCGCAGGAGAAAAATGCCACCTTGGGTGGGAACCCCGTCAGCGATTTCGACGTTACCTGCGTCTCCAAGATATGTCTGTGTGGCATGTTGCTCTGTCGATTCTGTAAATACATCAAGTTCTCAGTATTCAGAACCTGCTGAAGGTGGGGAAGCTTCAGTAGATAGGGAATCTCATTTTAGAAAGGGTTCTAAATGTGCCATTGTTGTTTTTGATACATATAGTCTTAATATAGTTCAGACCGTCTTTCATGGAAGTTTATCTATAGGACCATTGAAATTCATGGCTGTTGTCCTGTCAGCCGAGAACTATGGGAAGCAGTCTGTGATTTTGAGTGATTCAGTCGGGGGATTACAATCAGTTATGATATCCAAAGAGTCTGAAACAGGTTCGAATGCGTTGCCTAAAAGTTCTTCTCAGTTAGGGATATCTGCTTCGGTTGACGGTTTGCTTGATGGGGAGTATCTAGTATCAATTGTAGCCCATGGAGAGTTCTTAGCACTTATATATAGGGCATGCTGTGTATTTAGGCTAGTGGGGAACGGAAATGTTTTTGGTAAGATGGATCTAGTTGATAGTCCCCTTTGCGATGATGGCCCTAGTTTCCAATCTCGTCTTGCTGGGGGAATGTTTCTCAGTATTGATGGTGAAAGTGTGCTAGCTACCTGTGACCCACCTGAACAATTTGAAGAGATCTTTGTTGTTTGGAGTAATATAGGTGCTGCAATAGTGTTTACAATCTCTGGTTCTCATGACACATTTAAGCATGAACCACTTTACGAAATTCCTGCAATTTCTCATCCGCTCAATACCAAATTATCTGTGAATTTTACTCAGTTAAATGGTAGTCTGATACGTGTTGAATCAATGTGCTATCTAGTCGGAGAATCTTTACCGTGGAAGCCTCACATCACAATGTGGTTACTATGGCAGCAGCATGATTCAACTGGGAAGTTTGGTCAGCAGTGCAGAATGCTCGGGGAAGGTGGTTTTCCTTCCAACTGGATCAGAAACTCCAGTTCACCGTCCAGCATATTCCCTGCTGCAAAGGAAGGAACTTTGTCAGAGAGTTGTGATTCAGAGTTGATAAATCTAAACGGTATGTGTGGAGGAACAGTGAGCAGCAACCTTATACAAGGGCGGGTTGTATCATCCTCATTAGTTCTCTCAGAAAAATTTGATGCTCCCTATGGCATTGTTTATGGATTTTATTCTGGCGAGATAGAAGTGGTACACTTTAGGAAGTTTTTTCAGGGGTTAGGCTCTTCTGGTGAAAGTTCAAATGGTAAACCAGAAGTATTTGGACAGTCATTTTTAGGGCACCGAGGGCCAATACTATGCTTGGCTGCGCATAGCATGTTGGGCAGCGTAAACGAGCCGAAAAGCTGTTGGTTTTTAGTGTCAGGGAGCATGGACTGCACAATTCGTATATGGGACCTTGATAGTGGAAATCTAGTTACCGTGATGCATCATCATGTAGCTCCTGTCCGACAGATAATCCTACCCCCACCCCATACAGATCGTCCTTGGAGTGACTGTTTTATCTCTGTTGGAGAAGATTCTTGTGTTTCTTTAGTATCCCTCGAGACTTTGCGGGTGGAAAGAATGTTTCCTGGACACCTTGGTTATCCTGCGATGGTTGTGTGGGATGGGGTGAAAGGTTACATAGCATGTCTTTGCAAGAACCAGTTTGAAACATATACTACTGTTGACGTTTTGTATCTTTGGGATGTAAAAACGGGCGGTCGAGAACGAGTCCTTCGCGGCACAGCTTCGCATTCGATGTTTGACCATTTTTGTAAAGGTATCAATGTAAATTCGATAACAGATAGCATATTGGGTGGAATTACTTCGGCATCCTCACTGCTGCTACCAATAGTGGAAGATGGAAATTTTCCACGATCTCACTCTAAAAATCTTGAGAATGGCGTTGCTTCATTACAAACTGCTAAAAGGAGAATAACATATGCTAGTAGAGGTCCTAAAGAAAAGGCAGCAGAGCAGCTCTCCGCTTCAGAAATACTTCATAGTGGTAAACATCCTATCAAATGCATGTGCCCGTTCCCTGGAATGGCCACTCTCAGATTTGACCTCTCATGTTTGGTGTTTCCTTCTCAAAGCAACACACAACCCGTTGAGAATGGTAGTAACCTTGAAATTACGGGTGAATCTGAGCAGCGACCTGACTCTCCACGTTCTTCTCCCTTGATGAATTCTGATGGACAGAGTACTGCACATGATCCCGTAGAGGAACATGAGTGGATTAATTCTCTCGAAGGATGTTTAATACGCTTCAGCTTATCTTTCTTGCACTTATGGGGTGTGGATCGTGATCTTGATAGACTGCTATTGTCTGAGATGAATGTCATTAAACCAGATAACTTCATCTTAGCTTCTGGTTTGCAAGGTGATAGAGGGTCTGTCACATTGACATTTTCAAGTCCACAAGCTACACTCGAGGTATTTCTTAAAATCTGTGCTTACTTCTGGAACGTTCCTTCTTCTTGAATCATCAACCAAGAGTTTGAGGTAATATTTCAGCTCTGGCGGTCATCCTCAGAATTTTGTGCAATTCGGTCACTGACAATGGTGTCCCTTGCCCAACGCATGATTAGTTTGTCTCGTTCCAGTTCAGCAGCCAGCAGGTAATATTACAGTGCTGTTTGTATGGGATCATGGATTTTAACTTTATTGCCATCGGAATTTTTTCATATCAATATGTATATGTATTACTGGTCTACTGTTATCTGTTTGCTTTACATATGCATTCCTTACAATGTTTTCGGGCCTTCGGCTACATGGTCCTTACATATTTTCGTCATTCTTGTCTGTGGATAATGTTCGTAAATCTCATTATATGTATTACTGGTCTACTGTTATGTGTTTGCTTCATATATGCATTCCTTACAATGTTTTCGGGCCTTCAGCTACACTTAGCGTTGCACATAGTGGCCCACTGGTCCTTACATATTTTCGTCATTCTTGTCTGTGGATAATGTTCATAAATCTCATTATAGATGTAACTATGAATCTATGATTAATGAGAATTTGGATCTGATAATGATTGTTCCTGTCTTCGTATGCTGCAACTGATATACTTTTTTCCTCTTTCAGTGCCTTAGCAGCATTCTATACACGCAAAATGGCAGAGATAGTGCCAGATGTAAAGCCGCCTTCTCTCCAGGTGGATTTTCTAATTGTTTGGTTTTCAAAATACTAGACCAACTCATCTGAATTGGACATTAGATTTTATCGTAGTTTTCTTGCCATAGTGGTATTTCATGTTGTATGTAGTAATCTTTCTTGACGAATACAGCAACTGCTTTACAGCTCTTGGTGAGTTTTTGGCAAGATAAAAGTGAACATGTACGTATGGCTGCACGCTCTTTATTCCATTGTGCTGCTTCACGTGCTATTCCGCATCCTCTGTGTGGTCAGAGGGTCAACCGACATGGCCTGCTTCCAGTTGTTGCTGATATCGCAGAAATGGAAGTGCAAAAATATTTGCATGTGAATGAAACATCTAGAAGCAGCTTCGTGGATGGATTCACAGAAACAATAGGGAATTCTGAAGCAGAGGACTCCACAATCCTTGCATGGTTGGAGTCATTTGAAATGCAAGATTGGATTTCTTGTGTTGGAGGAACAAGCCAAGATGCAATGGCTTCTCTTATTATTGTGGCAGCAGCATTAGCTGTATGGTATCCAAGTCTTGTGAAGCCTAGTGTTGCACGATTAGTGGTTCATCCACTAGTGAAGTTAGTTATGGCCACGAGCGATAAATATAGTGCTACTGCCGCAGAGCTTCTAGCAGAAGGAATGGAGAGTACATGGAAGTCATGCATTGGTCCTGAAATACCGCGTTTGATTGGGGATATTTTCTTCCAAATAGAGTGTGTGAGCGGTGCATCTGCAATACCATCGCCACAAAATTCATCTGTATCTGTCAGTATGCGGGAAACCTTGGCTGGAATTCTTCTCCCAAGCTTGGCCATGGCTGATGTATTAGGTTTCCTAAACGTGATAGAAAGTCAGATCTGGTCTACTGCGTCTGATTCACCTGTTCATGTGGTAGCTCTTATGACTCTGATCAGGGTCTTGCGTGGTTCTCCAAAACCATTGGCTCCATTTCTCGACAAGGTTAGTATAAACCATCGCAAAAATCTTCAGTTTTTTTCCTTCATAGCGAAAGAATTATATTAAAACCTAAAGAACTATAAGCGAGGAGAATAAAAAAAATGAACCTCAACGGAAAATGAGAGACAATATGATTGTGAACATTGCACGCATGAATAACATGAACAATATTCTGCAGCTTTCCCCATTTAATTTGGAATTCCCCATAATCAGATGCCATGTACCGAACATAGGTCCTCTTGAATCTCAGTGAGAACCTCAATTTTTCCTTCCTCCCTGAGAATCGTGATGGGAGTGCGCTCCTAACGTGGTAGAAACACTCTTCCAATAGAGTGAGAAACGAACCCCTCATTTTTCTTTCTTTTTGATTTCTAATAAGCATTAATCACAATTCATAGACCCACAATTTCCAAGTTTTTTTTTTTTGGTACGTTAATGTTTTTTGTTATCACAAAACAAAATTGACTTGTGCTTTATCAATTTATCACTCTAGAAGCTCAGGAGAATCCAATTCTTACACAGCCATTCACTATTTAATACTTCAATCACCAAAAGTATATCTGTTGCCTCTGCTTTTTCTTTCCCCACATGGATGCTTCTTCTAGCTTAGTTATAAACTAAGAAGAGGAAGTTGATGGTGACCAAGGTATAGCGTACGACCTCTCAATCTTTTGATAAACATCGTCTTTACTGCCAATAAAACAAAGGTCAAATTTTGTTTTTTGATAACACAAAAACAATTATAAAAAAGAACGGAAATTGAAGGGTTCGTTTCTCACTCTATGGGAGTGCGTTTCTCCCATGTTTGGAGACCAAACCTCTCTGCGAGGTTGTTAAAAGGTTCCTTCACTGAGATATAGTCAGGTAATATACCATAGTTATCTCTATGTAGATGACATGTCATATCTTCCTATTTAAATATAGTTATGTGAATTTATTAAACTTGCTGTCAAGTTGACATTCATTTTATTGCTGTCGAGAAAGTGTTTTCATGTCGTGTTACTTAGATGTTCAAGTTAATTCTTTTTTTTTTTTAAAGCTTAAAGATTATGGACATGAAAATCATTCTACACTTAGTTAAGCTATCAAGAATTTCCCAGAAGAAGCGCAAATATCTGTATATACATTAGAATTCTCTAAGGTCAGGATATGTTATATCTTGCATCCCCTGGTAGTGGTAGTTAATCCTCTTAAGAAAGAACATATACCATTCTTATATAATCCTCTACAAACATTTGCAGTAGTTTAAAAACCATCAGGATTTACTCATGTGAACGATGGTAAGCATGGATTTGTTTAAATTTGAATTTTGGTTATGCCTTCAATTTATTACCACAATGAAAGCTTATAAAGTTGTAACTGATTAATATTTTGGAAATGTTTTCTCTTCTTTTCTTCTTTGTTTTGCTTTCCGGGTGTGTTACGAGCCTTGTTAGCAGTTTCCTTGTGAAGTTGCTATTTTATTCTTGTCAGAGCTATAAACCTTTCAATCTTTATAAAAAAATAATACTAAATCATATGTTTACCTTTCTTTCCACTTTTTTTTACAATTGAAGCTCAAATCTATTAGTTTTCTCAACCAGGATTGGAGTTTTCAACTCTATTATTTTTCTCAACCAGGAGAAATGTGATGTCTTTAACACTTACAGTTCCATACTAACAACTCTGATGTTAACGTTTCCAGGCAGTAAACTTTATCTTCCAGACGATGGATTATGCAAATTTAGTATTGCGTAAATCTTGTTTACCCCATTCCATGCATGCACTAAAGGAAATTGTACGTGTTTTCCCAATGATATCTTTGAATCAAACATCATCAAGGTTGGCTGTGGGAGATGCAATTGGAGATATTCACAGTGTTACTATTCGAATTTATGACATGCAAAGGTATTGAACAAAATAGAAATTTTGAGCAAGTTTTTTTTAACGATTTTATTGGTTTTCCGGATAATACAAAGGAATATGTAAACCTTAAAGATGTAGGGTTGACATGAAAATGAAAGATTGAAGAAGCATACATACACCGCATAGGAAGGACCATGTAGAATGACCAATAAACTCTTTCAGTGCCCCCTGAGTCCAGCCATTCTCTTCGGTTCTTATTATAAAGGAAAACTATTACGAGTATCGTATTCATGCAAATAGGTCGTGTATGAGATGATAAAACATATTTATTGCAACTGGGCCCATGTAGGTTGATATCTGTATGGTGCTTTACTTGGGGACACGATTATCAAGCCTTCTGTGAACAGAGACAATGGGTACACGACTGACTTCCAATGTTCAGCATCTGGACAGTAAAGAAAAGACTTTCCTATCCTTAGTGGCGTAGTCCATCTTTATTACGGGCGCCTACCATTTAACACCTGAGATATGTAAGGAGTATGTGTCTAGTACAGGGGCTAGTTGTCTTTCCTTATTGTTTGAGAATTAGGTTATCTAAAGGTGATTTGTTACATTTCTAGTTTACTGAGGTAACTTGTAATAAAAATTTGTTTCAACCTTACCTTTTTTATTGCCTTCTTCAATGTAGTGTGACAATACTGAAGGTTTTGGATGCTAGTGGACCGCCTGGTCTACCAAGTCTACTTGGGGGAGTTTCGGACAAGAGTGTTACCACGGGAATTTCAGCACTCAGCTTTTCACCCGATGGAGAGGTATGTTGAACTGTACAAAAAACTTCCCTTCTACCATAATAAAGTCCTGTGTACAGATGTTCACGTGCTTGTTGTTAATAGTCAAACTTAACCCTTAGCAGCTGCTCAACCCTCCCCATCTAACACTAAGGTGGGCAGGCTCATTCCCTTTACACCTCTTTTGCCATTACTAGGCCAAGAAAGGTGATTTGCAAAAATATACCATTCTCAACTTGTTTTGCAGGATGGAACATCCTCAAGTGGTGCTTTTATGTTTTGTTACATGTGTATTGATGCATATGACACATGTATGAGTGTACAACGTGTTCTAGCCCTCTCGAAGCGATTCTTAATATTTCTAATTTTCATATGTATTCCTTGGCAATGTAAACAAAGCGAGGGTTCTTGTTTGCCTTTGTGATCCATATCCTGGATCAGCACCAATTAGATAATATACAGTACATGCTAGTTTCCTACTTATATTGTGCTTGTTTCATTGTTCTCTAAAATAATTAGATAATATCTCTAATTTCAGGGGCTAGTTGCATTTTCTGAGCATGGGTTGATGATTAGGTGGTGGTCTCTAGAATCTGGGTGGTGGGAAAAACTTAGTCGAAGTTTGATCCCAATTCAGTGCACCAAACTAATTTTTGTTCCTCCTTGGGAGGGATTCTCTCCTAATTCTTCCAGATCAAGTGTAATGGTGAGCATAATTGCACATGATAGGAAGGTATCATCACCGGTAAGTTTTCATTCTTTTGAGATCTTGAATTATTAATGATAAGACGATGAATGCGTAATACATGGTTTTTATTAAGCAGACATATAAGATAATTAGATATGAGCAATATTGAAGAGAGGTTGGGAGTCTGTTGAGCCTTGGAAGTGACCCACTCTATTTCCTGCTGCTAGTTCGCCTTTTGTCAGGCATCAGGGAGAGATTATATGATTTGACATTTTAGTATAACCATTTCCTTAATGCTGCAGGACAATTCAAGGGGATCAAGTGATGTGGATAATCTGAACAGTGTACTCCATAGTCTTGATCTTTCTTATCGTATAGAGTGGGTTGAAGAAAGGAAACTGATACTATTGCATCATGGGCATGAATTGGGTTCCTTCCAGCTGTAAAAGTTCATTCCTCTGTGTACAAATTCAAATAGCTCCAAGTTTTTCAAAATAATTAGTTTTTGATACTTGACAAGCAAGAGCATCGGATTGCACTCCGGAGTGTCTCTTCCCGAAGTCTAGTATCCAGAGATTGGTAGAAACGTGAAAAGCCTTTGTGTTAAGGCCTAAGAGCATCCACAGCTGCGACTAAAACCAAAGAGTAAAAACTAAATTTTTTGGTTTTCTTTAGTTTATGGTCGGTTTTAAACGCAACGGGTAGAAGCAAATTATAGTGAAACGCAGTTATAACCTTTGCCTAAAATGAAATCATTGTATAATCTACGCATCACGCATAGGCGAAGATTACAGGTACGCCTGAACGGGACGCACGTTATAACTTCGCCCGACAATGGACGAGTTTTATACGTTCGTTTCAAATGAAATGCGCTCTATAAATACGCCTGGTCTTCGGACCAAAATTTAAACTTCGTTCCATCTGGCGAAGATTTAAAATCCGCTCCAACCAGGCGAAGTCTATCCCTGCGTCTGATGATTATGAAACGTATTTTTAAAGTTTGCCTCACCAAACGAGTTTTTAAAGTTCGTTTCATCATCAAACGTGATTTAAAAATGTTGGTTTGGCTTCACCAAGCGCGTGATTTTAAAGTTGGTTTGGCTTTGTGTTGCACACGTGCCATTCGTATGGCGTGAAAAAAGAATCCTAAAAAGGATTTCAAAAACGATATGGGAAATGATACTACGATGGTTACTGATGTTCTGAAAGATGATTGAAATAGTAGTGCTGAGAGATGATCGAATTGAGGAAATAGTAAAGGAATTTATATGGATATATACGTATATATAGAATAATTTTCTAACGTTTGAAATTTTTCCTAACGTTCATTTTTTTTTTAACAACGGTCGGAAATCACCAGACGAAGGTATAATCTTCGCCCCAACGAATAACCAAGCGAAGGTATAAAATTGGTTCAATGTCAGGCGAAGATATAGAAAATGCCTGATGGGGCGTACTTTTTAACCTCGCCCCATACAAACCAACTTATAAAGTTGGTTTGTCACCGAACCAACTTTATATTAACGCCTGATGAAACCAACATTTTAACCTCGCCCCATTCGAACCAACTTTATATGTTCGTCTGTGTGTGAGGCGAAGTTTATATCTACGTCCCACTCCAAACCAACTCTTAATCTTCGCATGTAATGAAACACATTTTTAACCTTCGCTCGACCAAATTTACTCCAGAATTTGGTTTTGATCGAGTTTTTTAGTTTTACTCACTCCCGTTGTGATTGTTTCTCGACCAAAATTATAGTTTTGGTCGTCGGTTGTGGATGCTCTAAAGACGTGATACGAGAGTATATATATATACTATATATTTTCAGTCCAATTTGGGCTTGGTTTTTTTATGACAAAACTCAGGAAAATGAATAGGAAGGGGTGTTTTGTGTTTCTTGACCAATTAGAATAGCTAATTTACATAACACTCTCCAGAGATCCGGAAGCACGGACACGAGCACGACCCGGACACAGGGATCGGCGAAATTCAAAATCATCAGGACGCGGACATATTATATTTATATTAATTAAATATTTTTTATATAAGAAGATCATAGTATTATACTACATCAAATACACTAATCACGCAAATACATTAAAAGAACTCAATTTTATGCCATTAGGTTAGCTCACCGGTAGAAAAATTAATTATCACACTAATTTCCCCAACATCCTAGATTACCCGATTAGTAAAATGAAGTATAAACTTCTGTACACGTGTCATGTCGGTGTCTAGACGCGAACACGGCGGGCTTCACAGCCAGAGATTGATTATGTAAAAATCATCTCCAACGCAAGGCTTAATGTCTCGACACTTCCGATTTGAGATCTTTCCCGCCAAATTTCTATCTCCAATGCAAAGCTAATAAAGGTCATAAAGAAAGATGACATAACTAAGTAGGGGTAAACGAGAAAGTCTAAATTAGATTTTCTTTTCGGTCCTGGGTCTTAAGTTCACATCATCATTTTATCTCTTAATTGAATAAATTTCGTTACATAAAACCTTGAGGACTGGAAATAAATTTTAGGGGAAATTCTTTATCTTTATTTTCTTTTGTCGTCAATAAATAACCCACACACAAAAAATAATATTAATAAAACTTTCACCTAGGATGACTTGCATTGGAGAGCTCTAAGTGCCCACCGTCAAAAGGGCTAACAATTTTAGTATTCAAGTGACACATGACAAATGCATGTCATGGTTATCTTACTCGTAGGGCTGTCAATGAGTCTGGTTCTTCTCGCATATTGCTGGACCTGGAACCGGACCCGATAAAAAAACTAGTCTATGTCTTAAGGATTCCAAATCCAATTCCTAATTTAGTGGACCCAAAACCGGACTGTATAAAAGGCTTAGATACCCATCATGTCCGGATATTTATTGGGTCTTTAAAACCGACTATATATTTTTTTAATTCTTTATGTTGGCTTGACTCAAATAATTTTTTCACATAAAGTTATTGTTGAATCTATTAAATGTTCTAAAATAAATGAAATAAGTTCTTGCAAAACTAGACGAGAGCTTTGAATTTTGGGTAAAATTAACAAATAGATGACAAATAACCGGATACCCGGCAAGTAATACTCTTTAGGACCCGAAAGCTTATCGTTTTCGTACGATTCTAGCTCAGGTACTAGTATTGCTATTGAGTCCAATTTTAGGACCTCGACCCGGTTCTGGTCCAGTTCTGAGTAATCAGGTACTATTGACAACCCTAGTTACCCGCATGAGGTGATACTTGTTACCTAATTGTAACTGGATAACACCCCAACTGAGATTCTCGTTTGAAAAAAAATATTATTGGCTTAAATTTGAAGTTCTTGGGGCAACTCATCCGGATATGTAAATTAACATATGGATTTAAATTAACATCTATTAATATCTTGTAGATCCCACGTATATTCCTCTTTAATATTGTCTTTTTATTTTCTAAGAAAAATATTATTTTACACCCGGTCATTGAGAATCCTGTTGAAAATATAATAAAGTAAAATAAAATAATCCGGGACGCACGGTGATCACTACAAACCCCTCAAATTTCAGCGGTACTGTTTGTACCTAAAATTCGGTTCTAGGTAAAACACTATATGGTCGACGTACTTTATTGAAGTTTGGGGATCAAAATAGTACAAAACGAGTCTAAACCAAGACAATGGCCATTCACGTCCTGCTTCAGTTACAACAAGAGAAGATGAGTTGATCTTAGGGGAGGAAAAGCAGAGAAAGTTAAGGAATCACAGTGGTGATGAATTGTATCATGGCTCTGAATGGTAAACTTGTTATGTCCTCGTTGAATATACAAAGCAGTTTATTTATAGTTGTAAGGGTCACACATTATTTTCTCGTAAGTAGTAGACATAGTGAAGAGATGGAGAGATCGAGGTCGTGGATATAACAGTAGAGTCGTGTCATATACTAGGGTAGTTTCTAGACCACCATTCCATCACCTCTTCAACTGCTCTTAACCATCACCATTATTTGTTAGTTCCTTATCATGGGTGTTTATGCGCCGCATATTGTTATAACATACCATACCAATACCCCATGAAGAATTCCCACATATAACACATTTTGATTTCTCGTAGGAATTAGTGGAGTTATGGACTATCTCTTGTCTTGACTGAGCTATAGTCATAATATGCTTTAACTTAAGTGTTCAACTCTCAATAGGCTGACCAGATCTTGTGGTAGTGTAATTTACTTTAAATTATAATAACAATAATTATAATTGCGGAAAAGAACAGTAAATGACACAACAATATTTTGTTAACGAGGAAACCACAAATGCAGGAAAACCCCGGGACCTAGTCCAGAATTGAATACTCTTAGAATTAAGCCGCTATACAAAAGCTAAACCAACTTCGTATAGTTGATACCAAGCAACTAACCCTAGTTCACTTAGTTTCTTCAGTATCCCTGCGCTTCCGACATTCGATGAGTGCATGCACTGGAATAATTCCTTTGAATCGTATCCCAAACAGTAAAGGAACAACAAATATGTTTGGTAACAACTCTCTTGATTCTTTCTAGATAAAGATATCTCAAGTCATATGCAAAGGCTCTTCCGTTTAAACTAATAAACTCCTTTTTCCTGGTTAGATCAATCCAATCTATATTACCTAATTAATAAGATTCGGATTTGTAACAATCAAAATAAATATCAAGAGAACTATTAGGTGTTACTGATCTCACGCAACTAATCAATCGAATAAATACGATTATAGTTGGATCCCAGCCGATCAAGGTTTGTGCTACAAAAATATATAAGAAATCAATAAGAAATGTTCTTCGTCTTCAAATCTTCTTTAATCTTCAATTAAACCTGCACAACACCACTTAAATCTCTTGTGATCAATCACGCACAGAACGGAGTCTGTTACCAATGGATTATCACAAGATGTCTTTAGATCTACAAACAGTTCTAAAGATCCAGTCGACACTTCGATCTAGTTTGAGTGAATCTTATATCAGAAGAGAAGATTCTCAAGAATAAATAAACTAGGTGCAATCAAAGTTCAACAACCGTTAGTTAATCAAATCAATCGAAAACTAATAAACTGCAATTATCTAGTTTTCCACCAACGGTACTCGTAGAGATTCTTGATCCCATAGAAGTCTTTAAACAAGTGGTCGTAAAAGATTTCGCCTAATTAGGGTACTTTCCTCTCCGATTAGACGGCTCCACCAGAAACAACAAAAAAGATGAAGTTTTCCTGGCTCTTAAGATAGTTTGATAGAAATGCAAACTTAGGTATGTATAGAACAATGATGTTTAGACACCAAGGAATTTCCAAAACCGAAAGTATTCTCAAGATATGCAATAAATTCCCAATCGATTTTCATAATTCCTGGAAATGCATTGTCCAATATTTTTCAAAGTCTCTCAATAGAAAATCTCCAATTAGTAAATACACATAACTAATTTTTATTCTCTAGAGATATGTATTTAATTGCTGGTAATTAAAGCATATAAAACTAACAACCTTAATTAAAAGATTCTTAATTATTTCGAACCAGGATCTCCTTGAGTAATTAAGGAATATCTTTGAACAATAAAAGATAAGAGTTAATGTTCGTGTTCAAAGTATGTTGACATCTTTTCTTTTTAAATCATCTTTCATATTTACAATCTTGGAATCTATTATACCACACTTCCAAACAAGTTTAAAATTGGTTCATATGTATTCCAAGATAACTATGTGATTGATCAAATATCAAATCACTTTCATGGGTTCAATCGGTTATACCAATCACTAGGATCGGTTATATCTTAATATGGAATACTTGTGATCGGTCACACAAGTTACCAGGACTGGTTACATCAGTTATCATGATCGGTTACGTCAATTACCAGGACCGGTTACCATATACTTATAGTATTGCTTGTGATCGGTCACGCCAGTCACTAGGATCGGTTACACCAATTACTAAAACCGGTGTAGATGGGAAAAAAAGGTTTGTTAGTTTTTAAGGAATTGAGGAGATGGATGTTCAGACGGGATTCCTCGAATCGAGCAAACTGCTTAACCTCACGCAGATCCACTGCAAAGGGAGTTCTTTGAGTTCGAGAGATCAATCTGTAGGACTCCGACCTAAACCAAGTCAATGGTCGTTCCATAGTCAATTCGGTCACAAAGAGGGAGATGTGTTGATCTATAGGAGGGAAGCTGATAATTGTGCAGGATCAATGATGTTCAAGGATTGTGGATGTTTTGTGGGTTTCTGCAAGATTGATGAACTACTGAATGTCGAGTTCGAATAAGTTCTGGTCGATTGATAGAATTTCTGAGAGTGATTTCTCGAAAAATTATTCTTTTCAATCGTGGATCCAGAGACTTATTTATATTGTCAGAGTAGTAAAAACCTTTATCCATGTAAGTGTGACGATTTCTTGAGTAAAAGAGAGGGAAAGTGGAAGATCGTGGTAAAGTCAGTTCCATGTCGTGTGAAGACTTGACTGATCGTGCACCCACTACTTTGCTAACTCCTTCAACCGTTTGCATGACTAACTCACATTTTTCATCGTGGATGAACACACGTGCCGTAGGCCGCCAGACCAAAACCCAAAGTGATATCCCCCCATGTGACGTGATTGATGTCTCACGAGTCATGGAGTCTGCAAGGCAGACGTATATTTAATTAGTCAGTTGTTGACTGATTGGACAATTAATGAGTCTAGGTTTTGTTGAATTGAGCATGATTGATGAATGTTCAGTAATTCATGAAAGTTAATATTGCTGGCCTGAACAAATATTGTAAATTTGATGAGTTGTTGAATATTGAGTTGCGATAAATATTCGAGTTGCCCAATTCGGCGAATTACTGAATATTGATAGTTGGATCAATATTAAAGCAACTGAGCAAGTATTTGCTCAATTCGACGAATTACTGAATATTGAGAGTTGGATCAATATTCGAGCAACTGAGCAAGTATTGCTTAATTCGACGAATTATTCATTGGTGACGTGACCCAATAAAATATTAATTAGAATATTGGTAGACTACCAAATATTGAATAATTAATCCAGATGTTGATTGCTGGATCAACATAAATTTATTAGTGTTTGAACTTGCTCATAATGATGATTTTGTGGAGCGTTTGTTCGAAACCCTAATTTTTGAGCAATTGTTTGTCATCATCATGAATTGCTGAAAATAGGTCATGAGTGAGGGAGGGACCGACCATATGGGATGATGGACGACCATGTGATGCCTGAGTGATCGAGTGAGAGTGCACCAGGGTCCTTGGTTGACCGGTTGGTGAAAGAATGATGATAAAATGTCGATTTCATCATTTATTAAAATAGTGCTCGTCTGAGCATTAGGTAATAAAACCTAATTTATAGAGAAGTGAGGGACCGACCAAGAGGGCATGAAATCGTCCCTTGGTGGTTTTGGGACCAGCTGATGGTCGTTTGAGCAAATTCTGAGTTGTTGGAAAGAGTTTTGACCCAAATATGAGCAATTGAGCAAATTAGGTCAAAATTATAAGAATTTGTGGGACCGGATCCTTGCAAGCCTTAGGGACGTCCTTGGTCGGTCAAGGAAGCATGCCCATGTCGCCACAATTTCCGTGTCTCGGTCCTGAGAGTTTAGGTATTTTCTGATATGCGTTTGAGCAATATTTTGAATTTTCAGAAGAGTTCAATCTTTGACTGAAATTCTTGATTTTGCTCGAATGAGCAAGTAGAACTTTGCTCGTTTGATCAAAATTTAGAAAATATTAAAATAATGATATTTTAATATTTGGCGTGAGTATCCTAGTCTGTCATGCGACCATTTGAGTTTTTGGTTTTTTCATGGTTCGAGCAATATTTGTGAAAATATAAAGAAACCTCATGATTTTTGCGCAAACTGAGGAGTTTCATGAGATGAGTTTCATGAGCCCGGTCCCACGACACCTTTCCCTATTTTATATTATTATTTTTCATGAAACCGTGAAACTATGGAGAGACCATGAGTTTTGTTGAAACAGAGGAGTTTCATGAGATTAGGGAAATAACGATTATTAAAGACTAGGGATTTTAAGGTGTGGGACCGGCCACGGGTAGGGAATGGCCGGCCGACCTGGTAGCCCGGTCCCATGACACCTTTCCCTATTTTATATTATTATTTTTCATGAAACCGTGAAACTATGAGTTTTGTTGAAACATAGGAGTTTCATGAGATTAAGGAAATAACGATTATGAATGACAAGGGATTGCAAGGTGTGGGACCGGCCAGGGCATGGCCGTCCGGCTAGGTTTCCCGGTCCCGCAACACCTTTCCCTATTTTATATTATTATTTCTCATGAAACCATGAAAATATGGAAAAACCGTGAGTTTGGCTCAAACAAGGAAAGTTGCTAAAATGAAGGAGTTTTCATGAGTTCATGAAAATAATAAAATAATTAAAATAAAGAAAAAAGGGCGTGGGGGACAGACCATGGCGGCATGACCGTTGTTGATTCTAAGATCATGATTGAAGCTGAGATCACGATTGATTTTTCTACAGACATTCTTGTTGATGCTGAGACCATGGACGGAGTTCCTCCAGATATCCTTGTTGATGCCGATATTATGGTCGGTGTTGCTTCAGAGACTGAAAAGGTTAGAACCATGATTTATCGACATAGCCTTTTCTCCTCCATCCAGTGAGCCTTTACATTCAAGAACTAGTTGGTGGTTTGAGAATCCCTAAGATAAAGGTGTACTGGGAGTACAACCCGAATTCTCCTAAGATGAAGGTGTACTGGGAGTACAACCCGAATTCTCCTGATTAGTATGAATTTACTGTGAACTAGCTTCGTCAGTGAGTCGACGTTGTTGCGGCAGATAGCAACAGTGACCTTCATTCTGGATGTGATCGGTGAAGAGAGGAAGTTCCTCAGTCGCGCAGGAGCTTGTGATGTAAAGAGATCTCGTTGATGAAGTTTCATGGAATTACATCAGGTTGCAATAACTTGTTATGTTGATAACATTTATTGAAATAAAACCAATTTCTCCAGTAAGATCAAGTCTCCAGTGTATGTTGAAGGTGTTTGTGTAGCGCCCCTAAGCTAGCAGCTGACTAATCCAAGATATTAACCCTAAAATAAGGCACTAACGATCTAAATCATATACTTAAACATTCAATTAAGAAATCTGCTACAAAACTTAACCCAAAAACTAGTCCCGCTCTGAAATATATATACAAGAACTTCTCTCAAATGATACATATACAATAGTCATTTGGTTTGCAAATAAATTATAAACACAAATAAATATAGCAGAAGTTATCCAACTAATGGACTCAACGCCATGAAACTTCCGTTGTGCAACTTTGATCTGTCTCTGAAACTGAAAGTGGGAATGGGTGAGCACATCATCCCTAAAAGGGGTGCCCAATATAAATAACAACTAGCTTTCAAGTAATCATTAATATGATTTGAAGACAATGCAGATTTTATCGAAAGACGATAATACACGGAAAGACAGTAAAACATATTATAGAAACTTAACTTTTTCAAAGTAATTTAAAAGAACAGTAAACCTCAATAAAGAACAGTAAACATCCATGTATGATATGTGTGTGTTGCCGCACATAAGGAAGAGTAATATTGATGCCAATTCCACACCGATTAGGTAATATTGCGGTGTATCGACCTAGCCATAGAATGAGATATAAAGGAAGAATAATTTTTGACCATATAATATCGCGGTGTATTACCCTAGCCATAGAATACTAGATATTGTGTCGACACACATCTCATACCACACAAAGCACACAAAGATATGCATGAATTTCACAACATAAAGATTTGTAAAACAATAATGAGTACAAGAGAGTTTGTTATCGATTCCCACCTCTTTTGATGACAAGCCTCGCATACCTTGAGATCCATGATCCACTGGTTCATTCTTTATATCGATCATTGTTAATAAAGATTAACTGTTAATCACACAAGCAATCTAAAGATTAGCCAAAAGGCTCATACACTGCTCATAACATAATCTCATACAATTCTCTAGTTATAGGCTAAGTGAACTATGTAATTGTTCTAAGCCCATTTATGGTTCTACACATTTTCATTATCTATCTTTATCAAGCAAAGGTTTACTAATCCAATTAGGTTGGTTCTATAATCCATCCGATATGTCTTATGTATATCTACAACTTTGTAAAAGGAACTAAAGACTAATTTAGACTATAAGAGTTCAAAACGTCAAACTAAAAATACATGGCACTAAGCCCAAGTCCACTAGACTCGGCCCATTACACAAGTGCTGACCAAATTGGGTTAACTAACGGTCACTGATGGTCAAATGGTTCAACTAACAGTCAACATCCAGTCAAAGGTCAAAGTCCAGGGTAAATGGTCAAGTTTAATTAGATGAATCGGTCAAATAGAGTCAACTCAGTCAACTAGACTGATTCAGAATAGGATCAAAGGTTTAACTCAGTCAGACTAACTGAGTCATCTAAGCAAACTAGTCAGACAATCTGACTGGGATGACTAACATGCCTAAGTTTTAAGATACAAGAATTCATACAAATAATTTCACTAACATGAATTTTGACAATACAATTCTAGCAGAACAATTTCTTATCTAACACACGCACTAACTCAAACTGAAATCTTCTTCGGAACAACACTGCACTTCAATGCTCTGTTGCAACTTCAACAAACTACAAGACCATATCTTCTCACTGAATCTCTACCTTCTCATTCAAACCCACCAACTGAAGCCAAAACATGAGCTATTACAAACCAGATCAGCTCAATACCACAAATTCTATAAATTACAAGCTCTTTAACTACTACTCACTCTAATTACCCTATCAGCAACATAAGTAGTACTACCTACAATACCCATTTCAGCTTCGTTCATTCACTCTACAAAGCCACCATCTCTAACAGTTCCATTTAATTCCTATTTCATTCAACTAAAATCCTATTCCAAAAACCGTAGTTGTACCACCACCACTCCAATACTGCAATTGATATACATAAATCCAACATCACCATTACTCATATTCCTGACCTCCACCGTTCAGATCAACAGCACCACAACCTCCATGAACTTCAACCAAACCAGGAGCTGACTTCAATCAACACAAACAACACCACCATTCATTGATATCCCCTGAAGTTCACCATTATCTATATCACATCACCAATTCACTACAATACTGAAATCAACTTGATCTACTCATACCAATCTTTATCAATTACAACACCAGATCCTCTTACTTAACATCCACCAATACCCAACTGTATCAAAATATTCATGTTCTTCATCCATTGACAAACCATAATGATTCTCAATTTCAAACAACCCAAAATAAGATTCAAAACTCTAAATCAATAACTCAAATCCGAATACTACTTCTCCATTCATCATCTTCATTTGAATTACTCGATTCAGGAACCCTAGCTCCAATTTGGGGGAAAACAGCACAAACCCTAATTCTCTATGAAACTAGAATTAAACCTTATACAATCCTGTCTACCATAATTAACAACAAACCCATAAAATAATTCACCAAAACAAATTCAATTACACAAACGAAATCAATTAAAACAGAAACCCTAAATTACCTGATTTTGATTCACCATCAGAATTGCTTTATCTCAATAAATCAACAACAACCCCTCTTCTCTTTAACCATTAATAACACTATAACCTCATCAGTTCTACACGAACCCTAACTTCAGAAACCTAACTTTAATTTAAGATTAACATCACCTTCTTCTTCTCATCCCGATTTAAATCAATCACATAATCAACATCTCCACTTTCGATTCAACTTACTAACAAGATTCTATGAATTATCCTATGAAAACATATTCAATTCTTCGAATTGAAATCGACAGAGAAGAGAAAGAGAAAGAACTGGAAGAAGAAGAAAGAAGAAAGAAAGAGAAAAAAAAGAAGAAGGAATGAGCTTCTTTGCTCGATCCAGGTGGTGATAAGGCCAAGAAAATTATAAAGGCACCCATTGAATTTATAAGGGAAGTCAGGCGGTTTAGATGTAAAATTATTATTTTCCCTTCATACTAATCCAGTGATATCTTCTTCGTCCGGTGTATGAATGACACGTTCGAGCAGTCCATTCCGCGTAAATTTCCGAGATCTATCTAGCGGTACTAGTTTTGTAAATAGATCGTTGTTAGATTAATTTCTATTAATTAACATTCATCTCTAATTAATCGGGTCAATAACAGCTTAGTTGTCTCGTGACTGGTCTAATAGCGTTGACGAGCTTGAGGCTCGTTACAGTTTGTGCCATCCATAGATGAATGATGTTGCATCTGTTTCAGAAGTATTACCATGGGATAATGAAGACTTATCAATTGTAGTTCAGTTACACTTTGATCGTGTTGTTTTTGAATCAGTGTGTCATCGTCGATATATTTGTGCTAAAGCTAGATGCACCATTATCGAAGGTGTACTATTTGATTGGGAGTACAATTTGAAGGCTTCTTAGATGCTTGAGCATTGAAGCGTCATATCCCTTAAGCATCGAATATCTTAGGTTTGATCGTCTCAGCCCTGAGTATCTTCTGTTGATTCAGCATCTATTTCGTTGCGGTAGTGGGATTCAACACTTGTGCAGTTATCAGAGCTTTATGATTTTTTGGAACACATGGACACTCCTACAAGGCTATGGGAAACGCCCAAAGTGTTTTTTTTGCCATGCTTGAACATTATCTCAGTAATGAATATCTCAATGCTCGATTCAGAGAAATGTCAGATTCAACCACTTGGTAAAATACTAATGCGGTGAAGCTACCATTCATAACATCTTGTAGAGTTTCTAGAAGAAGTCCCCATCCTAGTATAGAATGTGAGGAAATAAATGACATAGACATGGAAGGAATGAGACTTTCCTGAGTGCGGAACCTCTTGATGAATGTCTATACATCTTTTGCAGGTTCTTGCTTCAACCTCGTCAAAGTTCGAAATTACTCCAAGTGCTCTGATGTTGGGATGTCCACCAAATCTTCTAGATCAGAACTTTCTTCATTGGAGTGATGTTCAACCAAATGCGCTTTGTTAGTAGCCATCTTTTCAGCATGGATCCACGCTTGTCTGATGAACATGTCATATCATGGATCTTCCTGATCATGTGAAACTTGGTTTCTGTCCTGGTTGAACTTATATTCAGTTTGAGAATGATGTATCCATAAGTATTTCCGAGCGTTCCTTTAAGGTCTCTGATTGAGACGGGATCACGAGTAGCTTCTTGTCGAGTGATACCTGCGGATCTGAGGGTTTTCAGTGGAATATTGTTGATGGAAGTGTCAGCATCGATCAACATTCTTCCAAACTCATTTCCTCTGAGATGGACTGTGGTAAGCAGTCCCCAGTTGTGCATCTCCTTGTCTGTGGATGAAGGTTCAAGGAGTATTTCTGGGATCGACAGACGTCTGACACAATGTAATTCGGTGTTGTGAACATATCTTTCCTATGTATCTTAGACCTATAGAGCAATTTTACAAATATGCTCGATCAACGATTGAATTGCTTCTTTGATTGGTTGTTTAGAGAGTGTAAAGGTTCTGACTAGGAGAGGATTCTTGTGTACTCCTCCATCAACGATTGAATTGCTTCTTTGACTGGTTGTTCAGAGAGTGTAAAGGTTCTGACTAGGAGAGGATTCTTGTGTACTCCTCCAGTCGTCAGTTGAAGCTATTGTGGATCAACTTTCATTTTGAAGATGTGCTTCAAAATATTGCAGTTACTTGTTGGATGATTGATGAATCAATGAAGGTGACAGTACATGGGATTCTCCATTTTTTATTTAGTTGGCTCTCTATTGCATCAACTTGAACCAGACTTCCAGTAACTCGATCACTTCTTCAGTGGGAAGAGAGAAGTTTGAGTCCCCGTTTGATCATTTTCTCGTTCGTTGATGCCAAGTCAAGTTTTGTGCAAGATTGGTCATCCTTTTTTTTGCGCTTTCGGAGGAGTTTGGGATGTTGGAGAAGCAGCCTTCTGTTATTGTGCTTCGGATTTTCTCTTGCTCCCTTCAGCAATATTCATGGAAAGTTGGAGATTGTACTTCTTGTTGATCAAGCGCCTGGCACTGCCTCGAGTTTCTTGCGGTTCCTCGACTTTTGTGGCTCTTGTTCTTTCCAGTAAGGCTGGAGCAGTAGTTGCTGATCGCTTGGCCGCTTCATGAAGCTCTGAGAAAGTATGGAACCAGAGATTTTCCAGCAAGGATTTGTAGATCGAGATCATTCTGTTGATGCACAAGTCCACTAGTTGTTTTTCAGTGACATTCGGGTCATGACATTCCAAAGCTTGTACTCTGAACCTCTTCACATAGTCGTTTGGATGTTCATTGTTCTTCCTAAGTCAGAGAGAGTAATCTTCGCTGAAACGAAGAAGTATTTCCGGTAGAAAGCGTTAGAGATCCTTTCCTAACTAGAGATGCTCCCTGGTGCAATGTTGATGTACCATGTGTATGCTCGACCTGTCATGGTTTTCTAGAATTCCTTCATACAGACGAAATGGTTGTGTTCATGCTCGCATAGTGCTTCCAGGAATTGAGAAACATGTTCTCGAGCGTTTCCAGTTCCGTTGTACAGTGTTAATGTTGGGGAGGTATATCCTTTCGGGAAAGGAATTCTTTGCATAACAGTAGGATATGGAGGTTGATGACAGTGAGCAGATGATGTTTTGTCTTTTCCTCGATCCTCCATAAGGCATTCCAGGTCTTCACGAGTGTTGAAGTCGGCAGGTTTCTTTGTTGCAGCCTTGTGGACTTAATCATAGTTTACTACATTGATTGGAGTGACTTCAGGGTCAGCAACCGGAGTTGTTTCTTTGGATTTTCCTTTCTCCTGAGCTTTCGCTGACATCTTGTCAGTAAGAGTTTTGAGATAATTGCATAGCTTTTTCTGAGTGGTGGCCATGTCAATCCATATATAATTAAAAACCTTAATTAAAAGATTCTTAGCTTATTTAAATTCGATCTTGGGATTTATAAAGAAACACATTAATGCGCGTGTTCAAAGTGTGTCAACATCTTTCCTCTTGTAAGTCCTTTTTCATACTTACTCACTTCAAACCGATTTACCACACTTCCAAACAGGTTTAGAATTGGTTCATCTGACTTTCAAGAACTATGTGATTGATCAAGTAACACTCAATCACAAGTCATGGGTGTAACGGTTCTACCAAAACAAGTTTCGGTTCTACCTCCATGTGAGTACTCTTCATAGTCACACTAGCTTACCAAAGATTCGGCTGACTAGGTACTAGGATCGGTTCCCCACATATATTTGGTATCTAACTTGTATGTGTTGCACATGTCCATATGATCGGTTCCCCTTTGCCTAAAAACGTGTTTCACATGTTCATAGGATTGGTTCCCCTTTCTATTATAAATCTTGCCTCACCTCATACAAGGATCGATTCCCCTTGCGATGTACTGCACCTCTTACTAGGATCAGTTCCCCTCTCCCAAATTTGGTCAGACACACACAAACCCGATCATACCCCAGGTGATTACTTAAGATCGGTTTCACTAATAAAAGTCATGCCAATACATAAGTCAGACCTCATGTGAATAATTTTACCAAGAACACAAACAAGTCATGGACGGTTATACTAATCACACATATTGGTCATTCATAAGATATGCAATGAAGAACATCCCCAATAATGCCTGGCGATTTCCTTTTCGGTTCAAAAAACGTATCATGAACTTACTTCCTTAAAACACATGTAAAAACATTGTTTCCTAGGATGAAATTCTCACCTCATGCCCATACATAATCACAATAGAATTCATACGATTATGTTCATGTCTTATATACAAAGTTTAATGGTTAAACAATAAACCTCATATTGTATTCCTTAATACTATGTCTATCTACAGTGTTCACGCTTCGCAGTTTTATGTTTTCAATATGCACGACTTGAAATATACGTTAGGGAATGAAACAGTTCAAGTCAAATATCACTAACCTCAAGTGGAAGGATGATGTTGTGGTTGTAGTTCCATACTTCTTCACTTCTTCAAGTCTTCGCAATACTTTTAATGTCTCATCCTGATACTTTCAAGATAACCTATACGAAGTTGACTCTAGTACATTTAAATCAAGCGACTCTTAAATGAGTTTAGGCTCACTAAAATATGAAAACCAAACTTGACATACCAACGCTTGATGGGTTCGACCGAGCTATGCTCTAACAATGTGACAACCAGAATCAATAACAATAGTCCGACCGGCCTTATTATTAGTTATTCAAGGTTTTCACTACATGAACGTAGATTCACATAGCTCACACTAGCTCAGAAAATATTTGTTTTAAATAAAATAGAAAAGAAAGAATTTTTATCAAATTAACTAGTTATGAAATAGACGAACACATTCCACTAACGAAAGAATTATGTATTAACAAACTTATTAAGAAAATAATATTTAACAATGTGATAATATTGTTGAAAATAAGGGAAAACAAATTCGGAAGAAAACTTCATCAAGGAATGGGTCCCACTTCTTCCCGGATATTGCAGCGGAAACTCGATAAAAATCCAAGATTAATCACTTACTTACTCAGCTACCTGAAATTGAAAATCAACACAAGGTCCAGAGCCTTGTAAATTGCAAGTTCACTCTTTCATCATCAACTTAGCTATTGAAAGTAAAAGCCTTGCAAGTATCATGTAAGATAACTCGTACTAACTACGAAAATCGTCATATGTAAAGTTCAGTAATACGAACCATTTTGTTACCAAGAAACTTCCTTAAACTCACACATATTAGACAACGTCACACACCATAAGATTACTTCCCACCATGACACACAAGTAATTCACGTTAAACTTGAGGTTCTGATCTCGTCGAAAGATAATTACAAGTCACCACTGCCCACCAGACTCGCATATATGTAGCCCTGATCTCGACAACGAAACAAAACTGAACGGATGCCCACGGAGACTCACAAACTATCTTGCATATAGACGTGGCCCTAATTTCGGCATACAACATAAACAACACATACTTACTACCACCACCCACCGCGATACCTTCTATTTATCAATACATAAATGTTTCCCTGATCTCGGCTATACAACAAAATATATTGTCGACAAAGCTAGCAAATCAGAATACACAACACAAGGAATATAGCAAACAAACCCACATGCAGTCATAATTGCAACAACTTACACTTCATGGTAAACGGTGATGATACACTTATCCGATTTTCATGAAATTTAAACTGGAAACTCATAAGAACCTAGGATAGAACATATTAAAATTTTAGAAGGTTCTAACGGCTATAAAGTTCAGAATCTGGTATCCCTCGGACCTGTTTCTCAAATGGTTTACTGCACACACAGCTATAACAAGCAGGGACTTTAGGGTACCTAATGGTGTCCAAACATTGTGAAATTTCTACATAAGTATAAAAATAACAAGTAGGATATGTGGATAACATATTAGAAAAATCCAATAGGTAGATAAGTCAAGGCAAGAGTTCAAGCAGTACTACCCGTTTCTGAAATTTAACAAAAACAATCATAATCAAAAGTCACATGAGATACTAATATAAAACATATTAAAAACTCAGCTATAACCAACGGTTGGAAATATATTTACTGACCTACCATGATAATTGAAAACTAAAACAATCATAATCAAATTGATAAAGGAAGAATAAACTTGCCTCTTGATGAAGATAAAACAGGAACCAACCGAGAAGAACAATCAACGAGCAATCCAGAATCAAATCAGCTACAACCCTAGTCCCTTTCACCAGGCTGCTCCCTTTTCTCAATTTCTAATCTCCTGATATGTTTGTGAAACTAGGTTTATACCCTTTTCTTAAAAACCTAGTTAGAGATATTATAACCCCAGACTATCTATTATGTTAAGGGCAACCTATCTAGCCAATAATACACATTATATCGTACACTTTATAGCACATCCATACAAATTATGGATTTTAGCTAGTAATTCATAATAATTGACTAACGGGGTATTACAAACAATCTCCCCCTTTGTCAATTTTAGTGACAAAACTCTTATAATCATATGGATAAACAAATTACAATAATTCATTACTCATACGCTTGATTCCCGAATTCAACAACACATAACCTGCATTAATTCAATCCTTAAAATTCCGTTGTTGACATTATAATAACAAAGCTCATACTCCCCCTAAAGGTGATATAGGTAGATTTTCAATCCGCGCGTCTTTGTTATACCAATCATATGATATGTTACCCCCACTTAGTCTGTGCTTTTCCTCTTTCGTTAGATAAACATTCAAGCACCATTGTCCTCTTCCCTAGTGACACCAATCAATATAAAATTGATACCAACATCACCTATTTACTCCATACATTTCTCCCCCTTTTTGTCACAAAAATGACAAAGAAACGAAAAAATAAAGGATAACACGAAAAGGATCTTACAAATCTCAAATAGACTTGCAACCTGTTGAGTCAAGCACGATGGTTCCACATACCATTTTTGATAACCAATATCAAAACCGAAACTACAAAGTAGTTATGTTTTGATATGTTATCATGGAAATAATTTCCCGAAGCAATTTTCCCAACTAGTTTAGCAAACCAAAAATCAACTAAACAACTTAGTTCCTTTGCTAAACCGATTGTATAAATACAACCGCTTCATTCGATAAGACCAAAACAAAGATAAACTCTATTTTTCTCATCAAGTTCTAATTATCCATATAACTTAGACCTTTAGATTTTAAACAAGCCAAATACTAGGTTAGTTAACTAGCATTTCCTTGTTTAGGAATTCGGCTAGACTTGAATAACCGAAACCTCCACTTTGATAAGTCTAACTAAGATCAGAATTAACTTAGTTTATCTTATCCGGAATCGAATTGGACTAAACAACTCATCCCGTCAATATATTCATGTGTTAAGCCATAAATAATTCATACAAACCAATAAATCAACTTGCATAATTATTCACCTCAACCGGAAGCAATTGAAACAACATATAAAAAGTTCCATTATTGCACCAAAATTTTGTAAGCCTAAACAATTGATACTACACAATAAAGCAAAATAACAATTGTTTTACTTAACGAGAATCAATTGAAATAACATAGACATTAAAGCACCGCAATTGCACCAAACTTTTGTAAGCCTAAACGATTGATATTACACAACAAAGCAAGATAACAATAATTTTACTTAACCGGAACCAATTGAATCACACATAAATCCACACATTCATAATGAAATAAACACATCAATTGTACCGAAAATTTCATTCAAGCAAAAGAAATATATATATCAAATAAAAACAGGCTTTTCTTAACAGGAAAATAATTAACTAACAGGATTGTTACCTCAATTTCGCATCCAACTTCTCCAATATGATCGCATCTTCTTCTTCCATGGAGAATTGATATCGAAATACCATTATGTTGTCATCCTTATGCAAAAACAAAAGAATAACAACAACCGACCTTTACCATAGAAAGGTTGAAAATCGGTTTTAACAATTGCAAGCAAAAGTTGAAAACTGTCGAAACACATATGCTTTTATGCTAAACCAAAACCGATTTAACGTATTATTTCTTCAGGAACCCCTCATGATCCTTTGATAAAGCCTACCAACATGGGCTAGAACTTAATCCTGCTAAATCAAAAAGTCACCCAAACCATAAGGGTTCATAACATATTATGAGATCGAATATCAAGGTAATAAAACCGAAATCAAACATCCCATAAACATCCATAGCAAATAATAAAGCATTCAAGCACATGTTGTGTAAATAAAAAACTATCACAAGAAAAATTATAAATCAAATAACTTTATTCATAATAGATTTTATTCATAATAGACTTGTACAATCAATGAAAGCAATCAAAAATTGATGTCTATTTTTCATCTTATTTTTCAAAGATCATCTTTAATTTCCTCAAAATTTTCATGATCTTCATCAACAACATCTTGACTGATATCTCGGATTCTGCACACAATACCTTTATTATGTTCACAGGCTAGAGCATTAACCATTCGATTAATATTACGAGAGTACTCTCTGTTACCGATTTCAAGTTTGATCAGCTTCCTTTGGTTACTGATAACAGTTCTTAGTAGTGCTGCCTATCTATGATGAGTTTCTATGGTACTGAGGAGAATATCAATCTTGGTATACAAACTGTTTTGGACAAGGAGATTAGTAACATCTTCCTTTTCATTTTCTGTATCTTCACAACCAGATTTCTTGAAGGTATTATCAAGATGAACTGTTTTCTTAGAAGTCATTCCACTCAAGGCTTTCAGAAGATTCACTTGAGATATGGTTTGATAATACATCCCTTAGTATACTTTTTCAGACACACTGAGTACATATACTTGAAATACCTTTAACACATACCAAACATAGATATCAGCCTTAAATAAATAATTCTAATCAGATTTGAAAAGATTTTCGCATCTAATGTGTTACACCCATTTTTCTCAAAGAGATTATCTTCGAAATTAGTATCAAGGGATACTTTAGACCATAAATCCTTTTTACACGAGTTGTTGTAACACAACCTTTTTACTCATAAGATTATCAAACGTACTTAGAGTAGATCGTGTAATGTCTCTATGTTGAATAAGAGATGTTATCAGGATTCTGATTGCCCGACTACATGTTCTTCCTTACATTCGAAGATTAGGCAAAGTAAGGATGCACAATCTAACGCGTTTAAGCATTAAGATGGGGATTTACCTCATCAAGTCCCCTTTTTGAAGATACTTTCTCCCGTTCTTGGGTATTGAACCCATCCTCTTGATTAGGATTATTTCGAGATACAATCTCTTTAATTATATCATGAACCCAAGATGAAATGTTCTCTGAACTAGAACCAGTGTGATCATTCGGAAAATTGTTAATGTCTCTTGTTCTAGATATTCTATATGTTCCCTTAAGGTATTAATTCCTTGTTGGAAATAATTTTCTAAACACTTGTATAGATATACCTTTTGGCATGTTCTTGTAAGAAGATTTTCAGTAAGGATCTTATTCCTCATTAGTGAGTGCTCCAGTGAATGAGTAAGAGTTTCACACTCTGTAGCATGCAGATGAACTTTGTTACACAAGTTTATTTTTTGTTCCTCATAATCAATCAAATTGTTTTGAAGACTGACTGTATACCACTTTTCTTCACAAATCCTTACATTCAATTGAACTATAAGTTCTATGACATCATCTAGACTATCAATAGATTTTCCCTTTTCTAAAAGGTTCTCGTTTTTTTTGAAAAATCTCCTCATCATCTTGCCATATTCAGAACTTGGACATATTAGTGAATTGAATCTCTTTTCAGATGATTTTTCACTAAAAATTGGACTCGAATCCAAATCAGGTTTCTTGAGTTTTGAAATCAACCTTTTCTGATCAGCAACCTGATATGCAATTGGGTACAACAACCTGATATGAAATTGGGTATTTAGTCATAGACTTTTTCTTTGTCTTTTGAAAAGACTTTTGAGACCTATTTTTATTGACCTTCTCTGAGATGTTATTCTCATTATCTTGGAATATATTAACGGAGTTCTTCATAAGTTTAGCTTTGTTTTTCTTATTTTGACTTATATCTTATAGGATGAATCGCACCAAACACAGATTGTTAGATCTTTTCATGTTTGCCTACTCTGATACCAATTGAAAAGGTGATGGTACCCAAATATACCTCAAGCTATAACTTTTCCTTCCTATAAGTCCTTTCTCTGAAAGCGATTCTCTATATACTGAGTCGAGACAATACAAAAATTCGGTTCACACTTCGTGTGATTGTCTATGGATACGAGATCTAGACAATACAACTACGAAGTGTGTTTACTTGATACAAAGGTTCAGACTTAACCAAACTCAATAGGATTACATATCAAGTAAATAGGGATTAACGTTTGTGCAATTTACTTTAATTATAATAAGACAATTATAATGCGGAAATATAAAGTAAATGACACATCAAGATTTTGTTAACTAGGAAACCGCAAATGCAGAAAAACCCCTGTACCTAGTCCAGAATTGAATACTCTCAGGATTAAGCCACCATACAAAATAAACCAACTTCGTATAGTTGAGACCAAGCAACTAAACCTATAGTTCACCTAGTTCCGTCTGTATTCCCATGCCTCCAACTTGTAAACAAGTCACGTACTTGGACAAATTCCTTTGGTTTGTATTTCAAACAGTAAAGGAACAACAAATATGTTTGGTATCAACTCTCTTCAACTAAGTGATATGAGTTGTGCAAAGGATCTTCTGTTTATCTTAACATAAACTCCTTTGCCAGGTTCCAAGATCTATCTTATATTCAATCACCAAAAGGTAATCGTTAAGATTTTGCTATCAATACCTCTAATCCCAAGGAAATGTATTGATGCCGATCTTATCAACTATTCTATCAAAATACCACAAGGATAGATCGATTATAGTTGGATCCTCTATTACCGAAACAAGTATTGTGCACACCAAAGATTATAAAACCAAGTCTGAAATCTTCTATCTCTTCTTTGTCTTCAAATCTTCTTAGATCTTCAATAAACACCTGCACACAACTACTTGAATATCTTGTGATCAATCACACACAGAACGGAGTCTGTTAACAATGGATTATCACAAGATCGTCTTCAAATCTAACAACAGTCTAAATATCCCTGTCGAAACCCTGAACTAGTTTGAGTGAATCTTATATCAGAAGAGAAGATTTTCAAGCATAAACAAACTAGGTGCAATCAAAGTTCAACCACCGTTAGTCAATCAAATCAATATGAAAACTAAAGATAAACCACAATTATCTAGTTTCCCACCAATGGTACACACTAGAGATTCTCAATCCCAAAGAAGACTTTAAACTGAGCGGCCGTAAGAGATTTCTCCTAATTAGGTTACTCTTCTCTCCAAATAGGAGGCTTCACCAGTAACAGTACAACAGAGGAAGTTTACTATCATGAAGTATTAGTTTGCTAGAAATCCAAACTCAAAGTATTTATATACAAGGAAGTTTGGACACCAAGGAATTTCCAAAACCGAAAATATTCTCAACATATTCAATATTTTCCAAATGCGGTTTTCATAATTCCTGAGAATGCACTGTCCAAATTTATGATCGAAATATCCTTGGAAAATATTTAACTAGCAAATACACATTACTAATTCTAATTTTCCATATATAATTAAAAACCTTAATTAAAAGATTCTTAACTTATTTAAATTCGATCTTGGGATTTACTTCCTTCTTAGCTGTTAAGGAATATCTTTGAACAATAAAAGATACACATTAATGCGCGTGTTCAAAGTTTGTCGACATCTTTCCTCTTGTAAATCCTTTTTCATACTTACTCACTTGAAACCGATTTACCACACTTCCAAACAAGTTTAGAATTGGTTCATCTGACTTTCAAGAACTATGTGATTGATCAAGTAACACTCAATCACAAGTCATGGGTGTAACGGTTCTACCAAACCAAGTTTCGATTCTACCTCCATGTGAGTATTGTGCATAGTCACACTAGCTTACCAAAGATTCGGCTGACTAGGTACTAGGATCAGTTCCCCACATATATTTGGTATCTAACTTGTATGTGTTGCACATGTCCATGGGATAGGTTCCCCTTTGCCTAAAAATATGTTGCGCATGTTCATAGGATCGGTTTCCCTTTCTTCCATAAACCTTGGTGCACCTCATACAAGGATCGGTTTCCCTTGTGATGCACTGCACCTCTTACAAGGATCGGTTCCCCTTCTCCCAGTAATAAATTCAGACACTCACAACCCGATCATACCCCAGGTAATTACTTAAGATCGGTTTCACTAATAAAAGTCATACCAATACATAAGTCAGGCCTCATGTGAATAGTTTTACCAAGAACACAAACAAGTCATGAGCGGTTATACTAATCACACATATTGGTCATTCATAAGATATGCGATGAAGAACAACCCCAATAACGCCTGACGATTTCTTTTTCGGTTCACAACACATATCATGACCTTACTTCCTTAAAACACCTGTAAAAACATTATTTACTAGGATGAAATCCTCACCTCATACCCATACATAATCATAATAGCATTCATATGACTATGTTGATGTCTTATATACAAAGTTTAATGGTTAAGCAATAAACCTCATATTGTATTCCTTAATACTATGTCTATCTAGAGTGTTCATGCTTCATAGTTTTATGTTTTCAAGATGCATGACTTGAAAGATACATTAGGGAATAAAACAGTTCAAGTCAAATATCACTAACCTTGTAGTATCAGGAAATCCAATACTACACCCCTCACAAGAATTCATTCAATCAAGTCATTTTTATACGATCAATCACAATCTTTATTAATGAATCTCACAATTTTTAGAAGAATGGAAAGGAATGAAACTAAGAAATTAACAATTACTCTGGACTTTCTCTCTCCTAAATGACTTACTCAATACCCGAAAAATATCTCTCCTTATTTACGCTTGTTCAACTCTTTATATAGGAATTTACATAGTGGATGACAACTAATCTGTCCTTTAATTTCGGATCTGGCTTGCGATATTCTCACAAGAGTTCTATTGTCAATCTTCGCAAACACTCTAAACATCGCAGATTCATCACACTTTTATCATGTTTTTGCTATCGTCATCTGTTACGTCATTCTTCAAATCATTCTGCGACGCTCGCAATGTGTTGTCTTCAAACTTCGCAAATGTATCCTTCTTGCGATATTTTGATCCTACATCTTGCCTCTTCTCATGTCTTCTCTGTGAAGGGGATAATTTCATGAGAAATTATTATTCTAAATGCCGAAACTGTTCATCTTTTCATATTCTCTGTACTGACACGACTCTGTACTTGCGTAAACTTTGTTACACGTATTTCTTCTTCCATCAATCTTTTGACACGTCTCTTTCAACCGCTGCCTTTTAACTACTCACGTCTACTCCTTGCATTTAATGTGTTTATTTCTTCGAGAGTTATACTCTCTCTATATATTCTCCCTATTCTTCTCTTCTCCTCTTTTTACTTTCTTCTCTGCTTCTCTACAATTTTATTGTTCTTCCGCATATTTCGCTTCTGCTACTGCAAACTTTCATTCTTCATCTTTCATTCCTTCATTCCCATACTGAAAATGCCTCCAGCCGGTCATAAAAATGAGATTGCTTTTAAAGAAATTCGAAAGAAACTTCAAACCAGAGGTTTTGATTTATCTCCCATTCCTGGCCAAAACCCTAAATCTGAGCTTTCTATTAATCTATTTTCTGATCATACCTGTAATCGTGAGAAGGTCATAGTCTCGTTAGGTCAGCTTCTCGCTGGCCTTCCCATTCCCCTTTATGATCCTGAACTTCCTTTATTTTACGAAATCCTTTCTCATGCGAAATTCTCGCGAGAAATATATCAATTAAGTGGAGATTGCATTCGTCTCCTGCTTGAGTTTGCTAATCGTGGTGCTGGCAAGGGATCTCTTTATCCTGATGAAGCTAAAAACCCTAAATCCGCTGACGTTGCGATTGTTCCGGAGAACTATACCGTGGAAAATTTCTTTGCGAATTATGAGATAATTCATATGAAGAAAGATAGTAAAAGGATGATGTTGCTGATGACAAGATACTTATGCAAGATATTGATTGGCATCCTGGAAAAAATATATCCCCGCGTTATTCCAATGATGATAAGTGGTGTATTTACCCTTTAATCCTAAAGTGTTCGTACATCTCTGGATCTCATGCTTTACCTGTGAATATCGCAGCGTATCTACCCTAGGTGTTCAGCTGTCCAGAAAGGGAAGAAGAGGTATATTTACAAACTTTATTCGAGTTGTTTTTCTTTTTATTCTCATATATAATTTTGCTGATCATTCCAATATTTTCATGTATCTGCGAAATTATCAGGTTGAAAGGTTGAAACTGAGCTATAGCAAGACAGGGAAAATTAGTACTTTATCAGCTCTTCGATCATTCACAGATGAAGTAAGAAATACTCTTTTATGATTCTTCGCAATATATTGTTGCCTCTATTTCTTATCTTTATATGTGTGTGTAGGAAATCGCTTAAAAGTAAGAACCCGTCAAAGTTTCGAGGACTTAAGGTAAAGGCAAAAGTGTTTCTCGCAGGGATAAATCCGCTGCCCCTCCTTCAAAGAAACGAAAAGTCCAATCTAGCGAGAGTTCTAGAGATCATAACGATGATAATGATAATGCTTCTTCTGCTGAGGAATCTTCTCAACCTGAGTCTTCTATGGCGCAACTATCCGGCATCTTCTCTAGTACTATGCGGGGAATTGGTGATACTCCTCTCACTAATGCTTGCCAATCCATAGATGCTATTTGCGATGCTCCCCTCTTGGAGAATAATGAATCTCTTCGTGGGGTCTCAAGATCTATTGCATTCACTCAATAGTTTGGTAAATTTTTACACTTTTCTTCTTTTTATTTTTATCTTGAATTCATAATTTATTCTGAAAATTCGCTGGAATATTTCGCAGGCTGGGAAGGCTTCTTATGCTATTGTCTCATATTTAGAGAAAAGGCGTGCAGCTTTCGCAAAGAAGAATCTTGAACTTCGCAAGAAAAATGAACAATTGGAGACTGAAGTTGTTGGTCTTCGCGAAAAGAGTAAGCAAAACAAAACCTGGAGACTGAAGCTACCGATTTTCGCGAGAAGATCAAACAATTGGAATCTGACAATTCCTTTCAGGAGAACAAGATATGTAGTCTTCAAAATGCCAACAAGCAACTCTATGGTATGAGAGTTTTCCTTTTTCCCCTTATTTTATTTTCTCTAAAATTTCTTCTTATAGAGTTTACCATTTCGCATACGTCTATGGTCTTACTGATGAAGCTATTCTTCTTCATACATTTTCCAATCACATGGATGATGATACCCTTCTTGAACATCTAAATACTTCTCTAAATAGTTTTTCAAACAATAAGATTGAGTCTCTTCCCATAAATGAGATTAAATCCAAGCTTCGTCTTTTAGAAATTGAACATAAATCTGTCTTGGATATGGCTAATAAATTTAGACAATTCTTTCACAACTCTAAAGAAGAAATCTGTAAATTAAAGGCCAAATATAGTGATCTGATAGATGAAAAAGACCGTATTTCTCTCCAAGGTGCTCAGACATTAGCGAAATTTCAAGAAACTCTTCTTGAGATTCAAATTGAAAGAGATGATCTTAAATATAGAAATGTTGTACTATGCGAAAGAGAGAATCAAACTCGCTCCCGCCTTCTCATAAATGATGATGATGAATTTCCTTGGGATGCGAAAGTTCTAGATAATGCCATGAATAATTTAGGCGTATATGTTAGTCTTCAATTTGAGCAAACGGCTTTGATTAGAGATACGATTTCTAACAGAGAAGGTTGTTAACTGTTCTTTATTATTTAATTATTTGTTTTTCATAATTTTCTATCAAGTTGTTGATTTATTATTGTGTTTTCACAGAAGCTGAAGAGAGATATCGCATTAGAATTTAAGAACTTGAGAATGAAAAGGCGAAGCTCAGAAATGATCTTTCTTCTCGCAATGAGAAATGTTCAAGATTGAAGTATCAACTGAAGATCACTATTGCGAATTTTGGGAATGACGCAATTTCTTATCGTAATGATACCATCAAGGCGATCTGTGATGACAACAAGATTCCTCACTCCAAATATCCATGTCTTTTGGACAACATCCTGGAGAATGTGCCTAACTTGGTCATCTCTGATAGTGAAGCTGATGAAGAAGAAGAATCTAAAGAAGATGGAAATGATGAATCTGATGAAGATAAGGAAAAAATCTCTAGTGAAGAATCTGATGGAGATAATGATGAATCAAGCTCGAAATAGATTTTGCTTCTTTTCTTGCTCCCTTGTAAAAGTTGTACATTCATTCTTTGATCTTGTATTCTTATAATCTATCACTGCGAATTTCTCCAATCTTTAATATAAGTTCTTTTTTGTTTCACCCTGCATGTGTTAGAAATTTTTTCTCTCTTGCAATATGATTAACCAAAATACAGTTACGTAAATCTATCATATGGAAACAAATAACATTTAATTTATTTTATGCATTCCCATACTTGCCTCTGTTATTTGTATTCAGATGAGTGATTGAGCATATTACCTTTGTTTGGTAAAGTAATTTGCGATAAAATCTCAATTTCCTCTGTATAATATCGCAATCATAAATTGTAAGATTTCATTCATTATTGTATTCTGATGTGGTTTTATTTTTCCTTCCTAAGTAAAGGTCTTATTTTTCCTTCTTTTTTTATTGCGACAAAATCGCAGGACGTCTCTACACTTTCATGCAGAAACCCATTGATCTTGCCTTAACTTTTTGTTCTTTTGTATTTTTGCTACGACAATATGACAGTCATAAATTTTCTTGCGAAATTAAAGCCCCATGACATTGCCGTCTTGCGAAAAAATCACAAGACGTCTTTACACTTGCATGCAATGACCCATTGATATCGTCTTATCTTCTCTTTTGTATTATTGCCTCTTCAGGACTGTTCCACAAATATGACAAGTCTAAATATTCTTGAGAAAATATAGCCTCATGACATTTGCATCTTAAGACACTTATCAACTCCCTAATGGAGGGTGCCGCCCTTATCTTCCCCATGGTTTCCATTTCAAGGAGACGCACTTCTTCCATACAAGACTAGATCCTCCCATCCAGTCTTAACAACAACCAGTTATTTTCGCAGCCTCTTATCCCTTTTTCCTATATGTCTTGTGGTTACGAGACTGTGCCCTAAGTGGGATTTTCTTCGGGCCGAGTGCATCATAGCCAAGACTTACCAAAAATGGCCAGGGTAGTTTCATACACCCCGGGCACTCTTGGCTCAACCGTGCACCTCGGCTCCTTGGTCATATTCTGCACCCCTTAGGAGATCTCTTATTACCTTAGTCGTCCAACTCAAGTCATATGCTCAAGCTGAGAATCCAAGGTGTCTCTGCTGGATGGGCTTTCATTGACCCCAAATCTCCATGACTCAGGTTCCAGCAGCGGTGTAACCTTATCGCTGAGCCATACAACAGATACCCCCTTCTATAACGTACTTTAGGTCTTACATTTGCTTCTTGCGAAATTTTATTCGCAGACTAGGGTGTACGCCATAAAGGTTCGTCCCATTATGGATCTTAAATGATTATTTATTGCAAAATTTTCGCATATTTGCAAGATTATTCTTTTGCATTTCATTTTTGTTGTAATTTCTCAATCCCATTTTTATCATTAAACAAAATATATTTTTGAAAATTTTGAAATTTTTGCAACAAATCAATTACACCTTTTTTCTTTCACTTCACAGTTTGAATTTTTTACCTTTGCTGTTTTCTGCCTCTGTTCTTTGGTTTCTTTTCGCTACAGTATTTTCTTCTGCGACATTTTCATCATTTGTTATTTTCATCTGGCGTTGACTTCGCAGCATTCTTTCTTCTCTCAGTTCTACTGAATCATCCATCAATTTCTCACTTCTTTGCCTTTCTTTGATGTTATACTTCCAATTCCCCTTCTTGGCATCTCTTTCTTCGCAAGATTCCACATCAATCTCATAGAATTTCCTTCCTTCAATCCAATCTCCCTTTATTACTCCAACACCATTAGGATGTGGAAATTTAATGCACTGGTGGAAATTCGATGCCACACCTAAAATCCCATGTATCCAAGGTCGTCCAATTAAGGCGTTGTAGGGCGACTCTATATCGACAATACAGAATAAAATCTTGGAAGATATTCCCTTTAATGGAATTCGCATTGTGATATCCCCCTTAGGCTTATTGACAGTACCATTAAAACCAAATTTTATATGTTGAAGGTATTAGATCCTCATCTCGGCCTCCCATAGTCTTATAAGTATGATAGAATAAGATATCCACAGAACTTCCCGTGTCTATTAGGACTCTATTAATTGCCCATGTATATTCAGCCACATCATCCACCGCTTCATCTTCTCTTTGCTTTAAGTTTATTTCCAGCCTCACTACTAATGGGTTTTCATGCATTTCGCCAGACTCTGGTACTTCTTCTGCGGTGAAATAGATAGTTTGCTTTTGCCATTCTTTTAGCGGCGAAATTTTCGCAATATTTATTATCTCTCTTTCATCAGCATCCCTTGCGAAAAATCTGCTTAGAACATTATCGTGAAAGTCTTCAATTGTCTTGTACGAATGTACAATGGAATTACAAAAGAGATTTTTCGCCTTTGCTCCAACTTCTATGACAAATGTTTCTCCTCCTTTTGTTGCATTAACTCTGCGAATTTCTGGTGGTGGTGATAAGGGTTGAGATTGAGGATGCCCTATTAAAAAATGATTTAATTTTCCTTGATCTATCATCTTGAGAATGACCTTTTTAATGTTTCTGCAATTATTTGTTGAATGTTCATGAAAATAATGGTAAGAGAAAAATTCTTGACTTCGATGGCTTGAAAGTGGTTCTTTTCCCATGTTCCAGGGTGTCGGAATGTTCTCCATTAGAATTATAGCTTCCCAAATTTTTTCCACACTAGCATTCAAAGGTGGCATCTTGATCTCTTCCCTTTATCATCTTTTGACTTCCTGATCCTCTATGATAATTTTGTCTTTGTCCCCCATAGGTTTCTTGTGGCTGATCAAGTCTTTGAATTTTGTTGTTTCCACCTCGACTATATACAATTCTTCCCCTTTCGAATTCTTCTTGATCTCTGCTTCCCATAGCTACCAGCTTCTGTTGATTATCATTCTTATTTTCTTGTTGTACCTGTGAAGTGCTCGCCATTGTGTTTATCAATTTAGGCAATAAGCTTGCAATCGCTGTATTTGAATTTTGTGTTCGCAACTGGATAAGATTCTAATTCATTCTTCTTTTCTTGAAGAGCAATGAACTCCTCCTGCAATTTTCGCAGCTCTGTCATTGTAATTGTATTCTTGATTATGAAAATTTTAATATACAATAGATTGGTTGCGAACATTGCGTTAATGAATGATAAGATGATATATCTCTCATCCACTCATCCAGCCATTTCACTACACATTGTCTTCCATCTTATGGTTAAATATTTCAAACTTTCACCAATTCTCTGCTTTAATCCAAATACATCATTTATGCCTGGCCGCGAGGAATTGTTAGTTATGTACCCCCCCTAAAAATGTAGTCTGCAAATGGTTGAAAGATGTTATAGTATTCCTGGGTAGACCTTCGAACCACTTTAACGCCTCTCCTGTCAGACTTGATGCGAAATACTTGCACAACACAACATCATGATTCTCCCACTGTAGCATACATCTCACATAAGCTTTAATGTGTTGAATTGTACAGGTTGTTCCATCAAAGATGCTGGTTAATGCAGGCAAACTGCACTTTGGTGAAATTCCTCCTAATTGTACTTCTTGCGAGAACGAATTTTTCGCAGCTTCTTCTATGGCTTCATCCAATTGTCTCCTACCTCCTTGTATTCTGTTATTTAGCAATCCTCTCATTTATGCCAACTCTCTTAAGATTTGCTCATTTACCCCGGACGTTGATCCCATTGGTCTCTTTAATTCTGCTTCCCTTCTCATGCGTTCTTGTCTGTTCTGTGTTGCGAGATTTTGATTTTCTTCTCTATCATTTTCTTCTGGTATTTCTCTGCAATCTTCTCTTTCATTTCTTTCATGAATTCGCACACTATTATATCTCTCATTTTCTCTTCTGCGATTTTGTTCACTCCTTATCAATTCTCTCTGTTGCCTTTCAGCTCCTCTTTGTACCCTATCATATTTTTCATTGATATTACCATTGTTGCGATTTTTTTCACGTCTCCTTTCTCGATTGTCATGATTGTTCTGGCGAATTGCCTCTTGGAATTCTTGTTCTTCCACATATGCTCTCAATTTTTCCCTTTCGCAAGCTAAACGTGCTTGTTCAGCATAATGTCTATTGATTTCTCCTTCAATTATCTGCTGATTTCTTTGAATCTATCTTCCACGCAATATCCTCCTTCCTTCTTCTTGATTTTCTTCGCCATCTTGGTTATTTCGTTCCTGACGTTTCTCATTCTCCTGACCTCTGTTGTTTTGTTCGTTTTGGTGAATTTCGCCTTGTGGTATGTAATGATCTTCCATTACTTTTCTCCTTTCGCGACGTCCTTCATTTGGATCTTGATTTTCTTCTTCAATATTTGTCATAGGTGAACTTCTTATTGCCTCACTTCTAATTGATCTTGAACTTGATCTTGTTGTACTTCTTGATCTCCTATTTTGTAACCTCATGTTTTCCATTCTCAATTCATGCTTTTTCCTTGTCAAATTTGCGCGTTCTTCCGCTTCTAACCTCCTCTCTTCGTGTATTCTTTATCTTAACGCCTATGTTGCCTCTAATACTCCAATTCTTTCATCTCCATGAATTATTCCTCCAATTGCTTCTTCAGCTCTTTCCTCCTGTCTTTCATTTCTTAATTGTTGCTCCTCTTCTATTTCTTCTGCTGAATCTGATCACCAAGTATGTATGCTCACTCTATCATAATCCAAAGTTCTATTATGCGCTGGTGTACGTTGAATTTGATTTTTTCCATCATTTCTTGCATTCATTCTTAATGATTCTCCAGTTTCGTTTCTTCTTTCTCCAGCAAGTCTCTTACTCCTTCTAATAGTAGTTGGTTTTCTTGAAGCATTTCTTCTCCTAGCCATATCTTCAATCTCAATGAATTATTGAAAAATTATCTGAAACTTCTCACCAACTATCTCAAATTCTCCCAAATCACAATACTAATTTTCACACTAAAATCAGGGAAAAGTTCCTATTTCTAGCGCCAATATGTAGTTGCAGGAAATCCTACACTACACCCCTCACAAGAATTCATTCAATCAAGTCATTTTTATATGATCAATCACAATCTTTATTAATGAATCTCGTAATTTTTACAAGAATGGAAAGGAATGAAACTAAGAAATTAACAACTGCTCTGGACTTTCTCTCTCCTAAATGACTTGCTCAATATCCGAAAAAGATCTCTCCGTCTTTACGCTTGTTCAACTCTTTATATAGGAATTTACATAGTGGATGACAGCTAATCTGTCCTTTAATTTCGGATCTGGCTTGCGATATTCTCGCAAGAGTTCTATTGTCAATCTTCGTAAACACTCTAAACATCGCAGAGTCATCACACTTCTCTCATGTTTCTGCTATCGTCATTTGTTACGTCATTATTCAAATCATTCTGCGACGCTCGCAATGTGTTGTCTTCAAACTTCGCAAATGTATCCTTCTTGCAATATTCTGATCCTACAAACCTCAAGTGGAAGGATGATGTTGTGGTTATAGCTCCGTACTTCTTCACTTCTTCAAGTCTTCGCAATACTTGTAATGTCTCATCCTAATACTTTCAAGCTAACCTATACGAAGTTGACTCTAGTACATTTAAATCAAGCGACTCTTAAATGATTTTTGGCTCACTAAAATATGACAACCAAACTTGACATACCAACACTTTGTGGGTTCAACCGAGCTATGCTCTAACATACGGGACTCCTCGAACCGAGCAAACTGCTTAACCTCACACAGATACACTACAAAAGGAGTGCTTTGAGTTCGAGAGATAAATCTATAGGACTCCAACCTAAACCAAGTCAATGGCCGTTCCAGAGTCAATTCGGTCATAAAGAGGGAGATGGGTTGATCTATAAGAGGGAAGCTGAGAATTGTGTGGGATCAATTATGATCAAGGATTATGGATGTGTTGTGGGTTACTGCAAGATTGATGAACTGCTGAATGTTGAGTTCGAATAAGTTCTAGTCGATTGATATAATTTCTGAGAGTGATTGCTCGAAAAATTGTTCTTTTCAATCGTGGATCCAGAGACTTATTTATATTATCAGAGTAGTAAAACCTTGATCCCTGTAAGTGTGACGGTTTCTTGAGTGAAAGAGTGGGAAAGTGGGAGATCGTGGTAAAGTCAGTTCCATGTCGTGTGGAGACTTGACTGATCGTGCACCCACTACTTTGATAACTCCTTCAACCGTTTGCACGACTTACTCACATTTCTCATCATGGATGAACACACGTGCCGTAGGCCGTCAGACCAAAACCCTAAAAGATATCCCCCCATGTGATGTGGTTGATGTCTCACGAGTCATGGAGTCTGCAAGGCAGACGTGTATTTAATTAGTCAGTTTTTGACTGATTAGATAATGAGTCTAGGTTTTGTTGAATTGAGCATGATTGATGAATGCTCAGTGATTCATGAATGTTAATATTGCTGTTCTGAACAAATATTGTAAATTCTATGAGTTGTTGAATATTGAGTAGCGATCAATATTCAGTTGCGCAATTCGGCAAATTACTGAATATTGATAAGTTATTGAATATTGATAGCTGGATCAATATTCGAGCAACTGAGCAAGTATTTGCTCAATTCTACGAATTACTGATAAATTACTGAATATTGAGAGTTGGATCAATATTCGAGCAACTGATAAAGTGCTCAATTCGACGAATTATTCATTGGTGACGTGACCCAATAAAATATTAATTAAAATATTAGTAGACTACCAAATATTGCATAATTAATCCAGATGTTGATTGCTGGATCAACATAAATTTATTAGTGTTTGAACTTGCTCAGAATGATGATTTTGTAGAGCGTTTGTTCGAAACCCTAATTTTTGAGCAATTGTTCGTCAATTGATGAATTGTTGAAAATAGGTCATGAGTGAGGGAGGTACTGGCCACATGGGATGATGGAAGACCATGTGATTCCCGAGTGCTTGAGTGAGCGTGTACCAGGGTCCTTGGTTGACCGGTTGGTGAAAGAATGATGATAAAATGCCGACTTCATCATTTATTAAAATAGTGCTCGTCTGAGCATTAAGTAATAAAACCTAATTTATGGAGAAGTGAGGGACCGACCAAGATGGCATGAAACTGACCCTTGGTGGTCGTGGGAATAGTTGATGGTCGTTTGAGAAAATTTCGAGCTGTTGGAAAGAGTTTGGACCCAAATATGAGCAATTGAGCAAATTAAGTCAAAATTATATGAATGTGTGGGACCGGATCCTTGCAAGCCTTAGGGACATCCTTGGCCAGTCAAGGAAACATTCCCGTATCACCAGAATGTCCGTTTCTTAGTCTTGAGAGTTTCGGTATTTTCTGATGTGCGTTTGAGCAATATTTTGAATTTTCAGAAGAGTTCGATCTTTGACTGAAATTCTTGATTTTGCTCGAATGAACAAGTAGAACTTTGCTCGTTTGATAAAAATTTAGAAAATATATTAAAATAATGATATTTTAATATTTGGCGTGAGTATCCTAGTCGTTCATGTGACCATTTGAGTTTTTGGCTTTTTCATGGTTCGAGCAATATTTGAGAAAATATGAAGAAACCATGATTTTTGCTCAAACGGAGGAGTTTAATGAGATGAGGGAAATAATAATTATGAAAGACTAGGGATTATAATGTGTGGGACCGGACACATCTAGGGCATGGCCGTCCGTCCAGGTAGCCCGGTCCCATGACACCTTTCCCTATTTTATATTATTATTTTTCATGAAACTGTGAAACTATGGAGAAACCATGAAGTTTGTTGAAACAGAGGAGTTTCATGAGATTAGGGAAATAACGATTATGAATGACAAGGAATTGCAAGGTGTGGGATCGGCCACGTCCAGGGCATGGCCGACCGGCTAGGTTTCCCGGTCCCGCAACACCTTTCCCTATTTTATATTATTATTTATCATGAAACCATGAAAATATGGAAAAACCGTGAGTTTTGCTCAAACAAGGAAAGTTGCTAGAATGAAGGAGTTTTCATGAGTTCATGAAAATAATTAAATAATTAAAATAAAGGAAAAAGGGCATGGGGGACCGGCCGGCCCGATCCCATAGGTGCCACTTTATTATTTTCTCTCCTATTCTATGTAGGATTCCTTATTTGTCCGTATTTTCGAATGCCCGTTCGTGCATTTGGGTGCTCGTTCGTGCATCATTGTTGAGTACACTTTCACCATTTTATGGGGCTTACTCAGTGATAGTCCAGATGCCCGGTTGTTGAGTATTTATTACTAATTCATGAAATTCAGTGGAGAATGATTCACGAAACCTAGTAATAAAAGTGAGTAGTTTTTTTTTATCAATCCATAGGATCATCCGTGAAATCGACCATGAATTCAGAATAATAAAATGAGCATTACCATCCTATGAGATCGTGGATTCGACCATAGAATCAGAGTAATTAATTATTACCATTCCATGAGATCATCCGTGGATTCGACCATGAAATCGGAGTAATGAGATTATCTATTACCATTCCATGAGATCAGCCGTGGATTCGATCATAAAATCGGAGTAATGATATAAAATAGATTATCTTCTAGGAATTTAGTAGTGAATGTCACGGTAGAATTAATCTATTACAGAAGGGATATTAGCCAGCTAAAGCGTCATACTCGTTCTGAAAGGTGCATAGTCAGGAGACAGCGAGTGTTGCTGATGTCCTGAAGGCGTTTTTCTCTCAATATTACGGAGAACCGCCTAGATCTATACACGGTCTCTCTACATAGTCAGGGAACAGTGAGTGTCACCGACGTCCTGAAGGCGTTATTGCTCTCAATCTTACGGAGAACCGCCCAATCGTTCTTCTATGTAGAGGTGGGTCTCTCTATGTAGTCAGGGAACAATGAGTGTCACCGACGTCCTGAAGGCGTTAATGTTCTCAATCATACCGAGAACTGCCCAATTATGTTATTCTACATAGATGTCATGATGAAATGCGAGGCATCGAATGCTCAACTAGTGGAGGCCTTTCGAGAAACATGTTCATCATGGATCGTAAAATATTAATCGTCACATGCCTGAAAGCCATGTCAGAAACATGTAACATCATGATTTTACGATTTTGACCTTTATTGAAAATCAACCATCTATAACCGGTTACACTAATTACAAGGATCGATTACACAACTCTTTTGTGATCGGTCACTCCAATTACTAGGATCGGTCACACCAATTACAAATATCGATCATACCATCTCAGGTGATTACTTAGGATCGGTTACACTAATTAATCAAAAAAAGTCATACAAAATCATAAGTCAGGCATTGTGATTAGTTGTACCAAGATACATAACAAGTTATGATCGGTTCTACTAACTCACACATATTGGTAATCCGAAGATATGCAATGAATAACAATACCAATAAGCCTAGCGATTTCCCTTTCGATTCATAAAACAAGTTCATGAATGGATGAAATATTCACCATTACCCATACACATAATCACAATAGCATTCATACGATTATGTCGGTGTCATATCTACGAAGTTCAAAGGATAAGCGTTATACTTCGTAGTCTAATTCCTTAATAATATGATCATATGATCATGTGTCACTACTAGAGTAAAATATTCATTCACTTTGTTGATCAAGTGAAAACCGGAACTTGAGCAGTAAACCCAGCCCGCGAACTCAGTCCGCGAACGTGCGTAGTTATCGAACCCGAGAATTCTTGTTGGAGTTGTAGCTCAGTTTCAATCCGCGAACTAACAGAAGTTCTTGAACCCGAGAATTTCTGCTGGAGTTTGTGAACTCCAACCGGTTAACTTGAGTCCGCGAACCCAGTCCGCGAACTTGAGTGGGTATGTCTAAAAACGATGTTCGTGTACTTATTTAAATTATCTAAGGAATGTTATTGCAAACCGTGGCTTTATAGTTCATGAATCGATTCGAGTGAATCACATCGTTTTTGCTTCAATTGTGTCTTGTGTAGTACATGAGATCTCATAGCAATTGAAAAACTCTCTAACTAGTTCATTTGAGTCGTTTGGACTAGTTATGGTGAAGAAGAATATGGTTGATATGAAAGTTATCATTTGGCTAAACATTTGGTTGACTAATATTGAACCAACTATTGTACACTTTGGGTACGATTACACAAACCCTAAATCGTCAAGTACATGTGTGTATGGCAAGCTAAGTTTTTGATCTAATGGTTGAGAGATATTAGCTTGTATCTAATCAGGTTTTCATCTAACGGTGAATATTGAATGCTTTGTGTAGGTACTGAATATTGCAAGATAATAGTTCACGAGTATCGTAATAAATAAAGGAGAAAAGAGTTATAAAATGATACGATGATAGAAGTAGCGCGGAGAAATATGAAGTTTTGCGAGGATGAAATAATTTTGCGAGGATGAGTTGCGATACTTCGCAATTCATATACAGCTGCATAAGTTTTACTATAAATAGGAGTTCAAATGTAAAATTCGGGAGGTTCTTTTAGTGAGTGTAAGAAATTATCTTAGGAAAGAGAATACAAAAATTTGTAACTATTCTAGTTCCATTTTGATAATTCTATGTAATCAACTAAGAGAATTAATAAGAAAGTTATCATTCACCATCAAGAACTTCTTGAGTTTTTACTAATTCTATTGAGGGTGTAGTTGTAGATTATTCTGCAACTACATAATTGGCGCTAGAAACAGGGACTGACCCTGTGGTAGCCTAAATTTGAGGGAATTGTGGAAAATTTGAAGATCAAATGAAGTCAGTAGATGGAGATTGCAAAAAAGAAGAATGTAATATGATCACAAAGACAATGATTGATGAATTTCATAGTAATATGAAGGGAAAAATATACAAGCGATATTGTAGAGGAAGAAAGATCATGGAGGAAGAAAAGATAACAACTTTAGAAGAATGGGAAAAGAGGAAAATCACATTTTCAGCAGCAGAAATTCCAAATGAAGACTTGAACCACACTTCACCATTGGTGATCACAATTCCGATCATGCTAGAAGATAAGAAAGTTGTAGAAAAATGGAAATTAAACCGAATTTTGGTTGATACAGGGAGTTCTGTTAATATCATATTCTATCATGCACTTAAGGGGATGGGAATTAAAGATGAAGAAATCACAAATTCAAAATGTCTTATTCATGGATTAGGAAAATCTACAACAAAATCTAAAGGGGAAATCGCGCTGCGAATATTACTAGGAGAAATCGAAACACATGTAATCTTGTGTGTGATAGATATGGAATCTCCATATAACATGCTGATAGGAAGGCCGTGGATTCATGCGATCAAAGCTTTTGCTTCAACATTACATCAAAGAATCAAATTTCCTACACCAAATGGAATACAAGAAATAAAAGGAGATCTTGATAGTGCAAAATTTTGTTATCAAATTGAAGTAACGCAATGCGGAAGAAGAGCAAGAAAGAAACAGCTTCGTAGGAAACTTGCGAAGGAAACAAAAAAAGAAGAAGAATTCCGAGTGTATACAATAAGAGCAAAGGAAGGGAGAGGTATACCAAATGAGATTCCAGAAAAAGAAGGGGAACCAGCAAAAATAATCAAAGAACCAACACCTATGGGGGAGCAAAGTCGAAGCTATGTTGCAGCTGAACCAACTAAAGAAATAAATATTGGAAGTAAAGAGGAGCCTTTATTCTTGCAAATTGGAACTAAGATGGATGAAGAAGAAGAAAAAAGAACTATTGATCTTTTGCGAGAATATAAAGATATCTTCGCAGGAAGTGTAGATGAGATACCAGGAATTGATCCATCAGTGGCGTGTCATAGATTGAACATAGATAAAAATGTAAGACCATTCAAACAAAGAATAAGGAAGATATCACAAAATTATCATGTACAGATAGAATAAGAATTACAAAAGATGTTGGATGCAGGGATCATAAGGGAAGCAAAATATCCAGAATGGATTGCGAATATGGTCATTGTTCCGAAAAAGAATAAAGGAATAAGAATAAGGCATGTCCCAAAGACAGTTTTCCATTACCAAATATACCACAAATGGTGGAATCAGCTGCAGGTCATGATAGAGTCACTTCACTTGATGGATATAAAGGGTATAATCAAATATCACTCGCAGAAGAAGATCAAGAACATACTTCCTTTTTTGCTCCAAGGGGTTTGTATTGTTATGTGAAGATGCCATTTGGTTTGCGGAATGCGGGTGCTACATATCAACGTATGGTTGAAAAAGTGTTCGCGAAGTGGATACATAAAAATTTGGAGGTATATGTAGATGATATGTTGATAAAAATCAAGGAAGCTAAAGATCATGTGCAAGATTTGAAGGAAATATTTGAGCAAATGAGAAAATTCAACATCAAATTAAATCCTGAGAAATGTATAATTGGGGTTTCATCTAGAAAGTTCTTGGGATACATAGTATCAAAGGAGGGAATACAAGTTGATCCAGAAAAGGTCCAAGCAGTTCATGACATGCCAACACCTGCAACGGTAAAAGAAGTACAAAAGCTAAATGGACTCTTGGCTTCACTTGGAAGATTTATTTCGCGAATGTCAGATAAGTGCAAGCATTTTTTCAACATACTTAAAAAGGGAGCAAAATTCAAGTGGACTGATGAATGTGAAAAAGCTTTTCAAGGAATCAAATAATACCTTGCAAATACATCTATACTACAGAAACCAGAGAGAGACGAAGAATTATTGGTATACCTCGCAACAACTCCATATGCTCTAAGTGCAGTTCTGTTGCGAGCAGACGCAGGAGTAGAAAGGCCCATTTACTACATTAGTAAAACCTTTAATGAAGCAGAGAAGAATTATTCTAAAATGGAGAAGTTAATCTTAGCCCTGGTTTATGCATCATTCAAGTTACGAATATACTTTCAAGCACATGTGATAAAAGTGGTAACCAAAGTCCCAATTGAATCAATCATGAAGAACAAAAAAAGGTCAGGAAGAATAGAAAGGTGGAATGCACAAGTAAACCATTACAAGATAAAATACGAAGTATTGTCATCGCAAAAATCACAAGTCGTCGCAGATTTTTTGGCAAAATTTCCTTTGGAAGAAGATGAAGCAGTAGAGGAAATGATGGATGTTGAAGAAGAATTTGGAAATCCAAAAGACTTGATAACAGAACCAGATAGATGGGAAATTCTAGTGGACGGATCATCCAATAGTGAGGGAAATGGAATTGGAGTCGTGTTGATTTCACCAGAAGGAGAAAGAACATCATTCTCATTCAGACTAGAATTTGCATCCACGAACAATGAAACAGAGTACGAAGCTGTAGTGCATGCATTAAAGATCGCAATAGAAAATAAGCTTGAAAGTATAAGGATAAAAAGTGATTCGCAGTTAGTGATTTGTCAAATTAAAGGGGAATATACCACAAATGAATCTTCTTTGAAGAAATACAAGAAACTCGTTGAGGAATTATCTGCGAAGATACCAAAATTAAAATGGAGACATATATATAGAAAATATAACCGTCTCGCAGATGCTTTTGCATTTATTCCAAGCATGATGACAAATCCAAATTCAAGAAATATCCAAATACAGACAATTCAACACCCATCAGTGGACAAAGAGAAAGAAATTGAGGAAGCTGTTGCGATGGAAATAGAAAGAGAGTTATCAAACAACATCGCAGATTGGAGAGAAGAAATTCATGCATATCTCGCAATAGGAGAAATATCCAGGAACAGACTAGAAGCACATAAATTAAAGAGTCGTGCAACAAACTATGAGTTGCGAGAAGGAATTTTATATAGAAAATATTTCAATGGACCACCTCTCAGGTGCTTAACTCGCGAAGAAGGAGAAAAAATATTGAAGATGTTACATGGAGGAGAAGCTGGAAATCATAGTGGGGGAAGATCTCTAGCATATAGGGCAAAGATACAAAGATATTACTGGCCTTATGTGCATACAGACGAAAAATTGTTCGTACGAAGATGCAAGGAATGTCAACGACATGGTAAAAGAATTCATGCACCAGGGGCCACATTAACTTCTTCAACAAGCTGCTGGCCTTTTGGTAAATGGGGATTGGATATTGTTGGACCATTTATACCTGGATCTGGACAAAGGCGATACTTGATAGTTGCAACAGATTATTTCACGAAGCTCGCAGAAGTAAAAGCAAGACAAGATATTCGTGATAAATATGTTTTTACATTCATATTTGAGAACCTCATTTGCAGGTACGGGGTTCCAGCACAACTAGTATCTGATAATGGAAAACAATTTGAGGGGAAGAACATAGAGATGTTACTCAGTGCTTTTAGGATAAAATGTGGGAAGTCAACCCCCTTATATCCACAAGCTAATGGATAGGCAGAAGCAACAAATAAAACAATCGCAGATACAATCAAAAAGAAATTAGAAGGACATCTCAAAGGATGGTGCGAGCAAGTACCTAGCGCAGTTTGGGCATACAATACAACTAGAAGAGAAGCAACTGGAATGTCTCCTTATTGTCTAACATATGGAGTAGAAGCAGTATTACCCACATAGGTTGTAATTCCGACAAAAAAGAAAGAAGCTTGGGAAAGAAATTTAAGTGCGGGAGTAATATTAAGTGAATTGGATGATTTGGAAGAAAAAAAAAGAAAAGGTGTTGCACCATATGAAGATTTATCAGGAACGATTAGCTCGAGAATACAACAAGAGAGTCATTGAACGTGAATATAAACCAGGTGATTTGGTCATGCGAGAAACACCTCGATATCAAAAAGAAAATGGAGGAAAATTAGCACCAAAATGGGATGGACCATATGTTATTAAAGAAGTTGTAGGAAGCGGAGCTTATCGGCTGATGAATCCAGAAGGGAGAGACATGGGTTTGAGGCTAGGTAGACCTTGGAACAGACTATATTTGAAAAGGTATTATCCATAAAACTCATGAAAATTTTTACGAATATTGTTTGCTCGCAGGAAATTGGGAAAAGTTACGAGTTTCAAAATTTATATTGCGATTAAACTTTCATTAATTTGAGAATAAAAGACCGCAATCTGTGATCAGCCTCCAAAAAAGAAAGAGAGCCGCAGAAAATTTTATACAGGCAAACCTTTGTGGCGTACACCCTAGTTCGCGAAGCTATATTTCGTAAGAGGCAAAGTCCTAAAGTACGTCATTTAAGGGGGTACCTATAAACGTGGCTAATGGTAACCTGAACACCACCAAGGACCCTTAGTACATGGTAAAATTTTAGGGGTACAACCCAATAATGGGGTACCTATCCGGGTTAGACACCTTGGATTCTCACCTAATCTAGCGACATTACGCAATATAAAATGCGGTGTAAGAGGATTTAGGTTGGGCGACTAAGGAATACTGTCTTTCCCAAGAAGTGCAGAAAACGATCAAGGCGCCGAGGTACACGGTTGAGTCAAGAGTGCCGGGTGAGGTTGAACCACATCTGCCATTTTTGACAAGTCTTGGAAAATGATGCACTTGGCCCAAAGATACCCCATAGGGTGCAACCTCGTAACTATAAGCCCTATAGGAAAAAAGGATAAGAGGTTGCGATCAAAAGCTGGTTGTTGGCAGAACCGGATGGGAAGAGCTAACCTTGTATGGTCGATGTACGCTTCCTTGAAGGGGCAACCAGGGGGAAGATAAAGGGCAGCACCCTCCATTAGGGAGCTGATACGTGCTATAAGACGCAAATTTCACGAGGCTTCTTGTTTTTGAAAACATAAAGGCTTGTCATATTTGTGCAACAAATGAAGTTATGCGAGCATTCTAAAAAAAAAAAGAGGAAAACATACAAAAAGAACTCGCATAATGAAACAAAGAAGTTAAGATGAGATCAATGGGTTATTACATGAAAGTGTAAAAACGTCCTGCGATTTCATCGCAAGACGATAATGTCACGAGGTTGTATGTTCGCAAGAATGTTCAGGCTTGTCATATTATCGCAAATACAAAAATTTACTACAAAAGAGGTGGCAAAATAAGACCTTTACTTAGGAAGGCATGATAAGACCACAGAAATTAATGAAATTCATTACATCAATATCATTGAAGAAATTTTACAAGAATATACATCAAGAAGTTTTGAAGAGAAGACAGCTCTGTCAATATCATTGAAGAATTTTTACAAGAAGTCCTATCAAAGAGGACAACATCATTGAAGAATTTTAACGAAGACTTAACAAAAGATGCGATTTTGATAGCAATCAAATACAGATAAGTTCATATTCGTAAAAGTTTACGAGAATTACATACTTCTTATACTTCTCCATATATTGAATATTTCTCCAAAAGTTGAATACTTCTTATAATTCTTCAAGAATATCTCATATTTATTATACTTCTTCAACGGATATTTCATTTGGTGAAGGTTAAGTAATCATTATACTTCGTCATATGTTACGTAATTATTCACAGATTGAATACTTATTATATCTCTTCATTTGGTGAATTGAGTACTTTTAATACTTCTTATATCTCTTCATTTGGTGGATCGAGTACTTCTAATACTTCTTATATCTCTTCATTTGACGAATTTAGTACTTCTATTTCTTCTTCAAAGGTATTGTATATGAAGTATACTTATTAAGGATATTTCATATATTTTATTTCTTATACTTAAAAGGGAGGATTTCTTATTTACAATCGTAACAAGTTGAAACTTCGTAAGATAAATTGAGGCAAATATTCTAATACTTCGAACAATGTTTAATCATTTAAAGAGAAATAATAGGGGGAAAAGGAGATACTAAGCTTTATCTGTAAGTTATATATTATTTCTCTTCATATGATCAAATGGGGCAAAATAAGGAAAACATTTAATTAAATAAAGGTTAAATTATCTTCGCAAAATATCAGATATACTTCTTAAGAAAGGTTAAATCATCTTCGCAAAATATCAGATGTACTTCTTAAAAAACAGAATTGTTCGCAAAAAGAAAACCAACAATAACTAAGGGAAGGAATTCAAAAGAAAGGAGGACAGGAGAGTCAATGATAAATTGAAAAAAGAATGTTATCATGCTTCATCAACACTCTGTCTTTGGATCTTTAAGATGAGTAGGGTCATTAGCACTTTTCGACTTTTTGCGAGATATCATCCTTTGAAGAATATGCAACAGGAACATCTCCTTGAGGAATAGATTCTTTCTCGTCATCAAGATCTTCATCATCACTCTCATAATCGAAATCACTATCAGGCTCACGAGCAACTTCATCGTCAGATATTTTCGGAGGAGTAATTTTCACAGGAGGCAAGGCTCTTGATAAGAGAATGTTATTCGTAAAGACTTGAGCTTTCAGATGACTTTCACGAAGTATAGCTTTTTGATAGTTGGTATCTTCAATATCTTTGGAATAAGCAAGATAGTTGAATATCCGAGTAGCACGGTCTCGAGAGTTGATTAAGCGGGTAGAAAGCAAAGCATTTTTCTTACGAAGCTCGGAACAGGAGGCTTCTAATCCAGCTTTCGCATTACGAAGGTTGTTCTCAGATTCTGCAAATAAAACAAAATTCAAAGGATAAAATTTGCGAGTATAACGAAATTTAAAGATATACCAAAGGCAGTCAAATTTTAATGACTACATTCTCTTTGCGAAGTAAGAGATTGAGCTAAAGATAGACAACAGTTCTTCATCTGATTCATCGCATTATCAAAACCATCACCAACTAATCCTTTAAGTCGAGATTGAAGCTTTTGATCTTTAGAAAGAAGAAAATTTTTATCCTTCGCAAGTTTGGCATTAAGACTTTTTAATGACGAATAATCTTATTCAAGTTGATTCTTCTTAGCACTCAAGACTATATTCTTATTAATAAGGGAATTCTTCTCAATAACAAAAGAATTTATTTCAGCATCTGAAGACTTCTTTAATTCCTCAAGTTCACCTTTCAACAAAGAAAGAAGATTTTCTTGATCGCAACATTTATTCTGAAGAGTCTTTAATTCTTGCGAATAAACAATCATTGTATTCAAAAATGAACATTTCTCTTCTGATAAGGTTTTGTTCTCTTCTAATAAGGTTTCTATTCTCAAATTAGCTTTAGTTAAGGAAGAAAAAAGTTGAGATATGTCATCATTCAAAAAATTTTGATCATGTATTAGTTGAGTATTCTCTTGAAAAAGAGCGTCAGAGTTGTCAAGAGCACACGAGTAAAGATTAGATAAATGGGAGAATTGGTTTGAGAGGCTTTCATGCTTGGTTCGATATTCTGTTGCATCTGATTCATGGTGAAGTACCAATCTTCTACATTTCTGGATGGATTCTATAAAGGGGAATGGGTTTTAATGGATGTTTCAAGCATATGAAGAATATAAGTAAATAAAAGGGAAAATATGAAGATAGCAATCATACCTTTCAATTCATCATTTCTTTTGCGAAGAATCGCGCAGTCGAGAGAATCATTTTGAAGATGATAGTTTTCTTTTCGGAGATCCTCGCATTCTGCTTGAGAAGATTTCAAAGATTGGCGAAGCAATTCAATTTCTTTTTCCAAGGATTGACGTGAAGAAGAAATGTCTGGATTGACGAAATTATTTAGAACTTCGCAAAACTCATATTGCGAACGAACATTAGTAGACTTCGCAGTATTGGTCAAAACCTCAGATAACATTCGGAAAGTTGAATAAATTCCATCTCGAATTTCCCGAGGAAGAGGAGAAGAATTTGAAGGAATAAGAGCAAGATGCAAATTGTTTGGAGAAATAGCACTCAAAGGATTTGGGGACAAGATAGGTTTTTCAAGAGAAGAAGTTGAAGAAATATTTTGCGAGGGTTGTTTTTCAAGAGAAGAAGTTGAAGAAATATTTTGCGAGGGTTGATCTTGAAGAAGTGTTGATAAATTGACACTGATAGGAGATTGAAAGGTAGGTAATGGAGTAGAGGCAGGAGTGTGTGAAGAAGCATTTTCACGAGGAGGAGAGGAAAATTCCTTATCAACTTCAGGAAGGAAATCATCAATCGAAATTAATGGTGTGGGTTTAGTTACTCGAGATCTCTTACCAGGGTTTGGTTTTTCGCCAACCTGCGAATCAAAATGTAGATTAAAAACTGAGGCAACAATATATTGTTCAGGAAAGAAGGCAAAGTATTTTAACTACCTTTTGATTCTCAGATTTTCTTCTTCGTGGATTAGGGCTTGAATTTTTTAGTTGAGGTTTCATCTGAGGAGTTATTTTGCTGAAATAAACCAAAATCAGATAACAAATTATACAAAAATTAAAGAGGAGAACAAATGAAATGCGCGGAGATAGAAGGAAATTACCTTGGAGAACTCATGAAGATATAATAGAAGAAAAAATTGCAGAGAAAACAGTAATGGAGAGTATGAACAAAAGATAAAATTTTAGAAGTAAGAAGAAGAAAAGGAAGAGAATATAAAGGAGTTATAAAAGGGAATAACTAGAAAAGGACGGTTACAAAAGACGTGTCCAAATTCTAAAAGATTAAGTAACGGTTATGTTCTCACGGTCATTTCTTCTTCGTAGAATTGACATGAGAAGAGGCAAGATGTAGGTACTGAATATCGCAAGATAATAGTTCACGAGTATCGTAATAAATAAAGGAGAAAAGAGTTATAAAATGATACGATGATAGAAGTAGAGAAATATGAAGTTTTGCGAGGATGAAATAATTTTGCGAGGATGAGTTGCGATACTTCGCAATTCATATACAGCTGCATAAGTTTTACTATAAATAGGAGTTCAAATGTAAAATTCGGGAGGTTCTTTTAGTGAGTGTAAGAAATTATCTTAGGAAAGAGAATAGAAAAATTTGTAACTATTCTAGTTCCATTTTGATAATTCTATGTAATCAACTAAGAGAATTAATAAGAAAGTTATCATTCACCATCAAGAACTTCTTGAGTTTTTACTAATTCTATTGAGGGTGTAGTTGTAGATTATTCTGCAACTACACTTTGTTACTAAGCTAACATTGATTGCAAACCCTGATTTGAAAGACTATATAAGGGAGAACTCTAGCAACTGGGAAACCTAATCCCCACGCATTCTGTGTGATACTAGTTTGCTAAGCTAGAGTCGATTCTCCTTTAACCTTTGTTTTTCTTCTTCTAAAACCAGGTTAACGACTTAAAGACTTCATTGGGATTGTGAAGCCAACCCGATATTACTTTTCTTGTAGTTGTGTGATCTGATCTTGCTGTTTCTATCGTACGAGTACATATTAATTGATAATCGAAATATTGGGTGAGGTTGTTAGACCCCCGCTTTTTCACTAACCTCAAGATGAAGGATGATGTCATTGTTGTAGCTCGTTACTTCTTCACGTTCTTCAGGTCTTCAAGTAATACTTGTATGTCTCATATTCCTAAACTTTTTAGTCTAACCTATACGAAGTTGTCTCTAGTACATAATCAAGCGACTCTTAGATGAGTTTTGATTCAATAAAATATGACAACCAAACTTGACATAACAACGCTTGGTGGGTTAACACCCTGCTTGGCGCAGAACAGTCATGTTACGTGGTAAACTCTAGATGGTGACAGTAAGACCAGAACTTATTCAAAATTTGAAATTCAGTTCAATATTTTAAACTCAGTTCAACAGTAGTTACCTAACATTATCTTCTCTAGGTAGTGTCTTTGGCGCAGACTTGTTCAAAAAGTAGGGGGGTCTAACAACCACCCAATATTTCGTTAGGAAATCTGTATGGACTAACTCCAATATAATTCCAAGAGAATCAACTAGCTATTCAGACCCTGTTAGAGTATTTCTCGGTCCAACTCGCATGCGTTGCTATATCATACATGTTTGTCAATGTTAGTGATCAAAACTATAAAGTCTTGATTTCTAGTCTACTATAGCTAAGGTCTCAGACTAGGATATAAAGTGTAGTTGAGCTCAAGAACTCCATGGAAATCATCATACAAGATGAAGGACTACTCAAGGAACCAATGGGTATTCATCGAATAAAGGTATGTGGAGACTTGAACTTATCTATCACTCAAAAGTCTATCTACTCTATATCCTATCTTGAGATAAAAGTCGTTTTACTATATAGACTAAAGATATACACATGTGACTTTTCGAGCTGAGTATATCTCGCTTATCTATTTCTCGAAATGTATGTTGGTAAATCTTTCGCTTTAGCCAAGTTCATCTTTGCCTAGTGACGAAAGTCATGTTATGTTTCAATCACTTTGGAAATTGTTCTGACGAAAACTAGTTTGTGAATAACAATTATATGATGTCCTCTGAGAATGTTCCAATGATTGAAATGAGAGTTTAGACAATATAACCACCGGGGGATATAAACATTGTTGTGGCAACACATATATGTATAAGTACTTATCACTTAAACCGAAGTTTGCGAACTTTGTTGATCAAGTGAAAACCGGAACTTGAGAAGTCAACCCACTCCACGAACGTGCGTAGTTATCGAACCCGTGAATTTCTGCTGGAGTTGTAGCTCGGTTTCAATCCACGAACTAACGGAAGTTCTCGAACCTGAGAATTTCTGTTGGAGTTTGTGAACTCCAACCGGTTACTTGAGTCAGCGAACCCAGTCCGCGAACTTAAGTGGTTATGTCTAAAAACGATGTCCGTGAACTTATCTAAATTATCTAAGGAATGCTATTGTAAACCGTGGATTTATAGTTCATGAATCGATTCGAGTGAATCACATCGTTTTTGGTTCAATTGTGTCTTGTGCAGTACATAAGATCTCATAGCAATTGAAAAACTCTCTAACTAGTTCATTTGGACTAGTTATGGTGAAGAAGAATATGGTTTATATGAAAGTTATCATTTGGCTAACCATTTGGTTGACTAATATTGAACCAACTATTGTACATGTTTGGGTACAGTTACACAAACCCAAAATCATCAAGTACATGTGTGTATGGCAAGCTAAGTTTTCGATCTAAAGGTTGAGAGATATTAGCTTGTATCTAATCAGGTTTTCATCTACCGATGAATATTGAATGCTTTATTTGAAAGACTATATAAGGGAGAACTCTAGAAACTAGGAAACCTAATCCCCACACATTCTGTATGATACTAGTTTTCTAAGCTAGAGTCGATTCTTCTTTAACCTTTGGTTTTCTTCTTATAAAAAAAAGGTTAACGACTTAAAGACTTCATTGGGATTGTGAATCCAGACCGATACTACTTTTATTGCAGTTGTGTGATCTGATCTTGCTGCTTCTATCGTACGAGTTCAATTGTAATAATTGTCTTGAGATTTATATTTCTGATAGGCAAGATATAAAAGTAATCACAAACATCTTCGTCTCATCGTTTGTGATTCCATAATATCTTTTTTCGTTGCGTCGATTAAGACTATTATGAGGTGATTGATAAAACTGAGATGTTCTTCGGGAATATAAGTCTGGTTTTATTGATTGGTTCTTGTTCACCATGATTTATCAAAATACGGAACAAAACTCATAGGTTTATTCGTGGGAGACGAATTTATCTATATTGTAGACTTTTCTGTGTGAGACAGTTTTGTTTGCTAAAGTCTTCGACTTTGGGTCATAACAACTCTTTGTTATGGGTGAGATCAACTAAGGGAATCAAGTGCGCAGTATCCTTCTTGGATTAGTGGCGTAGGAGAATAATTGTACCTTGGATCAGTGTGAGATTGATTGGGGTTCAACTACAGTCCAGACCGAAGTTAATTTGGAGTAGGCTAGTGTTTGTAGTGGCTTAATACACTGTATGTTTTATATGGACTAGGTCCCGGGGTTTTTATGCATTTGCGGTTTCCTTGTTAACAAAATTCTGGTGTCTGTGTTATTATTTTTTTCCGCATCATATTTTGTTATATAATTAAAATAATGCAGGTTGTGTGTTGTTCAGTCAATATCCGACCTTATTGGTTGTTGATTTAAATTGATTGACACTTGGATATTGGTCTTTGGTACCATCCAAGTTATCTCTCTTTGATTAGACTCGCGAATAACATTTGCTTGAGTAAATCGCTTGAGTAAATCAAATTGAGATATTGAGATAATAACTCCTTGAGTATTTTCTATTGATTGAGTCTAGTTGATTCTCTAGAAAACAATTCGGAGTTGTACATACAGATTGCTAATCGAAATATTGGGTGAGGCTATTAGACCCCCGCTTTTTTAATTGGTATCAGAGCAGGCAAACATGTTTAAGACCTTATAATTCTGTGTTTGTAGCGATCTAATTTTATGGATGAGTCTATCTCTAATAACGTACCAGTTCATAAATCAACAGATAATTTTCAAAGCTTGGATTCACCTGTGTCACATCTAGGTTAGTATATAAACATTCTTTTAATGTAGAACCTATTGAAGTCTGGGAAATACGCCTAGAAGAACAGTTGAATGAACTTTCTGATAAAGGTGATTCAGATATTGATAGAGATGTTGATAAGGAAGTCTCAGAGTATGTTAAAGTTTTGAATTCATTAGAAAAGAAGAATATGACAACTTCTCATGTCACACCTCTTATGATTCCTTTCTGTCGAGAAAACAAGAAATTGAGAAGATGTTACGCAAGTGTTTATGTTTCAAATCGTTCTAACGAATCGATCCTCAAGGATTCTGAGGAAAACCTGCGTATAAAGTCACTTGAATGTGATAATCTTTATCAAAAGTATTTTTGTTGGAAGAAAAACTTGCAGAATCTGAAGAAAGGTTTGACCCTCAACAAATTAGTTTTGATGACAGAGAAAGTGCTTGTCTCTCTAGAGCAAAATTCCTTGAGGCTGATTTAGCTGCTGCTCTTGATAAAATCAAGATGTTGGAAGATGACTTGAAAAAGTTCAATACTAGTTCAAGCAAATTAACCACTATGCTAAGAGCAAGTAAAAATCATCGTGATACAGGAGGATTGGGCTATAAGGGAATAGATGCTCTAAGTATTAGCAAAGAGGTAAAATTTGTCAAGGCTAGTGATTCTTCTCAACAAAAGGTTTCCACTGATGGAAAAAGTGAAATACCTTCAGCGGTAGTTAAGGTTTGAAAGAGAAAAGTATATCAACCTCCAAAGTCAGCACATACGGATCGAGGTAAGAACATTCCTTATGTTTGCCACTATTATGGGAATAAAGGTCACCTGGAAAGGAGATGCCGTTACCGTATAAGGAATGAGAAACTTCACGATGTTCTTGTTTGGGCATCACAAGAAGTTTCGAAACCAAGATCACATGTTAAGTCTAATCCCCTTAATGCTACAGGTTGTAATTGTCCAACCTTTAGGCAAAGGAATCAGTACTATGATAAACCTATTTTTGCCTATAAATGTCATATGAAGCCTTTTCACAATCGTAATGGTTATCATAAGGATAATTTCGTAAAGACGAAGACAAGATCTGATGCTCCCAATTGGCGAAAGACTAACTTGCAAAAGAATAGTCAATCCAATTCTCTTCAGAGAAATCTTGAAGAGAGAAATGGGAAGAAGGTTCCGGTTGTTCCTAAACACACTCAGAAGTGGGTACCAAAGAAAGCCAATGATGCTTTGAGTGTGAAAAGGAATGATCTTCCAGAAAATTCCATGACTATGGAGAAGGCAGTATCCATGATGTTGGAACTTAACAAGTTTTTTGGAAAAATGGAATTGGATGTGAAAGGTTCTAAAAGCGATCTCTTTCATGATAATCCAAAGGTCACTTACGGTGATCAAGACATTGTTAACCCCAACACAACTTGATTGTGTTGTAAGTGCATCCTCACCAAGGAATTCCCTACTATGTATACGGTGAGGGAAGCACGAGAATTGGGGCGCACAGATTATATTCGGTAAGGCTGTAGAATTCAATTGGACTTTTCTAAAAGGTATGTCTATAAACTTGAGCAAGTTTTATGTTTTTATTACTTGTTTGAATACTTATAATGATCCATGTACCTTGATTATCGTTCATTTCTACCTAACTTGATCTGTGTTTAAGGTTCTTAAATGTTTATGTTTGGAAACATTAGTTCGGGATGTTTGGACTTCATGGTACACATACCAAGTATGCATAACATCATTTAAAACCAAAATCCAGGGGCTTAAGTTCGAAAACCCTGTCTGCATACTGCTCCAGGATATGAAAATTCGTGTGCAAACCCGTAAGTTTGCGGACTTGCCTGTAGATGTCGATATTCGGTCGACTTGTTTTGGCCGTAACTTCTTCGTCCGAACTCGGAATGATCTCATTCTTTTTGCATTCTCTTCCTTTTTATATGCTCTTCAAAATAGAGATGAGAAACCTTGAATTTGGATGAGCTAAGATTGGTATTTTTCCTGTCTCTTGTTTTTGAGTATCTTGCTCCCACTACACCAAATTCCTGGATTAGTAACAGGAATTCGTAACGGATTTGGAGCCGTTACAAATTTCACGTTACAAAAAGCCGTTACAAAAAATTCGTAACAGGCAGAAGATGTTACGATTTTTTTAAGAATTCGTAACATGACCAAGTCATTACTAATTTTTTCGAGCCGTTACTAATTTTGTATAGGCGTGCCACTCACACGCTTGGTCACACTGGGTTCGTCACACCTTGAATTTGTGCGTGTGCGACTCACACTATATTCCCACCCACGATTAGTTATACATGAGGATATTTCCTCCCACGAGTGTGCGGATAAGCTAGCAGTGAAGTGAAATTGATTTCACTTTTCATCGAACTTTTTTCTCTCTTCTTCTTTGCGTCTTCAGGCGATGAAACTAGGGTTTAGATACCTTTGAATCATTGATGGTATTAGCCGAGAAACATCACACAAATCTGTTTAATCTTTTCAATACCTTTCTATCATCGATCTATGTAAGTGTTAATCGTTATAAGTTTTTCGATTTTTTGGGTTTCATTTTTTTTAATCAATTTGTTGTTTAGTGCTTCATTTTATTTTTAGTTTTAGTTTTTCCATTGTTTAATCCATGAATCTAAAACAATTTGTTTGATATGAGTTATTTTTTTAATGTTCTTCATATAAATCTAATTCGATTTTTCTTTCTAATTTCTTTTTAGGGTTTGAAATTTTTTGAAGAATTGAATATTGGAGAATTTTGAAGACTTAGAAGGTATAAGTTTCGAAAGATTGAACTGATTTTATGGTTTTATGTTAATTTCTAAGATTTATGTTTTTTTCCCTACTCTGTAACCTAATTTCTAGTTTGTAAGCTAAGATAATTTCAATAAGTTCTAGTTTATAAGCTATTAGTGCTGATTGACATCATTATCTTCACTTGATTTTGTGTTATGCTTATGGTCTAAAGATGCATACTGCTGTTAGACATGGTGTATTTTTTTTTTTTGCCTTAGAAGCATACTAAGTTGAGTAAGCAGAGTGCTGGCTGATAAAGGTACACTGATGAATGTCCCCATTGAATTGTAATATTCATTGCTAAAGTCTTGTATATTCTTTGAAGGTTTGATGAGAGATGGAGCACTCTTTATCCTATGAGTAAGTCAATTGCTTAAGAACAAAGCAATTGATTCACTCATAGGATAAAGAGTGCACCAGCTCATTTAGAAATTCTTCTTTTTTGAACACCTAAATTCCAGTTTGTATGGGCTTAGATGACTTATATTGCTTATTGTTGTTTTGGTTGAGTTGCCGCAGCTAGGAAACATGCTGATTATATTCGTTAAGTTGCTATGTTTTACTATTATCATGATTTGAACTTTAGTTTCATGTTAAGGTAGTCTTTTAAGTTTAAATGCACTAATTTAGGAAGTTTTGTATTGATATTGACTGATTCTCGGTAAGCAACATGATAACAGTCCTAGTGGTTATTCGCAAAAGCTACTTGTAGCTCATTCTCTCCTCTTTGAGGGGATGTTTCTGTCGCTAACTTGCAGGGCTTCGGCAAACCTGTACCACTAGGACTAAGTTATTTTTTTTGGTTGATTATAGTAGAAGTTGGTCTTAGTATGAGTATGTTAAGTTGTGTATAAATAAGTTTGGTTTTATGTACTCTATGAGCATGATGGTAACAGTCCTAGTGGTGATTTACAAAAGCTACTTGTAGATCATTCTCTCTTCTTTGAGGGGATGCTTCGATCGTTAACTTTCAGGGCTTTGGCTACCCTACCACTAGGACTATGTGATTTTATTTGATTCTATTAAATATCAATTTTGAAGGGTAATATGTCATCTGATGTGATCAAGAAATGGATGAAGTGTCCTCGTAAGTCATTAGAATACCGACAGCGTGTGAATTCATTCATAGAGTTTACCAAGAATAATGGTGGTGGGTGTCATTTATTTTCATGCCCTTGTCGACGTTGTATGAATGGTAAAGTTTTAGTTTCACTGAGTGAGATCTCATTGCATTTGCTCAAAAATGGTATGCATAAGGTGTATATAGTATGGATCTATCATGGGGAAAGTTCAGTACATGCAGCAGAATTAACAAATAAGGATACCACTACTACAGATTGCATGGCAGATAATGATGATGTTACAGCAGGTTTTAATGTGAATATTACCACAGATATGGATGAGAATATTGGGGCAGGGATGGATGAGAATGTAGAAGCAAGTGTTGATGAGAATGTTACAACAGGGTTGGATGAGAATGTTGGAACCAGCAGGTGTGGTCAGAAAAAGAGATCAGCGGCTGAGAAGGAAAAAGAACCATTATATCCTTCATGTCCTAATGGAAAGTCAGTAATGTACGCTGCGATAATGATGAATAAGATAAAAACTCAGTATGGGATGTCAGAAAATGGTGTTACCGCAGTATTAGAGTTGATGAAAGAGTTGCTTCCCGAAGGTAACAACCTGCCATGTAAGTATCCATATATCAAGAAGATTATTAGCGAGCTGGGGATGGATAATGTTACTTATGATGCTTGTGTAAATGATTGTATACTTTATTAGAAGGATAATAGTAAATTAGTGAAGTGTCATGTATGTCAAGAACCTCGGTACGTACGAGTTTTTAATGATGAGATAAAACTTACACATGTTGCACAAAAGACGTTAAGGCATTTTTCGATAATTGCAAGGCTGAAAAGACTGTATAGTATACCATGGATAGCAGAGGCAATGCTTTGGCATTCTAGAGCACAGAAAGATGTTAATGTCATACGTCATCCGGTGGATTCTACAACTTGGCGGTGTGCGGATAATTTCTATCCTGAATTTGCCAAGGAAGCACAGAATGTTACTCTTGGGATAGCAACTGACGGCTTCAACCCAAATGGATACTTTGGTTTGAATTATAGCTGTTGGTCGGTGATACTGTGTCCGTACAATCTTCCTCATTCGATGTGTATGAAGCGCGAATTCTCCATGTTATGTTTGTTGATATCAGGTCCGAGAGCACCCGGTAAAGATATTGATGTTTACTTACAGCCATTGATAAAGGAGTTGAAAGAGTTATGGAATGATGGTGTTATGACATTTGACTGTTTCACGAACTCCGAATTTCTGTTGAAGGCAAGGTTTTTATGGTACATTCATGATTTTCTGGCATTGGGGACTCTATCTAGATGTGTGACTCATGGGTATTATGCGTGTCCTACCTGTGGTGAAGAAACAGTTTCAGAGTGGCTGCCGTATAGTAAGAAGATATGTTATATGGGACTTCGAAGATGGCTGCCATCCAAACACAAGTACAGATATGACAAAACAAATTTTAGTGGAAGGGTAGAAAATGGTAAAGCTCCATGGACACTATCAGGATTGCAAGTTCAAGAGATGGTGAAAGATATGAAAAGCAAATAGGGTAAGGGTAAACCACCAGCAAAGAAATGTAAAAGAGGAGCAGAAGCGGATAGTTTGCAACAGTGTGTCGATGAAGATATTTTTGACCACTCGCTATTTTCTCGAAGGTCTATACTTCATGATTTTCCGAATTGGGGATCGAATGCAGTTCGTCATTGTACATATGTTATGCATACAAAAAAGAACATAACTGAGCATATTGTTAACACTCTCATGGGTAATAGTAAGTCAAAAGATGGTGTAAATGCACGTAAAGACATGGAAGCTATGGGTATTAAAAAGCGATTATGGGTGAAAGAGGATAGTGCAACTGGTAAAAATAAAATGGAAGATGGATCGTTTGCCTTAACAAAAGATGAAAAAGTATCTTTTTGTACAGTGCTGAAGAACTTGAGGGTGCCTTCTAGATTCTGTTCTAATCTTCGCAACTGCGTGAGCATCACTCCACCGGAGTTGAATAATTTCAAGTCGCATGATTACCATGTAATAATGCAATCTCTGTTTCCATTGCTAGTTCATACTGCGACCTCACTACCTAAAGATATGCGAGTTTCTCTTCTCCGTATTAGTATATTTTTCAACATTTTGTGCGCAAAGGTTATCAATAGAGATGAACTTCTAAAAGCGAAATCTAGTCTGGTGGAAGCAACATGTGTAATGGAAAAATATTTTCCTCCATCTTTTTTTGTTATTAGTATCCACCTGATGATTCATCTGGCTGATGAAGCTTTAATCTGCGGTCCGGTCAGATTTAGGTGGATGTACACCTTTGAGAGGTAAATGCAACCCCTTTGTTGTTTAATTTTTAAGATGAGAATTAGTATTATTGAACTATTAATCATCCTTGCTGATTTGTTAACTTTTCTTGTAGGTTAATGAAAGATTTTAAAGGATTGGTGCGCAATAAAAGGTACATTGAGGGGTGCATTACAAGAGGGTACGCACTGCGAGAAGCTAGCTTATACCTTATGGAGGACATGTCAGATGATGGTGATGGTACTTATAAACATACTCGGCATGCTTTTTTGGATGATGAATGTGATGGTGCCGATGAAATTCCTATTAGTTCTGGAATGAGTATTACTCTGACTCAAGCACAATTTGAACAATGCCGCAACTGGGTCCTATCTAAGTACGTTGGAATAGAGGACTGGCAAATGTAACTTTTACTTAATTCTTTTATGCCTATTCAAGTCTGAATTCTGTCAAGTCCTCAGCAGAACTGAAAATATCCATGTTGTAGTAGCATGATGGTGACTTAGTGCATTTTAATAGACTTATTTTGTTAGTTAACATTGAGTGGTTGTCTGATCATTATGTTTGCTTCATCTTATAGTATTTGAATTGGTATTGGCTGTAGGAAGTATGATTCTTATATTAAAGGTGACACGTCTAATGGTCAGACCTCAACGAGTTTCCATCTATGGTTGCACGATGTGGTAATGTGTTACTGTAAAGCTTTTGTTAGTGGTTTGCATACTCCTTGTTATGGTTTTGGTTGTGATACTGACTCTGCCATGATGTATAACAGTTATTAAAAGCCAAAGTAACTGATTCAACACTTTGGAGACTCGTTCAAGGACCACTCTTCAAGGCACAATCATATAAGAAATACCAAGTCAATGGGTATACTTTTAGCAAACTAAGTTATGGGGTGAGGAATGTATCACAGAGCAGCGGTCGGTCAATGAAAGATGTTACAAGACTACAAGCCAAGTCGACCGAGGAAGCATAAATAACTTATTATGGCGTCATTAAAGAGATAATAAACTTGAACTATATTGAATTTGAAGAAACTGTTTTTTACTGTGATTGGGTTAGTGTTGGAGATAAGAATGCTTACAAAGTTGATGCTGTTTCAAAGGTTGTAAAGGTCAATTTATCGAAGATGAAAAGCATAAATAGAGTGGTCGATGAGCCGTTTATCCTTGCGTCTGAAGCTACTCAAGTGTTCTACTCAAAGGATCTTACTGAAGAGGGATGGTTCGTTGTGTTGCACTTACGACAGGGGTTAACGTCTTCAGTTGATAAATTAGAAGTTCCTACATCTTATAATTCAGTTCTTACTGACAATGAGAAATTAGAAAAGATGCTCCTTATTGATTCTGTAGTTTGAACTGAAATAGATGGGATGTGTTGTATCTTATCCATCGATATAGTCAATGACTTCTATCTTTTCATGAATTGTTTGGTCTTATCTGTTTGATCACTTATTTGTGAGTATTTAGGTAGCTTCTTTTGATAGATATAGTCAATGACTTTTATCTTTTCATGAATTGTTTGGTCTTATCTGTTTGATCACTTATTTTTGAGTAGATAGGTAGCTTCTTTTGATAACGTGGATGCTCCTTTTAATCTATGTTCTGTTAATCATTGGTATTTCACAGGGTATGGTAACAGTAGAGGTAAATGAATATGGACAACCAGTTTCCAAGAACGCGACAACATTAGGTCACCGAAAAGGCGCCTTGGCTCGTACACATGTGCCTATTTCATACAAAAGCTGGGATGTTGTTGCTCCTAAGTACAAGGACGATATTTAGAAAACCCTAAAGGTACAATACTTATCGAAGACATGATTTTTTTTTACTCTTCATTCAACTTATTTTATGATTGTTGCAAATCAGTAAGGCATTAATTTGTTCCGTCTTTCCAGGATGAATTTGATGTACCTGAGACATCAAAGGAAAATATTCTCAAGGCCGGTGCTGGTCCATGGAGGCTATTCAAGTCTGAGTTACGCCTTGCCTACTATGATCTGCTCCCTACTCATGAAGAACGTATTCTTAATGTTCCACCTAGTGTCAAATCAGAGGATTGGATAAAATTTTGCCAAAACGAAAGAGAAGAAAAGGCAAAGCAAAGTAGAATCGATCATAAGAGGAAAAGAGAACAATATGGCTACACACATTGTAGTGGTCGCAAACCTCATGCTATGGTCATATCTGAACTGGTACGTATATTCGCTTTTTACCTCAAACTTTGTTATATTCACAACTTAGCTGCATCTCCAACTTACCTGCTAGGTAAATTCACATTGTATTTGTAAATTTAGGAGGCCGCAAATCCTGATGCAGTGATCACTCCTGATGATGTATAGGTTAAAGCTCATACACAAGAAGGTGGTTCTATTTTACCTAGCGCGGTGCCGTTTGCTGTGAGTCAGTTTACTTTACTGTTACTTAAACTCTTTTAAAACTATGTACTAGACTACTATGTAGTTAAGATATTATAATTTACTCAGCTGTTATGCTCAACACTACAGGAGAAGCTCAAGAAGGCCCAAGATGAGATCAAAGAAAAACAGGATACATGTCTTCCAGTAGAAGAACCTTATGCAATGACTAAAGCTTTTGGGCATGATTCTAGAGTACGGGTTCGGTCTCTTGGTCCTATCTCTCATACACAAATCAATCTTTCTGCTCCATCGCGTCACAAGGTAACTGAACTGAAAGCCAAGGTAGGTTGTCTTGGTGGGAAGGTGAAATAAATAGGTGGCAAGGTGGGTGTTCTCATTGATGGCTTTGTGAAATTGTGCCACGTAGTGGATGAAATTAAATATGCACTTCAAGTATAAGTTGGATCGAACCTTCCAGCACCTCAAGGGATGTAGCCTCGCATAATCCATGCAATGTTTCTGCTTCACCTCAAACAGGTTGACATGCTATGACAAATTCACCTGTTGGGAATACTGAATCACCTGTTAAGACAAGTTCAGCTGATGCAAATACTGTATCACCACCTTCATCAAGAGTATGTAGTTTGCCGCTTTGTTCGTTATTGGACTTCGAGGGTGAAGTAGTTGCAACTGGTGAGCTATGTATAAGCGTCTCATAAATTAATTAAGAGACGCTTATAAGCGTCTTTAAATCCGTCTCAAAACGTTCCCTACGCCAAAATTGAGACACTTATATATGTCTCAAAAAATCAACGAGACACCCATATATGTCTCAAAACCGTCGATTTGGTGTAGTGGTACTGGTGATTTAGAAAATAATTTTCACGTTGATCCTATACCTATACATCTTGCCAAGGTATGTATCGATGACATTCTCAATCCAGATGCAATCACTGTGAAATCTAACAAGTATGCAGCGACCTTCAGAGAAGTTGGAATTGGAGGATATGTGCTTCATCCAAAGATGTGCCTATCAAACAAAGACACACCATCTCTTTCTTTCTGAGCTAATAGATCTCAGCCTTTTTGAGCATCGCGTAATATCTGCCATGACTTATACAGATCTTTTTGTTACACTTGTGCAATTTAATCTTTTATACGTATGCTGACTGATGCACATATTCTTATGCGGTTGTGCATAACAAGTATTTATGATATTTTTTGTTTTTTTAGTAGTTCACACTTTTGTACGTATGCTGACTGATAAGCATACTCTTATGCAGCTGTGCATAAAAAGTATTTAGGATTTCTTTCGATCTTTTTTGGTGCTTCACACTTTTGTGTGTGGTGACTGATATGGATACTTTTATGCAGTTGTGCATAAGAAAAGCTTTACTTGAAGCAACTTTTTTGGTCCAATGTAACTTTTTTCTGTATATGTGAACGCAAACCGGGTTATGAATGGATATTTTCTTTCAGTTCATCAATTTTTTGTATATATGTGTAGGTGGTTTTTGTTATATTATATGTGAACGCTCAGGGACTTCACACAAGCTCAGTTGAAGAAGCAGTAGTAGCCAGCCGGGGAAACATCAATCCCTGGTATGTACTTCACTTGGTTTTACTTGTATTATTAAGTTTAAATTTGTGGATTTGACACTCAGTTTATACTTGCGAGGTATTGCGCTGGTGGGAAATGAATTGCAGTGGGGCTGGAATCAACTTGTGTACCTTCTAGATTACCAGGTAAGTACTTCACTTGTACACTTGATTGATGTTCTGTTTCTTACAATTGTGTACAAGGTTTTGGTGATAGAGCTTATTATCTTTGGTTTGTTGCAGAACCAATTTCATTGATTGCCTGGAAGAATCTATAAGAAAGATAAAGAGAGTTGATATAAAGATTTTAAGGATGACCATGTCTACCCCAATTTGAAATATGTGGGCATTCAATTGTGGCAGGTATTTGTTTTAATTACTGTTCGATGCTTTACATTGTTGTTCTTTGAATGTAAATGTACTAATTTAGCAAGATGTACACATTTTCCAGGTGAAATTAGGAACTAGGTTCGACAACATCTTGGTATGCTATGATCCTGATTATGCAAAGAATCTCGCAGAGGAAACATGGGGGAAACAAAAGGAGGTATGCATTTTTACTCTTTTTCTTTTTCGTTGGTTGTTATATCTGTTTTTGAGGTAGATTCTTAATCATGTTCAAAACTCAAATTTATATGGGGAGAAGGAAGCCTTTGATGAGGAATTAGAATTGTTCTTTGGTCGCGAAGTATGTAGGTATTGAGCCTGGCACAATTTCCATGGATTTAGAGGGCATTGATGGAAGATAAAGAGGGTAGGTGATTTATCACATTTGTATTTCAATTTTTTAAGTATTTATGATCATTGCATACAAGTATTGTTGCTGATTGCATCTTGCTTATTAAACTCAGGATGATACAACATTTGAGAAGCAAAGTGCTCCTTTTGCTTTGGAGATTTCAGACTTTGTACCGATAAACATGTGAGTTGTAGGTTACAACACATAATTTCATGTGCATTTCAGGAATGTAGTCTTATAGTTTATCCATCTTGTTACCATATGCATCACCCAAGTGTTTTAAGTCATCTTCTTTGTTCATACAGGTTGAGAAGTTAAGAAATAGGTTTATGCACTATATTGCTCCAGGAGGGCTTGCCGGTGATAGACGGTGTGTAGTCCATGCTTTAGTTTTAGTGCACAACTGATATGAACTATCTATGAACTGATTGGCATCTGATTGTTGCTTTTCAATATTCTAAGTTACAATGTAGGAAGTTTCTATGAACTCAGCAAGTTTTTTAACTTAGAATTTGACACTTACAAGAATTTTGGTAACTTACAAGAATTTATGTTCTTCTTTGATTGAAAGTTATATGAATAGATTATAAAAGAAGTGGATGAATTGTTGTTGAGTGCGGGTGGAAGTATGTATGCAGGTATTGTGTTTTGAATCCCGGCTTATTTCCCGCAGTAAATGAACTACCGGTCAGTCTTGACCTGGTAAAAATTCGTCAACATTGACCAAATTTGACCAGGTCAAGGTTGACCGGCAGTAAAAAAAATTCTGTTACGAAAACAATTAGTAACGACTTTAAGCTGTTTCAAAATGCCACGTAGTAACGGCTCAGGCACGTTACTAAACTGCCACGTGGTAACGGCTAAGCTCCGTTACGGATCCGAGGTTACAAAAAATTAGTAACATCTCCAAGTTGTTACCACATGGCAGTTCGTAATGGCCTTCAGCGGTTACAGCCGCCATTGCAACCAAAAATTCGTAACGGCTACATTGTCGTTACGAAAAAAATGTAACACCCACTTTTGAAACAGGCGAGAGCCGTTACAACCCATTTTAGTAACGACTCAGCTCCATTACGAATCCTGGAATTTGGTGTAGTGTCCGTTTCGTTGCACTTGTTCCACTTCTCTTGAACTTGGGCACTTGGATTCTTGGATTACTACTCTTATAAGCTAATTTGTAGCTTTTACAAGAATGTTGTTGGAAAATCTTTTTATACGCCTTTGGTAGCTATTATTCGTATAAATCCGGGCGAAAAAGATTGATTCTACCCTCTAAGGACAAATCATCTTATATGTGCATTACGAGTTTGTATTGATGCCTAGGAAACTTCTTATGAGAATTTATTCTTGTTATTGAGAAGGATAACTAGAGTTTGGAATAACAATTATTGTGATTTCACATAGCCATATCCAAAGTTTTCATCTTCTTGTTTTTAGATTTATTGGTTTTAAATTCTAAACTTGTTTGAAGATGATGGTTGCAGTATTAATCTTTTGATTTCATATATTGCAATATTTTGATGGGATATGTGTGTTTACGTCTGTGAACTTGATTGTCCCATATTTTGTCAAAAAGTAAAGTCGTTCGTGAATTGATATGAAAATATTAATAAAAGAATGAATAGACTTTTGGCAAAACACAAAAGTTAAGCCTATATTGTCAATTATTGATGTAAGATAGGTTAAAATCTTTTGTGATCCAAGGATTATGTCTATTGTGTGTCATTATGCAAATGGTGATGGAAACATAGAATGAATCCTTGTGAATTCCGCAGTAATTGAGCTTCCCTGTTCTATATTTTGTGTATTACTGTGAGACTCCGTATTGTGACTTATGTTGATAATTAGACAACCAAAGTTGATTATTTTGTGATTAGCTTAGTTGTGTTTCGTAAGGCACTTTACGTCGAGTATTTTGAACTAAATCAATCATCTAGCATGGTTATTTAGTTAGCACTCTGTAAGTTTTTCTCATGTTGAGCATGATTGACTAGGATGGTTATTTTTATGATTAACTTAGTTATTGCTCCATAGAATGATCTTATGTCGAGTGTGGATAATAAAATTGATTACTCTTGTAATTAGTTTGGTTGAGTATGACAATTAGATTATTTGCGAGTTTTCTTGTGAATCAATCTAATTGATTTATTAAGTTTACTTGTGTTGAGCATATTTATTCAAATTAATCTTGGTTAACTTTGGTTAATTTGATTGAATATTTCTTGTTGGATTCCAAATTCATACTTGTATGTAATTTGTTGAGTCTAAAAGAAATCCTTCTTTTCTTTTGAAATTAAGGTCGCTCTTTTTGTTCCTTAGGGAATGACATATTATGGGGGAGAGTTCTTTTGAACTTGTGCTTAATTGCCAAATCTTTGTGGGGAGTACGGCTATGGAATATTAGAGGGGTTATCTTGCATATTTATAAACTCCTTGATGAATGCATTTAGCTTCGGCTTTATGATTGCATCTAAACAAGATGATATACATTTACCTTTGGTCATGAAATGTCTCTTATGGAAATTTCATTAAGATCCTGTTCTTGTACCTTTGCCAATTTTATTGACAAAAATGGGGAAAATTAATATGTAGTTCACACTACAAATACATATGGTTTTCGGATCATTATGTAAGGGGGAGTGGTTTCCATGTGAGATGGAGTATTGACTAAGGGGGAGTGAAGTATCACCATAGTATTGTTGTTCAATTTGTGATACAATTGGACTTTGATGTTGAGTAATAATACTATGACACTGTATAACAATGATCGAGAACCGATGCTTTTCTCATTGTTATAGCTACGGATTTTCAACAACGATGATGCTAAACTTACAACCTTTGGGATCATTGGACTACTTGGAAGTGACGAATATTTCGAGTATTGTTGAAGATTAGACATGTGGAATAGGAGCAATAAAGTTTATTTATATATTTTTTGTATTTCATATGTATTAATAGTTTTGCCACTAAAATTGACAAAGGGGGAGATTGTTAGAGCATTGCTCGGTCGAACTCGCATGCGTTGCTATATCAAGCATGTTTGTCAATGTTAGTGATCAAAACTATAAATTTTTGATTTCTAGTCTACTATAGCTAAGGTCTCAGACTAGGATGAAAGTGTAGTTGAGCTCAAGAACTCCATGGCAATCATCATACAAGATGAAGGACTACTCAAGGAACTAGTGGATCTTCATCGACTAAAAGGTATGTGGAGACTTGAACTTATCTATCACTCAAATATTTATCTACTCTATCTCCTATCTTGAGACAAAAGTCATTTTACTATATAGACTAAAGATATACACATGTGACATTTCGAGTTGAGTATATCTCGCTTATCTATTTCTCACAATGTGTGTTGGTAAAGCTTTCGCTTTATCCAAGTTCATCTTTGCCTAGTGACGAAAGTCATGTTATGTTTCAATCACTTTGGAAATTGCTCTCACGAAAACTATTTTGTGAATAACAACTATATGACGTCCTCTGAGAATGTTTCAATGATTGAAATGAGAGTTTAGATAATATAACCACCGAGGGATATAAACATTGTTGTGGTAACACATATATGTATAAGTCCTTAGCACTTGAACCGAAGTTTTCGAACTTTGTTGATCAAGTAAAAAACCAGAACTTGAGCAATCAACCCAGTACGCGAACGTGCGTAGTTCTCGAACCCAAGAATTTCTGTTGGATTTGTAGCTCGGTTTCAGTCCGCAAACTGACGGAATTTCTCGAACCCGAGAATTTTTGCTGGAGTTTGTGAACTCCAACCGGTTACTTGAGTCCGCAGCGAACCCAGTCTGCGAACTTGAGTGGTTATGTCTGAAAACGATGTTCGTGAACTTATCTAAATTATCTAAGGAATGCTATTGCAAACCGTGGATTTATAGTTCATGAATCGATTCGAGTGAATCACATCGTTTTTGCTTCAATTGTGTCTTGTGTAGTACATAAGATCTCATAACAATTGAAAAACTCTCTAACTAGTTCATTTGAGTCATTTGGACTAGTTATGGTGAAGAAGAATATGGTTTATATGAAAGTTATCATTTGGCTAACCATTTGGTTGACTAATATTGAACCAACTATTGTACACGTTTGGGTACGGTTACACAAACCCAAAATCTTCAAGTACATGTGTGTATGGCTAGGTAAGTTTTCGATCTAACTGTTGATAGATATTAGCTTGTATCTAATTATTTTTTCATCTAACGGTGAATATTGAATGCTTTGTTACTAAGATAACATTGATTGCAAACCCTGATTTGAAAGAATATATAAGGGAGAACTCTAGCAACTGGGAAACCTAATCCCCACACATTCTGTGTGATACTAGTTTGCTAAGCTAGAGTCGATTCTCCTTTAAACTTTGGTTTTCTTCTTCTAAAACCAGGTTAACGACTTAAAGACTTCATTGGGATTGTGAATCCAGACCGATGCTACTTTTCTTGTAGTTATGTGATTTGATTTTGCTGATCTATCATACAAGTACAATTTTAATAATTGGCTTGAGATTTCTATCTCCAATAGGCACGATATAGAAGAAATCACAAACATCTTCGTCTCATTGTTTGTGATTCCACAATATCTTTTTTCACTGCGTCGATTAAGACTATTGTGAGGTGATTGATAAAACTGAGTTTTTCTTCGGGAATATAAGTATGGTTTTATTGATTGGTTCATGTACACCTTGATTTATCAAAAGACGGAACAAAACTCATAGGTTTATTTGTTGGAGACGAATTTATCTATCTTGTGAACTTTTCTGTGTGAGACAGATTTGTTTCCTAAAGTCTTCGACTTTGGGTCGTAGAAACTCTTGGTTGTGGGTGAGATCATCTAAGGGAATCAAGTGCGCAGTATCCTACTGGGATCAGAGGCATAGGAGCATAATTGTACCTTGGATCAGTGTGAGATTGATTGGAGTTCAACTATAGTCCATACCGAAGTTAATTTGGAGTAGGCTAGTGTATGTAGCGGATTAATACAGTGTATGTTTAATCTGGACTAGGTCCCGGGGTTTTTCTGCATTTGCGGTTTCCTCGTTAACAAAATTCTGGTGTCTGTGTTATTTCTTTTCCGCATTATATTTTGTTATATAATTAAAATAATGCAGGTTGTGCGTTGTTCAATCAATTAGAATATCTCCTTGAGTAAACCAAAATTGAGAGATTGAGATAATAACTCCTTGAGTAAACCAAAGGTTGGATTTAGCAATTGATTGAACTACTCACAACCTGTGATATTTCAATTATATAAACAAATATAATTCGGAAAAGAAATAACACCGACACCAAAATTTTTGTTAACGAGAAAACCGCAAATACAGAAAAAACCCCGGGACCTAGTCCATATTTGAACACCACACAGTATTATGCCGCTACAGACTCTATCCTACTACAAGTTAACTTCAGACTGGAATGTAGTTGAGCCCTAACCAATCTCACACTGATTAAGGTGCAATCGAGTTCCTTACGTCTATGAATCCTAGTAGGACTCTACACAATTCATTTCCTTATGTTGATCTCACCCACAACTAAGAGTTTGTACGACCCAAAGTCAAAGACTTGATAAGCAAATTTGTCTCCCACAAAAAAGTCTATTCTAATAGATAAATCTCTCTCCCACAGAAATACCTATGAAGTTTTTATTCCGTCTTTTGATAAATCAAGGTGAACATTAACCAATTGATAATCCGGTCTTATATTCCTTAAGAACAGCCTAGAAATATCAATCACCTCACAATAACTTAACTATATGGTAGTATAACAAGTTATTGTGGAATCACAAAGAATGAGACGAAGAGATTTGTGATTACTTTTTATATCTTACCTATCTGAGATAAATCTCGAGCAAATCTTAGAGAAGATAAAAATTAATATATATGATAGAACAAGTAAGATCAGAACACTCAGTTACAGAGAAAATAGTTGGGTCTGGCTTTAGAATACCAATGAAGTCTTGAAGTCGTTAACCTATAATTGTTTTAGGAAAAACATAGGTTAAAGGAGAATCAACTCTAGTCGCAACTAGTATCATACATGATATGTGGGCATCAAGTTTCCAGTTTCTAGAGTTCTTCCTTATATAATCTTCAAATCAGGGTTTGATAACTTTGTGACAAAGCAATCAACATTCACCGTTAGATGAAAAGCGTGATTTAAGATTCAAATTAAGTTTCCACTGTTAGATGGTCTCCGCTTGTTACAAAAAAATGAAATATACCTTCATTTAGATATTAACAACCGTACCTAAACGTGTATATTGGGTTGACTCAATAACAGTTAACCGAAGTTAGCCATATGAACACTTTTGTGTTAACCATGTTCATCTTAACACTTTTAGATAAACGAAACTCAAATAAATCTGATTGTGTTACTCATAGAGTTATTTAATTGTTTATATTCTCATAGAAGTATACAAGGCACAATTGAAGCAAAATCGGTTTTGATTCAAAGAATTAATTCATGAACATTTATCCACGGTTTGCAAATATTGCATTCCTTAATATATAAATGTATTTGTTCATGAGTATGAAATCATGCTTAATCGATTTGAGATCTTAATAAAATAAGATTGCAAACGGGTGCACAAACTTAAGTTTCAGACTTTGAAGCAAAATCCGTTTGTATTCTCATAGAAGTATACGAGACACAATTGAAGCAAAATCGGTTTTGATTCAAAGAATCAATTCATAAACATTTAGCCACGGTTTGCAAAGATTTCATTCCTTAATATATAAATGTATTTGTTCATGAGTATGAAATCATACTTAACCGATTTTAGAACTTAATCACATAAGTTTGCAAACGGGTACACAAACTTAGTTCCCGTACTTTGACAATCAAAACCGTTCGCATACGGGTATGCATACTTGGTTTCCGGACTTGAATCATTCTTACAACAGTTTGCATATGGGTATGCATACTATGCTATATCCAGACAATGATTAATTATTCTAAACTCCCATTTCAACATTGAAACATTCTTAGAAGACGACAATAGATGTCTCACACAAACTATTAGCATATAAGCAATTTTCAAGTGATCGAATGATCAATAAGAAACATTCCGAGCCTACATCAAATGACCATCTCACACAAATCATGTAAGATGTTACCAGTTGATTTTCACATGATCATCTTTTGACTTTCGTCAAGAATAATGATGAACATAGTTAAAGCAAAAAGCTTTCCAACACATATTTCGAGAAAGATATAAGCGAGTTAAACTCAACTCAAAATATCAAATGTGTATATTATAAAGTCTATATTGCTATATGAGTTAGTCTCAATGGGAGATAGAATAGACTTCTGAGTGATAGATGAGTTTATGTCTCCATATACCTTTTGTTGATGAAGTTCCACCAAGCTCCCCTTAGTAGATCTTCGTCTTCAATCGATGAACGTCGTGAACTCTAAAGCTCAACTACATATTCTATCCTAATCCGAGACATCGCTATAAGTAGACTAGAAATCAAGACTTATAGTTTTGACAACTAAACTTGACAAACAAGCTTGAGATAGCAACGCTTGCGAGTTTGACCGAGCAGTGCTCTAACAATCTCCCCATTTGTCAATTTTAGTGACAAAACTATCAATACATATGGATTAAAAAATAAATAAACTTTGTAGCTTCTCATCCAAATGATTGATTTACTTGTTACTTCAACATTCCTTGAATTCTTTGTCACTCCAACTACTCCATTGATTATGAAAGTGTTCAACCCAGCATCATAGTTGTTGAATATCCGTAGCTGATAAGTGCATATTTCACATATATTTGGTGTCAATTCCATGCTAGTATTTGTTGGTTTACTGTAGGATCTGAATATTGCCACAACAATATTCTTGCGAAAGTTTATTAACAACATTTCTGCGAGCCTCTCAACAACACTCTGCGAGTGTCGCAGAATAACTCAGAGAATGATTCAAAATATGACGTAGCGGATGACGGTAGTAAAAACACGAGAAGAGCATGACGATCCTGCGAAGATTACATCATCTGCGAGAATTAGCCTTACAACTGCCGCGAGAGCACCACGAGCCAGATCCGAAATTAAAGGATAACTTAGCTGTCATCCACTATGTACTTACCTTATATAAAGAGAGCCAATAGACTCATAAGAGAGAAATCATTTTTAGAGTGTTGAGAAAGTCTTGAGGAGAGATAAAATTCTTGAGAGCGATTGTATTCTTGATTTCTTCCATTTCTTGTAACATTTCTGAGAATTAATCAATAAAAGTGTTGTTCTTAATCTCCAAATATGTGGTGATCATGGTGAATTCTTATATGGGGTGTAGTGTAGGAAATCCTGCAACTATATTTACTTGCAAATTATTGTATATTACCCTTGTTTTCTCTTATTTGTGTTTTGTTAGGTGAATCATCCAGAAGAAGTGAATTTGCACTTAATTATGCAAGAAAGTAAGTTAGCTACCAGTGGAGAAGGGCCAAAGACCAATTGGAACTCGTTCAAGTACAAGATTTATACTTTTCATTATGTAGAGGATGAGAAGACGAAGGAAATGGCGAAATAACGAAGTCATTCTGAGTTCGTATGAAGAAGTTATAAGCAAAACAAGAACTTGGAAGGATAAAAGGGCAGAATGGTCATTTTACATGACAAGTGCTACTGGCATCCTCACTGTACGTTAAGGGGCAGTCATTCTGTTAAGGGGTGAACTATTTCAAAGGAACTGCTAAAGGAAGTTTGGTCTTTTACAAAGGGGGAACCCAGAATTCAAATAATACTAAAGGCACTTGACTTATTACTCAGGGCACTTCCTATTCCTAAACACTGATGATGATCACGATGGTGATGGATTTTGGCGGAAGTGATATTCGAATTTGAATACATCACTGGGTTCCTGGAGATGATGGAAAACTTGGGTAGGAGCCTGATTTTAAATCAATGGGCTCGAGCAAGTTCAGGGAGATGATGATGCTGATGTTCGTGATGATTTCGATGCTGCTGGTAATGAGTTGATGAAGCTGTGATTATTTCTGGTGGCTACGATGGTAGAGAACAAGGCAGTGGACACAGACAGGGAAGTGGTGAAGAGATCGTGATGATGATGCCGGAGACGAGAGCTAAGAAGGACGTAGGACTTGCTGCCGTTAATGAAGGTGAAGCTAGAATGGAGCACGAACTGTTTGTCTCGATGGAGGAGAGACTGCTGTCGTTACTGGCAGTGATGATGCTCGAACTGAAGATGAAAATGGAAGTGACGGCGAAGCTGTGGTGCTTTCAACGGGAAGATACAGTGAAGATTGACGGTGCTGCTGCCATTGACATGATCATGGTGGGACCGAGATTGAAGTCGGAAATGAAAGAGAAGTTTCTGCCATTGGCAGTGATTGTGATGAAGGTGCGGAGAAGTCTGATGGAGATTGAAGCTGTAGTTTCATGTCGACAACAGCAAACGATGGAGGTTACTATAATGGGTGTTACTATAATGGAGCATTGGCAGAGATGATGCAAAGGGCTCCTGACGTTTATGGGTGAGAAATAATGACGTCATTGGTGGACCCACCTAGCACATGCAGCAAAAGAAAAGAGCAATAGAGCGAGCACGTGGTAGGGCTGTGTTTGCAGCACTTCTGCCCAAGCTCTGACGCATAGAGAGGAAGGTGGTGATTGTGTGTCTAGGTTGCACGGACGCTACATTTTTTGAGCCGTGTCCGCGTCCGACGCGCTGGGACGCCGACGCTGACGCTAAAATATGCACTGGGACGTTGCAATATTGGCCTCGTGTCCGCGTCAGTGTCCTGTCGAGTCTGCGTCCGTGCAACCCAGTTGTGTGTACTACAGAGCATCGAGGCTGGGTAGATCGACGGTGCAGATTAAGAAACAAAGGATTTTCAAAGGATCGAACGTAACAGAAGCCATACACATGTAGAACACACCACAAGAGGAATAATAAAAAAGGAAGTGCAAAATAATGAATTTCTCTTTGCTATTTATTTATAGCACCCAAAACCCTTCTCCGATCCACAAAATCCGTACTCGATAAAGATTTAAAGTCGGTGGAGTTTATCCTGCTAGCTAGAGACAACATCACACAGAAATAAAATTTTGCTCCCTCGCTTTTATATTTAGTTTTATTTTTTTTTGTTTCTCATTTATTTAATTACTAGATTTTGTGCTCGTGCTATGCACCGGGCGGACCAAAAAACCGTTTTGCCTCGCTCCATCCCGATGCATGTTTAGGATTTTTTATTTGGTGTGGCTCGGCTTTTCCTCGCCCCAATACTTAGGATTTTTTACTTGGTGTGGCTCGGCTTTGACTCGCCCATCGCTTAATATATTTGAACACGTTTGATGGTGAAGACTACATGCATAGATGGTGAAGTGATACAAATATTCAATGTAGAGGCCCAACAGCGTGGCATAAACATTAACTGCTTCAACAAAAATCCAAAAAATAAATAAAAAATAAAAAATTGTTATGTTATCATCGTCTTTCTTCTCTAAAATTATGCAAATTAACCAAGTATTATAACAGTTCACATTAATGTATAAAATTGGTATTACTCCCCCTGATGAGGAGCCTTCTCAGTTGATCATTGTGCGTGATAATATTGCATAGATATCACGAACCATATTTTAATATCTTCAGCGGCTCCTTTACTTGAGAAAATTGGTCTGATTTTACTCTGTGCAATTTCTTAATGATCATCTAGTTGTTCCAGCCTCTATTATCTACTATCTTTGTCTGAACAATCATAACAGATTGGAGGAAAACAAGTATCCTCTATTACCAGACTAGTAGCTAGGAAAATGTTTAGCTGCTTTAACAAACCTGCCAAAAACCAAAACTTAAACAGTTTGATTAGCTTTCTGTGGGAGACACCCAGCGATATTTTATGCAAAGTTCAAGCGTAATGGCACCACGAAGATGAAGGAGTTTTCTTCGGACCAATGTCTCGATATTGGTGATGCGTAGAACCAGGCTTATATGATTACTACATACCCAATATCAGGTATCTAAAGAATATTTTAGCTAATGTACCATTCACACATCTTTTGTGTTATACAAATAAACCACAGAGTGATGCATATCTTTTGTTGAGATGTAAACCGAACAATCTTAAAAGTAAGAGATCGTGTAGCTGCAATTGTGCAAACTTGTCCATTTAAACATGACTAAACCTTTAAGGTTGACGAAATTAATGGACTTTCATCTACAATGCTCAAACAACACATTGTTTTACCGAGAATATCATCTCGAACTTCTGCTATAAGCATTTTTGTGCTTTGGAGGACTCTTCAGAAGTTCCAATAAAGTAGATGTTGTATACATCAAATCTAGTAAATGCACAGTATATGGGCATATAATATGGATCACATATCCCTGGTTTAATGTATTCGTGTCGTAACCACAACAAATTAATTAATACTTTACTACCTAATTAAAGAGTAATATAAGGTAGTCACGGTCGATCCCACGAGGAGCAAGAGATTATAGTTGTCTTATAATGTCACAAAAAGGGGGGTATTGGTTCAAGATTTTAAAAGCAAAAGAAATAAACAAAGCAATTAAAAGTGTAATTTGGAATCAATGAGAGAGAATAGATCAAGGAATCATTCTTCGCTGCAAAACAATGATTAAGTTATGTTCTTTTCCACTTTTATTAGTCACAGATTATCACCAACCATAGGATTGCAGGTTCGCTTAGCTACCCCCAAAATTCCTTATTTCACTGAGTAACAGGTCCGCTTAGTTATCAGATTCTATTCAAAAGAACCACCTTGAGATTAGCTTACAAGATGTAATTCCCCAAACGCATTAAGATTTATGAACTTAGGTTTAGTACTAGTAGTTAGACTCGGTTCGCTTGGTCCACTTTCTAGCGTTGTTTTCACACACAATTGCTCCACGGAATCCCTCCGCAAGGTCTCGTGTTTTCTACTTATGTAAAGAGTCAAGAAACTATTACGTATTCCCTAACTTTCACTAGCTTTAGATTAAATTAACAAATTAATTTAGCGTGCACTCCAAACAACCTATCAATCAATCATAAACAATAATATTAGTAAAAACAAACGATAATCATATAAAAAACTTCAAAGTAGAATTAAACTCAAATCAAATATTAAGAACTAGGAATTCATCCTCAATCAATAAGAAAATTAGCTACTCATAATTTGGAGTTCACACAATAATAATAATAATTTAAGGAAGAAAGAAAGAAAACTTATTGAAAAGATGATGGTTGCTCCTTCCTCCAATCCTTGTGCACTTTAACTCCTTATCCAAAGTAGATATGTGTAAAAAGTTGTAGAGAACTCCTTTATTTATAGGCTTCAATACTCTCCATGTATTTGTAGGAAAAGAATCCTCATTCCAAAAGAACACCACTTTCCCAATTTGAGCCATATTCCAAATTCTAGTCAAATTCTCCAAAACTTCCAAGTGTTCATCCAATTCCCAATTCTAAGTCTTCACACACATGAGAGAAGTCCATACAAAATTCTGTATTTTTGCTTGCCGGAAAACTGTTTTTTGGCCGGAATTTGTAACCGCCGGTCACCTGAAAATTCCATCCGGTAAGGAATATTCCATCCAAGATTCTGTAGAAGTTAAATGTCAGACTGACGGTCTCCAGTTAGTCAACGGGTCAAGGGAGGAGAGAGTCAGCCACTGAGTTAGATGATCTGAGGATGTCTTACTCGTCTTACTCACGAGTTGGATCGGTCATCGCTGAGTTGAATAGTCGACATTAAAATCCGACAGAGACTCGGCTGTTTTCTGGGATTTCCCAGGCCAATTTCAGGCTGATATGTCTTCAATTCCTGCACACAATTTATCAAACATTTATCTCCTAAAACATTCATCTATAACCCTTTTCAAAACTGAACCTATTCTTGATTCATGAGTAGCAGGAACTTCAATCGAAACATCAATCTCAATAGCACCATCAATGTTTTGTTCATCTCTGTTCATTGGTTGCGGCAACTTCATCTTCTCACTGCAACGAACCCATCTTAGATTCATGCGACCTCAACAATCAGCAAACAATATCAGCTACATCTTCCTCCTTATCTTGAAAATCTAACCCATCATTCAACCACCTCCCTCAATTACGTATACCAACACCCCTATTCAACAACACCGCTAGCATCATTCATAGAAAATTCTAACATCAATTTCTCTTCCATCGTCTCAACAACATCACTCCAATCTTCTTTGAAGACGATTAACAACATAAATTTCATTTCTATCTCAGTCTGTTACCACCATCTCTTCTCTATGGAATCAATTCAAACCCAAGAATATCAACATCTTCTTATCACCTCAAAACCCATCACCTGTTGCATCTGTCTGAGTACATATCTATGGTAGTAGCAGACTCGTCCTCTCTTCATCTCTGAGGTCTCTCTCGATTTATTTCTAGGCACAACTTTCTTCTCTTCTTAGTTTTAGGAACGAATGATGGAATTCTTGATTTTAAGGTTAGGTCAATCATTGGGGTGGCTATTTGCGCCCCATGATAAGTACACCCACTGATTGGGTGCCTATATAAATTGTCACTTCTGATAAGGGCTAGCCAGATGGCAGCCCCTTAACATGTGCTGGTTTTTATTTAATACTTCTCCAAACATGAGTGCCCCTTAACCTTAACTTGGCTCCAGATAGTGCTTGTCTGTGCAATGACAATTTTTCCCTTCCATCTCAAATTGAACGATTTCTTCTTCTTTTTCTCCATTTGACTCCAGAGTACCTAATAACTCAAAAACAAACGTAAAGTACATAATTTACTAGAAAAAATAGCAAAGAAAGCATAAACTACTAGATAGTAAATTAGGTGTATTCTACACCTATCAAATTCCCCCACACTTAGACTTTGATAGTCCTCGAGCAAATCAAACTAAAACTTACAACTTCAAAGCGTTCCAGCGTCCCAACCATCCTAAGAGTTATGAGGACATAGAGTTTCTGCATGCTAGTAATAAGAAGTTGGAAATACTAAAAAACATATTCTCATTCTTGAATGTTGAGTGAGAAATAACCACACCATAATGAGAAAACGCGCGTTTGAGAAATGATCAACAAGCATTTCGCCTCGACTTATGCCTCTCTTAAAAGGGTTTTATGATAATTGCACTCAAAAAGACGGCTTTTTTATGGGTCTCACATGTGTGCATGTAGGAATAAAGAGAGAATTCCTGCAACACGTTGAATGGTGGGAAGGATAACTTCCAAAATTTTGAAAAACCCACATCTTTTAACATTTTGAAAAACCATTTTTCTAACGATCTCTAAGAAAGGAAATCAACCACTTATATCGAGGATGAGATTACTTACTTACCTTCACATCCGATTGCCAATTATGATAACACCACTCTCACGGCATCCAAAAGAAACGTCTTCCGCTCCTATCTTCATCTTCTTGGTCTTCGGCTTCAACTATTGATGATAAACACTTGAATTTCATAGATCCTTAACAATTTGTAACCTTTTTCCTTAACTCTTTGTCGCTTGAAACTTCCTTATAGATTTTCCTTCCCCACGGCTTATTCCAAACAAAACAATAATAGATATTTCTCTTGTCTCATTTTTTTTTTCTTCAATTCTTTTCTTTTTTCTTTTCTTTTCTTTTTTTCTTTTTCTTTTTTCTTTTTTTTAGACAAGAGAAACACAATACAAATCAAAGTGAAAAATAAAATAAACCATGGCCGTGGAAAAGTACTTTACCGCTTGATTCTTCACAACTTGTATCGTCTTGAAATCATAAACTTCAATAATTCTCACCTTTCGATTTTCTTCGCTTTTGTAAATTAGTCTTCATACTTGAATATATTGTAAGTCTTCAACATATATGTAAAAATCTTCTCATTGTATGTTTCTTTACTTGGATTTGAAATTTAGCTCTTTTCTTGTTCCATTGTTGCTTGCAAACCTTAAACCTTTTCAACTTCCCTTGTAGATTTTGATGTCGCTCCCTTGTTGTTGATGATTATGGTGTTTCCATGGACCCGTTGTTGTCGAGAGAGAGAATGGTGCTAACTGCAAATCGAACTACAAGAAGAAGGCTTTCATCCATAGACGTCACCCTCATGATTGACAAAAATTAGCACTCAAGAGATCAAAATAGTGCTGAAAATTGGTGTGAAATTGGTGTGAAATTGGGTAGCTCACCATTCTACCCGGAATTAACGTACGGTGACACACACTCAAAAGAAGATCTTTAGTAAAGGAAGAATTTCTGGTCGGTGCCTCATATGATATGAAAATGGATAGTCTCCACTAATGATTGATCAGCAACTCTAATAATGCACTTCTCCCTGCACCAAATTTGCATCACCGGCATGATTAAATCCATTATTTAACACTCTAACAAGCAAAAAATCGAACGTAGTTCCCTAACACTTCCAAGTTCAATTATGTCGGTCAGAATTCTCTATGTAATCATACCTAGAAGTATGCTAGTAACTCTAAAATCTCTAAAAGTTGAAGTTTTTATGCAAATTTTTTTTTTTTATGCAAAAATATATGCTTAGCCACTCCCCCACACTTAAACCTTACATTGTCCTCAATGTAATTGAATCCTCCTAGTAAAGTCAAGGTGGGAAATCCTAATATGATATGAAACAAGAAAAATAAACAAACAAAACAAAAAGCAAATAAAAACAAAAGGATAAGAGATACAAAACCGGTGGGTTGCCTCCCACTTAGCGCTTGTTTTAAAGTCGACGGCCCGACATAGCTCTTGCTTCACATTACTCCTCTAGAGGGAGAACATCTCGAAATCCAATCACGTCTACATGCTCCGTTGGAAAGTTTTCATAATATGGCTTCAACCTATGGCCGTTGACTTTCAAGGGTTGTCCTGTTTTTTCACTAACAATTTCAACTGCACCATGATCATAAACATTAGTAACAATAAATGGTCCCACCCAACGGGACTTAAGCTTACCCGGAAATAAACGTAAACGAGTATTAAATAAAAGAACCTTTTGCCCCACAACAAAACTTTTCCGAGAAATCATATTGTCATGAAAAAGCTTGGTATTTTCTTTGTAAATCCGGGCATTCTCGTAAGCATCATTAAGTATCTCCTCTAGCTCATTTAGTTGCAACTTTCTTTGTTTCCCCGCTGCATCATACTCCATGTTGAATTTATTTATCGCCCAATAAGCCTTATGTTCAAGTTTAACCGGAAGATGACAAGCTTTGCCATAAACCAACTTATATGGAGACATACCAATCGGTGTCTTATACGCTGTTCTATACGCCCAAAGTGCATCATTAAGCTTAAATCTCCAATATTTCCTTGTCGTATTCACCATTTTCTCAAGGATGGATTTGATTTCACGGTTTGAAATTTCAGCTTGTCCACTAGTTTGTGGATGGTAAGGCGTACCAATCTTGTGTGTTATGTTGTACTTCTTGAGGAGAGTGTGGAAAGACTTCTTGAAATGTGAGCCTCCATCGCTTATCACCACTCTTGGTGTGCCATGCCTAGTGAATATGCTTTCTCTTACAAAATCACAAACAACTTGAGAATCATTATTTTTGGTGGCTCTAGCCTCCACCCATTTCGAAACATAATCTACGGGAAGAAGTATATAAAAATTTCCATTCAAATTGACAAAAAGGCCTATAAAATCAATTCCCCACACATCAAAAATCTCTATGGCGAGAATTGGTGTGAGTGGCATTTGATTTCGAGCACCTAGATTGCCCGTTCTTTGACATCTATCACACGATTTACAAAAAACAAATGAATCTTCAAACAAGGTGGGCCAATAAAATCCACTTTCAAGAACTTTGAGAGCGGTACGTTTAGAACCAAAGTGGCCACCACAAGCAAAAGTGTGACAAAAAGAGAGAATAGATTGAAATTCGGAGTTAGGTATGCACCTTCGTATGATTTGATCAACGCCATATTTCCATAAGTATGGTTCATCCCACACATATTGCTTTGCTATCTTCTTAAGCTTCATCTTTTGGAAGTTGGACATTGTACTAGGTACCTTCCTTGTCACCAAGTATTTCACTATATCCGCATACCAAGGTGTTGATTCTTCCAAGGAGAAAAGTTGTTCGTCCGGAAAGCGATCTTGTAATGGAAGTTCTTCTTGAGACATAACAAGTCTACTAAGATGATCTGCAACGGTATTATCCACACCTTTATTATCTCGAATTTCTATGTCGAACTCTTGTAGTAATAGGATCCACCGGATTAGTCTTGGCTTAGCTTCTTTCTTCTTTATTAAGTATCTAAGTGCTGCATGATCGGAATACACAATAACCTTTGTATCCACCAAGTATGATCGAAATTTTTCCAATGCCAATAACTCCTTTTCCATGGTAGAATAGTTGATTTGTGCATCATTAAGGGTCCTAGATGCATAATAGATAACATGGGACAACTTGTCCACTCTTTGACCCAAAACGGCTCCAACCGCATAATCACTAGCATCACACATTAATTCAAATGGAAGATTCCAATCCGGTGACTTGATAATCGGCGCACTTGTCAACATTGCTTTCAATTTGTCAAAAGCATCCTTGCATTCCTTGTTGAAGTCAAAAGGTACCTCCTTTTGTAGTAACTTGCACATCGGCATGGAGATTTTGGAGAAATCCTTGATAAACCGCCTATAGAAACCTGCATGTCCAAGAAAAGAACGAACTTCCCTCACCGAAGTGGGATATTGTAAGTTTTTTATTAAATCTATCTGTGACTTGTCCACTTCGAGCCCTTGAGAGGACACAATGTGACCAAGTACTATGCCATGGTTTACCATAAAATGACATTTCTCCCAATTGAGAACAAGGTTAGTGTCTATACATCGTTTAAGAACTAGTTCAAGGTTATCTAAACAAATATCAAAAGAATTGCCATAAACACTAAAGTCGTCCATAAATACCTCAATAATGCGCTCCACGTAATCCGATAATATGCTTACCATGCATCTTTGGAAAGTAGCCGGTGCATTGCAAAGACCAAATGGCATCCGTCTATACGCAAACGTTCCAAACAGACAAGTAAAAGTGGTTTTCTCTTGGTCCTCCGATGCAATAACAAGTTGATTGTATCCCGAATAACCATCCAAGAAACAATAATAAGAATGCCCCGCTAACCGCTCCAACATTTGATCAATGAAAGGTAAAGGAAAGTGATCCTTTCGGGTTGCGGAATTAAGCTTTCTATAATCAATGCACACTCTCCAACCGGTTTGAACTCTTGAAGGAACAAGTTCATCGTCTTGATTTCGAACAACCGTAACACCGGACTTCTTTGGCACCACTTGTACCTGACTAACCCATTTGCTATCTGAAATTGGGTAAATCACCCCCGCACTTAGAAATTTGAGTATCTCTTTCTTCACAACCTTCATCATGGGAGGATTAAGCCTACATTGAGCATCACGTACCGGCTTCACGTTCTCTTCCATTAGAATCCTATGCATGCATATGGATGGACTAATGCCTTTGATGTCCGCAATTGTCCAACCAATAGCCATTTTGTGCTCTTTCAAGACTCTAAGCAAACGGTCTTCTTGTACCGATGTGAGGTTCTTTGAAATAATAACCGGAAGCTCATCTCCATCTCCCAAAAATGCATACTTCAAATGGTCCGGAAGTGGCTTCAACTCTAGCTTAGGCGCCTTCACAATAGATGGTACAAGTAATTCATAATTCACGGGTAAAGAAATATAGGAAACATTACCCTTTGCTTCTTGTAATGCCGTCAAGGCACCACACGTCTCCACCAATTCCGTGGAAATTTCAACATCCAAGTTAGACAAGCCGTGGACGTTCAATTCAATGCTCTTTTGCAACACCACATCAAGTTCGTCCTCTCAATTCAATTCCACCATTTGTTGCGCTAATGAACCAACCACATCAATGGAGTAAGCGGAATGCACATCACTTGGGTAGCGCATGGCTTCAAATATTTTGAAGTGTATTACTTCCTTGTCGAATTCCATAGTGAGTGTACCCTTGTCCACATCAATCTTCGTCTTTGCGGTCTTCATAAATGGCCTCCCAAGAAGTAGAGAAGTAGACGAACGATTCTCATTATTGTCCATATCCACCACAAATAAATCCACCGGAAAAATTAACTCATTCACTTGCACTAGAATGTCTTCTACAAGTCCCTTTGGATAGATGTTAGACTTATTTGCTAGTTGGATAATAACTCTTGTCTCCTTCAACGGTCCAAGATTCAAGGAGTCATATATATCGGCCGACATCACACTAATGGAAGCACACTAATCCGTGCACTTTGTAGGCATCTTCTTCAAAAGCATAGCCGACGCACTCTCGCCAACTTTAGTAATTTCATTATCAAGCAACCTATCCTTCTTTGTGCATAATTCCTTCATGAACTTTGCATACCTTGGGATTGTCCTAATGGCCTCTATGAATGGAATGTTGATTTCTATCTTCTTGAAGATATCCATGAGTGCCTTGTCTTGAGCTTCTTTCTTAGACTTAGCAAAACGACTAGGAAAAGGAGGTGGAGTAGTGAAAGTAGGAACCAGTTCCTTGGATTGGGCGGTTGGTGTTGAAGTCTCCCTTGGTTCGGCATCCTCCTTCTCTTTGACTACCTCTTCACTAGCTTCTTCATGACGAGTTGGACTCTCCACTTGTCTTCCACTTCTTAAAGTAACCGCACTAACATTCTCTCTTGGATTCACAATGGGTTGCGAAGGAAGGTTTGTGGATGCTTGAGCTTTCATTAAGTTCATATCGGTCGCCAATTGTCCATTTGAGTTTGTAAATCCTTGATTTCCGAATCGGTCTTTTGTTGGGTTTGTTGTAACATAGAAGTGAGACCTTGCATGCTTTGCATTATCACATTCAACTTGTCATTATTCGAAGAATCTTGCTCCTTGAATTGTTGTGGTTGGAATTGTTGTTTTTGAGGTTGGAAACGTGATTGTTGGAATCCACCTTGTTGCGCATATGGATTAGGAGCCGCCGCTTTCTTGTTTGCATAGCTAAAGTTGGGATGATCCTTCCAACCGGGATTGTAAGTATTGGAATATGGATCGTACCTTGGCCTTGGATTTGGATTTGGATATAAAGCATTTACTTGTTCGGTTTCATCATCCGGAATAATTACTGCGGCCAATCGTTGCACTACCCTCTATATGTTGTTTAACCGTTGATCGGATTGTGAAGACGAGTCACTAAATTCATGCACCAACTTAACCATTGAATCACCTCTTGCATAGAATTGTTGCGAGTTTGCCGCCATACTTTCAATCAACTCGGTAGCTTCGGCCACCGTCTTGTTCACTAGTGCACCACCACCGGCGGCGTCAAGAATATATCGATCACTTGTTTGGAGACCTTCATAGAAGTATTGGATTATCATGGCGTCACTAAATGGATGGTGTGGACAACTTGCCACCAATCTCTTGTATCGATCCCAACATTCATATAATGACTCTCCCACATGTTGCTTTATCCCACAAATTTCTTTGCGAATTTGAGTAGCCTTTGATGCGGGAAAATATCTCTCGAGGAAAAGTTTCTTCATCCCATTCCATGTTGTGATACTTTCGGAAGGCAAATAATATAACCATTCCTTAGCATTGCCCGCCAAAGAGAACAGAAAAGCTTTCAACATTGCTCCATCCGCATTAGTATTCGGTGGAAGCATGGCCGTGACTATGGTGTTGAAGTCCATAAGATGTTTGTTTGGGTCTTCACCATGCCATGGAACTTTAGTAATTCTCTAATCAACCCCGGATTGATCTCGAAAGTTGAGTTAGTTTAGATACACCATTGTTGTGTATCGAGCTTGTGAGAAGTTAGGTCCTTGAGTGTACGATCACCCATTGCCTCTTCTTCTATGTCCGAATCTGCGAATTCACTTGATGTAGAACGAGGAAGCGGAGTGTTAACCGCTCGAATGAAATCCTTTAGTTGAGTGCCGGATCGAAGACGTATTCCAATTGGACTCGGTATTCCCCCTTGAAGCATTCACCAAAGATATAGCACCTACAACAAGGTTCACAAAACTAAGTTAGATACGGTATAGAATCTAACAAAGCAAGAATAAAGAAAAAATAAAAATAAAAACAACTAAAATCGCCCGAATCTGCGAATTCACTTGATGTAGAACGCGTGTCGTAACCACAACAAATTAATTAATACTTTACTACCTAATTAAAGAGTAATATATGGTAGTCAGGGTCGATCCCATGAGGAGCAAGAGATTATAGTTGTCTTAAAATGTCACAAAAAGGGGGGTATTGGTTCAAGATTTTAAAAGCAAAAGAAATAAACAAAGCAATTAAAAGTGTAAGTTGGAATCAATTAGAGAGAATAGATCAAGGAATCCTTCTTCGCTGTAAAACAATGATTAAGTTATGTTCTTTTCCACTTTTATTAGTCACAGATTATCACCAACCGTAGAATATCAAGTTCGCTTAGCTACCCAAAAAATTCCTTATTTCACTGAGTAACAGGTCCGCTTAGTTATCAGATTCTATTCAAAAGAACCACCTTGAGGTTCGCTTACAAGATGTAATTCCCCAAACGCATTAAGATTTATGAACTTAGGTTTAGTACTAGTAGTTAGACTCGGTTCGCTTGGTCCACTTTCTAGCGTTGTTTTCACACACAATTGCTCCACGGATCCCTCCGCAAGGTCTCGTGTTTTCTACTTATGTAAAGAGTCAAGAAACTATTACGTATTCCCTAACTTTCACTAGCTTTAGATTAAATTAACAAATTAATTTAGCGTGCACTCCAAACAACCTATCAATCAATCATAAACAATAATATTAGTAAAAACAAACGATAATCATATGAAAAACTTCAAAGTAGAATTGAAACAAAACTCAAATATTAAGAACTAGGAATTCATCCTCAATCAATAAGAAAATTAGCTACTCATAATTTGGAGTTCACACAATAATAATAATAATTTAAGGAAGAAAGAAAACTTATTGAAAATATGATGGTTGCTCCTTCCTCCAATCCTTGTGCACTTTAACTCCTTCTCCAAAGTAGATGTCTGTAAAAAGTTGTAGAGAACTCCTTTATTTATAGGCTTCAATACTCTCCATGTCTTTGTAGGAAAAGAATCCTCATTCCAAAAGAACACCACTTTCCAAATTTGAGCCATATTCCAAATTCTAGTCCAATTCTCCAAAACTTCCAAGTGTTCATCCAATTCCCAATTCTAAGTCTTCACACACATGAGTGAAGTCCATACAAAATTCTGTATTTTTGCTCGCCGAAAAACTGTGTTTTTTGGCCGGAAGTTGTAACCGCTGGCCACCTGAAAATTCCATCCGGTAAGGAATATTCCGTCCAAGATTCTGTAGAAGTTAACTGTCAGACTGACGGTCTCCAGTTAGTCAACGGGTCAAGGGAGGAGAGAGTCAGCCACTGAGTTAGCTGATCTGAGGCTGTCTTACTCGTCATACTCACGAGTTGGATCAGTCATCGCTGAGTTGAATCATAGACATTAAAATCCGACAGAGTCTCGGCTGTTTTCTGGGATTTCCCAGGCCAATTTCAGGCCGATCTGTCTTCAATTCCTGCACACAATTTATCAAACATTCATCTCCTAAAACATTCATCTATAACCCTTTTCAAAACTGAACCTATTCTTGATTCATGAGTAGCAGGAACTTCAATCGAAACATCAATCTCAATAGCACCATCAATGTTTTGTTCATCTCTGTTCATTGGCAGCGGCAACTTCATCTTCTCACTGCAACGAACCCATCTTAGATTCATGCGCACCTCAACACTCAGTAAACAATATCAGCTACATCTTCCTCCTTATCTTGACAATCTAACCCATCATTCAACCACCTCCCTTAATTACGTATACCAACACCCCTATTCAACAACACCGCCAGCATCATTCATAGAAAATTCTAACATCAATTTCTCTTCCATCGTCTCAACAACATCACTCCAATCTTCTTTGAAGACGATTAACAACATAAATTTCATTTCTATCTCAGTCTGTTACCACCATCTCTTCTCTGTGGAATCAATTCAAACCCAAGAATATCAACATCTTCTTATCACCTCAAAACCCATCACCTGTTGCATCTGTCTGAGTACATATCTATGGCAGTAGCAGACTCGTCCTGTCTTCATCTCTGAGGTCTCTCTCGATTTATTTCTAGGCGCAGCTTTCTTCTCTTCTTAGTTTTAGGAACGAATGATGGAATTCTTGATTTTAGGGTTAGGTTAATCATTGGGGTGGTTATTTGCGCCCCATGATAAGTACACCCACTGATTGGGTGCCTATATAAATTGTCACTTCTGATAAGGGCTATCCAGATGGCATTCCCTTAACCTGTGCTGGCTTTTATTTAATACTTCTCCAAACATGAGTGCCCCTTAACCTTAACTTGTCTCCAGATAGTGCTCGTCTATGCAATGACAATTTTTCCCTTCCATCTCAAATTGAACGATTTCTTCTTCTTTTTCTCCGTATGACTCCAGAGTACCTAATAACTCAAAAACAAACGTAAAGTACATAATTTACTAGAAAAAATAGTAAAGAAAGCATAAACTACTAGATAGTAAATTAGGTGTATTCTACACCTATCATTTAATAAACATTCACTTAGACGATTGATTAAGTTCGTCCTTGTTGAGTAAATGCATATGACATGGTGATTCAACTGATAGTTAAAAACTTCAGGAATTTATATGCAGTTTTCTGTATCTAATATTTCATACAGATCCGCAGTAACCACATCCACTAGATGCACATCGAGTCCTTAAAGACTGCCAGACAAACACCAAAGAGGTAGTAGCATCCGTAACAGGGAATATGTTACAAAAGAATCCATCTCAGGTTCCTGTAAAAGACTTTGTGCCATTAGTTGACTTTATTTTTTTCTCATTATGCACATACACCCACCTGTAGCCACTAGGGGTTACATTATCGGATGTCGGAACTGCAAACACCCCTCAGTGGCCAAGAGTAGATCACATTATCGAGTGTTCTGGTTGCAGTACCAAAACCATGCATTTTATGAGAAATTATTATTCTGCCTGAATCTCTCATTTCCCGCTTAACCAATCATTCCTTTGATGACATTCTTATAGAGAGTGGTTCAACACCAACATCATATATGGTAGTATCAGTGGATACTTTGATTATATCATTAACAATCATTGGATTACTATCACAAATATCTCTATTTCATGCATGCCTTAAGGAAATCCTCTCATTTTGAGGTTCCACGGCCTTTGCAGAGACATTCTCTAATTAAGAGAACTATACTCGGAGAAATTAGATCTTCCACTAATAGTCTCTTTGAGAGAATTATCTTTCAATGATTGTGACTGGCTCTTTCTTTTAGGAGGTTCAGAATATTTTAAATTAACTAGTCATCCACGCTCAAGGTGTGTTTTAAATGACACACTCGCTACTATACTCACAGCTTCTCATGAAGCAACTTGATTTGCAATTCCTGAAGATATCAAATCTTCTACATGTCTTTCATTGCTGAAAACATCAAGATGAGATACATCCTGGTTTATCTTTGTACAAACCAGGATACTTCACGCCGTTTTTCAGGCGATAGCCTTTCCCCCCCTAATGGTGGGAAGATTTTCTCATCAAATGTTTGCAAATCTTGTTGTAGTTGCATATGTAGTGGAACATAGCACGTCTTAAACAGAAAACATGACAATGGTTACATGAGTAATGAGTTCAAAATGCACAAGAACATTAAATATACTCATCATCAATGCCCAAAGCATCACTAGGATGATACAAAATCAACGACTGACATACACGAGTTTTCATTTAAATTTCATATGAGTATAGATACACGGTTACCATCCAGATGATATGTCGAGTCATGCATGACTACCAGACCATACTCCCATGAACCTGGTTAGTTTCCGTGGAAACTCGTTGTCAAGGTTATCGTTATACAATAAGCGACCTTAATTCTCTCATTACGCTTTCTTATAAGCATCAAATTTCAAACTAAAGTTCGTGGATGCTAGGACTGAGGTCCTAAAAACAAATACAAGTGAGAGAATAACTCAATATGAACTAAGATCCATATTTTCCAATCATATGAACTTTGTAGACAATTCATTTGCAAAGGGGGATAACCATCCACATCGATTTCAGTAGCTACTCTTACTATTATCGACAACTAGTTAACAATCAGTTAACGATCTCACATCATTCTCTAGAGTACGGGGATATTTTAATCCATTTGTTACCAAATTTCAATATGCGGATATTCTGCTCCATGAGATATCAACGCAAATTTCATGGACATGCTCCTCATCAGGAGATATCAACTCATAACTTAAAGATAATATGGATGTTATCTGATTAGATTGGCATACCTCGAACTATAGGTTCTCGTCTATGCTTCTAAGCATATTTTCAGACGAAATGATCGTTGTGATCCATGACATGCCTTGCAAGGACTTTTAATTTATGTCGAATCAAGCAAGCATACTTTTGCTAAATCTAGCAACAGAGTAATCTCCAACACCTCAGGAATTTCTCGGTGTGAGAAGTTAGATGAGACACAATTGGCATTAACCAATATTATCGACGATTCTCCCCCTGATCCTCAGGCGGGAATATCTCATCAACAAAACCTTCAGTTCCGCATTACTCTACCTATCGAGGGAGTAACTGGGTGCCAAAAGTAACAATAACATGCAACCCAGGAGAGATAACTGATCAGGTTTTCTCTTTCGTTTACTGTCCAGCTGGAATAATTTTAAAGAATTTATATTTCCATGTAAACTCAATAGTAAACTGTAAATGAATTATGTGACCGTGGACACTATCTCAATATCAGTTCCAGTCCTGCCAAGACGACCGATAGAGATCAACAACAATGAACGACATGTCATATGCACGTACCATGTCTCTACAACGATAACAGAGATCTTCCAGGCTCAAAGACGGCTTATTCAAACCAATCATTATGCTACCGTCTCGTATTTCTCCACTTTTAGTGGTATGATGCTCATCAGGTTCTTAAACCCGAGAACCATTGTGGTTCCCATATTCAAAAATATGCCTACCACAATTGTATTTTCCTTCTTTGACAAAGATTTTAAACTTATTTGCATAGGTACTGTTGCAAATTTAATTCACCAAATTTAGGATTTTAGGTAATAGCTCAGGCGACGAGAAGACATGATATTAACTCTAAATATCATTTACAAAAATGTAACACTCATTATCGCTTGACGTTTGTATATCTACGAGGCGCAGTTAAAATTTGCAGCACTCGGTGTTGTTGACACAACATATACAAAGTGAAAATTAAGCACTAGCTCTTTAAAGCTCGTCGATGCATATAATAGGCGCATATTATGCACGCCGCAAAACTAGCAGGGACACATAAGGGTGCAAAATGTGCAATTCTCCGTATTGCTCCCCGCAATATTATATACGGTGCATATATCTTCTCTAAGATCAAGCCGAGCTATTTTCCACAAAAATCAATGCTGAAACAAGAAAGAAAATATTCAAAATGCAATATACACGGTTCTAGCATAATATCGAAAAATCTCCAATTTCGTCCATTGGGCTCGACGAAATATTAATTTATCAAATTTAAAATATGAACACATTCTTTAACTTAAAATAAATTGTCTCAATATCAATGGTAGGGCATTTCAATGACCAGTGATAGAGACTGACTAACCTTGTTAACCCGGTGTCCATTTTTCATCGCATTCCGACCTAAGGGGAATGACTTTGAATTATGGAGATTACCATAGCAGAGGAATATTGTAGTTGCAGGAAATCCTACACTACACCCCTCACAAGATATCATAAGAATCAACACATATTTGAAGATTAAGAACAACACTTTTATTGATCAATTCTCGGAAATATTACAAGAAATGGAAGAAATCAAGAATACAACCGCTCTCTTAAACTTTATCTCTCCTCAAAACTTTCTCAACACTCTCAAAATTGATCTCCCCTCTCTGAGTCTATTAGTTCTCTTTATATAGGGTAGTTACATAGCGGATGACAGCTAAGCTGTCCTTTAATTTCGGATCTGACTCGCGATATTCTCGCAGCAGTTGTAATGTCTATTTTCGCAGATGCTATAATCTTCTCAGGATCGTCATGCTTTTATCGTGTTTCAGCTTCCGTCATTCTTTGAGTCATTCTGTGACACTCGCAGTATGTTGTTGGAGAGCTAGCAGAAACGTTGTTATAAACTTCGCAAGAGTATTGCTGTGGCGATATTCTGATCCTATATCTTGCCTCTTCTCATGTCTTCTCTGCGAAAGGGAGAAGATTATGAGAATCTCTTTCGTTTTAGAATGCCGCAGCTGTTCATCTTTTCACGTTTTTCTGTTCTGACACGTTTCTGCATACTTTGCCAGATTCATTACACGTATTTTTTCTTCCATCCAACTTCTGACATGTTCCTTTCAACCGCTGTGTTCCAACCGTTCACGTCTAATCTTCTCCTTAAATGCGTTCATCTTTCTCTCTACACATACCCTCTTCATTCTTCTCTACTCTTCTTTTTTACTTCCTTTCTTATTTTCTCTGCAAATTTTCTCTATAACTTTCTTCACTCTTCTTCCATAAATTCTGCTCCTGCTACTGTAACTTTTATCAATTTTCATATTTTCAAACTCTTACTTTCTTCTCCATTCCCATACTAAAGAATGCCTCCAGTCGGTCGCAAGAACGAGATTGCCTTCGAAAAGATGCAAAAGAAGCTTAAAGATAAAGGTTTTACTCTATCTCGTATTCCTGGTCAAAGCCCTAAGTCCGATCTCACTTCCAAGTTATTTGCTAATCATCCATGCAATCAAGAGAAAATCATAGTCTCACTAGGCCAACTTGAAGCTGGTCTTCTTATTCCCCTCTATAATCCTGAACTCCCATTGTTTTATGAAATTATTTCTCATGCGAAATTTTCGCGAGCCGTATATCAACTAAGTGGAGACTGCATTCGTCTTTTACTTGAGTTCGCCAACCGTGGTGCTGGAAAGGGATCCCTCTATACTAATGAAGCTAAAAATCCAAAGTTCAAAGACGTCGCGATTGTTCCTGGGAATTATACTGTTGAAAACTTCTTTGCAAATTATGAAATAATTCCTATGAAGAAACACAACACTTGTTGGGGTGTTCGCTTACATAAAAAAGAGAATGTTTCTGCTGATCAATTACTCATGCAAGACATTGACTGGCATCCTGGAGATAATTCTTCTCCGCGTCATTCTAATGATAACAAGTGGTGTGTTTTCCCTTTAATTCTAGAGGGTCCATACATTTCTGGTTCTCATGTCTTACCCGCGAATGTCGCAGAGTACCATCCTTGGGTATTCAAATGGCCTGAAAGGAATGACGAGGTATATTTCCACCTTTTGCTTGAATCTTTACTACTATTTTTCTTACATATATTCTCGTTAATCACTCAATTTTATTTTTTTTATATGTTTTCGAAATTTCCAGATTAAGAGACTGAAAGAAAACTACCAAAAGTTTAAGAAACCCAACACTTTATCAGCCTTTCAATCAATCACAGATGAAGTAAGAAATATTCTTTAGAATTCTTAACAATATATTGTTGCCTCTATTTCTTATCTTTATCTGTGTTTGAAGGATATTGATGAGATAGAAGAACCCTCCAAAACTGTGAAGAGCAAGGGTAAAGGCACTAATCACAAGGAGAATATTGTTGCTTCTCCTTCAAAGAAGCGGAAAGTTCAATCTCCTTCTCCCTCTATCCCTCAAGATTGCGAGAGTTTCAGTGACAATGATAATGATGATGATGACAATGCTAGTGACAATAATGATATTTCTTCCGTAAAAGAATCTGTACAACCTGAATCTTCTATGGCTCATTTATCTGCCATTTTTATCAATACTATGCATATAACTGGTGATACTCCTCTGACTGATGCTTGCAAGTCTATCGCTGCTATTTGTGATGCCCCCATCTTAAAGGACAATGAATCTCTTCGTGGGGTCTCAAGATCTATATCTCCAAATTTCTTGCATTCACTCAATAGCTTGGTAAGTTTGCATTCACTCAATAGCTTGGTAAATTTCTCCAAATTTCTTTCTTCTCTTTATTTTTACCTTAAATTCAAAATTAATTCCTAAGAAATTCGCTGCATTCTTTCGCAGGCTAGAAAAGATTCCTTTGCAGTCGTCTCAGATTTGGAGAAAAGGCATGCAGTTCTCACAAAAAAAAACGCTAATCTTCGCAAAGAAAATGAATAATTAAAGTCTGAATCTCTTACTCTTTGCAAAGAAAATGAAGAATTAAAATATGATTCTGTTAATCTTCACGAGCAGTTATAATCTGGATTTGTTGGCCTTCATGAGAAGATCAAACTATTGGAAACTGAACTCTCTTCTTCGCGGGATAATGTTGCTAGTCTCCAAGCTGCGAATAATCAACTTTATGGTAAGAAATTTTTCTCTTTTTTTTATCCCTGTATTCCTTTGTGTTTTCTTATTTAGTTAGTCCTCTTCGCAGATATTTACGGCCTCTCTGATGAAGCTGTATTCCTTCGTTCTTTTCCAAATCCAATAGATGATGATGCTATCCTCAATCGCCTTAATGATTCTTTGAACAACCTTTTGAACGATGAAATTAAATCTCTTTCCATAGATGAACTTAGATCCAAAATTCATCTCTTAAGAATTGAATATAGATCTAGTTTGGTATTAGCCAATAAATTTAAGCGTCATTACCATGATTCTAAAGAACAAATCAAGACTATAAAGTCCAAGAATACTAAGCTTTCAGAGAATAAGGACCGTATCACTAAACAAGGTGCTCAAGTTTTAGCATATTTCCATAAGACTCTTCTCGATGTTCAAATTAAAAGAGATAGACTTATCTGCGAGAATAGAGCTCTTGTTGAAAGGGAAAACCAAGTTCGCTCCCTCCTTATCATTAGTAACGAAGATGAGTTTGCTTGGGCTGCAAAGGTTCTTGATAACGCCCGGAATAACTTAGTTGTAGATGTTAGTCTTCAAGATGATAATTCTGCCTTGATTAAAGATATGATCCCTGACAGAGAAGGTTGCTATTCTTATTTTTTCGCTAATCCATTTCTTAACTGAATCTCTACTATTTCATTAACATGCTGTCATTTGCTCGCAACATCTGAAGAAAATTTTTGCCAAAGAATTGAAGAATTGGAAGAAGAAAAAGGACAACTCGCAAAAACTCTGTCTTCTCGCAATGAGAAATGTTCCAAGTTCAAAAAACAGCTGCAGATTACCCTGGCGAATTTTAGTAATGTTCTTGTTAGTGTTCGCAATAATTCCATTAAGATTCTTTGTAATGATCATAAGATTCCTCATTCTGCATATCCTTATCTCGCGGATGAAATACCAGAGAACGTTCCTAATCTTGTCATCTTTGACAGTGAAGCTGAAGAGTCTGAAGAAGGTGAAGAATATAATGAAGATGAAGGTGAAGGAGAGAAATCTGGTGAAGATAGCGAAGGATCTAATGAAAAATAGTTTCATTCTCTTTCTTGATCTCTTTGTAATATTTGCACATTTATCTCTTTCTCCTTGTAATATATTTCTGCGAATTCTCCCGGCTTCTATCGTTCCTTGGTGTATAAAATTATTTTGTTTCTATCTGCGTACATTAGAAAACAATTCCTTTTTGCAATATGGTTAATCAATATGATTATTAATTTTTAACTATCTGCGTAAATCTGTCATATAAAGATGAATAACAATTTTATCATTCTGTTCATTCCCATACTTTCCTTTGTTGTTCATCTGCAATATGAAAGACTGAGCAGATTATTTCCTGAATAAGATCTGTTTGTAAGTTTTGGATATAATCTCGCAGCCATTTCTTGATCTCTTGTGGTCTTATTTTGCCTTCCTAGTTGAAGGTCTTATTTTGCCACATTTTGTTTTGGCGACAAAATCGCAGGACGTCCGTACATTCGCATGTAAAGACCCATTGATCTTGCCTTATCCGCGCTTTGTCAATTTCTCTGCGACAATATGATAGGCCTAAGTTTTCTTGCAAAAACAACGCCCCATGACATTGTTGTCTTGCGATGAAATCACAGGATGTTTTTACACTTTCATGTAAAAACCCATTGATCTCATCTTATCTCTTTCTCGTGTCTTGTTTCCTCTGTATAATTATTGCACAAATATGACAAGCCTAAATATTCTTTCGAATATAAAGCCTCGTGACATTTGCGTCTTAAGACACTTATCATCTCCCTAATGGAGGGTGTCGCCCTTATCTTCCCCCTGGTTTCCCATTCAAAGAGACATACATCGGCCACACAAGGCTAGCTCCTCCCATCCGGTCTTAACAACAACCAGTTGTTTTCGCAGCCTCTTATCCTTTTTGCCTATATGGCTTATAGTTACGAGACTGCACCCTAAGTGGGGTTTTCTTCGGGCCGAGTGCATCATAGCCAATACTTGCCAAGAATGGCCGAGACGCTTCAAATGCCCCAGGCACTCTTGGCTCAACCGTATACCTCGGTGCCTTGGTCATACTCTGCACTCCTTAGAAGACACCCTCGGTCGTCCAACTGTTAATATATATATAGTTGGAAATCCAAGGTACCTCTCCTGGATGGGCTTTCATTGACCCCAAATCTCCATGACTCAGGTTCCAGCAGCGGTATAACCTTATCCCTAAGCCATGCAAAGAGATACCCCCTTATATGACGCACTTTAGGTCTTACATTTGCCTCTTACGAAATTTTATTCGCAAACTACGGTGTACGCCATAAAGGTTCGTCCCATTCTAATATCTCTGCGAAATTTTCGCGTTTCGTTATTCTTTGATTTTCTCTTCTTGCATTTCAGCTCTTGTATAATTTTTCAATTTCATCTTTTTCATTGAGTCAAACATACTTTTGTAAAATTTTCTTCAACAAATCATTCATACATCTCTTGTATTTCTCAGTTTAGAAATTTTACCTTTTCTACTTACTATCTGTTGTTTTTGCTATTTTGTTGCGCTTTGCTATATTTTCTCCATTTGCGAGACGCTCGCCATCTATTGGTTGCAACTCATGTTGACTCCGTAGTATTCTTTCTTCTCGCCATTCTACCGTATCAACCATCAGCCTATCACTTCTTTGCTTTTGTTTGATATTATGTTTCCATTTTCTGTTCTTCGCAGCTCTTTCCTCGCAAGATTCCATATCAATTTCATAGCACTTTTTTCCCTCAATCCAATCTCCCTTTATGACTCCAACACCGCTGGGATGAGGAAATTTAATGCACTGGTGGTAAGTCGACGCTACACCTAGAATCCCATGCAGCCAAGGTCGGCCAATCAAAGCGTTGTAAGGAGATTTAACATCGACAACACATAATTGAATCTTAGAAGATATTCCCTTCAATGGAATTTGCATTGTAATTTCCCCTTTGGGATTGTTGGCAGCACCATTGTAACCATAGATCTTATAAGTCGATGGTATTAGATCCTTATCTCTTCCTCCCATGGTTTTGTAAGTATGATAAAATAAGATATCCACTGAGCTTCCAGTGTCAATAATAACTCTGTTAATGGCCCAAGAATCTTCAGCTTCATCATCCTCATTTTCTTCATCTTCTTCTTCTATTTGTTTTGGATTTATTTCTAATCTTACCACTAGTGGTTTGTCATGCATCTCGCCAGGATCATGTACTTTTTGTGCAGTAAAAGAAATAGTATGCTTTTGCCACTTTTCTAATGATGACGCTTTTGCAATATTCATTATCTCTCTTCCATCTGCATCTCTCGCGAAAACTCTGCTTAAAACATTGTCGTGGAAATATTTTATAGTTTTGTATGAATGTATGATGGAGTTACAAGATAGATTCTTTGCTTTTTCCCCAACTTCTATCACAAATGTTACTCCTCCCTTTGTTGTATTCACTTTGCGAATTTCTGGGGCTGGAGGTAATTGCTGAGACTGTGGATGTCTTATTAGAAAATGGTTTAATTTTCCCTGATCTATCATCTTCAAGATGATTCTTTTTACATTCCTGCATTCATTTGTTGAGTGACCATGAAAATGATGATAAGAACAAAATTCTAAACTTCGATTATTTGGGTGTGGCTCTTTTCCCATATTCCAGGGTACGGGTATGTCCTTCATCAAAATTGTAGCCTCCCAAAAATTTTCTATGCTAGCATTTAGAGGTGGCATCTTAATTTCTTCCCATATCATCTTCTGACTTCATTTCCCTCTATAATAATTTTGTCTCTGACCACCATAAGTCTCTTGCGGATGATCAAGTCTCTGAATCTTATTATTTCCACCTCGATTGAAAAAATCTATTTCTCTTTCGAACTCTTCTTGGTCTCTGCTTCCCATAGCTACTAACTTGTGTTGACCATCATCCATACTCTTTTCTTGTTTCACCTGCGAAGTGCTTGCTACTGTATTTATTAATCTAGGAAGTAGAGTTGCGTTCGTTGCGCTTGAGCTGGTATTCGCGATAGGGTATGATTCCATCTCATTTTGTTTCTCCTCCAAAGCAATGTATTCTTCTTGCAATTCTCGCAGTTCTGTCATTGTGATGGTGTTCTTGATTCTGAAGATTTGGACATATAACAGATTGGTTGAGAACATTGCATTAATGAATGATAAAATGAGATATCTCTTATCCATGCGGCCTGCCATTTCGATGCACATTATTTTACACCTTATGGTTAGATGTTTTAAGCTTTCGCCAACCCTTTGCTTTAATCCAAATACATCTTCAATGCCATGTCGCAAAGAATTGTTACTTATATATGCTCCCAAAAATGTAACATGTAAATGATTGAAAGAAGTTATGGTGTTCTTTGGTAAACCTTCGAACCATTTTAGCGCCTCGCCTGTTAAGCTAGATGCAAAATATTTGCACAATACAACATCATGGTTTTCCCACTGTAGCATACACCTAACATAAGCTTTGACATGTTGAATAGCACAAGTTGTTCCATCAAAGATACTGGTTAACGCTGGCAAGTTGCATTTTGGGGGAATTCCTCCTAATTGTACTTCTTGGGTAAATGGAGTTTTCGCAGCTTCTTCAATGGCCGCATCAAGTTGCCTTCTGCCTCCCTCGCTTCTGTTATTTAATATTCCCCTCATTTCTGCTAATTCTCTTAAGATTTGTTCATTCCCATCTGAATTTTGTTTCATTGGCCTTTTCAATGCAGCTTCCCTTATTTTGCGTTCATGTCTTTCTTGCCCTGCGAGATTTTGTGTTTCTTCTTAAGCATCTCCATTCTGCATTCTCCTGCGATTTTCTTCTTCACCTCCTTCCTGAATTCGCAAATGATTATACCTTCCATTTTCGCTTCTATGATTTTCTTAATTTCTCACTGTTTCTCTTCGCTGTCTTTATATTCTCCTTTGTATTCTATCATATTCCTCATTGATATTACCATTGTCGCGATTTCGTGCTCGTCTCCTTTATCGATTGTCATGATTATTCTGACGTATTGCTTCTTGAAGCTCTTGTTCTTCCATTTATTCTCTCAATCTTTCTCTTTCGCAAGCTAGACGTGCTTGTTCAGCATAATGTCTCTCAATTTCATCCTCAATTATTCTTAGGTTTCTTTGAATTTCTTGCTCATGTAATAATATTCTTCCTTCTTCTCGATTTTCATCATCATCTTGGTTAGTTCCACCCTCTTGATTTCTATTATCACGTCTATCATCCAAAGTTTCTCCATGTGGGATATAGCGATCATTAATCATCTATTCTTCTCCATAATGCTGCTCTTCATTTGGATTTTGCATTTCCTCTCGAATATTTTCACCAGCATTTCTCATAGGGGAATTTCGCCTTGCTTCTTCTCTAAATTACCTTGAACTTGATCTTGTAGTACTTCTTGATCTCCTATTTTGTAATATCAAATTCTCCATTCTTAACTCGTGATTTTGTCTTGTTAAATTCGCGCGTTCTTCCGCCTCTAATCTCCTTTCTTCTTGTATTCTTAGAGCCTCTACTGTTTCATTTTTATCATTTCCACGAATTAATCCTCCAACCGCTTTTAATCTCTTCCCTCTCGCCTTTCATTTCTCAATTGTCGATTTTCTGCTTCTTCAATTGAATCTGATCGCCAAGTATGCACGCTCACTCTGTCATAATCCATAGTTCTATCTTGTATCGGTGTTTGCTGATTTGGTTGTTGAACTCTATTTTCTCCATTATTCCTTGTTCTGTTGATCCTTGTTCTCAATCTTGAAGATTCTCCTATTTCATTTGTCTCTTCTCCAGCAAGTCTTCTTCTCCTCCTTACGGTTGTTGGTTGTTATGATGTATTTCTTCTTCTAGCCATTCCTTCAATTTTGATGTTATTACTGTAAATCACGTAAAAATCTTCTCCAATTTCTTAAAATTCTTACAAATCACAATTTCAATCTTTGCTCAGAAACATCCCTGTTTCTAGCGCCATTATGTAGTTGCAGGAAATCCTACACTACACCCCTCACAAGAATTCATAAGAATCAACACATATTTGAAGATTAAGAACAACACTTTTATTGATTAATTCTCGGAAATATTACAAGAAATGGAAGAAATCAAGAATACAACCGCTCTCTTAAACTTTCTCTCTCCTAAAAACTTTCTCAACACTCTCAAAATTGATTCCCCCCCTCTGAGTCTATTAGTTCTCTTTATATAGGGTAGTTACATAGTGGATGACAGCTAAGTTGTCCTTTAATTTCGGATCTGACTCGCGATATTCTCACAGCAGTTGTAATGTCTATTTTCGCAGATGCTATAATTTTCGCAGGATCGTCATGCTTTTATTGTGTTTCAGCTTCCGTCGTTCTATGAGTCATTCTGCGACACTCGCAGTATGTTGTTGGAGAGCTCGCAGAAACGTTGTTATAAACTTCACAAGAGTATTGTTGTGGTGATATTCTGATCCTACAAATATAAAAAAAATTCTATCCCAAGGATGAAATAATTCCTCGCTCCGTCGATATTAAAAACCGTTAACACCACAAAAAATAGTGATGTACCAACGAAGGTAATTTTATTCTCTACGATATCCAAAAGGACACGGAGAAACCTTCCGTTGGCTGGCTAACGCGGAAAATAGCAAAATGCTACAAAACTCAAATATTTGGCTCAATTCGGAAATCGAATAATACCACAAATATGATTCGTCGCTATACATACCTATTTTTGGATATCTCTTCATAAATCGCATAATTTTCTGTGCCCCGAATAGCACATACAAAATACGGTAAGATGTCCAACTTTCTCTTTAACAAGTCCTAATCAAAATAGGAAACAAAGTTAGACACTATAAAAGTTTAAGCATAAAACTACTCAATAATAGTTGAATAAAATATGGAAAGATTGAAGAGAATTATCCTTTTTCGTATCACCAGCCGCCATGCCAATCGTCGCAGAGCAATTCATGTTGATAACGTGTTATGTTATCATCGCCTCTCTTCTCTACGATTATGCAAATTAACCAAGTATCATAACCTTTCATATTAATGTATAAAATTGGTATTAACACTATCTCACACCAACCATAACTGTTATTAGTATATGCATAAATTAATAATGTACAAAATTGATATTAACACTATCTCACACCAACCATAACTGTCATTAGTATATGCATAAATTAAGAAGAAGAAAGAAAGATGAGATGAGAAGAAAAGACGGGACTGTGAGTTCCCTTTTCATTTCTCTTCTTAATTAGTACCATTTACATCGAACCAAAGTGGCTATTTATAGTCCATCTGAAGACACTTCCAGGGGTACATATAAGGCCACGTGTAGTAACATGTGTCCTTTAAAGATAATCCTTATCAAATGAGGTAAAACTTGCAGCCTCTTATCATTATCTTGTCCGTGTTCAAACGGTGGGTCAGCCACCAGAACGTTCTACACATAATAAAAATAATAATCATAATAAAACTTGGTTGGATTATAATTTGACAGCCAAAAATGAGCAAGAAAATAAGAAACTTGGACCTCTGTAGGTATAATTCAAACTAATAGGTAAAAGGACAATGACGGCTTTGAGAAAATAAAAAAGATTGGTGTCCATGAACTGCAAAGATAGTTCTCTACTGAACTCGGTAATACAAAGAAGGAAAACAATGCTTCATGTGAAATTGTCCATTAAGCATAAGAACTCTCATTTTAATGAAAAATTAACTATAAGACTACCAAAAACATACTGAATTAGCCATTGGATAAATATGTCTTGCTTGTCTTCCACCTTCTTAATTGATTGAGGCTAGGGTCTCCGCAACAATAGAGTAAGATTGGAGCATCAGATGGAAACTCCACTTCGGTGTCAAATTCTAGTTAACAATGAGACGCATAAAAATTCTATTTACGAGAAAACTATGATTCATTATATGCATGATTTGATCAGTCTATCCAATGTTACTACAACAAAATAATAAACAAAAAGACTTTCTGATACTGATTAATGAAAAATCAAAACCGAAAATCATGAGGAAAAATAAATGATCTTAATTTCATAAAACCCAAATGAGAAAGAGTTATACCAGATATAAATGGATCTATTAGACTCTTCCTCCGTTGAACCCACAACAAAATTCCTTCATCCCCATAACAGAAGGAGTACTTCTTTACCCTTTTTTTATTAGCCCCTCGTTATTAAATTTAAAAGCAATCACGAGTTATTACATAGCAGGCAAGCGAGCAACAAGCTGCGCCGCAAACTCTTTTTGAATAGCAAACCCTATCCTCTTAAACACAAACTCTTTCGAATCGGGAGTCATGACATTACTGTGCATGACTCTTTGAACTCTCGCTAGGAGTCCAACCGCCTCTGGCGCTAAATACCCAAAAGTGTCAAAGGCAAAGGGAATAAAAGCATGTTCATTATCAATACATGCATTTTCATGCTTCGTTATCTTACCCGAGGCAGCTTTCAAAGCTGCATGTCCAACTGTGAAAGAGCCTTGCCCGATGCCTACTAATGGAGAAACCCCAGTAAGATCAACACACGTATGTTTTCCGTTGGCCCACCCAAAAATAAGAACATCTGGTGGCCTGAGTGTTGATCTCTCTCTTCAAGAGGATCCGTCAAAAAGTTGACTGGCGCCTCTTTCTTTGCTGAAATACCAGCCCTCCATAATACATCAATATATAAGATATCTCTCACATGATCATGTCTATATTTAAAACCAGGATCTACCTTATAATGAACAGCATGTTATTAAATTGAATATCCAAAGTCTCTAGCACGTGAGGGTATCAAAATGATTAAGAACAACGGTAGGAATCCTATCTAATTTAAAAAAGAGCTCTACTTTCCATCTCGAGTTCAACTGCCAACAACTCTCAAACTTTCACCATTACAGACGCAACCCTCCAATGATCACCATTATTCCATCTCCCCCAACCACTGTTGAGCCTAAACTACCATTCTTGTCTATCACTTTCGACCTCCATCTCATGTTGTCAATGGCATGACCACCAAGAGCCTTTATTCTTGTTTAACTTGTTTCAAACTTCCCAAGTCACAACCACCAAGAGCCTTTCTTGTCATTGCCATCAATATCGGGGGAACAACCAGAAAATGAGGACCGTATAACAATCAATATCTCTCACCATCTCATTCACATCAAATTTCCTCATCACAACAATGGAAAAACCTAATGAAAACAATCTCATAACGAACAACGAAAGCCCATAAACATGAAACATGGGAATAACAACCAAATACACATTCTTCGAACTACAAAGTCTACTCTCATATTATAATGCTTCAAATCTTACAAAAACCTTAACTACTGATATCAAATTTCTATGAGATGACATCACCCCTTCACTCATTTCCTAAGTACCAGATGAATAAAGAAACGCTGCAGTATCGTCCCGATCAATACGCGGAGACGGAGCCAAACTCGAGTCACTTGAAAGAAGTTGATTAGAAAAGGAATACGCAGGTGCTCTTAATGACTCAAAATCCAAAGGAACAACAACCACTCCCGAACCAAAGTTTTCCAATTCAGTCATTTTGTCATACAATATAAAAGCAAGAACAACATTACATGTTGAAATCCGTTTCTTGATTTCACTAAGACTACTCAATGGATTCATAGTAGTAGCAACAACACCAATTGACAGAACACTTAAAAGAAAACAATTGGAAAGAAAAGGGTATTTGGTAAAAGTATCAAAACAACATCACCTTTACAAATTCCATGTTTATGAAGTCCAGAAGCCATGGATTTCACCCACTATTGTAGTTTTGGATAAGATAGTGAAAACTCAAATTGAGATTCAATTAATGCTGTAAACGCATCATGTTTATGTGAGAAAAACAACATCAAGATGTTGTGCTTCGGGCAGTTGTATTGGTTTGTGTTTGCTGTTTCAACTCATTCCACCATCATTTTTTTTTTTGTCTCGTGTCTTCCTTGCGGAAGATTGGTAGCTCATTAGGAAGAACCAAGGCTTTGCGGTGAAGAAAATATGGCATGTATTTGTTGTAAAAGAATAAGTGAGGTAGGGCAGTAGGAAATCCCTAAGAGAAATTCCTATGGAATGAACAAACCTATGGGATGAACAAACTAAGAAAATGGATGTTCAAATGAACATATCAGTTTGTTCATTTTGATCCCACTATGGGATGAACAAACTAAGAAAATGGATGTTCAAATGAACATATCAGTTCATTTGAACACTGAGACATTCCAATAGGCGCGCGTCTGCTGAAATGGCGCGCGTCATGACCAATAACTTGGGCGACAACATAGGTGAAGCCGACGTTTTCCACCAGAATGCGCGTTTTAGATGCTAACGCTAGCGACTTCTTCTAAGACTCCAGCGTCCGACTCGATGGCGCCAACGGCTCCATCTGAAAGGCTGCAAAACCTGTTGATCCAACGGCTACAGTTTTTGAATTCTATAAATACTCCTACTTTCAACTCTAAATTCACACATTCTACACTTTCTTCACTCTCAAAAATGCCTCATGGAATTCGTGTTGGATTCTCACAACAAGAGGATTTAGATATTTGTAGAGCCTTTGTTTTTCACACACAAGAAGCTGTAATGTGTAATGTACCCGATTCGATGTTCACTTTCTGGGACAAATGTTACAGAATGTTCACTACTGAAACTAGGAACATCCGTGGGCGTGATTCTCACGGATTGCATCATCGTTTTAGTGTAATTAGAACGAATGTATTGGAGTTTGTCGCCCAACTAATGTTGAATCACCAAAATAAGCTGAACGGTGAAGCCGAACATGAAGTGTTGCCCAGAACTCTAGCGAGTGGCCAGCATCTCACCACGGTCGTCCTTTTTCCTTCCATGCTTGTTTCAACATTCTTAGGGTGCTCAACAGATACGATCGCTACATCAACCTAGGAATTCCACCACCCGCTGAGAATTGACACATATGTAGTAGTTGTTTTAATTTAATGTATTTCTTTTATTCTCATGTATGACGTGGTTGTTCAATGCAGTATGTTTTTATTTATGAAATTGAATCGAAGTGAAATTTAAATTACTTGATATTGATAGTTTTATATAATCGTAATAACACCTAATAAACAACAAATTAAATAACATAATACCATAGTGAATCGATTTGTCCTACAACTTCAATCAGCCCACTCCACCAAAAAATACCTGGGACATTCCCAAAAATGCCTTTCATATGTGTCTTCTTCAGAAGAAGTCCGCAAATGCATAAAAGTCCTGCAACCGGGCTTTGAGCATGAACTGATTCTCTGTGGAAAATGTTTGTATTCGTGATTTCCATATCCACAATGATTGCAGTGTAATAAATCCTTCTTCAATTTGGCTTTAAGTTTGAAGTTTTTGCACATTGTTGCAATCTTTTCTTCTTCTTCTTTTTTAATCTTCATAGCATCATCTAGCATATGTGGTTCCTCTGGACAATTGGGATCTTGACATTGCAAATACCTGAGCTTTTCCGGTTGTGATTCAATCACCATTCTAATGGGTGAACAACCTTCCTACATACACTTTGAATACATCCAAGGACATTGCATAAGACTGTGGTTATCTATGAAACATAATGGGCAAACCTCTTTTGATTCGACACATAATATTTTCTTCGCTTTGCCTTTAGAAAACATGGTGTATGATGAGAGAGAAATCGGTTGGTCTGATTTAGAATAAAATCTAGTGACGTATTTATAATAGAAAATAGGCGCTGGTAATTCAAACGGGCGCTCATAGGAAATTCTTGGGCGACTTTACTAATGTCGCCTGAGACTTTACAGCAAACGCCAACGGCTAAATTTCCATTTCCAACGACAATTTTTTTGTTCTCAAATCCTATAAAATTCATTCATTGTATCTCCAAAATCACATCTTATTCTTATTCTTTCTTATATCTATTCTCCTCCTTTGCAGAAATGTCTCTTAGAAATCATGGTCCCAAGTTTACCGAAGAAGAGGATATAACTCTATGCAAAGCATATTTCTTTCATAGGGTAATCACTGGTGTTGTTATTTCTCATGATAGTTCTTTTTGGGAGAACTTGTTTTCAATGTTCGTCTCATTGATGGGAAACCCAGGAAACCGAGATGCTCATCAATTGCGTGCTCATTTTCAGCGTATTAGGCTTGCAGTCTAGCCATTTCTTTCTCATGTAATGGAAATTGATCGAGAAAAGTTCATCGGTGTAACTGAAGAAGAAGTGATCCAAGCATCTCTTGATAATTGGGAGGAAGCTCACGGTAAGCCTTTTCGTTTCGAAGCGTATTTCAGAATTCTAAAAGATGGTCCATCTCAAGTACATCGTTACTTCACTCGAGTGCCGCTGCCGGAATTTACAATGGAAGAAGATGTTTCTCTAGTTCTATGTTGGTTACATCGTATGGCGAAACCAATGAACCATGACCATTTCTGGGAAAGAGTATTGGGACATTTTGTATTTTCATGGAACGAAGCAATAAGAAACAATAAGATCCTAGAACTAAGAATTACATTCATTAGTAATGAAGTCAAACTTTATACGGAAATATTGTGGATGGTTCATCGTAGCAATTCTGGATTATCCAACGAAGAACTGAAAAACATTGCTCTGACCAAGTTTACCGAAGAAAGCGGGAGAGAGTTTACGCATTTTGAATGCTATGAACTTTACAGAGAGAATGTGGCAGGATTTGATATAGTTTGATGTTTTTGTTGTGGTTTATTAAAGTGTAGTTTGAGTTATTTGCAAGTTTAAATAAATGGTAATAAATTTCACGTAATCTGAAGTGGAAATCTATTTTAAAATATAAACATTTTCATTCATTGATATTACTGCCAATTTTATAAGATATAAACTTCGACAATATTAAAAACTTTAATAAATATCAAGTACAAGTTTCGGCCTCCTGTTTATCTTCATTTGACGTATTTTCCATTCAACACGCTCTTTGACAGTTTCATCTTTGTTTTTGAATTTTTTGTTGTTAAGTTTCAAAACAGGAGCTTTTCTTTGCCTTTTAGCGGAACATTTTCTTGGAGGAACTTCTAAAACTTGCACTTCCCTTTTACAATTTTAAATATTTTTAAAACTCCCACATATATTAGAAACAACAGCTTCAAGTTTTGCATCGCAGAAAAGTGTGATCGCTTTTTCAGCCATTTTTATAAGAGAAAATTCAAGTGAATTTTGGTGTACTGAATTGTTTGAATATTACGGAAATTTATAGAGGGAAAAGGTGAAATTCGAAATTTAAAAACTACTGGTTGGCGTCACCAGGAAAACCACCGGCGACACAGTCCGTGACGCGGCGCCAGCCTTCCTGTCGCCAGCGTTTGATTCCTTGACGCCAACGTTCTTCTGCTGAGCGCCACCATTTTTCTTAATGACGCGCCTCTAGTACTCTAACCCCCAGTGCTTTCCCATAGTGGAAAACCTAGTTTGGCCATCCACCTGGCTGAACAGATTTTTGTGTTTGGCCATTGCCATAGGAATTGCTCTAATAAGTGAGATTTCTTATGTGTATGTAATGTTATTAGAGATTTCTTATGGGTGTGTACAAAACTTAACTGATGTTAATAAAGTACAGTCAAGTTTTTGGTGTAAACCAGGTGTAAGTTATTAATTAGGCGTAAATACTCACATAAGTTTTGTATACCTACGTTTTCCCTAACGACGTTATTAACGGCCAGTTAAATATAGGGTGTAAACAGAGTGTAATCCAGCTTTTAATGTCTCGACCAATAGAGCTCCACCACTTGTCCTCTCCAGTTTTACTAATGCCCAAAGCTTTTATCTAATTTAATTTGAGGTGGGTGTCATACTCACCGTGCAACGTGGGAGCACATATGACTTAGTATTTTAAAGGAGTGGATATTATTATTTTTTAGCTATGAGTAGCTAAACTTCTTATTATTGATTAGGGATGATTTCAAAGTCCTGAAAAATGAAGCTTTAATTTCTTAAACCAAGTTTATTTCAAGTTTTATTTATTTGTTGATTATCTTTTATTATTTTTAATGTTTAAGAATATTGAGGGGTATTTAAAGTGATCAATTAAATTAACCAATCGATATTTCTTCTACTAGTTTAGGGTTGTGTGATACGTGTAAGTATCACATCATCTATTTACACCTGTAGTAAATTGCAAGAGATGATAGAGGGATTCTGTTAAGCAATTTGTGTATAAAGATAACACTAGTAAGCGGGCCGAGCCTATGCGTCTGATGCTATGATCAACCTGATTCACAAGAGTGTAAAGCATTCGCTTAATCTACACCTTGAGAGCTTATTCTTAGTTGGTTAGTTGGATAAAAACTGGTAGTCGAGCACTTCCGTATCCAATGACAATAGGAATTTGGGGGATAGCAGAGCTTATTGCTATTCTACGGTTGGTAACAATATAAATTCAACAATAGATAATAAACTTGTATTCAATTAAGTTTTAGTTCAGTGACGGCGAAGGATTCCCTGATCATTTTTTTTCTCATTGTTTACAACAAAGTTTTATTATTTTTCGGTTACTTATAACAACTAAAGTCTCCATGCTCTTCGTGGGAACGAACTCATTGCCATTATATTACCAGTTAATTGTGTGAAAAGAAGTAATTAATTTGTTGTGTAAATGACGCGCATCAGTAGCCATAAAAATAAAAAAACAATTGTTCTCAATTATTGTAATACAGTGTCATAGTATTATTACACAACATCAAAGTTCAATTGTATCACAACTTTTACAATAATACTATGGTGATATTTGCATCCGTAAACACACATATCATCCGTAGACATAACATTTTATCTTTTATCAATATTTGCATAATGACATAATGGAGTTAACTTTTGACATATATGGGACAATCATAGTTCACAGACGTAAACACACATATCCCATAACATTCTTTGCAATATATGAAACCAATAAAGATTAATACTGCAAAATCATCTTTCAAATAACTTAGAATTTAAATAAATAAATCTAAAACATTGTAAGATGAAAATCGTTGGCAATAGCTGTGTGTAAACACAATATTTGCTATTCCAAACCCTAGTTGTCCTTCTTAAACACAAGAATAAATTCCCATAAGAAGTTTCCTAGACATAATCAAGCTTCTTTGATAACTTCATACCTTTGAAAGACTCCATCATAAAAGGTATCACTGATATACTTGATTCTTTTGACCGTGCAAATTCCATGTTCATGGGTTAGAACATTTAATTTTCGATCGAAAATATGTGCAAGCTGCCTAGCTTTATTGCAGTCCACAATGAGTTTCTTCTGACTCCGTATCAAGACCTTTTGATTTTCAAGGATTTTGGTCTGACTATCAATGAGTTGATTTATTTTCAGTTGAAGGTTTGGAAATTCTACCTTTGAGTCATTATGAAAAATGATTAAATCCTTGACAGATTCACTAATCCAGGAGTTGTACTATTTTCTTGCAATCATATTTTTCAAAACAAGTTCTTGAAACGAATCGCATCATTTAATGCCTTCTTCCATCTCAAGACTCTCCACTTCCTGAGATCTTGAAGAGTTCTCTATATAATTTTTTATTAGAGATGTAAAACAATATATATATATATATATGTTTACGAACAAGATAAGGACACCATTGTTATGGAAACCCTATAAACTCCCAATCAGAAGACACAGACGTTCGTGGACCAGTTGTAAAAAGTTAATGGTTCAATAAAAAGACCAAAATAAGAGAATACACTTTGTTTTCCAGTATCTCATATCTTTTCATGACTCAGTTATTTTGAAGGGGATTTAAATTAGAGCACATCTTGAAAAGATGCAAAGATTACTATGAGTCAATATATGACTCAACTTTTGTAAATGAAGATAACAATGTTAACACAAATGTGCGATCATACGATAATATACAAAGAACTTGAGCATCCCGCAAATATTATCCTTGCAACTCTCAAGTTAGATACAAGGATGAAAATACATAGTCTTAGGTAGAGTGGGAAGTAATCCCACCATAAAAATTGAGGGAGGAGTTGTAAATACCTTCTGAGTATTTGTGTGGTGTATTCCTTACTTTTATCCAATTATATATTATTCTATAAGAATTTGACATAGATCCTTTTGAGTATCCATCAGAAGGATTTTTTTGAGGATTAAGTCTAGGACCTCTATAGATTAGTTCCAGAGGATCAGAATTGTGAAAATTCCATCTTCTAAACTTAGGTCTACTAGACTTATTCTCATTAATGCTTGGAATGTATACATTGGTGCAAAAATTAGTACCATTAAGAGGAACACGATTCCTGTAGAGGTTTCTAGAAGAGTGACTTTGGAAACCTCGTGCATGAGAGTTATGGTTTTCTACAGGAATGAAATCCATTGTAGACTTCGTCAGATTATTTACTCCGTCGACAGTAAAAAGAAGAAGATTTTGAAGATCATAAATCTGTTTTTTTCTAGCAACACAATGTGAATCATAATGATTTCTTTTCACATAGAAGGAACATGTTCATGGAAGAGAGACATCGGAAGAAACCTGTTTTCGACTCTTAACCCTTTTAGAAGACTGCAAGTTATGTAAACATTTATCAGCAGACGCTTCCTTTGAAGCAATTTTCTTCATGTATTGTAATCCCACATGAGAATTAGATATATGTATAGAATAAGGTTTACTCATTAAAACAGAGTTTTCCTTTTCCAAGGATTTGCACTGTTCCTGGGATAGAAAGAGTGATGCAACCAATTTTTATTTTTCAACACGAAAGTTGTTCAAATATGATGAATGAGTCTCGATCAAACGTTTTTGTATAATTGAATCTTCTTTAACAATATCTTCAAGATCACTAAGTTTTTCACGCTGTAGAGTAGTTTCTTGAACAAGGTTTTCGATATTGTTAAAGAAAGACTCAACGATACTATAGAGTTCCCGTTCTCGACCAAAAGACTTCTCAAGTTCATCAATGAGCTGAGCATGTTTTTCTTCAAGAAACTTAATTTTAGAATCTTGAAATTCAATAATCTCAGCAGATTTTTTTAATGTTCAGTGAGTTCCATTTCATCTTATGACATAGCGTCGAGTGTCACATCGGAGGAAATGTTATCAGAATCTGATAGCAAAAAGTTTCTACCTCGGGATTCGGAAGAATCATCTGAGGAGTTATCCTTTGAGGTAAGCTCAAGACAATTGGCATGGTCAAAATCTTTGGAAGACATTTTTAAGTGCGTAAAAATGAGATCTTCTATCCACAGAAATCAGATTGCTACAAACACAGACTTATGAGGTCTAAAACGAGTTTGCCTGCTCTGATACCAATTGAAAAAGAGGGGGTCTAACAACCACATCCAATATTTTGTTAGGAATATGGACTAACTAAAAATATAATTCCAAGAGAATCAACTAGACAGTCATACTCAATCAAGCAAAATATATCCAAGAGTTATACCTCGGTTTCTAAAAGTAATTAGCAAATCAAACAGATGGAATCCGTGAGCCTGATTATTAGGAGAAATAATGGTATTTTCAATGATGTTGTAGAAAAAGGTTCGTTGAGACTTGTGAAAGCAGATTTTTTTGGACTTAATTTTTAAAGCAAAAATATAACAAACTCAAAATAAAGTTTTGTGAAAATTATGGAGAGACCGGGGTTCAGGATTTCACCATTCACCAAAATTCATGTGATTTAATGTTAATATTTATCATGCAATTCTAGACAATATAACTCCAATCAAAAGAAAGTGTGATTCTAATTAGGGATATTTAGACTTTAGGTCCAAAAAATGTGACCAGAGTAGCGTTTGGGTCCTAGAAAGTTCTAAATTAGAGTTTGGGTCCCAAGACTTACGTTGACCGTCTAGAATGTTATATAACTGATTTATTTTTAATTTAATTTACATTTAATTAAAACCGTCAGTTACCCGTTAGCACGTGAGTCACACGGATAACTTAAAAACAACTCCCTTTTCTCTCCACTTCGTTCTTCTCTCTCACTTAATAAAGAAGAAGAACCTAGAAAACAAAGAAAAATCAAATCAATGGGATTGATCGATTAAAGTCTCTGTGTGAAGAGATTAAAAATAATAATCTCTAATTTGGTTAAAGTTGCAAAAAAAAAAAATGAGCAAAATGGAGATTAAGAAGATGATTGGATGAATTAATAACCATTTTCTACATCAATCAGGTATGAGAACGAGCATCTAGAATATCATGCATTGAACCACTACCTTTCAAATCATCAAAACCAAAGAGCTCATTCAAAAAACAATTCTAATGGTGACTCAATTTTCATGGATCAGAATGAAAGTTGGATTAACTTGATGAGCCCCTTTTCATCTATGGCCTATGGTCTAAGGAAATTACAGAGGCTCTCTTAAGTTCACGGACATCAACTTGAAGAATATGAAATGCTTACATTCAAGCAAATTAAAATTAGAGATATCTTAGAGGGAAGAATGTGTTGTTTTCCGTTGATTTATGTGGTCAAATGGTGTTGAATGATTGAGGTAATGGGGTATCAGAGACTTCGGTGTTTATGAATGTTTAGAACATCGATTTGTGTTCAAGTTCAGGTTTGCAGGGTTGAAATGCTATAAAAGGTGCCACATAAAACCAGTTGAATACACATTTTCGAGCTCAAAAACTGTAAGTCAGCTGTTCGATAAAATGCCACTAAGAAGAGCAGAAATAATAGCATACGAATACATGAGGATATAGTTAGAAAATAAATGGAAAGTTAAGTTTAAGTTAGTCATTTCGATTATTTAACTCCCTTATGGATGGTCAAGATGGTCAATTTGAGTCTTGGGACCCAAACTCTAATTTAGAACTTTCTAGGACCCAAACGCTATTCTGGTCAGATTTTTGGGACCCAAAGTCTAAACATCCCTTCTAATTATTGCCTAAATTATATTTTCAAAACATCAATTGTTAATCGCAAGCATGAAGTATCAAAAGCCCTAAACTAAGCATACTTCATCAAGATAAAACACAACTAATTAATAAAAACCATTTACTCAATTTTCATTCGGTGCAAATAATTATAAAAGAATTGCATAAATAAATTTAAATAAATTTTACCACATAACTTTTGGATGAATGGATTCCTCCACCGCCCCAGAGGATGGGTTTAGCTCTTCATCATAGTAACACGCTCAAAAGTTGATTTCATTGCCCAAAAGTGTTTACAAATGATGAAAAGGAGAGAAATTGAATAAACCAGGAAACTGCAACACTTCTGCGGTGTTGCAAGTCCACTGTTACATAGATCGATATAAAGAAAGTGTCGTTGTACTTGTATTGTATAAGACTGCTAAGAAACTGTCGTAATAACTATAGCATGAACGACGGTCACAGGTGGTCTTATGTTCTTCGTGTTCTTCTCTAATGTCAGCAACAACAACTCTCTGCAACTCGATTTTCTACCCTCTGTTCTCACCCCTAACTCTCCATAACCCTTCTAAGACATCCCATAACCTTATTTATACCCCTTTGGACCGATAATAAATCCCTAATACTCCATTTAATCTCGGCAATCAATCCAACATATTTTCTTTTACTCCCATGCAAGATACGGGATTTTTTTCCCTTTTTTATCCCTTTCTTGCGTTGAATTGCTACGAACATGCTCTAAACATGTTAATACACGTCTCTACACATCCTAACTGGAGTAAACAGCCTCAGGTCACACGCAATCCACAAAAATCCCGTGAATATCTTATTCCGGGAATATGCTCCCCTGTTTCGTCAAAATCACGTGAAATCTTCCTCCCTTATCGATTCTATCCCATATAGTATCCATGTTTTAATGAAACACGTTAATACCAATCATAACTCACGAACAAATCACAGAGAATCTCGTCCAGTTCATCCCCAACAAATTCTGCAGACACAGACCTATTTTCCCGCCATTTTTTTTCATTTTCAAACGAAGGAGGTGAAGGGACCCTAATCCAATTTGCGGGTGCCTCTAACATATTAGGGTGCCCTTATCCAAAACATGGGTGTCTTTCAGTAATTTTTGGGGTGCCTTTAACACTTTTTGGGGTTTTTCCAGCACAATTTCGTGGCACCTTTAACACTCCTCCAGGGTGCCTTTAGTACTTTTTCTCATGGGGTCCAAATAGCACTTTTTGAGCAACTTTTTCCACACAAGTGTATTTCTCCAAAAACACCTACACAAACATAAAAACACTAAAATAAGTACAAAATCAAGCACTAACAATAGAGACACTGAGGACAATTTAGACACAAAAATGTGTATATCAAATACCCCCAAACTTATTATTTGCTAGTCCTCGAGCAAATTTAATCTAGAAAATAAAATAAATACACTTAGCACGTGTAGCAAGCCGTTAAACCGCTAGGTGGCCCTAGTGGCGGAGTGTTGTCTCCGGAGGGTTTACCAGAGGTGTACCCACAAAACTTGTACTTCTAATTGGTCACAAGTATCCAAAGTGCTATGAGGACATACAAATTCTCAACCTATCTCCAAGTGACTAGAGTGCTAGAGAAATTAAAGGTGTCAGCTCTAAATCTGACTGAGGAAAAGGGGAGAGACATCCGCAACACTGATAGATAAATATATATCCGCTACACAGCTAGATAAATATTGTAAGATGCATCCGCTGATTTACAGCTGGATAAGATTAGGAGAGAGAAAAAGCTGGACTAATTACGTGTGATGAGTTAAACCAGTGCTAGAAAGATCTTGTGCCATATTGAAAGCGGACTAACAAAGCAACCAAATGTATCTTTCTTCGACTCTCTCATAGTGCTCAGTAGAAACAACGTCTTCTTCGGCTTCAACTGTTGATGATAAACTCTTGAACCTCGTAGAACCTTGACAATTATCTCTTCTCTTCTATTCTTCACTTGAAACTTCCTTATAGATTTCTATTTCCCTATGGCCTTATTGAACAAAATTTAAAATTTAAACTTTATATTTTTTCATTTTTTTTTAGAGTAATAACAAGACAAAAATTTACATGGCCATCACAGAAGGAATTTAACACTTGGATTTTCGCAACTTGTAATGTCTTAGTATCATGAACTTCAACAACTTATTTCATTTGATTTTTATTGCTCTTATAACTTCTTGTAACCATTGATTTTGAATTCTTATTGTTGCTTCTAAACTTTGAACGTCTTCCACTTTCTTCATAGATTTTGATGTCGCTCCGTTTGTTGATGATGATAAGTTTCTACTGAGAGAGAGTTGTAATCCAGTAACTAAGACTACATTGTGAGGTTTTTTTATCTTTCTAGCATTTCCTGACCTACTTGCCTTTCCATCATGGATGGTTAGGTCCATCACGGTTACCCTCTAAAAGGAACAAGTTCTCTCCTGAATTTCAAGGATCTCAATGTCTTTTTCTCTAATGTCTCAATAGGTTGTTATCCCTAGCATTCCAATTTCTATCTTTTCGGTGAGAAACAGTATGTAAACTTAGCTAACCGGATACCATGTGACGCTAGAAGTTTAAAAAGTGCAACTAAAAAGTTTCTCCCTTACCCCCAAACTTAAGTCTAACATTGTCTTCAATGTTCTAAAAATGAAATTAAAAACATGAACAAGGAGAAACCATTACCACTAGAAGGAAATGAGGAAAAATATTACCGTGTTGCAAGAGAAAGGTATACCTCCCAAGGAGTGCTAAGTTTTAAGTCTTCAGACAAACATCAAATACCTCAAAAATAATAATCTTCACCTTCCAAAGTCATACACCAATAGCCGAAATAGTTGTGGGTCCATAAGACCAAATAGAGTTAATACCAATATGAGACAACTGCACTGGTTCATAAAAATGAATAGAAGGAGCACATCCTCATCTAAGGTTTCTGTCAAGACAACTGGGTTTATCTGGGGAAAATAACGAAGCTTCGTATGTGTGTCTTGATAAAGAAATTCATCAGAAATACTGGCCTCTAATACATGGGTCACAACCTGGACAGTATCAGGAGGTTCGGGTTGTAGAGTCTGAATAGACTCAAGTAATATCTCATACGCACAAGGCTCGAGTCCCAAGTTAGGGACTTCAATTAGGGATACATGAAAATCACAAGAACCATCACTACCCCTAAAATTAGGGTTTTAATTACTCACAGACAAACCTCTAACTATTGCTTGAGTTTCCGGATCTTCAGAGTCCTTAAAATACTCAAGAGCTTCTTATAGTTCTCTACCCCCAAACTTATGGTCATCATTACTCTTAGAAAGACCTAATATTATTGCCTGGATTTCTGGGTCCGTAGAGTCTTTAAAATACTCAAGGGATTCTTCTAAAGATTGATCACACATATGGTCCAAGAGAATTGTTTCCTCAAATTCATCTAAAGAATCTCCTAGTAAAGTGTCATGCCAATTATCCTGAACTAAATCCTGAACTAAAGTGCTAATCATATTCACTTCTTTTAAATCATCATTCTCAGAAGGTTGTCTAGTAAGATTAAAGACATTTAGTTCAGTGGTCATATTACCAAAGGATATGTTCATAAGCCCAGTCCTACAGTTGATGACAGCATTAGCTGTGGCTAAAAATGGGCGACCTAAAATCACTGGGATTTGAGCAGTTGGGTTCTGAACATGATGGGTGTCTAGAACAACGAAATCCACTGGATAAATAAACTTATCAACCTCAATCAAAACATCCTCTATGACACCACGAGGAACTTTGACAGACCTATCAGCTAATTGTAGTGTCATTTTAGTCGGTTTTAACTTACCAAGACCCAGCTAGGTATATACATGATACGGGATTAAGTTAACACTAGCTCCTAAGTCAAGTAAATCTTTATCGACCATGTTATTACCAATCGTACAAGATATGGTGGGGCATCCAGGGTCCTTATACTTAGGGGGTGTTTGGTTCAGATGAATAGAACTTACTTGGCCAGCTAAAAAGGCTTTCTTTTGGACATTAAGCTTACTCTTTCGTGTACAAATATATTTAAGGAACTTGGCATAAGCAGGCATCTGCCTAATTACTTCTAACAATGGAATGTTAATGTTCACCTGCTTAAATGTCTCCATTATCTCGTTGAAAGTCGACTCCTTTTTTGTTGGGGCTAATAACTGTGGATATGGGGCTCTAGGTACAAAGATAGTCCTATCAGGAATTTCTTGGGACTCCTTAGAAATTGTTTCAGTTTCCTCAGTTGCGGCTTCCTCTTTGGAAGTAGAAGGTGGAACTACAACATGTTCACTTTCAGGCATGACGACCTTATTGTCAGCTTTCTTTCCACTCCTAAGGGTTGTAATAGAATTCACTTGATTGTACGATTTCCCTCCTTTGGGGTTAGCATCAGTATGACTAGGGAACCTTCCATTTTCTCTCTCACTTATATACTTAGATATCTGGCCCACTTGAAGTTCTAATTTAGCAAGAGTCTGGGAATTATTCTTCAAATTCTGCCTGGTTTCTTGTTAAACGCTAAGGTGGTTATTTGATAACATGTCATGGTTCTTTGCTAGGATAGTAAGAGTTTCTTCTAAAGTAGAGATCTTTTTCTCGGAAGTGTTCTGAAACTGGGTTTGACCTGAAGAGTTGTTATCAAAACCTGGGGGAGGCTGAAAATTACTAGATTGACCTGGATTTTGGACCTTAGACCAAGAAAAATTAGGATGGTTTCTCCAACCAGGGTTTAGGTCTCTGAGTACGGGTCAAACTTATGGTGGTTTTCAAACCTAGCATTGTTATAAATATCATGGGCTTGCTCTTCACTAATGTGACCTTCTCAAAACGAGATATTGGGTTCTATTTCATAACTAGAGACTTGAGAGGCTCTAATCCTATCATCAGGTTCAATAAGAGACCTATGTTTAAATTGATTCAATTCCAAAGCTTCTAACCTTCTAGGGGGTTGAACACAAGGTTCCTACTGTTGGGATTTTTCAGCAATAACTCTTAAGAAGGTAAAAGCATCATCGACATTTTTACTAGTGAACTCACCAGCTCACATAGATTCGACCATGGCTTTGGTCGAATAGTCTAAACCATCATAAAGAATCTCTAATAGTTTCATTTTCTCAAACCCATGGTGAGGACATTCGGATATGAGATCATTGAATCTCTCTAAAAACATATAAAGAGATTCTCCCTCTTGTTGCATATTGGAGCTAATTTTATGCCTAACAGCTGTAGTTTTATGCTTAGGGTAGAATTTCAAATAGAAATCAGCAATAAGTTCCTGCCATGTGTCTATGGATTTAGATGGTAGGTTATTAAGCCAAGTCTTGGATTTATCTCTTAAGGAAAAGGGGAACATCCTAAGTTTTAAGACTTCATCAGTAAGGTCCTAAATCTTAATTGTTCTACATATTTCTTCAAAGTCCCTAATGTGAAAGTAAGGGTTTTCATCATCTTTTCCTAAAAATATAGGGATCATCTGAAGAATACCAGGATTCAACTCATAAGTAGCTTTAGAGGCTGAAAATTTAATGCACGATGCTCGGTTGGTCCTAGTTGGGTACATGTACTCCTTCAAAGTTGTCATTTTTGGCACAGTAACAATCCTAGGGGTGAATTCCTCACTATGACTTAAATTCTCAAAACTGAAGTTTCCAAAAACAGGGCTCTCAAAAGAAGAGTCTTCGAGCTCCCTGTTTACAAAAGAAGAACTTCTAGGATCATCACTAATCAAACGGCCAAAAGTATCTCTTTTCCAAGCACGCTCGAGCATGCACTAACAAAAATTAAAATTTAAAAAATCCTAAGGAAGGGAGGTTCTAAGAAAACACACAGTAGGCTGACTCCACCAAAGCAAACCTAAAAATTTCTAGCAAACAAAAAGCATGATGGCTCCACTTCAATTGTTTTCTAGACCAGCTTCTAATCCTTCGAAAGGGAATTCGTTATAATCTGAGAAAACCCCTTTGGAATCAATCCGAGTTTAAGTAAGTTGAATAGAGGCGAGGGAAGCTGCGTGGAGATTTGATACATAAGGCCTCACATCATTACAAGGCGGCGCAGTCACGCATTCAACTTACATAAACCATCATGAACTTCGAAGTATGCTTAAAGAGTAACCAATATTTTTCGAATGACTTTCCTAGTAAGCTCGTTACCCTATCGGTATCGTTCTATTCCAAATTTTAAGGCTTAGGTTCACGTTAAGTATTATTCTCCTAAGGCGGGAAAGAAGAGAACGGTGATGAAATCCGAACCCTTATCTTGTATGGCAAGTCCTTGCCATTTACTAAGAAATTAAAGCACCCGTATTCAGTTCCTCGACGTATATGAAAATGAAGGAATACAGTAAACCCGCTGACAGGGGATTCGCGGGTGTTCAGATGGACTTACCTTCCGTACCAGACGGGCGAAGAACCGATAAAGTCGACTCGGGCCACGACTTCAATGTCGTGTATGAACCCGAGGGGCCGAGACGGTTACGTCCTTCTCTGCAAACTGTTTATATTTAAAACTACCCTTCCGTAGATTTAAAAAAAATAAAATAATGTCCCAAAATTTAAAGTCCAAAGTCCAAAAATAAAGTGCAAAAGAAAAAAGAAAATTACAAGAATATAAGATATCCTAATACAATCTAAAAAAATAAAAATAAAATAAACTCTTTTTTTTTTCTCGCTCTTTTCGCTTTGTCTTTGACTCCAAATCTTTAAGTGGTCACCAAAAGCTTTGGCAACTCCTTTCTCTTTCGCTCCGAAATCCAATAATCTGTAATAAAAAGACAAATACCCAAAAACGTAAAATAGAACAAATAAAAATAAAAACAAAAACCTAAAAACAAATAAATCTAAAAACTCTAGCCTAAAGACAAGTCCGTGTCGACAGCGCCAAAAATTGATGGTATTTTCAATGATGTTGTAGAAAAAGGTTCGCTGAGACTTGTGAAAGCAGATATTTTTAGACTTAATTTTTAAAGCGAAAATATAACAAACTCAAAATTAAGTTTTGTGAAAATTATGGAGAGACCGGGGTTCAGGATTTCACCATTCACCAAAATTCATGTGATTTAATGTTAATGTTTATCATGCAATTCTAGACAATATAACTCCAATCAAAAGAAAGTGTGATTCTAATTATTGCCTATATTAGATTTTCAAAACATCAATTGTTAATCACAAGCATGAAGTATCCAAAGCCCTAAACTAAGCATACTTCATCAAGAGAAAACACAACTAATTAATAAAAACCATTTACTCAATTTTCATTCGGTGCAAATAATTATAAAAGAATTGCATAAATAAATTTAAATGAATTTTACCACATAACTTTTGGAAGAATGGCTTCCTCCACCGCCCCAGAGGATGGGTTTAGCTCTTCATCATAGTAACAAGCTCAAAAGTTGATTTCATTTCCCAAAATTGTTTACAAATGATGAAAAGGAAAGAAATTGAAAAAACCAGGAAACTGGATGACTTATGCGGTGTTGCAAGTCTACTGTTACAAAGATCGATATAAAAAAGGTTTCGTTGTAACTGTATTGTATAAGACTGCTAAGCAACTGTCGCAATAACTATATCATGAACGACGGTCACAGGGGGTCTTATGTTCTTCGTGTTATTCTCTAATGGCAGCAACAGTAACTCTCTGCAACTCGATTTTCTACCCTCTGTTCTCACCCCTAACTCTCCATAACCCTTCTAAGACATCCCAGAACCTTATTCATACCCCTTTGGACCGATAATAAATCCCTAATACTCCATTTAATCTCGGCAATCAATCCAACATATTTTCTTTTACTCTCATGCAAGATACGGGATTTTTTCATTTTTTATCCCTTTCTTGCGTTGAATTGCTACGAACATGCTCCGAACATGTTAATACGCGTCTCTACACATCCTAACTGGAGTAAACAGCCTCAGGTCACACGCAATCCACAAAAATCCCGTGAATATCTTCTTTCGGGAATATTCTCCCATGTTTCGTCAAAATCACGTGAAATCTTCCTCCCTTATCGATTCTATCCCATATAATATCCCTGGTTTAATGAAACACATTAATACCAACAATAACTCATGAACAAATCGCAGAGAATCTCGTCCAGTTCATCCCCAGCAAATTCCGCAGACACAGACCCATTTTCCCGCTATTTTTTTTTCATTTTCAGACGAAGGAGGTGAATTGCCCCTAATCCAATTTGCGGGTGCCTCTAACATATTAGGGGTGCCCTTATCCAAAACAAGGGTGTCTTTTAGTAATTTTTGGGGTGCCTTTAACACTTTTTTGGGGTGTTTCTAGCAGAATTTCGTTGCGCCTTTAACACTCCTCCAGGGTGCCTTTAGTACTTTTCCTCATGGGGTCCAAATAACACTTTTTGAGCAACTTTTTCCATACAAGTGTATTTCTCCAAAAACACCTACACAAACATAAAAACACCAAAATAAGTACAAAATCAATCACTAACAATAGAGACACTGAGGACAATTTAGACACAAAAATGTGTCTATCAAGAAACAACTTGAACGATACCAAAGACTAATGTTCAAGTGTTAATCAATTTCTATCAACAACCAAAGGTTGGATTTAGCAATTGATTGAACTACGCATAACCTGTGATATTTCAATTATATAAAAAAATATAATGCGGAAAAGAAATAACACCGACACCAGAAGTTTTGTTAACGAAGAAACCGCAAATGCAGAAAAACCCCGGGACCTAGTCCAGATTTGAACACCACATAGTATTACGCCGCTACAGACTTTAGCCTACTACAAGTTGACTTCAGACTGGAATGTAGTTGAGCCCTAGCCAATCTCACACCGATTAAGGTACAATCGCGTTCCTTACATCTCTGAATACCAATAGGACTCTACGCATTTGATTCCCTTATGATGATCTCACCCACAACTAAGAGTTTCTATGGCCCAAAGTCAAATACTTGATAAACAAATCTATCTCCCATAAAAAAGTCTATTCTAATAGATAAATCTGTCTCCCACAGAAATACCTACGAAGTTTTTTTTCCATCTTTTGATAAATCAAGGTGAACAGGAACCAATTGATAATCCGGTCTTATATTACCGAAGAACAGCCTAGAAATATCAATCACCTCAAAATAACTTAACCGTATGGTAGTAGAAAAAGTTATTGTGGAATCACAAAGAATAAGATGAAGAGCTTTGTGATTAATTTTTATATCTTACCTATCAAAGATACATCTCGAGCAAATCCTAGAGAAGATAGTACTCAATACGATAGAACAAGTAACATCAGAACACACAACTATAAAGAAAATAGTTGGGTCTGGCTTCACAATCCCAATAAAGTCTTTAAGTCGTTAACCTATAATGGTTTTAGGAAAAACCTAGGTTAAAGGAGAATTGCATGTATTCGCAACTAGTATCACACAAGAGGTGTGGGATTAGGTTTCCCAGTTGCTAGAGTTTTCCCTTATATAGTCTTCAAATCAGAGTTTGATAACTTTTGTGACAAAGCAATCAATATTCACCGTTAGATGAAAAACCTGATTTAAGATTCCAACTAAGTTTCCACCATTAGATGGTCTTAGATTTTTAAACACAAATTAAATATACCATCATTTAGATATGGGAAACCGTACCTAAACGTGTATATTTAGTTGGCTCAATAACAGTTAACCGAATTTATCCATATGAACACTTTTGTGTTAACCATGATCATCGTAACACTTCTAGATCAAATGAAACTCAAAAAAGTCTAATCGTGTTATTTATAGAGTTGTTCAATTGTTTATATTCTCATAGAAGTATACAAGACACAAATGAAGCAAAATCGGTTTTGATTTAAAGAATCAATTCATGGACATTTAGCCACGGTTTGCAAAGATTGCATTCCTTAATATATAAATGTATTTGTCATGAGTATGAAATCATACTTAACCGATTTTAGAAGTTAATAACATAAGTTTGCAAACGGGTATGCAAACTTAAGTTTCGGACATTGGTCATATCCGACAGTTCGCAAACAGGTATGCATACTGTCGTTCCGGACCGAACTCAGGTGAATAAGTTTGCAAACGGGTACACAAACTTAGTTCCCGGACTTTGACAGTCAAAAACGTTCGCATACGGGTACGCATTAGTTTCCGGACTTGAATCATTCTTACAACAGTTTGCATACGGGTATGCATACTGTGTTATATCCAGACAATGATTAATTGTTCTAAACTCTCATTTCAATCATTGAAATATTCTTAGAAGACAGCAATAACTATCTCACACAAAATATTAGATTATAAGCAATTTTCAAGTGATCTAATGGTCAATACGAAACATTCTGACCCTACATCAAATGATTATCTCACACAAATCATGTAAGATGTTACCAGGTGATTTTCACATGATCATCTTTTGAATTTCGTCAAGAATAATGATGAACATAGTTAAAGCAAACAGATTTTCAACACATATTTCGAGAAAGATATAAGCGACTCAGCTCGAAATATCAAATGTGTATATTATATAGTCTATATAGCTATACGACTTAGTCTTAATAGGAGATTGAATAGTATAAACTTCTTAGTAATAGATGAGTTCAAGTCTCCACATACCTTTTGTTGATGAAGTTCCTCCAAGCTCCCCTTAGTAGATCTTCGTCTTCAATCAATGAACGCCGTGAAATCTAAAGCTCAACTACACATTTTATCCTAATCCGAGACATAACTATAAGTAGACTAGAAATCAAGACTTATAGTTTTGACAACTAAACTTGACAAACAAGCTTGAGATAGCAACACTTGCGAGTTCTGTCGAGTAGTGCTCTAACACTTATGATTTATGATTAAACTCTCTTGTGAGCAAAAAATTGACTCTGTTACTTAGGATTCAATTATGCATTGTTAGGTACTTAGTAATTACGTCCGCAAAACAGATGGACATCCCTAGGTGAAGCTTGAAGTTGTACCTTGTGGAAGCAGGATTGGAAACAACACAAGCCATCATGAGGAGCTTATGATAGACTGGAGATGAAGATGAGGTTGGCAATGAACTCCAATATATATTAGGTAGATTTGAACATGCCAAATCCAAAAGTACGGATGATCCATTGTCTTGTCGAACCAACATGAATACTAAGTAACAGAGGTGGCAACATCATCAGAAGTTGAGATAGTATTGATCACAGTAGTGAGGCAAAGGTAACACAAGGTTAGTGACATCTTCTGATGTAATAGATTATTTTAGGAGATAACATAGAACTTGGGTGATGGTCTCTCTGAGTAGATGAGAACCTATAGGTGGATGAAATCTCTCTGGATCTAATTTTATTAAATCTCGTATTGAAATCTTTTTTTGCGCGTCATTTGTTCCAAGAGCCGTAGAATCTTCATGCGATGTCGGTTTCTAATGCCCCAACTTTTGAAGTTAAGAGATTAAGCTCATGAAAAAAGAATCACATGATTTGGAGCTTGTATGGTCAGTCAAACATGCGTGAACATTTGTAATTTGTAATCCCATGCAGATATTTAGACTCTATTGACTTTATCAGAGGAGCCACATCTCTTAACCCGTGTATCCGTTTGATACGCACTTTTAGTATGTCGTAGCAAAGACATAGATGAACACTTTTTGTGAGGGATATGTTGTCATTTTCCTCACCAGTTGTTTTCAGTTTTCTAGTTTATGGGATGCATATGTAATAACATGAGTACCCTGAATTTAAAGTGGCAATGCCTTTTGAGTGTTCATTGTGTGCTGGGATGATTATGTCTACCTCGTTACTAGTGATATATAGCTATGATGAATATCATAACCATGGTATTGTCTGGTAGAGCTTGCTTGAAGAATGAAGGACTCGATAACGTCACCATGAGAATTCCAAAATTCAGTGTGTGTTTAATAGTTGTCTGGTCGTGATCAGTTGATAAGATAAAGCTTACAAGCTATACGAGGTTCTGATGTAGAGAGGTTTTGTTGATGATTCTTCATGTTCTTTAGCACTAACATCAGGTTTAACTGACTTGGCTTTAAGGATAACGTTGGTTGAAATAGTTTTGAACTGATCTTCTTAACAAGATAAAATCACCAAATGTAAAACCACCAAGAACTTTTCGTTTACTAGACAGAGAGACAATGTTGAATAGGTTCGTGATATCCATGTATGAATGATGTTGTATCTACCTTAAGAGTGTACTTCAGAGGTGTTTGTGGTTAAAAAATGATTCTGCTGAAAATGGTAAAATGGGGAGGTTGATGAAAAACAAATCTAAACCAAACAAATATACTGTAAATGAGTACTTTAGATTTGAGAGATCAATCTGTAAAATTCTGGCCTAAACCAAGAAATGTCCGTTCCAGTCTTGCTTCGGTCACAAAGGAAGGATAATAGATGGTCTTAGGAAGCTAGGGAAGCAGAGGAAGTGTTAAGATCAGAGTGGTAGACTCTGTGGGGTGTGATGGTGTATGACTGTGTATCAGAAGATAGAACTCGCTTGTAAATGGTAAGTCTGCGTATTTTCTCCATGTTTCAAGATACTTGTGTTGATGATTCTTGAATAGATTGAAGATCCTATTCTTGAATAGTTCTTGAATATTAAAGAGGTTTAAGGAGGTATTCTTCACCGAGAATCTCCCCAAAATCTCGTTGTCTTTGTGTTTTGTTCCAGTCCGAGACAGATCGGATCCGAAATTGACGGCAGTGGTCCAGATATAGTCTAGGACCTAAAGCATCATCTATGAGTAATCTCAGTTTGAGACTAACTCCTTCATTTTGAAAGAGAACTAGTTCAACCAAAGGAGTGAAGCCACTATGAGAAAAATGAGAATGGAACACTACATCGCTAGCAATCTCCCGTATACTAAAAAAGATTCAAAATTTTATGATAAAATAAAAAGTGGAGGGAATATTTTGTATTTAAAAAACTGATTCCAAATATACACGGAGGTCAATTCCTCATTTGAAACTGAAAAACCATTCAGATGTGGGACAGTCCTCCATCCAAGGATTTTTTTGTGGAAATTTCTGAGGAATCCAAGGTTTATTCCTCTCTCTTCTAGAAACCCGTCATTAAGATGATATATATGTGTAGCCCAAATTATAATATCTACGGTTGAAAACAGTAGTTACAGATTAGATTTGTATTTTCACATTTTCAGATGGACTAAGTTAACCTTAATTAGTTAAGTATTGTTAACAAAATTATTAATTAAAATAAAATAAAAAATCGTTAATTTGGATTTGGATTTGGGTCAAGGTAGTTAAAAGAAATCAAAATAGTGAAAAATACTAGAACCCCCTTACTATGTGGGTTTAATATATAGAAGCCCCACTAAATGGATCCTCCCCTATCAACTCCATACTTTCACTTTTTAATATTTCTAGGCCCAAAATTTTAAATTTCAGGGTTTGGTAATAAAGTTTAGGATTTGGGGGAAATTCGTAATACCAAAAAGTGAAAAATAGTACTAAAATGAGTTACACATATTATGCATCTTAATGATAGGTTTGAGATAAACAAAAATATGCAAATGGGCTAGAAATAAGTTCCCCATTTTATTTTCAAAATTAGTGACAAAACCCCTAGGTGAACAAACTAGAGATAAGAAAAAACCGGTCATATTATTTTTAACAAAAAAAAACCGTTTCAAAAGAAAGTGGCACAAAAACCCCAGGTCAAATACTAATGAGTAAATTTAGTTTTTATTATTTTAAAAATACCCAAAAATACCCTTTTTATCTTCATTTCGGCTTCTCTCTTTTCTTTTCTTCTTCTTTGTTCCGCCTCCTTCTCCCCACCACCAGCAGCAACAAATATCTCTATGAAAACCAGCAACAACACCTCCATTACCACCATCACCAACACCTTTGTCTCCTTCGTCTCCTCTGCAAACAGATCTGATAGAGGGTTTTGGTTTTGTCTCCTTCGTCTCCTCTGCAAACAATCCGTTCTAGGGTTTTGGTTTTGTTTGATTGATTGATTGAAGAAGAAAAATCTCAAGTAGTGAAACAAAATGGAGATGTAGAAGAATTAGAAAAGAAGATGGGAGAAGGCGGATGTACTCCGTCAATGGATCTGTTTCAATCAGAGAGAGATAAAATCTTCTAGTAATTTTTAATATTTCCAGAAAATTGATAAGGAGGAAAACTCGAGTTAGGGATTCTATTAATTGATCGAAGGTAAATTTTGGTTTTGATGTAGATTTGTATTTTGTTTTTTTAATGTGCAATCAAAAATTCAAAGCTAGGGTAAAGTTATGGGAACAAACCATAGTCAAACCGAGTACTTCTCTATGTTAGATTTGGTTTGTAAACCAGTAGATTCAGAAACGTTGATTGCGAATTTGAATTTAGATTTTTAATTGGACTAAAACATCTAGAGTTCAATTACCGACTTGAATTGAAATCAAAGTTGTTTTTTTTTTCTTGAGTTGGGGGTGGGTGGTTTGGAAGCTTAATATGATTTTTCAGATTAGGATTGAAGCAAATTTTTTTTTTTAAATGCAGTTTTTCTTTCTGAATTCGTTTTTGCAGGAAGGAATCAAACGGCTAAAGAAGTATTCAAAGTCCATCTATATATTAGCTAAAATCTGGGAAGAAGAAGAATTTGGGAATCAAAGTTGATTGGCTAAAATCTGTCCAATTATGGACTGCTGACCCTCCATTAAAACAGGTAATTAGCTAAAACTTCAAGAATTTGATTCAGAATTGTTCTTAGCAGCTAGAGATGTTAAAACCAGGCACACTTTTAAGTGCAGCGTGTATATAGAGCTGCTATTAGATAATGACGAAAAGCTCGCAACCCACAGTGGTTCCTAAGAGGAGTAATGCTTCGTTGTATTCATTAGCTATGGAGAATACAGTTCAGAAAATGATGTGAGAGAGTTGAGGCATTATTGAGTATCCTGTTGTTTTTATTTTATACATCAGGGTAATTTATCGAAGGAAATGAGTTTGGTGTGGTTCTCCATCTTACGATACCTAGCTTCTCAGAAAGGGAGGCCGATTTAATCAATTTTAGAACCCCTTTTCAACTTGGAACATGTTAACAAATCCAGAATATCCAAAATTTATACATTTGCGAGGAAATTCTGAGTGTCCAGATTTCATTTTTTTGTTAGGAAATCTAGAGTATCCAGAGCATTGGTAACTAGTGGATATCAGTAAAATTACAAACACTAGAGGGGAGAAACTTTTGATTGTCTGTATATGGGGTGATGCTATTTAGGGAGAGTGAAGTTACAGCTGTCATCATTTGCTAGTTTGGACGAGTGTCCAAACTCACCTAAAGTTTTCAACATGCTTGGTTTGGCAATGTCTAGTGAGAATAGTTATTTGTCCAAGTTACCTCACTGTCCGCCGACATGTACTAGTAAACATTTATACCCTTTTGACTCATTATGTTTTCACTGCCAAAGTTATTTTGACACTTTTTGATATTTGAGTGAACAAGGAAGAAATCTACTGTAAATTTTAGCTGAATCAAAAAGGTCGAGGATAATCATTTTTTTTTTTTTGGAAGCCAAGGAACTAGAGCGTCTACTTAGAATCAGCTTGCAAGTCTGTGGCACCGTAGTGGAATCATATTGTGTCTTGTGGGAGGAATTTTTATAAGCAGCGCTGTTACTAATTCAGTCTTTCCATTACATGAAGATATTTTTTTATACAGATTTCATCCACCATTTCATTTATACTAACTTTTCAAAAGAGATTAAACTCATAGGCATCTCATGCCCAACTGCCATGCAATCATCCGTTCCCATATAGCATGCTTATGGCACAGATATAACCAAATTGCTATCCTTTTCGCTTTCTTGTATTCGACTATTTTGAGTTGTCTGTATATTGGTTAATATCTTCTGGATTGATATCATTGTATTTGCATCTGCAGACTACAAAGAAGAAAATAACAGCCCTATACAGTTTATTGGTGATGACTGGTAGCGGTGGCTGGCAGTGGTGTTGCAATTGCTCAGTATTGGTGGTGGTGGTGTTAGTGGTGTGGAAGGTGTTGGCGGTGGACGGTTGTGGTGCTGGTGGTGGTACTGGATGGTGGAGGTGGTGCAATGAATCATGGTTAGTGTGTTATTTTTTTATAAGCCAACACAAGTTATTGCTATTGGTGTGGAGGATATTTTTTTGGTTTTAATATTGCTATTGGCAAATGCATCCTGAACTTTTTGATTGTTTTTGAAGTTGATTGCTTTTTGTGGTGTTCTTAGTAGATTATTATTGTTTTTGAGGTGCTGAGAGATGTTGTTGGAATTACAAGAGAAGCTGCAATGTGTTGCGGATTTGTTTGAGCTGAGCTACAATACGTAAAAAAATGATGAAACCTAATTAGGTTTCATCTAGTTTTGGTGAAACCAATTTTGGTTTCATCATTTTGTTCTTATTTTGCCTAGTTTTTTTTGGTTTGGTTTCATCGTTGAAGCTGTGTCGGTGAAATGACAATATGTGGAAAAATGATGAAACCTTATTAGGTTTCATCTAGTTTTGGTGAAACCAATTTTGGTTGCATCATTTTTTTGGTGAAACCAATTTTGGTTCCATCATTTTTCAGTTTGGTTACATCATTTTTCACGAGAAATTATTTGCACGAGAAATTTTGGTTCCATCATTTTTTCAGTTTGGTTTCATCATTTTTATTCTAATTTTCAGTTTGGTTGCATCATTTTTTCTCGTTTTGTTGAACATTGATTAATCAAATTAATTATTTGTGGTGGCGGCGGCTGTTTGGTGGTGGTGGTCGGTGATAATGATGGTGTTTCTCGGTGACGGTTGTGGTCGTTGGCTGCGGTGGTGGAGGTCGGTGGTGATGGAAGCGGCGGCCGTGGTGGTGGGCGGTGGTGGGAGGCGGCGGCGGTGCAGTGGCGATGGCGGTGCTGTGTTGCTGTTGGTGGTGCTAATTTAATAAAATTTAAATGTGGGGTTGATTTTTGTTTTTGTTGGGGTGATTTAAATAGTAGAAGGGTAATATAGACAGTTTATGATATTTGAGGTTTTTGTGTCATATTTGTTTGGATGGGTTTTTTGTGGATGGGTCATAACCCCTCTGGGGTTATAACCCGCGCGCCGTTTTATTTTTCATACATCAGGGACTGTTCCCCGGTGTTACGCTACCAAGTATTCATTCAAACCAATGAGTATATGAGCAAGTTGGGGGTGAAACACCCATAATAGCCTCTAATTTACCCGGATGGGTAGTCACTCCTTCGTAATAAAAGAGTGACACTACCCATAAGATTGCTCTGGAATCTCTAATTTAAAAGGGACTCTGACCGTCATTATACTCCAGTACGAGTGAGTACGATATTCTGAGCGAGCTCAACTTCACATCAGGTTTTATCACACCTCATCAAATCAAATCTTTTGTGGATAATTCAATTTCGGCACGGAGGGGAGTTTATTTCCGTCCGACAGAGAATTGTTGCAATTCTCTTCACATCTTCCATAAAAGAAATAAAGAAGCAAAATGGCGGTCTCCTCAATCCTCTTTAAAGCTTATTCGGCACTTAGAAGATCTTCATCTTCATCTCTGAAACATCATATCAGATGCTTAAGCAATGTTCCAGAAAACACCGTGTACGGTGGTCCAAAATCGCAAAACCCTAACCAACGGGTAACTCTAACTAACCTGAAACAGAAACATAAAAAAGGAGAACCCATAACGATGGTAACGGCTTATGATTACCCATCAGCAGTTCACCTCGATGAAGCAGGGATTGATATATGTCTTGTTGGTGATTCAGCTTCAATGGTTGTTCATGGTCATGATACAACTCTTCCTATTACTCTTGAAGAAATGCTTGTTCATTGTCGTTCTGTTGCTCGTGGTGCCAAAAGACCATTACTTATTGGTGATCTACCATTTGGTACTTATGAATCAAGCTCCAATCAGGTACATTGTTAAGACTCTAAAAACTAGGTTGAACCACATTTTTTTTTTACCTATAGTGTAAATCTGATTGATTATTAAACACTGAAATACAGAATCTGGTGAATTTGATTAAACTTAGAGAGATAGACATAGAGTCTGATTGATACTTAATTGATGGAATTCAGGGAATTTCAATTATGAGCAGGCAATTGATACAGCGGTTAGAGTTCTGAAAGAAGGTGCCATGGATGCAATTAAATTGGAAGGAGGGGCTCCTTCTAGAATTACAGCAGCTAAGGCCATCGTTGAAGCTGGAATTGCAGTTATGGGTCATGTTGGATTGACTCCTCAAGCTATCAGTGTTCTTGGAGGATTTAGGCCCCAAGGAAAGAATGTTGCCAGTGCTTTAAAGGTCTCTTTTTGCTTAAACTTAAATTTTGAATTATCTTGATTATGATAATTGTTATGCTACATCTGTTGCTGGATGGGATTCAATGTGATAATTGTTAAAATATCCGTGTTCTAGTAAGATGGGGTTAATTTGGCTCAAATTTCAATGTAGGTTGTCCAAACTGCAATGGCTTTGCAGGAGGCTGGATGCTTCTCTGTGGTGCTTGAATGTGTGCCCGCACCTGTTGCTGCAGCTGCTACCTCTGCCCTTCGAATTCCTACAATCGGTATCGGGGCTGGTCCTTTCTGTAGCGGCCAGGTTTGCTCATATCATTCGTTATAGAGCTTGGTTTTTCCTTCAAAAGTTATTATATGTATGAGATACTGTTAGATATTCACTTTAGAAAATCAGACATCTTTGTTTTTATCCAAATTCAGTGGTTCTATTCTAGTTATTAGTGGAACCATAATTATCTTTTCACACCTAAACTTGTTCTTTACTTCTCTTCTCTTTGCCAGTTCATGGCTAGGATAATATGAGCGGAATTCTTAGGATAGTTCAGATCCCGCTTCTCTGTATCAAAGTATAACATTGTTTATGGGTGAAAACTACTCCACTAGGTAAAAATAGAAAATTGATAAGGAGAAGCTTGCTCTACATGAAATACATCAAAACTTAAATTTATCGACTATTTGGGGGGTACCCAGTTATGGTAGACATTGCAATGCAGAAGTATAACTATACCACACTACTCTTGTCCTTACTCTTGACTATCTAGATTATAGATTAGGCACTGTTATTTTTCAAAGTTTTCGGGATCAAGAATCAAGGGTCTTGTGGCAATGAAGAGTGATAAGGATCTTTCAGAAATACCTTTACTTGTATGGTAAATCTGACATATTCTTGTGCATGGACCTTAGGCAAATAATTTTGATCATCAACAAATCTGAATGCAGTAACATATACTGTAGGCTAGACTAAACTGGTTGAACGTGAGGTTTTTCACATGCACATAGACACTCCCACATGAACAACTAAAGGATTTTGTTACAAGAAAAACTTATTATGCTGTAATTGAAGGTTAGTTAGGTGTTCTGAATGTTCAATGGTCCCTAATGTTTGACCATGGTGAAAGATTATTTTTAAAATAGTTATCACCAAAGTTGGACAGTATGTATGTAAACCCTACAGGAATATATGCCTCCTATGGCTTTGATATGGGGATGATATGTTGTACGTGTTCCAACTTGGTGTGCCCTGAGAAACTGAAGTATAGATGAACAAGGAGCACACTGGGATTTGCATTTTGTAAATGATGGAAGGATTTTTGCACCTAGCAATCTCTTAACAATTATAGTCTGTTGTAGTTGTTAATGAGTAATTTCTGCAGTAGTTGATCATTCTCTACTCTCCGACTCAAAATTGCTAGGATTTTTATGTTCATATATCTTTCAATTGGTATTCTATTCTTTCATGTTGTGTTTGTATTGTATCTGTATAAATTTGCTAAGTTGAATTCAAAGAGCTGTTTCTACTTTCTTTTATGGTCTAGAATTGTATTAGAGAAGGTAATTGTCTTTTGATTCTTAGGAGAGGTGAACTTCTGAATGTTTGGTTGCTTAACTGACTCTTTTCTTCTCTAGGCTAAAGAAACCATAAAAATTAGTCTTAGACCCTAAAGATTGTCTCGAGGCAAGCTTTTCATAGAAAAGACTGTTTTTGCTCTAGATAATCGCAATTAATCTAAACTAATGCTGATGCAGGTTCTAGTTTACCACGATCTGTTGGGTATGCTGCAACACCCTCATCATGCCAAGGTTATTGCAGGAGTTTCCTTTTTCTTTCTCTCATTTCCATCAATTTTTGATTGACCAAATGTTTAGTGATTACAAACTGTCTCACTATTTTTGCAGGTTACTCCAAAATTCTGTAAGCAGTATGCACGAGTTGGTGACGTTATAAACCAGGCTCTTTTACAATACAAGGAAGAGGTGACAGAGAAATCTTTCCCAGGTCCTACTCACACACCATATAAAATGAGTGATTCAGATGTTAATGGATTCTTAAGTGAATTAGAGAAGATGGGTTTGGGCAGTGCAGCTTCTTCTGCAGCAGAGGCAGCTGAGAAGGCTGAAGCAGTTAACGGATCTTCCTAATTGTTATGGTATCCATCCTCTCCTTTTTAACAGTAATGGGAGATATGTTGTGTTAAGTCTTTTGGACATCAAAATCTGGATGCTGTTTTGACAAGAGACAGGCATTTTGTTTGTTGGAACACTATGAGAGCTGTTTTAGTTAAACTTGTTACAGAGCAATAAAGCATTTTTAAAATGGGTATGGTATTACATCCTTAGCGAAGCTGTTTTAGTTAAACTTATTATAGAGCAATAAAGCATAAAAGTAAGGGTGTAAACGGATGTCCGAAAACTCTGAATTTCGTTCGAATAAAACATAAATTAAGTGTGTAAATGGATGCCAGTGAAGAGGAGTCGGCAACAAGTCTCGTTCGTACCACGGTCGAACAAACCGGTGGAGATGATACCCAAAGTACCGAGGAAGTTCAAGAGCACAAGCTTGTGCTCAGCGACACGGTAAAAGAGTTCGTCGTAGTAGTAGTCGTTAGTGATCAAGTGTTTGAAACAATCTCATTTAAAGTTGATATTTTAGTAAACATTTTAGTTGTGGATTTCGTATGGTTTCGTTTCGTATGCTTGTGTGTTTCAAACAATTAGTTAAGGAATTTCGTAGTTTGATTTGTAGTTTGTACTACACTTTTATATTTGTGTTCAACTAAAATGCAATGACCATCCAAGTAAAGATTTGGGCTAGCCGGTATCTAACGGAACCACACTAACTTTCCAAATTATGAGTAACATAGAGTAGTTTGGTTACCTGACAATTTTGACCAGATAACCGAACTTTTTTATTCTCCAAGGCTCGTAGAATATTCTGGAAGTTTGGCTACCTGACAATTTTGACCAGATAACTGATCTTCTCTATCAGAATATCGCAGAAGTTCAGCCATCTGACAATTTTGATCAAATAGTCGAACTTTATACTTGGATATAATTTTTTCAATATCAGAGAGTTCAGCTGGCTGACAATTTTGACCTGGCAACTAAACTTCTCTGTTCTCAAAGGCATATAGAATATCCAGAAGTTCGGCTATCTGATAATTTGACCGGATAGCCGAAAACTTCTCTGTTGCCCATTATATTATGTTATGCAGAGTTCGTCAAGGTAAAACATAACATCGATCCAACTGAACTTTGCTCTTGATATACGCATATATCGAGGAACGACTATTTTTTTGTTGTTGAAAATATAGCCATTATACACCTCCATTATATATAGGTATATATCATAGTTAACATTATTGCATAACATCTCCTAAAAATGGCAGTTCGTAGTCCTAAATTTAATCTAGATGAAGATCTTTCTCTTTGCAGAAACTACGTAGTGTACTACTATCCAAAGAGGGGTGAAGAACGACGAATGAATGGTGTTATGAGTCAGAGTTGTCGGGGTAAAATTCTTGAAAAATTCTGCTCCGACACTGGAAACCCTCATAACCGTGACCGTGCAGCTTTGTTTTGTTGATTTGGAAAGATAAGGGATAGAGTTAAAGAATATATGGCTTTAGTCCGGATTGTGAAGCGATATCGACTTAGGGGTGAAACATTCGAGGATATCATTTTCACATCCAAAGATGAACGGAGAAGATGGAAAAGAAATAATTTCAAATATGAAGACCAACCATTTCCACATCCTTAAATAATTTTTCGTAACTCGTTTTGGATATCAAGGATGCTAGCCTAGAACCTATCAATATATATATATATATATATATGTGTTATTTTAATCTTTTTAATTGAGTTTTAGTAGCTCCGTAACTTAGTATAAGTAGCATATTTCAAATTGAGGGTCCGTAGCTTAATAGCATCGACTAGTTGTGTTAATTTCAATCATTTTTAATAAATTTTTATTTTCCTTCTTGTTGGGCCGACCGACCGGAGGGCCCGAAGGGTCCGTAGGGAGGGAGTCCTTTTTATGACCACTTTTTTGTTAAATGAAGAGTAACGTAAATGTTCAATTTCATAAAAAGATTGAGAAAGAATATTCCTTGCAGATTCCCGTCACATTTTCACTAGACAAGATTATCCCTCTCTTTTAGTCCAATTACTATAATTCTTTGTGTATCCTACTTTTTCAGGGGTATAATTGGAAAGCCGACTTTAATATAACATATATAAAAATTCGTGCCTTAGAATTTTACAAATTTTATCTCGTTGGAAAGGTTGTAAAAAAATCTACGCAACGAGCACAAACAACAATATCAAATTTAAACTCCATCTTCAGATTCTTTTTCGGTCGGCCCTTCCACCGTGGCAACGGTCGTACTAGTTTATAAGTCCTACAACTCTCATTCGGGCGAATGTTTGGCAAGGAACCCTAAATGATCGTCCTAGCCGAACCGGAGACTTAGTGGAATATTAATCTGTCCAGGTGTAAGTTTAGAGCATCAAACCTAACTTCAAATTCGGTAGGCTCCCTCCTAGACAAAAAGTCTCTGTATACTCAAATTTAGATTTTACAAATATCCAAAAATTGATCAAAAAATAAGACCATGTTATAGGGCCTGTGGCCCATGGATGTGCGGTCCATTAGACGACTAGGTTTTCCCTTCCATATATATTAGAACCTTGTATTATATAATGGTTGATGCCTCTTTATCAATAAGAAGTTCTTCTCTTTGTCCATCTTTATCTCTTGCTTTAACCTAATCGATACTACAAAACGTTATCACCACGAGCTCTAACCTTGCGCCAATGGAGTTTGATTTATTTTCTTTTGGGTTTCTACCAAATACTCTGCATTGGAATCAATGAAATCGTCATCGTCAAATAAGCTAAGGGTTTGTAATCTGTAATTATCATCAAATCAACAACCACGATCGCAGATCTCCATATTTGTTCGCTCTATTTTTGGATCCGGAGAATCGATACACTGTGTAAATAGAAAAGGTGATTCATCACGCCGCAAGTGGGAAATCTCCGTGAAGGAGGAAGCAAAATGTACTGAAAAAAAAAAAGAATATGTTGACGGGTCCAACCCGTTTCAGTTCGGACGATCTAACAGGCCTATGCTGTTCCAGTTTGGGCCATAGGCTGTGAGTCACCAAGACTGTTCCGATTCTGTTCATATAAAGTGGGAACCAAATTCCGAGGTATGGAATTATAATGTGGGTTTTTACATTGCGTATTTGTTGGTCTTATTTCTTTGTTTTTAAAATATTGCTAGTTTTGTATATTTTTATCTTAAAATAAGTCAACAACATATAAACGGTCAATTTAAATTATTTTTATTGATCTCAATCATTAAGAATTTTGGTCTTAATGCTATTTGTTCTCTTGAATATGATATTGGATATAGGTGAATGGTGTATTTTGTTTAATTGGATGTACCAACTCGATTCCAATGTATTCATTTGGGGCTTAGAAGTACTTGAGCACCATTATTGGATACTTGATATTTTCCAAATGTTCCGTGGAATGTATCCACTTGCTCGACTATTAAAGAGTCGATATTTTCAAAAGATACGTTGGAAATAAAATCACATGTATTCCAATTTTTTGTGGAAGAACTCACAAAAGGTGAAATGAGTCAGAAAATTTCCATTTCTCTACTTCATCCATGATGCTAACGAACCAGTACATGTGTAGTGAGATTCTCTTGGCCTTTTTTTGAGATAATGAATATTCTCAAATTAAGCTAAATGCAGAGAAATTGAAAATGGAAAGATCCCCGAAGTAATGAGGGTTAGACGTACCGATTCATATAAAACATGTGAAAGGGACATATATGTCATGAAAAAGAAAAAGAAAAAAAATCAGCAGTAATGACACCAAAGTATAGGTATCAATTGAACATGGGATCAGCTAAAATGTAATTCTAGCTCCCATCATAAATAAAAGAGTTGGAAATGCACCTGGTCATAGGTGTGTATCATAGTAACAACCAATTTTCACATCAACTTTAAGGGCAACAAGAGCTTTGCCTGGCCAATTGACTATCTTATCGAGCGCAGCACTGCTCATTTTTTTTCTTCAAGATAGAACAAAGACATCGCAAAATCTCTAGATGTACCAAGAGATAATCACACCTTGTTAAATTCCCAAGTAACCCGTGCAAATGGATATCATGTGGAACATCAAAATGATGAGAATGTGATTGATTGCATCTTTTATAATCACTAAAGTATTTGGAAGGAAACATACTTTAGAGAGACTAATGAGTCAATTTAGTGAAATGTAAATCACTATAGTATTAATTTGGATTATTGAACCCATATTGATTCCAACGATGAAATGTTGGAAATTGACTCACATAGGCTTTGGGCATAACCATAAAGCAACTTCGGTTGTGACATGATGATCGTTTTGAAAGGACTCATGCGAACATCACTTTATTTGAGTGAACAAAAATGAGAACAATATTGACAGAATGTGAAGTAATGACATATCTTTCAATAAGTGTTTTCTAAAGTACTAGATGCACAACCCCCTCCTCCCTCACATTATTCTTTTAAGTAAGAGAGCATATCACTCATTTTTACAAAGTCTTCAGTAAAACAGGATCAAGACCATCCTAAGATGCAAATGGTAAATATTCCATATTACAAAGAAAACAAGGTGAACTTTAGAAAAATATTCATGCAGAATGCGGACCATTAAAGTGACTGATGGATCTGGTGAATGTTTTGACATTTTAGACTAGTTATAGTTCCCAAGAAATTTGCGTTTGAAAACTCCTAGCACATATTACACAATGCAAAGTGCAAAGGCTAACCACCCTTGTTAATGCTAGAGAATTTACATCAAAAGGACTTGATGAATATTGAGTGTTTAATAGGATCAATGCAGAGCATCTTATACCCAATGGTCTCGCATAGGCTACCATCAAAGGTTACAGATGGTGCCTAAGGAATAGGTTATGCGTACCAACCTATCTTTTATTGCTTTGGCGATATGCAATATTACATGCATCTTACTTAATTAGTTTTTAGAACCCAATATTAGTCAACCTTTTCTGCGTACCAGTTGGTAACTGGATTTAAGCCTGACATTCATGTTCTTACGCATTTTTATTGCACTATATATGTTCCATTACGACTCCACGTCGTACTATGATGGGTCTTCAAAACTGTTAAGTAGATATGTTGGAAATGAGTTCCCAACAATTATCCGCATTTTAAAACTTTTGGCAGGAGATCTCTTACCGCTAGATTTACGGGTTATCACTTTAATGAGATAGTATTCCCGTCGTTAGGGGGAGATAAGAAAAATTATTTTCTAAGGGAACGACATGAATTGTCGTGGTGTGTTCCCAATGTGTCTCATATTGATTCTTATACTCCACAAATGTAAATGTGAAGTGATAAAGAATATTCGATTTTCAGAATGTACACTGATGTTGCTAAAGTGATGATATCACACATACCAGCTGCAAACCTACCTGCAAAGTTAGAAATCCTCAATACGGGATATACACCATAGACTAAGGTGTTGCAACTACACTCAGTGGAAGTGTGGTTGAGGCCGTGGCTCCATAAAGGAAGTTGGAGATACCATTTCGTTCAATCAATCCTCACCTAGAAAGGAAGTAGGTGAGTAATGCACAACTTATTTATATCATCATAAATTATCTCATAAGATTGTCTCTGAATATGTCCACGAATCAAACTGGAGGACGCTCCGAAGTTTTAAATGATTCTAGAGAACAATGAAATCCTGACGGATTATGAGAATGCACATGAGTCAATGGAAGGATCATGCGTGCACATTGATGATATAATCCGTAAATAGTTGCTCCATAAGTAGAGCAAAATGATATCGAACCATGCTTTATTTTGATTACTTTCAAATAAATAGCATATTTGGCCTACACAATCCAGGTAGAACTTGGTTCTTTGACAAATATACAGGTATTTGGTGTGGTAGTGCTAACCAAACAAGTGTAAAGCCTATTGGAGATACATAATTAATTTGTCATAAAGCATAGTGAGAAGAAAGTAGTCTTAAAGTACAAAGACTCTCCTTGTGGCGCAAGGTTTCTCACAAAGCCCTGGAATTGTTCTCTTGTAATGAACGTTATATAGTTCCGTTACTTAGTCAGCTTGGTAATTTTCAAAAGGACTTGAAATGCAGCATATGTATGTGGTTGTTACATATCTCTGAAAGAATCATGAGATAGAAGATATTTACAAAAGTGCTTGATAGACTTTTGTTTCCCAAATCAAGTAACTCTAAACCACAGAGTGCGTTTACAATTAGATAGAACATTCACTTATAGATTGAAACAATTAGGCGGAAGTGGTATACCCGTTTAAGTGACTATTTGATTTGGAGGGGATAGACAAGTAAGTTATTTTTCCTTGTGTGTTCATAAGAAAGTTCCTGATTTGGAATTGTGGCTATTTATGTTGATGGTACAAACATGATGTGTACTCTTGATGTAATAAGAGACCTTAAAAGCTATTTAAAATCCGAATTTGAGATGAAAAATCTAGGGAAAGCTCGATCAAATACTGAGCTTGTGGTATATTATTCCACCAGTTTGCATATGTCTAAAGTTGTCAGGAAATTTAACAAAGACATGCATCCTGATAGCACTCCCATGATTTGTCAAGGTTCAAATGTAAGTAAGTGACCATTTCGTCTAAATGAAGATGACGAATATGTGTTGGGAGATGAAATTCCCATATCTAAGTACAATAGACGCATTGTTGTAATTAGTATAATAATGTACTTGATTAAATTTTACATCTCAGGTAACTTGTTAGCTAGATATAGCTCAGCGCCAACGCAACGTCATTGGAATGGTATAATGAATGTAATCATGTACTTAAAGGTAACCATTGACATAAAATAGTTTTATCCCTACAAAGACATTAAAAGGAATGCTAATGAAAGTGCAATCCAAAAGTTGTTGATTATGAAGGAACAATCTCTTCTCCAACGAAAGTAATCAGAGGGAGATATGGTAGATTACTTTTTAAGTCATTACCAATATTGATGATATAATCAGAGGGAGATATGGTATCATCAATGCGTGCACATTGATGATATAATCCGTAAATAGTTGCTCCATAAGTAGAGAAAAATGATATCGAACCATGCTTTATTTTGATTACTTTCAAATAAATAGCATATTTGGCCTACACAATCCAGGTAGAACTTGGTTCTTTGACAAATATACAGGTATTTGGTGTGGTAGTGCTAACCAAACAAGTGTAAAGCCTATTGGACATACATAATTAATTTGTCATAAAGCATAGTGAGAAGAAAGTAGTCTTAAAGTACAAAGACTCGCCTTGTGGCGCAAGGTTTCTCACAAAGCCCTGAAATTGTTCTCTTGTAATGAATGTTATACAGTTCCGCTACTTAGTCAGCTTGGTAATTTTCAAAAGGACTTGAAATGCAGCATATTTATGTGGTTGTTACATATCTCTGAAAGAATCATGAGATAGAAGATATTTACAAAAGTGCTTGATAGACTTTTGTTTCCCAAATCAAGTAAGTCTAAACCACAGAGTGCGTTTACAATTAGATAGAACATTCACTTAGAGATTGAATCAATCAGGCGGAAGTGGTATACCCGTTTAAGTGACTATTTGATTTGGAGGGGATAGACAAGTAAGTTATTTTTCCTTGTGTGTTCATAAGAAAGTTCCTGATTTGGAATTGTGGCTATTTATGTTGATGGTACAGACATGATGTGTACTCTTGATGTAATAAGAGACCTTAAAAGCTATTTAAAATCCGAATTTGAGATGAAAAATCTAGGGAAAGCTCGATCGAATACTGAGCTTGTGGTATATTATTCCAACAGTTTGCATATGTCTAAAGTTTTCAGGAAATTTAACAAAGACATGCATCCTGATAGCACTCCCATGATTTTTCGAGGTTCAAATGTAAGTAAGTGACCATTTCGTCTAAAGGAAGATGACGAATATGTGTTGGGAGATGAAATTCCCATATCTAAGTACAATAGACGCATTGTTGTAATTAGTATAATAATGTACTTGATTAAATTTTACATTTCAGGTAACTTGTTAGCTAGATATAGCTCAGCGCCAACGCAACGTCATTGGAATGGTATAATGAATGTAATCATGTACTTAAAGGTAACCATTGACATAAAATTGTTTTATCCCTACAAAGACATTAAAAGGAATGCTAATGAAAGTGCAATCCAAAAGTTGTTGATTATGAAGGAACAATCTCTTCTCCAACGAAAGTAATCAGAGGGAGATATGGTAGATTACTTTTTAAGTCATTACCAATATTCAGTTTCGAAAAATACATGACTAAAGGAACTGTCTGGAATAACTCTGAAAGTAATTAGTGGGAGATGCCGACATCAGGGGGAGGATTTAAGGATATGATGTCGACATAATTTACTTCGAAATTGAAGCTGTGTTGTACTATTTTTCCCTTCGATCGAGAATAGTTTTTCCCCAAAGGGTTTTGTTACTCGACAAGGTTTTTAGCGAGACAACACTTAAAACATCAAGTATGTTGAACATTTAAGACATAAAGATCGCGTTGATATTACTGAAAATATCTGATCAGAGAAATGAAACGTGATAGTCTATTAAGCAACGTAACTTCCAGAATCAACAATAAGGTCTTATAAACATTCAAGTCACCAAAGTAAAGTGTGATAAACTTCTTCTGACTGCATTAGACTAATGAAAATTGTCTGATATCAGGGGGAGTATCTAATAGTGTGTTGAACTATTTTCCTTCACCGAGGTTGCTTTTTCCTACAGGGTTTTGTTACTCGGAAAGGTTTTTAATGAGATAACAACAAACACCGGGAATATAATTTCCAAGTTAAGGCTATTGTCTTTCCCATGAGGATTTTCTGCCTTAGGAGTTATGAAGCAACTAGTCAACTGCAACGGAGCAAAGTGATCATCTGCATCAGATCACCTTTACTTGTATTTGTCACGTTGTACTCTTTTCCCTTCGTCAAGGTTTTATCCCTCTGGGTTTTCCTTGTCAAGGTTTTAATGAGGCAACGTATACACATCCAAATATGTTCTAAGTTTAGTTAATATTGTACTCTTTTTCTTTAGTTCAGGTTTTGTCCCTTTGGGTTTCCCTGACGAAGTTTTAACGAGGCAATTAACTTAGACTCGTCGATCTTTGAAAATCGTATTGCATGTGATGAACTACATGTAAAGTACGTGACAACATATGAAGTACTACATGTAAAGAGTTTTACCAAGGTTTTATCCCACTGGGTTTTTTCCTTGTCAAAGTTTTAACGAGGCGATTGATTTCGGCACAAGTCATCAAGAAGAGGACGACATTTGAAGAACCACATTCAAAGCACTATATTTGAAGTACTATGTATAAAGCTTTGTTGTTGAACCGCACAAGGGGGAGTGTTATAGGGCCTGTGGCCCATGGATGTGCGGTCCATTAGACGACTAGGTTTTCCCTTCCATATATATTAGAACCTTGTATTATGTAATGGCTGATGCCTCTTTATCAATAAGAAGTTCTTCTCCTTGTCCATCTTTATCTCTTGCTTTAACCTAATCGATACTACAAAAGACCAAATTTTAAAAACCTGACGAGATTAGGGTATACCCAGATTAATTGGGGTATACCTAATAAGACAAAATATGGTCATATTGAAGTAAAACAAGCCACCCCTTAACCTTATATTTTCTAAATGGATACTATGCCCTTGTTTAATTAACACTAAAAATTCTGATTAGGTTAATTAATTGAGTTTAGATTGATTAATTGAGTAGATTAAAACTTATGAAATGAAATTTTGTTTTTGATTGAACTTATTTGGGAAGATTTTTGATGAAAAAAAATTGTTTTGAGAAAATCTTTTGCAACGGAAATGAAAGCACACAACCCAAATACTCTAAAAAGGGGATCGAAAATCTGTTGTATGAAATCATACTCAAAATTAGATCAAAAATCAACACTTTCAGTTATGAAAGTATGAAAAGTCGGTAAGGTCGACGAATGAAGACCATGCCGAAAATATTTGGCTGGCAAGGTATTTGAATGAAGAACATGCCGACTAGATTTGGTCGGCAGGGTATTTAAATGAAGAAGATGGCGACTTTATTTTTTTGACACACAGGAGACGGCTATTGAAAAATAGTAGTTGGCAAGGTCTACCAAAAAAAGACCCGTCGGCTGTTGAGAAAAATATCCCGCCAGCGGTTGAAAATACCGTGCCGGCTGTTTTGTCGGCAAGGTCTTCAAAAAATACCCTGTCGGCAAGATATGCATGTTACGACCTTGCCGACCAAAAACACAGAAATCATAATTTTCGATTTCTAACCTAATATAACAATCAAATCACATAACACAATGATGGGTTTGAGTTTAAACATCATTTATAGTCTTCTTTTCGCCGGTAGAGTCAACAATTTTTTTGGAAAATCAAAGTTGAAGATTTTTATATGGCTTTGGTTGAAGGAAGATGAAGATGAAGAAGAAGAAGAGAAAATTAAGAGTTGTTTAGTTTTTTAATTTTAAGGTTAATGAAATTAAGAAATGAATTTATTTTTAAGATTTAATTAGTTAATGGGTATTAAAGTAAAATCCCTTTTATTAATAATGACACACTATGTCCCCTTAAAATTGGGTATACCCCAATCTTGGCAGGTTAAAAAAACATAATATTTTATTCATAATATGATGATGTTCAAAGCAAATTTTATCTCATTACATGTGTCCTTCCTTTAATCCTGGACAACAATTGGGGCTTCATTGATAATTTCTTCCAACTTTTCCAAAGCATTCCACATCTCCATGTTATGCTCGTACGAAATGCACCAACCTAACATTAAGTCGGGGTTAAATTTAAGCCAATAAGAAGTTCTGAATATCAGAGGCGGTGGACAACTAGGTTCTAATCGGAGGCCTATAAAGTGGTTGCGTCCAACCAATGGCATCATCAATCTCCTATGTTTAAGTTGATCGACACGTGTTTTTTTTTTCTGGGTATATATATGTAGCACTATGATCATTAGAGAAAAAAATGAAACCACACAGTTGAATGCTTCCGCAATTAAGTGCCCACATATCGGAATCTCGATCCAATGATCCCTTGTGATAGGATTCCCCCTTGTAGAAAATTTTGATATTTAATAAACTCCTCATTGACGCTATCATCCAACCTCGTAACACTGTATTATTAAAGGACGGGTTCTCCCTTAGATTCTCCAACAAACTTTGCCTCACATGAGTGATTGCACATCCCATTATATAGCTTGGAACCGTGTTCGAAGGGCTCTAGTTGTTGTACAACAACGTGAAAACCACAATTACCATCCGGAGGGACGTCGTCAGCAGATATGACGTACTTATGAATATATAGAGGTAGGTCTCCCAAGCGTTTTCTATTAACAAATGTTGGCTTATCATTACTTGGTTGACTCTTTTGTTGGATGGGCACATATGTTGGAGTCTTAAGCTTCACGTCTCGAGAAGATGGTTGGCTCGGTAGCAATGGAGATGGTTGGCTTGGTGGTGATGGAACATCAAACATTTTTTCTATGAAAAGAAGAGGTACCCAAATACACCACAATCTTTTATTTATCAACCTATAAGTCATTTTCCAAGTGTGACCGTCTATGGATAGAGTCGAGACAATACAACAACTTCGGTACACACTTCATATGATCATCTATGTATACGAGATCGAGAAAATACAACAAGATCACTTGTGTGATTGACTATGGATTCAAGATCGAGACGATACGAAAACGAAGTGTTCACTTGATAATATGTACGATTTTAAACCGAAACTCTATAGGATCAATACCAAGTGATATGGAGTTAACGTACGTGTGTAATTTACTTAATTATAATAACAATTATAATGCGGAAAACAAAGTAAATAACACAATAATATTTTGTTAACGAGGAAACTGCAAATGCAAAAAAACCACGGGACCTAGTCCATTTTTGGATACTCTCATAATTAAGCCGTTATACAAAATCTAATACCAACTTCGTATAGTTGAGACCAAGTAGACTACCCCTAGATACTTAGTTTCCTCTGTATCCCTGCGCCTTCGACTTCGAGAGGCACGCACGTGAATAGCAAATCCTTTGAATCGTATTCCAAACAACAAAGGAAAAATATGTTTGGTAACCACTCTAATCAATCTTTTCTATAAAGAAATGTGAGTTATTGACAAAGGATCATCCGTTTAAACTAATAAACTCCTTTGTCTAGATAGATCAATCTATACTTTGATTACCGAAATAATCAAACTCTATATTTTCAATCAATCAATATAGATCTCAAAGAGAAACTATAAGGTGATGCCGATCTCACGCAACTAGTCAATCAAGTCTATCAAAGATAAACTCGTATCTAGTTGGATCCTAGCCGATCAAGGTTTATGCACACAAGATACGAAAACTAATAAGAATTCTTTTTCGTCTTCAAATCTTCTATTGCCTTCAATACTTTCCCAACACAACTTGAATTCTCTTGGACAAAATGGAGTATGTTAACAATAGATTATCACAAGATGTCTTTAGTTCCGAAAATGGTTATAAAGATCCCGTAGACACTTTGATCTTGTTTGACTGACCCTTATGTCAGAAGAGAAGGTTCTCAAGAATAATCAAACTAGGTGCAATCAAAGTTACAAAAACTGTTAGTCAATCAAATCAATAATCGAAAACTAAAATAACAATAAAATTATCTAGTTTCCCACCAACGGTTCTCGTAGAGCTTCTTGATCCCACATAAGTATTTAAACGCGCGGTCGTAAGAGATTTCTCCTAATTAGGGTACTTTCCTCTCCGAATAGACGGCTCCACCATAAACTAAACGAATGAAGTTTTCATGGCTCTTAGGATAGTTTGCAAGAAGTTCAAACTCAACTATTTATAGGCCGAGGTTGTTTGGACAACAAGAAAATTCCAAAACCGAAAATATTCTCAAGATATTCACATTAAAGTACCTGATTTCAGTTTTCCTATTTCCACTTAAATGCCAAACCATATTTCCGAAAACTTCTATTATTAGTTTAGCACATTAACTAATAATATTTTCCAGATGATATGCTTTAATTGCTGGTAATTAAAACATATATGATGAAAATCATAATTAAATGCTTTCACTTATTCAATATGGGATCACCTTGAGTATCAAGGAATATCATTGAACAATTAATTATAAGAGTTATGTACATGTTCAAATAATGTCGACATCTAGAAGATTCTCATCTTAGCAAACCCAAAACCCTAATTCACATACATCATGAAGAAATATGTGAACCATGGAAATTTGGTTTTGCTCATGGAACCGATTATACCATCACTCCAAAATATGTTGTGACCGGATATAACATGATTCCCAAGACAGGTTGTAATCGGTTATACCTTGATCCAAAAAGTAGCTCGTGACCGGTTACACCTTGCTTCCCGAAGTATCTTGTGACCGGTTACACCTTGCTTCCCAAAGTATCTTGTGACCGGTTACACCTTGTTTCCCAAAGGTAGCTTATGACCGGTTACAACTAACTTTCCAATTCATCTTGTGACTGGTTATACCTTGGATCCCAAAGTAAATTGTGACCAGTTACACCTTGCATTCCAATATAACTTGTTACCTTGGATCCCAAAGTAACTTCTGACCGGTTACTGATAAGTGCATAATTCATATGATTTTAGTGTTCATTCCATATACTTGCTTTAGCTATTATTCTTGCATATTTTCGTATTATTACTCTTGTTTTCTCTTATTTGTCTAAATTAGGTGAATCATCCAAAAAAGAGCTACAAAGTTCTTAAAATAGCTAAGAATGGAAATATTCCAAGTATCCAAGTGCCCAAGTCCAAGAAAAATAGAAGAAGTGCGACGAAAAGGAGCAAAATACTCAAAATCAAGACTCAGGCCAAAGAACGAGATTAACTCATTCAAATTAAGTATTTCTCATCACTATCTTGAAGAGAATTGAAATATAAAAATAATTTAAAAAGAATGAGGTCATTCTGAGTTCGAACGAAGAAGTTGTGGCCAAAGCGAGCTTTTATTGAATACCGAAAACTCTAGGGTACGCATACCCTAGTTCCGAAAATGTCTGATGGAATTTGAGGTACGCGTACTTAGCAAGTAAGAAAACGTGTATAAACTCCTTGGAAGGCCTAAGGTAACATTTGGGAATGTTATTTGGTTATTTTGAGTCGGGTTCTTGAACTGAACTAAATACTTGAAGACCAAGCAATGTAAACCTATAAAAAGGTATTAGGTCATAAAATCAAATATCTCATATTATATTTTGTTCTTCATTAATATTTTAGGGTTTATCCCTTTAGAGGGAAACCGTGTGATTGTGTAATCATGAGAAACTAAATCTTTTGTTGATTAAGGATGAATTCAATGTTCTAAGCGTGAAGCTTTATTATTAATACAAATCTATTGAGAGTTTTTATCATCATCTTTTGTTTTTACCATATCTAGGGAGTGATTCTTATATTGATTTGGAGTGCACACTAGATTGATCTATTGATCGTTCTATTGCTAGTAGAAGTTAGGAGATAAGTAATCGTCGAGTAACTCTCTACACAAGTAGAAATCGCGAGACCTTACAGAGGGATTTTGTGGAGGAATCGTGTGTGCAAACAACACCAGCAAGTAAACCTTGAGCTAAGAGTTTAACTACTGGGATTAACCTAATTCACAAAGCTTAAAGCATTCGATTGGATTACACCTTGAGTGAGCTACTACTTGGTGGTTCGGTTGAATATAATCTGATATTAGAGAGCTTTCGTATTCGTGGTAAAAGGAGTTTTGGGGATAGCGTTGAGCTAGCTGCTATTCTACGGTTGGTGATGAATGGTTCTTACGAACAATAGATAAGTATATTAATCCATCTATCGCTTGGTAACGGTGAAGGATTCCTTAATCATCCCTTTCTTCTTATTGTCTTTATATTTATCTTACAACCGAAACCCCCTTTTGTTATTTACTTTATCTTGCTGATCAAATAACCTATCAATTACATATCTCTCTGTGGGAGCGATCTCTTACTACTGCTATATTACTAGTTAATTAGTGCGAAATATATTTATTAATTTGTTGAGCCTACAATAGCCCAAATATTTACAACTTGCATTCCAAGATAGCTTTTGATCGGTTACACCTTGATTTCCTAAGTAACTTGTGAGCGATTACAACTAGTTATATATTATAGGCTATGAATGGTTATACCTCAACTCTCAACCAAAGTTAAGATATGTTCTACATAGTCATCTTGTATTGATCAATGAAAATATTCAATGAAGAACCGGATCAACACATCATGATTTACCTTTCGATTATGGAACAATTTCTTACATCTATTTCCTTAAAATAATGTAATAATACATAGTTTTCCATGATAAAATCACACCTATATAATGCATATATAATCAAGTAACTAAATACAATAGCTTATGTCGATGTCGTATTTACGAAGTTCAAAAGATAAGCGTTATACTTTGTAATATAATTCCTTAATACTTTGATCATACTATTATGACCAAGTCTAATACTAGAGTTTCATATGTATATATCTTTGCATGTTATGTTTTCAATCTAAAACGACTTGAAAGATACATTAGGAATGGAAACAAGATCAAGTCAATATTACTAACCTCAAGAGGAAGGATGATGTCGTCATTGCAGTCGTTACTTCTTCACTTTCTTCAGGTCTTCGGAGTAATACTTGTACGTCTCAATATTCCTAGACTTTCTAGTCTAACCTAAACGAAGTTGTCTCTAATATTTAATCAAGCAACTCTAGATGAGTTTTGATACTAAAATATGACAACCAACCTTGACATACCAATGATTGGTGGGTTCCGATCCATGCTCTAATATTCTTCATATCTCGTTCACATGTTTCGCCTTTCTCCTTACTACTCCTACCCCGTTTCTTAGATTCGTATTTGTACTTCTGCGCGATGTACTCATTGATCGATGAATATCTAGTATGTGCGTGCATGTCACTTTGCTACTTAGCGAACACTTTCGCATGTTATCTTAGTTTTTGTTTTCTTTTTTCTTTGGAGCTTGTCCTATCTTTGCGCATGCTATTTTCTGTTTCGTGGATGTTCTCCGAAGTATGTAGATAAATGATTGTCCTCATGTTATCCCAAAATATTTATCATTGGAGTTTTCTAATGCTTCGGTACATCTCGCTTACGATTTTTCCCATTTTGTTATCCCCAAACTCTTTTCTGGCCACTCCCTTTGGAGGAGGGATGAAACTTAATTATTTCCAAAATAGATTAATATCGCTTAAAGAAGTTAAGCCATTATCATAGTTAACTATCATATGGTTACAAGGGAGTCCCATAGACTTCTTCATGTTACAAACACACACCTCGTCCCTCTTGGTTTCCCAAACCTCAATCAACATCACTTCTGTCATCAACTTCTTAATACATGCACAAGATACGTTATAATGGATTCCCATATGCAATAAATGATTGTCCCATTTCTTGATCATGAAGATACAAGTTTTTTTTTTTTTTGTAACTTCTATTTAATTATATCATTGTCGAGATTAAAGTAATTTCCAATAGCATTAAACACGGTTACAAAATTACCGACGCATCCAAAAATATTCTTCTTCAACCGGTGGTGTGCCGACTCTACCAAACTTGTCGCTTGATTCCCCTAGTGTTTATAGTGGTTGGTATAAGCATAAATAAACCTCTCTTTATGCGAACCAAACATTGCCTTAGGAGATACGGGACAACATCAGGGAAATCAGGGTTAGTCCAATGTTCTATAAATGCCTCAAGATTTGGATAACACGCATCCTCGATGAGAGACCACTATAATGAGTCCCATTCACTGGAGAATGCTTGTTTATCTCCCGATAACTTCTTATTCTCATCATATGATTTTCTCTTTGGTGGAAAAAATTTGAGGCTTGTACTTATTCATCACATTACACCATATAAGGAACGTACAAAGCATATTATGTACTAATGGGAACACTTCCTTTATTGCATTCATCAATGCCACTTCATTGTCGATCAATATAACTCGAGAATATCATCATCTCAGAAGATTGTCTTCACTTGTTATAGCGCCCAAATGTAACTTGGTTTTTTCTCATCCTTAAAAAATAAAACGCCACGATAAATGGTGATTTCGTCGACGTATACCCAACAATATTCAACAATGGCATCTCGTACTTGTCATCTTGTAACTGCAATCCATTATAAGAACTTAGTGGAAGCATTGAGCCAATTGGACACACGTCGAATGCACAATTATTGATGGTGAAATTTGGATAAGGGGAAAAAGTGTCATTTCAACCCTATAGACATAATTCAACTCTCACGGGAGAGATTAAGCCCTTGGCCCTCAAGGCATCCTTAGCCACGATTTCTAGTATACATCCCAGCGAGACATTGCTGGTCGTGATGCCATGATTCCTAGCGCACATCATCGATGAGATACTGCTGTCCGCGTAGGTTCTGTAGAGTGTAAACCATCCGCGGCAGACTTATGAACCAGAACAACCACAATTCCAGCATGTCTTCGCGAGACACATATGATTGTGATGCCATTATTCATAGTATACATCCTCAACGAGATGCTGCTGATCATGTAGGTTCTGTAGATGCGTAAATATGTCCCCGAAGGACTTATGACCCAGAGCGGAGATTTGCATATCTCCTGTAAGCACGACTCACCTTATTTGAGATCAAAGACCGATTCCTAGTAAATCATCGCGAGATACACTAGTCATGTTTTCTCTAGGATCTGACTCGACTTACTGAGTTTTCCGAATAACTCTTAGGACATCCCCGCGAAATACACATATTATTCTGCCTCCGGGCCCTTTCGACATACTCCTAGAACATCCTTTCAGGATACACTTATCTTGTTGGTCCATCATATGGACACAAAGTTGATTCATAGCACATCTCTGCAAGATACGCTGGTCAAAGACAAGTGAACCAAAGTCTTGCAGAGGCATTGATTGGGCGTACAAAGACTTTATCTCTCTCAGGATGAGTCCCAGCTGACCATAGAGAGATTCAGATCCGTTAAGAAAATCTTCGGAGATATTTTGATCCGTCTGCAAAATCACGGAGATATTCAAATCTCTCTGCAAAATCACGGAAATATTCAAATCTCTTCGCAAAATCTCGGAGAGATTCAAGGCACATGCCTTACCTAGGGCTCAAGCCTATTTATCAGCCTCTCAAACACACTCACAGATAGTAAATTGAGCCTGAACTATACATGTCTATCCAAAAACGTGGATAAGCTCTCTTGAGATCCGTATGCTCAACAAAGGGACCCACAAATATAATACTGTCTTCATATGACATATGTGACCTTCAATGGAGAGAGGGAGATCATCCTCAGATCTTCTAACACTCTACACACGATTCCTGAGGAATTCCATGCCTTTTCACATGACTCATCCTAGTCATTCTCATAAATCAGAGAATATCTCTCTATCTTGTCCAAAGAGAATATTTCTCTCTCAACACATCATCACAAAGGATGACTCAGCTTCACACAAATGGGGGGATATCAATTAAGGTTTTTGTTTGGCGGTATACGACACGTGTGAGGAAAACCCGGCTTATTTATCACCACATAAGAGAGTAAAGGCGGTGGAATAATGAGATAAACTCAACTTAGTTTATCCCTATTCTTGAAGAGACGGGAGAATTTCTCTGCACGGCACGGAAGTAATCCTTTTCTTCACCGACCTAAGATTAGATAAATCATCTATAAATAGGTCCTCTATTTTTCCAAGCTACGATCATCTTTCTCATAAACTCTCAGAGAAATTCTTATTAAAACCCAAAAATTCTATGATCTCTCTCTCTCTCTTTATCTGCTTCCCTCTTTAAGACTATCCCTAAATATCTTCCCTATGACTAAAGCAGCCTTTGGATGGCCACTGTGAGTGGTTTAGGTGAAGACTGTTCATGCCCAACCTCCTGAAACTCACTTTCAGAAACCCTAGAATCCCACTTCTAGCCTCTCTCAGATTTTAGGTAACTATATTTTGGCGACCACAGTGGGAGGTTGTTCACTCAGTTATAGATCTCAATCATGGTCACTATTAGGAAGGAAGCGATTCCACTAATTTAAATATAAAAAACGTTTCATTGATTCAATCTATGTAAACCCAGATTTAGTCGAGAGAGTTATCCTTACCAGTACTTTTCCCTCTCAGACTAATTTTCGACCTTGTTGAATAGGTTAATGACGTCCCAGATCACCTGGATCTCTTCCTGCATAATGAAACGTCTTATTAACCTACTTCCATAAAAACCTACTACCAACGCTAAAAATGTTGGCTAAAGACATGAGAACTACCGGAGACCCAACAAAATTTTAAAAAATCTCAGACCGATATACAGACTTATATGAAAATTCCTTTAAAGTTACCAGTAAGTATAGATCCAATGAATCCACATCGAGTACATGTTCCTTAGAGAAGGAGTACTAAAACTGCTGAGAATAGCACTGACGGGATCTTGATTGCAATTGAACTCATCGTAGAAGATAAATTTCATTACGAACGTGACAGAGTAAAGGAGAAACCATCCAGCTGACCCCGTCTCTATCCAAGACCAGATGATGATCTAAACTTGAAGATTTTGATGAATATTTGCTCCAAAATTCGTTTAGGTGAAGGGCCCTCAACCTGATCACAAGGGACTCAGGAAGTTTACTTAACTTTACTATTTTACTTATAACTCTTTCATTCTGTATCAGATTGACCTAGTTATTTTTCTGTCGGATTTATCTTTTCGTCGTTTACAGGATAAACTTAGCGAAAACTTGGAAAGGTTCCAAAAAATTCGTAACCTAGACAAAAGCGTTCAGAGTCACATAAGTTCATAAATCGCCATCCGAGTTGCATCTTGTCGTTTTCCTGTTTCATAAGATCATGACCAGAATGCGAAGAAGTATAAGATGAGACTATATTCCAAGACATTGCTCGGCCAAATTTCATACTTATTTGAATATTCAAAGTCGCCGATCGATATGTTATCTCAACACCCATCCCGTCAGAAAGAATAGGAGTCCTAGAAATTGTACGACCAAGTCTCGATGAACCTCCATCTTGGCTACACCAACGATTATCCAGTATCATTTTCCTATGGGACCTCAGTTCTCCCAAGAAGAAGAATATCTTCGCACCTGAACCTACTAAGGGAAAAGAAATCCGAAGTGGCAACAGTTCAGATAAAACTATGTTACTCGACATAACAACTACTGTCACTGAAGTAAAATAAGAGAAGGATCCGAGACCATAGCTTCAGGATACACGTTATTCATTCAGACGCATACTAGAAGTTTCCTTGGTCAAAGTATCTTCCATCGAGAAAATCAAACTGACAGGTTATTCCGTGAGTCAGTCTCAGACGCGATGAGCGAAGAACAAGATATGACAATCACATATAATTTCCTCATGTCAAAAACATTATTCCTCCACGTGAATAATTACCTAGAAGATTCCCATAGAACTCTTCCATCAATAAAACAAACAAAAATCGACTGCGCAGTTGGACCTGAATGTATCTATTACCCTAATTATACCAGAAGGCATATACTACTCTCAAGTTCGGTTTAGCATCCTCCCAAAAGAAGAATAAATCCCAACGGATAATTTTACTATAGAAGTTCACATGAATCCCTATCAAGACACCTTGTAGATGTGGAACAACAACTTCATCTTGTCCAGAAAGACACATACGGCAGTATCTCGACATGACTCACCACAGACGTCTCCAGTACATAGATTATCGCTTGCCCACCTTGAAGACTCAAGCTCGTACGCTAAAAGGGTCTTACTTCATTTTCCAAGCGTCCCGAGTCAATGGAAATCCCTAGTATTATATCAAACTGGGGACTAAAGAGGAATCGTACGTCACATACCTGCATGTCCAACAGAAGGTGGCCCAAACATCCAGTTTTCAAATGACATATTTAGAAATGATCAACGCAAGAGTGTCTAAAGATAGGGACACATCAAAACCATTCAACTCCTCAAACCCACATCACAACCTATTATTACTTGGGACTAGGAAAATAGAGATCGACCTTTAAAAATAGAGAATGGGACTTATCTCGAGAAATCTCGCATCTCTCTGGTCTCGTCGAATTCTTCTCCGTCAGTATCTGTACTCAGCAATTGCAACCATATCCTGGATCCTGATTGAAGATAAGATGTTTTATGGTTTTATATGTGTGCACCATAACTATATCAAGTTGAAGAAACATTCAAATTATCCTTCAATAATAAACATATGTAGGAGCAAACCATGGTTCACAATCGGTTTTAAGAGGAGTCTACAGTTTCCAATCTACTCTGACGGGACTCATATTTTAGTCACATAACTCAACAAACTAAGACAAATGGATAGATAATTCGACAATGCACCATTGATAAAAGTATCCATCCATGTCTCTCCTACCATGTGTGAAAAGGGAATGATGTTTCAATACACGATCCAAGAGATATCATCAAAAAACTTGAAGGAATTATTGCTAAATAGATTTTTATTCCGAGTTTAACTTCATATGGATATGTCGCCGGAAAAACAAGCTCCAAATCCTAATTTTACTCTAATAGATGAAGGTTGGGTCTTTTCTGTTCGATAGTTTGGTCAACCACTGAAATCAGACATCAAACGAAATTTTTACGACTTCTGAAGTTAGGATCGCGCAAGGCAAGAACTTCTATTACGAATTTAACTTAGTTTTTTTTTACCTACTCGAATACCCGACGGAGAAATCTAGGGTTTGCATCAAGTTCGAACTCATGAGGGTCCCATTCCTTTACCAAATGCATATGGAAAAGGTTGAGAGAGAGAAAATATCAACCCTGGATAAATTTTCCAACAAAGCCCCTAAATAAAATATCTTGCTCCACTTTGGTCTCTGCATCTCGATACGCATGCACGCTCTTTATTTACCATACTCTCTTCTGGATTAAGAACCTCTCTAAAAACGAGGACCTGAACTCAACTAACTCCAACAGACTCTGACAGAGTTGAGTCATTCTAGCAGCCACGTCATATTGAAGAGAAGATTCTCATCAAGTCTCCCAGAAAGAAGACCAGGAGGGGTGATGTTAAAAGTTATATTCCCTGTTTTACTGAGAACCGATCACAAGTCATTAACTGGAGGGATGAATGACATAATTTACTTCATTCATCGTAGCAACATGGTCGTACCTTTGCCGTATAACCTTATACAACTCTATAGATTCATCATCAACACCGAGTTCCTTTATGAGTACGTCATATGAGTCTAGGATTTCTTTAGGACCAATGAAAAAAAAGACCACCAATAAGATATTCAGTGACATTCAGCGCAAATGCTTCATCTCTTCGAGTTTTTTCAATGTGAGAAGTACTAATAACTGGGGACTAATAGACGCCAGAGTCATCATTGAAGGAAGATCTTTATTTTCCATTCTCAACAGGCATATCTTGAGATATTTTCATATCTTAAGTATACAAAAGTGGAAGTCAAATGAATTTCACGAAATATGAAGGTTTGAAGACATATACACGAAGCAAATTAGGGTTTCTTTTTAACGAATATATATATATATCAAGCCTCACAAGCAAAAAACGAAATATATCCCCATACTTATATATCCTACCTTTATTTCAATCCTAAGAAAGCTAATCCATGTCCCCAAGGATACTCATAGGTTTTATTCAAACCCATATTCCTCAAAGAGCCACAGAAAATACGTTTTGTATAACAAAAGGTAAAACGTATAAGCACGCTACATACACTTTTTGTCTCAAGGGGATCAAATTCATGACCTGTGAAAATCTAAGGAAGGTTAATTAGTTCATAACACTCCAAGGGGTAGTTTCCTAAGAGTCTCAATGCATCAAGGGTTCAAACGCAACAAAGACTCCTTTGGAAAGGAGATATCCGCACATTCTAGCGTAAAGACTCGAAAACTGATGATAATGCATAAGGAATTTTAGGGTGATTCCTAAGAAAAATATGTTCCCATATGTCTACTAAACAACATATCAAAAGGGCGCCTCAAACGGACAAATGATCTAGGAGATGTGGTCCCAACACCGAAGTAAGTGTAATCTAGAAAAAAAACTCCTGAAATTTTATACGGGATTTTTGAAGTCAAAAGTATACACGGATTTGATTGGCCAAACGAACTCAGAATCAAGTAATTCCTTTTTTATTAGAAAGCCTACTCTAGTTTCTTACAAATTTAGGGCCAGGGACTCAAATTATAGTCTGTATTAAGAGTTTATATCCATTCTCCCTAAGTGTCTCAAATCTGAAGTTTTTTGACGAACACCTAAACAAAGTGAAGCCTTGACAAATACGACTAATTATATTCATTCAATGGTCGAAGGAATATGAATATATGATAAAGGAGGGATAAATATCAACACTTACAGAAAATGACTCTATGGAGAACGAACGATGGGTATCTACATCAACAAACTCAAGATGATAAGTACTTCTGTTAACTTCTATGCCATCAGTTTGAAGATTAGTATCGTTTTGAAAGAAGAACAAGGTTACCATCTATGCAAAATAAAAATACTATCACTCAGCATTCCATTATTAAGAACTCAATTCAAGTATACCAAGCATTAAAAGTTAGCACGCGAATTTCCTTCAGAGTGCAATATAAATCCTACTTCAAATAAAAGGATGAATCTCACTTGAACAAGGAAACCAACTTACAAAAAGAATCCAGGACTTGTTCTACTTGTTTCTATCCCTACCGAGTAAATCACAATTCATGCCAAAGTTTCTACACCTCTTTGAACGCAGACTTATCAATAAAAAGGGCAGAAGTAAACACAGAAGTGCCTTAGTTCGATATTTTGGCTATTTTGAAGAAAAGGGGATTTGGCTAAGAGAAGTGATTAAGTTCTTATATAATCATGGAACCAGACCCATACACATGGTTTTCAAGTTACCTCAGCCTCCAATGCCAACTAGAGTTCAAGCCAAGCAAGGAAATGAGTTTTAAGATAAGGCAAATGAATTCAACTTTAACAAGGAATTCTACTGTGAATAGAATTCGTGGAACATACTGGACCGGTTTCTAAACCTAGTACACATCCAAAATACTTCTCTTTTCAATTTTATTTCAAAAGGGAAGCCCTAAAGCAAAAGGAAAAAGATTTGGAGTTAAAAGAGGAAATTAGTGGAATTTGGATCAAATAAGGAAACTGAGGGGTTTCTTTCTTCTAAATATTTCTCCAAATCGTGGAAAAGCCATTTTCATGTGTGAGGATGCTCTCCTAGGCCAGTGGGACGTGATTTATTCTCTCGGAATTTTTTCATAGGGATCAAAGTCGAAGAGAATTAGGGTTTTGACGAAAATAACCCTAATTTCAAGAATTTGGTGAAAAAATGGATTTATTCTAAAAGAGAGGGGACATAGCCTCTCCCATTCTCTTGGATGGTTATCTAAGATTCTTTCAATCTCTTTTATATTATTACTCTTTAACAAAAATGAGCTCATAAGGGATTTTTATCAAAATATCCTTATATTGCAATTTTGGATGTTTTCAAAGAAAAAATCCTTAATACAGCAAGGGACCGACCAAGCTCTCATCTAATCATTCCAAAGGCCCCATAGACGTGAATATTGGGTTATCTAAGTATTCGAAGAGGAATGGAATTGAAACAGAGGAAGGCAGAATTTCAGAGAAAATAAAGGGAATATTGCTCGAAACAAGGAATTCAGATTCATGACTTCCAAAACCAGGACCAGAGATGCGTTAATACCTCTTTCAAGACGTGACTATGCCTAGGGAGGCTCCATGTTTCTCTCATGCCAAAGAAAAATCAAGCTCGTAGTAGTTTTTGACAAAAATACCCTTAAGTTTCAAAAGTATGTATTATCTCTAATAAGAGGTGTCTCATTAGTACAAGGGATTAAACAAGCTCTCATCACACAAGGTGCCGAATACACAACATATATACACATATTCCAGGCCTCGTCAAGCCTCTCTAGAGTGTCTGAAGGAGTCAAAAAAGAAGAAGAAGAGGAATTAGGGTTTTGCACAATTATGCAAGTTATGCTCAGACGCAATCAGGAAAAACTGGTTCATCAAATCCTAATTCAAAGTGTTGGCGTATTTCAAAACATAACTACAAGTCATCATTAACTTGTGACCAAGTTTTAACTCTATCAAGAATTTTTTATGCAAGGTGGATCTTCCAATTAGACAAGAAGATAGATACACACCTTCCAAGCCTCGTCAAGCCTCTCTAGAGTGTCTGAAAGAGTCAGACGCAAAATTAGGGTTTAGGTACAGAATACAAGCATGCATTCAATATTTACATGGGATAGGGACTCCGTAACTTCAAATAGAATAATCAAGGTTCTACTATGAGTATGAGACTTAGTGTAGATGGTGAAATTTGGATAAGGGGAAAAAGTGTCATTTCAACCCTATAGACATAATTCAACTCTCACGGGAGGGATTAAGCCCTTGGCCCTCAAGGCATCCTTAGCCACAATTTATATTATACGTCCCCACGAGACACTGCTGGTCATGATGCCGTGATTCCTAGCGCACATCATCGACGAGATATTGCTGGTCACATAGGTTCTGTAGAGCATTAAACGTCCCCGACAGACTTATGAACCAGAACATCCAAAATTCTAGCATGTCTTCGCGAGACACAGCTGATCGTGATGCCATGATTCCTAATATACATCCTCAACGAGATGCTGCTGGTCATGTAGGCTCTGTAGATGCATAAATACGTCCCGACGGACTTATGACCCAGATCGGAGATTTGCATATCTCCTGTAAGCACGACTCACCCCATTTGAGATTAAGGACTGATTCCTAGTATATTATCATGAAATACACTGGTCATGATTTCTCTAGGCTCTGAATCGACTTACCGAGGTTTCTGAATAACTCCTAGGACATCCCCGCGAGATACACTGGTTATTCCGCCTCCGGACCCTTTCGACAGACTCCTAGAACATCTTTTTAGGATACACTGGTCTTGTTGGCCCATCATATGGACACACAGTTGATTCATAGCACATGACTACAAGATACGCTGGTAAAAGATAAGTGAGCCAAAGTCTCGCAGAGGCATTAATTGGGCGTACAAGGCTTTTATCTCTCTCAGGACGAGTCTTAGCTGACCATAGAGAGATTCAGATCCATTAAGAAAATCTTCGGAGATATTTTGATCCATCTACAAAATCTCGAAGAGATTCAAATCTCTCTGCAAAATAACGAAGAGATTTTGATCCGTCTGCAAAATCTCGGAGAGATTCAAATCACTCTGTAAAATCACTGAGAGATTCAAATCTCTCTAAAAAATCACGGAGATATTCAAATCTCTTCGCAAAATCTCGGAGAGATTCATGAAACATGCCTTACCTAGGGCTCAAGCCTATTTCTAGCCTCTTAAACACAATCATGGCTAGTAAATTGAGCCTGAACTATACATGTCTATCCAAAAACGTGGATAAGCTTTTTTGAGTTCTGCATTCTGAACAAAGGGACCCACAAACATAATATAGTCTTCACATGACATATGTGACCAACCATGGAGAGAGGAAGATCAACCTCATCTCCTCTTACACTCTACACACGATTCCTGAGGAATTCCATGAATTTTCATGTGACTCATCCTATTCTCACAAATTAGAGAATATCTCTCTATTTTGGCCAACTCGACTAAAGATAATATTTCTCTCTCAACACATCATCACAAAGGCTAACTCAGCTTCACACAAATGGGGGGAGATCAATTAGGGTTTTGGTCTGGCGGTCTACGACACGTGTGAGGAATACCCGGCTTATTTCTCACAGTAGAATAGAGTAAAGGCGGTGGAATAATGAGATAAACTCAACCTAGTTTATCCCTATTCCTGAATAGACGAGATAATTGCTCCTCACGACATGGAAAGTAATCCTATCTTTACCGACCTGAGATTAGATAATCCAGATATAAATAGGTCCTCTATTTTCCAATCTACGATCATCTTTCTCATAACCTCTCAGAGCAATTTTTATTAAAACCCAAGAATTCTCTGATCTATCTCTCTTCATCTGCTTTCCTCTCTAAGACCAGCCCAAATCTCTTCCCTGTGACTAAAGCATCCTTTGAACGGCCACTGTGCGTGGTTTAGGCGAAGACTGTTCGTGCTCAACCTCCCTAAACTCACTTTCAGAAACCCTAGAATCCCACTTCTATCCTCTCTCAGATTTTAGGTAACTACAACAATGAAGATATGTCTTATTTCTTCATATGGACCTACTTTCTTTTGAACCGCGTAGTCTTTCTCTTTGTCCAAATAAAACAATTGTTGCATCACCTATTTATCTCTCTATTCCTTCATTTTTATTATCTCAATTGCATTGTAGATGTTGAACAAAATATGAGTGGTTATCCTCTAGTATGTGAAGCATATTAAGTGGTGAAATACCCATTTTCCTCATTTTACCTATTTTGTCCATTTCTTGAAGAGTGAGCTTTGCGGCCATGTAATGTCCTTCAAGACGTGGACGAGGGTAGTTATGATGACATTTTGCAACCTTGTATAGAACCCATCCATTCAATTTTTCATTTTTGTTAAATACTAGCTTGAATGGGCAATTAGTTTTCTTTGATCAAATTATGTTCTTCCTCTCAGTCTTATCTTTATACACATAACACTTCTTCTTGTGACTAATTTCGGGCTTAATGCTTCACTCACAAACCATTTCAAAGCGAGTTTGGATCTATTTTCCATTCAAAACTAATACGCACATGTCTTTTTGTGTGTGTTCTCTACCCCAACTCTTTGCCTCAATAATACCTTCGAAATTTTACATTAAGAAAACATAAAGTTACAAAAACATAAACATACTTCGAAATATTCAAATGCATATAAAATGTTTATTAACCTACCAAGTCGTTCGTATAATGATGGGATATATCTTCCTACAAAATATTAATTGGAGAAGGTTGATTATCCATTGGTATTGGTTCACATTGGATCTACGAGAAATAACACAACGTCAATAGCAACCATAAACAAGTAATACAATAGGGGTTGGAAACGTATAAAATATTGTCAAGAATGCCAAACACAAAGTTCGCCAATGTAAATAAATTAATATGGTGCCCAAAAGATAGTTTGGCAATCTAGAAAATTCTGCGAACACGGTGAACTTGAAATCTTCATATTTCGATAAGGACAGGTTAGTCGAACTTAGTACTCGGGTTACAATACGTTTTTTAGGATCAAAGTTCGGCTAAAAAAGTTGTGCACTTTGACTAAACCGAACATTACTTATTATACACTAGCATACAAGTGCGACTACCTCTCCTGGAAACATATATCCGAACAAAACCAAAACCTTCATTAAATAAAATTTCGGCTACCTGTGTCTGCTGAAACATTAGTCGAACTTTGTTTAGAGAAAGCTCGGTGGTAGGCTTGTAAACAATACCTATAATTGTACTATTGAAAGTATACATCGTCGAGTCTGTAAATAGGGTAAGTAAGAGTCAATCCATGGGGACAAGGTGGGTGTAGAGTTGATTTTATGGTTTTACTATAATTGACTTAGAACAAAGAGTAACCAAAAAGGGAGTTTTGTTTGCCGATATGGATAGATGTTGCAGAGATTACCTAAGCAAGAAAATGAAACTGTAAACAAGCAGATAAATGGATACTAGAGCAGTAGAATCCACCTATTAACCTACATTAAGTCAATTCAGTCTTGATAATGCTCTTTTCCCTTGTAATGAACACCAATCAAGATACTAGTCTGCCGTCTATCCAGGGTAATCTAAATTGGAGGGTTTAATGTCAACTAAGGTTACTAACTAATCCCTAGTATTATATGTCTTCTTACATCACAACTAATCACATACAAATTTGATAACTTAGATAATTAAACCTTTTCTAAGATGGATACTCTAATCACAATTAGTGTATCTTTCCAAAACACTAACTGTCTGATTAAGGCACAATTAGTCAAGGGATCAATAACAGTCAGTGAAGCATGAATTGCAGCATATTCATCACAGAAGTATTTTAACTTCAATGGATGCATGACATACACAGTGAAAGTAAAATGATGAAGAGCTCGTATTATATTTATCCTAAACAAGTAAAGCACAACAAGAACAATATCATAAACATGAATCAAACTTAGCAGTAAATTAATGATTTCATCTAATCCATAGCTATTGAATTAGAACATGATGATAATACTAAAAATATATAAATCTACTGCTTGGTGCACCGGCTAATCCGGGCATGAATTTTTATATCAAAACCTCTCCTCTATTTATACATTAATTTCTTCTTAATCACTTAAATTCTAAAATCAGAGAATACCCACTCACCCAAAAGATGTTTTGTGACAAACCCCTTCTGCAAATCAGATCTGCAACTCTTGATTTGTTGTTTTCTTTAGCTATTTAAGATAACCATAGCCTTATGTCTCTCGATCCTAGATTCTAGGGTTAATGTTCTTGACAAGAGAAAAGATAAGATTGAGAGATATAGAGACTAAGAGTCTAATTGCATAGGGTGGATGATAGAGTCGTTGAGCTCAGAGATTGTCGGGGATGAAGTTGATTGATGGAGGTGAAATGGAAGCTCTGCAAGGTTTCGAGAGAAGAAGAAAACGCAATAGAGGTGTGTTTGGTGCTGTTCGAATAAGGGAAGAGTGGTAGGTTCTAGGGTGTTAGGAAGATGTAGCGAAATCTGATGTACTATGTGGATATGACGTTGGATGTCCAACAACTACATTAAATATGATGGCTCGCATTAGAAACTGGTTTTGGTTTTGGTTTTTATTTCTTCTAAGCCCATGTCTTCTTCAAAGCTAATATCTCAAGCCTAATTCTAGTTTTAGCTCTTGCAAACAATATTCTTCACTTGCGGATGAGGTGCAAACAACATTCTTCACTTGCTTTGTAAAAGGAGTCTTTGTAGTTTCTCTTCCGTTGCCACAAATTCTCTGCTCTTTTGGCTTCCCTATTCATCCAAGCTTTATTTAGTAACTTAAAACACAAAATTAATTAGTACAAGTATTTATTCTTGAAAACAATAAAAATACAGAATTTGGGATAATATATGATTTAAAAGCGCAAAAGATGAGTTAATTTCTAATAAAAAAGGTGTAGAAATATGCAATCTTTAGCACTAATCAAATACCCCCAAACCTGAATTTTTCTTGTCCTCAAGTAAAACAGAAATTAAGAAATCCTAACTCTACCACTGTCGCTAGTCTCTCGAATGCATTTAGCGTATGCACTAAGCCTTTAAACCCCTAGGTGTCCCTAGTGGACGAGTTATAGTCTCGTGAGGGTTTACCAGAGGTATACACACAAAACCTTCTCCAACTTCAGAGCGTATCAGAGTCCTAAGCATCTAATGAGCTATGAGGATATAGAGTTTCTGCATGCTAGTAATAAGAAGTTAGAAATACCAAACAACGCATTCTAATCCTTAAGAGTTGAGCGAGAAATAACCATACCATATGAAAGAATTTGGGTTCGAGAGTGATCACAAGCCTCGACTTCTGGCTCACCAATAGGTATTTATAATAATTGCACTCAAAAAGACCGCTTTTTTAGTCTCTCATGTGTACAAGCAGGAATAAAGAGTGAATCCTGGACACGTTGAATTGTGGGAAGAAAAACCTTCCAAGATAATTTCTGGAGACTCCACAAAATTGTGGGAATAAGAATATTTTTCCGATGATCTCTAAGAAAGGAAATCAATCATTATGCAAGGATGGAAATACTCACTTACCTTCACATCCGATCGGAAATCTACACCACTCTCATAGCATCCATAGAAATGTCTCCGTCTTTAGTCTTTGGTCTTCAACTGTTGATGATGAATTTCTGAACTTCGTAGAACCTTGAAAATTTCTGATTTTTCTCTTCAATTTCCTTGTTGCTTGAATTTTCCTCTTGAATTCTTCTTCTTTACCATGGTGCTTATTAAACAAATTATTGTACTTATTATTATTTATTTTTTTGATTATTTTGTTTTTGATTTTTATTTTATTAATAAAATGACAAATTGAAAATAACAAAATAAATAATGAAACTACTAAAGCCGTGGATGAAAGACTTTATCACTTAATTCTTCACAACCTGTATTGTCTTGATTTTATGAACTTCAATATTTCTCATCTTTTTCTGTAATTTATTTGTTCTTTGTAAGATAAGTCTTCAATTGTGTATACAATTCTGTTTTTTGTACTGTATCTTCACACATGAATAAGACTTTTTCTATTCCTTGTATTGTTGCATATGAACCTCGGACTATTTCAACTTTCTTCAAATATTCTGATGTCGCGCTGCTTGTTGATGATGATGTATTTCTATGGATCTATTTATGTTGTCGAGTGAGAGAGAATGGTGCTAACTGCAAATCAAACTACAAGAAGGAGTTTTCATCTTTAGACGTCATCCTCATGATTGACGGAATTAGCACTCAAGAGATCAAAAATAGTGCTGAAAGTGGTGCGAAGTTGGGTAGCTCACCATTCCTACCCGGAATTTACGTACGGTGACACACACTCTAAAAGGAATTTTTAGATAGTCACAAAAAAATGAAGGTTGGTGCCTCATTTGATGTAAAAATAGGTAGTCTCCACTAGATCACAACTCTACTACCAAATATATTTGCAGCACCTAATTTTCCCACAGGCATGGTTAAATCCAACTTTAACGCTCTAACAACTAAGAAACCCGATTGTGTTCTCCAATACTTCCAAGTTCAGTTATTTAGGTCAGACTTTCTATGTAAACGTAGCTAGAAGCATGCTAGTGACTCTAAAATCTCTACAAGTTGGAGGTTTTTTTTTTTTTTTTTTTTTTTTAAAGGTGAAAAAGGCTAAAAACTCTATATGCAAAATACTCCCCCCACACCGAAATATAACATTGTCCTCAATGTTTCAAAAGATGATAAGAATTTAAACAACTACATACCATGAGAACTATGCTGAGTAAATAAAAGGGGAGATATTACCAGATGTCGATGATCGCTGTCGTATGCGTCAAAAATAATTTACACTTTCTTACTACTCAAAATATAAATATAGAAAGGGCAAGAAAAGATCGATCCCACAGAGAGGACTAGGTTGTCTCGTTGTTTCGGTTTCCTATATAAAATACCTGGAGTTTTCTGATTTTTATGCACTAAAATAAAATAAAAGCAAAACAAAGTAAAGTAAACAAATCAATAGAAAAGATATTGGTTAAGGATTCATCTTCATTCACTAACATGCTTTCAAAACAATAAGTAGAATTGATATTTAATCTCAACTTTTATCAAAAGCCCTAGAATATCTTGATCGCAAGAGTATCCCGCTAATCTCCTTTTGTCATCAACAAACACATTAAAAGATGCGAGTATGAGTTCTATCTAAGAGAACAACCTAACGTGTAAAATCACTAATCAAGTTTAATTCCCTAGATGCATTAAGTTCTATGAAATCAGTCCAATCAAAGCAATTGAACGTGGAAAGCGCACTAATTCAATTTAACAAAGGTTACGATTCACATATGATTATAAGAATATATCACTACAAACTATAATCATATTTATGCTACTTGTATTCAAGGATTATCACTTTTACGTATAATAAACCCTAAACTAGCAATAGATGTGATTAGAAGTTCTACCAATTTGCAACTTGACAAAACAATCAATCAAATCATACAACTATATTTTCAGAGAATTGCAAACGATAAATATGAGACAAAACTAATATATTGAATCAAAGAATCATGCTTTGTGAAATCCAACTATTCCATAACCAATAATAAGAATTAGGTATTCATATTCAAGGAGTTCATAACAAGAAGGAAGAGAAAACCTATCATGTTTCTAAACCCTAGAATAAAAAGTAGACGATATGATATTAGATAAGATAGATCTTAGGTTTTGAGAAAAGTCTTCTCTTTTATAGCTCTTCTTGTTCCAAAATTAGGTCTAGCCTTCAAAAGCTTCAAGTCCATGTCCATATACTCGTCCACCAAGACCATGTGTGAGAAATATGTCTCTGGAATTTTGGGTCCAAAAATGGTCGCATGAATTACTGACGTCATCGCCGGAATCCGGCCACCGGAAAATTGTCTATGGCCGCCTTTGTCATCAGAAACTGTCACCAGCAAGTATGTACTCCCAGCAACTCATCTATCCTTCTATGCATTTCAAACATTCACTAAAATAATCCAAACCAATTCTTTATCTCTTGCGAAAACGCGCCCAAAAGCGTGACTCGTAGCTCATATGTGCCGCGGCCAACTGAAATATTATGGTCCACATTCTAACCTCTGAAATTCGCCATTCCGGGCTATGCTCACCGGTGCACCAATTCTGCTCACTTTTCGCACTGTTTTTGCAGCTTCAAAATTCATTCCCTGCAGTTTCGAACTTCAGTTTTCTTCACAAACAAACCCATTATCTCTGGATTCCACCATCATGCTCAAACCCAGCTATAACCTGCAATATTAGCTCAGCTCCAACTAATGCTCGTTTACTTGCAGCTGCCAACCATTTCTGCCTTCCTTCTATTCACCTGCGAAGCGGCCTAACTCCTCTAGTTGCAATTTATTCACTTTTGTCTGCTTCAGTTAGTCCACCAGTTCCATTCCCCACAGCTACCGCTTACAATAATAACATCACCAGTCTCGACCATTTTGCAGCGACAAATTCATGCCTGCAATGCCTCCTGCAATATACCACCATCTCCTCAACTCATTCCACTTCTTCATTCGCCTGCACTTGAGCAAAATAGCACCTACATTTCCAACACGCCCCACAATCCACCTTCCATCGTTCCCTGCTGTCGTTCATCATACTACGGATCACCAGCTCGAACTCTATTTCAGACCAACTTTGCCCTGCACCATCACCAGAACCTCAGTCACAGCTAACAAAAACTCCCTCAGTTGACAAACCAAGTTCACCACTTCTGCTTGCATCTTCTCATCTTTCCTATCATTCATCTATACCCATAATTCCATTGAACTCGTACCATTCCAACTCTATTCATTACCAACATCACAACTGCCACCAAACTCAGTTGCAATGCCACTTCCATGAGCTACTTCTGATTCCTCTTCTGCATTATAAATTTACCAGCTGCAACTACAACCAGACTGCAGCGACCCATCTGACCAGCTACCCTTCCACTGCAATTTCATATATTCAACCATACCAGACTTGCCAATGCACGAACACCTTCACTCCACTTCACACAACATAACCAGAGCCATTGTCTTCTCGTGCACTGCCAAGATCTCCATGTACCCCTGCCACACAGCATCACCAGCTTCTTGTTCATTTCAGTTCAAGCATAGGCCATAACTTCACCAGTGAACCATGTTCTCAACACCACCTGAGCTGCAAGATTTAGCACTTCCACCGAAAAACAATACCAATTCAACCTCAATCACCTCCTGCCATCGAACCCATATTCACTGATTCCAAATTCATCTCAACTTAAGCCACCAGAACCATCAATCACCTCATTCTGCTACCAATTACCAATCCCATTACCAGCTCCACCACCTGATCATGGCTCAACCATTAGTAATGAATCCTGGTAGGTAATTTAGTCGATATCTCAACATTGTGGAAGACTTGCTCGTTCAGGACTTTAAACAAACAGCTCAAATGTGTTTTGCTGCTGATACCCATATGATCTACTGTTAGTTTACAAAACCATTCCATCTCCTTCCATGTAGCATACAGTTCCAAATTGATACAAACCCATCATTTCAATGCAATAGAAACTCATAAAAACACATTAACTTCATTCATTCTTCCATGACTTCCTGTATCAAACCAAACCCCAAAATTATGTCCACAAACTTCTCTTTTCTTAGATTCCATTTACAAATCCAACAAGAACCCAATGCTCGTGAACCTAAATGAACTCTGGAAAACCACTTTAATCTCTTCATTCATAAGATAAATCAAAGGAAGAGAGTTAGCCTTCTTCACAGGCTTGTACTCTCGGTTTGGACTAAACCCAAAATCACACAGCTCTGTGTATGTCCCGGCATCAATTACCTGTCCTGATCCTTGGAAATCTCCCACGAGAACCATGACTCGAACGACGGCATGACTTGGTACATCTGCTGCTCTTGTCACAAGAAAGAAATTGAAATTCTGAACTGTCTCATCTCGACCTAGAATAGTTGTAAGGAAGGATGAGGTGCCCCTTAACACTCTGCAGTCTGTCCTTAGCGCATCACTCATCTGGTTGTACCTTATCCTCGTCTGGACTCCCAGTATCAATTTCCTACAAAATGACGAATTTACCCATTTTGCACCTATTTCTTCTTCTTTTACCTCATATGACTCCAAAACACCTATAAAATGCAAAAGAAGCGTAATATACAAAAATACAAGAGAAAATAGCCAAGAAAGCAAAGGAAATTAACATTCAAAAGATGTATTTTAGGCACTTATCAGTCGACGAAAACAAGATTTGAATTGCATTATTCAAGACTAGAATCCAACAGGAAATCAGCGGTCGTGACACTGGATTAGCACACATATATACAAGAAGATCTAGAAAATATAATTATCTACTGGATTATATACAATTTTTTTTACCATACACCAACAATCGAAAAAGTCGAGGATCAAACCAAAAGACAGAGTGCATAAATTTTAACAGACTCACACAATTACAACAGGATAGAAATGCCATTGAGACTGCAAAACAAAATGAGCTACCCCCAAACCTATATTTTTCAACATATATGCTTTTGGACACAAAATCTACCAGTTTCAGGGGTGCATCATGCACAAGGTCTAATTCAAAGTGGACATGTTCAGGGATGGATGGAGAGACATGTGTAAAATCCAACTGTGGCTCATCAAAGGTATTATATTTAGATACAAAATAGTCCAAGATGACTTGGGAGGCACACAGTTCCAGTCCTATATTAGGTATTCTCAGAAAAGTTAATTTTAGAATTTTGTTACAAACCAAATCCAAGTTGGGTGGAAGAATATCAGTTTGTGACTTAGGCAGGAAGGTAGGTCCATCTAAGTCGTTTTCATGTATATGATCATTAGTACCATCACACACTTTCCCTAAGTCAGAAAAAGGTAAATCATGCTCACTTTCATAGAACAATTCATCAAGCCCCAGTTCATAATCATCATCATCCAAAACCTTCGTGTCATTCATAAGAGAATCATAGGGAGCAACATATTGTGTTCTAGGTAGGGAATCAAAATCATTTAAGTTACATTCATTTTTAGGCTCAAAAATATCACTATGTAGTCTAGTTTTTCCCAAGTCAGAAGCAAGTAGTGCTCTATCATGCTCACAGTCATTGGACAAATTAACAAACCCCAGTTCAGAATCATGACTATCCAAAGTACCCAAATTAGTATCATAAGAAGAATCATATTGCGACCTAGGCAAGGAATCAGACACATCAAATTTATTTTCATGCATAAGAACATTAGTGTCAACAGAAAATTTAACCTTTCCTAAGTCATGCACAAGTTGTGTGTTATGCTCTTCTTCACATGACAACTGCACAACCCTTAAATCAGTACCAAAATCATATGGATTGCAATGAATATGAATATTATAAGAAACACCATCAATGGAAGTCTATACACTATGGTCTGGAGTTTTAGAGTCACATGACTCCGAAATTGACTTTTCAAGAAGAACTATCTCTTCTAACATCATATCATCATCCGAGTAATATGCATACTCGTCCCTATCACCATATTTGGGTCCTTTGTCCACTCATTTACCTCTATATTAGGTTTATATTCAAAATCAGTTATATGAGTAGGACTAGACACACTGTTCTCCAAATTTGAGTCATTATCAGTATCATTGTAACAAGGATTTATGTTGCAAATCTGTGGGTAGGTATGATTATCTTGCATTTGATAGAAGCCAGCAACATGTTGTGTTCTATACTGCCTAAAATCATGCAAAACAGAGTAGTTCTCAATAAGATGGCCTAACCTACCACACAAGGTACAAACATGGATTTCAATTGAGGGACATGAGTTAGGTGCATAAAAAATTTCAATTTCAACTCTCCTAGTCATACATGTCATGTTTATATCAGAGTCAAAATCAGACTCCCTCCCATGAAGATCACTTCTAGCATATGACACTGTCTTAGTTTCCCTACGGGATTCCCATTGATGGGTTTGTTCTGATAGTTCAACTAGCAATGACCATGCATCATCCACAGTTTTATCAATAAATTCACCATTACACATAGATTCAACCATGGATCGATAATTAAAGTATAGTCCCTCATAGAGGATAACGACTAGTCTCCACTTCTCAAAGCCATGGTGAGGGCATTCACTCAACAAATCATTAAACCGTTCAAAATACTGAAAAAGAGTCTCCCCATCTAACTGGACAAAACAATTAATATTTTGACGAATAACAATTGTCCTATGATGTGGAAAATTTTTTCTAAAAAATTGACTTGTAAGTTGGTCCCAAGTGGTGATTAACTGTGGTCTCAAACCGTAAAACCATGTTTCGGCCCTTTCCCTTAAAGAGAATGTAAACAAACACCATTTTAGAGAGTTTTCAGATATATAGTCAGGTGGCACATCCCTATAAATTTGTTCAAACTTTCTTATATGATGGTAGGGGTTTTCAGAATCAACCCCTCGAAATATATGAAGTATTTGTATCATGCTTGCATTCGATTCAAATGGGCTATCAGTTTGAGGTAAAATGATACATGATAACTGACTCATTCTTTTGGGGAACATGTGATCATGGAGACTATGAGGTCTATTCATATCATCACCCATTGTATCAACTAGGACGAGTGAGTCAATAACTGGAAATGGTATTTCAAATACACAGTGTTGATGAGGGCTAGCTAAAATATCATTTCAGTCACAGAACTACTATCACAGACTGGGGAACACACCATTTAACATGTTTCAGAGGCTAGAAACAGCAAATTCAGGCCAGAGATGATGCTTATGATAAAAAATTTGTAGAAGTATGGAGATACATTATTTCAGAGACTGGGATAAGCACAACGAATGACAAATTCAGTGAGCAAAGATGTTATACATAAATCACGGAATCATGCTCAGACAGACCTTATGTTGCAGGTTTCGATAATGCTATGTAAAGCAACTAGTTCAACAAGTACACATGGCAATTAATTCAATAACATCAACCAACATGTTATGACTATCGGCAGTAGTGCACAAATCTAGGAAACAGGGATCGCAAGGCACTTAAGAATAGAAATCAGATTCACGGATGTACACAGACAATCTGTTCTTCAGAATTTAAATTTTTTTTAGCCAACCAGTATATTACTCAATTAGTACAAGAGCATGCACACAGATACCATATGTTCTGTCTATCAGACAGCCAAGCAATTCACAAAATAGGGAAGCAATACATGTGAGATTCCAAGGCCAGAGAATATGCACACAAAATCAATCTCAGTAAAACATCAATTCCAGTTAGCATATATGCTACTCAAAATATGCACACAGAAATAACAGTCTTCTTACCACTCAGAGGGGATGAAAGAATATGTTACAACAACTAAAAAGCTATAAAATGCACTGACAGAAAGTAGTAAATGGAAACAAGATGCAATATATAAAGATGGATTTAAGCATCTATATTAAACTAATAAAAACATAAAATTTAAGCACAAATATACATGATTGAGCTAAAATCAGTAAAGCGGAACCAAACAAACAATTACACTGCTACCGAGTCCCCGGCAGCGGCGCCAAAAATTTGGTAGACTTGTAAACAGTACCTACAATTGTACTACTGCAAGTATACATCGTCAAGTCTGTAAACAGGGTAAGTACGAGTCGATCCACATGGTCAAGGTGGGTGTAGAGTCGATTCTATGGTTTTACTATAACTGCTTAGAACAAAGAGTAACCAAAAAGGGGGTTTTGTTTGCCGATGCGGCTAGATGTTGCAGAGATTAACTAAGAAAGAAAATGAAACTGTAAACAAGAAAATAAATGGATACTAGAGCAGTCGAATCCACCTATTAACCTATACTAAGTAAATTCAGTCTCGATAATGTTCTTGTCCCTTGTAATGGACATCGGTCAAGATACTAGTCTGCCGTCTATCCATGGTAATCTCAATTGGAGGGTTTAATGTCAACTAAGGTTAATAAATAATCCCTAGTATTAAATGTCTTCTTACAATACAACTAATCACAGACCAATTTGATAACTTAGATAATTAAACCTTTCCTAAGATGGATATTCTAATCGTAATTAGGGTATCTTTCCAAAGAACTAACTGTCTGATTAAGGAACAATTAGTCAAGGGATCAATAACAGTCAGTCAAGCATGAATTGCAGTACATTGATCACAGAAGTATTCTAACTACAATGGATGCATGACATACACTGTGAGAGTAAAATGATGAAGAGCTCAGATTATATTTATCCTAAACAAGTAAATCACAACAAGAACAATACCAGAAACATGAATTAAACTTAGCAGTAAATTAATGATTTCATCTAAACCCTAGATATTGAATTAGAACATGATAATAATACTAAAAATATATAAATCTACTGCTTGGTGCACCGGATAATCCGGGCATGAATTTTTACATCAAAACCTCTCCTCTATTTATACATAAATTTCTTCTCAATCACTTAAATTCGAAAATTAGAGAATACCCACTCACCCAAAAGATGTTTTGTGACAAACCCCTTCTGCAAATCAGATCTGCAACTCTTAATTTGATGTTTGCTTTATCTATTGAAGATAACCATAGCCTTATGTATCTCAATCCTATCTTCTAGGGTTAATGTTCTTAACAAGAGAAAAGATAAGATTGAGAGAGATAGAGACTAAGAGTCTAATTGCATAGGCTGATAGAGTGGATGAGCTCAGAGGTTGTCAGGGATGAAGTTGATTGATGGAGGTGAAATAGAAGCTCTGCAAGGTTTGAAGAGAAGACGAAAACACAATGGAGGTGTGTTTGGTTCTGTTCGAATAAGGGAAGAGTTGTAGGAGCAGAATCTCGCAACAACAACGCTCTTGCAAGGATTTCTGCCACACATGGCAAGTGTCACAAATAATTATAAGAAATGACGAAATATGTGAAGATTTTATCATTACTCGCAAGAATAAGGTGATAGTTCACAAGAAATGTAGCAAGAAGGAAGAATCCTGCGAGACATGGAGAGACTTGAGGGAAATGTAACAGAAACTTGAGAGAAATGAAGAAATCTTGCGAAAGATATTACTGCAGAACTCAGATCCGAAATTAAGGGAAAGCTTAGCTGTAAATGAGCTGTCATCCACTATGTAATTACCTATATAAAGAAGAGAGCAGGAGAGAGAAAAGGGGAGATAATTTTAGGAAGAGAGAGAAAGATATTTTGCAGAGAGAGATTTTTAGAGAGAGAAAATGTATTTTTTTTATCATCTTCTTCCCCAAAACTAGATCTAGAATTCTTCCAAGAACTCCATTAATGGAGATTGTAAATGTAAATTGATGTAGCTACAAATTATCATAGTGAAGAACCGTGGATGTAGATCACATTGATCGAACCACGTAAAAAATCTTGGTGTCCATTTATAATTTTAGTATTTTTATCACCATTTTTATATTTAGATCTAGAAATTGTTATCAAGATATGATAAGGGGTGTGTTGTAGGTTTTCCTGCAATTACATTTTGGCGCTAGAAACATGGACTGCTAATCGTTGGATAGAAGAAGATTCAAAGAAATTAATTATTGAGAAGTTGGATCTGTAAAATTCAGGGATAACGGAGTAATACAAACAGTAGATGAAGGGAAAGAGAGGCTGAAAAACAGTAGCAGATCTAAATCGCATTAAGTATTTTAGTTTTCAGGAGAGAAGTTGGCTACTGATGTTGATGTCCTACGGGAATCTATGAACTTTAAAGGAATAAATGGAGATGAAGAAAAAGTAGAAAAGAGAAACCAACCAAAGTCTTCATCAACAAATCAGGACAAATCTTTACCCTATTTCTTTTATACTGCTCAAAATACGTTTAGATCTGGGAATGTTAAAGAAAATTTTTGAAAAAGAATTCTTTAAAAACAATCCTCTTTTCTAGAAATTAGATTTTTCACAAACATATTAGTCTCAAATCAATTGCAATTGCGGATACATCACCAAACAGTCTTTGATGATAAACCTGTTTAATGAGTTTCGAAAATATAGATTATTGCGATTTAAAAATGAGTCGAAGATTTTTCAGCTATGATTTTCACATTTCATTTACGCATTAGCTTAAAGCTTTTCTAATTTTCCCATCTGATCATTGTTTTGATACTTGCGAGGACAAAAATTCGCAGGATAGACTTGTTAGTGATGAACGAACCATCATTATAATGTAAAAAAAAAAAGAGCACGTGCAGTTCAACGCCATATAGCAACATCAAAATTAATAATGAAAATAACTACTTGAGAAATAATCAAAATGAGGGCAGCAAAGAAAAAGAAGTACGGTCATTACCTGGCGAACAAAAGATATTCTGCGGTGTTGGTTTTCGCCTCATCAGGTAACTAAAGAAGCAGAATTTCTTATAAAGGAGCAAAGAAGACAATGAAGATATCCATCCATTAGACATGGCGGAGAGGGAGCTGCGACAATTTATGAACAACGAAGAAACCCGGTACAAAGAAGAACAGTTACGCAGGAGTTTATAATTGAGAACCAATGGATCTCTAAAATGATGAGTACTCACAGAGGGCAAATGATGCTTGCAGACAAATTTTACATCTTGCGATCCATTAGACATGCTTCATATTTTCAGCCCACAACTCAAAATGAAATGGAGTTTCTACTTTCTATGGTCCGTCCTTGGGTGAACTGGAAATAAATTTGAAGAAAGAGGGGTTGTTAAGCGTTTGCTTCTGATATTTGCTCATGCATAACTTTGATCAGTTCTTGAGAGTGGAATACTAGACTATAGTACTTGTTATGGGGATAGAGGAGAACAAAGATTTGTTAAAAGGGGATGATTGGAAGAATGTAGATGGTGATGTAACTGACGCTAGTTCTACTGCTATACCAGACAAGTTCCTGAGTATTATTTTCTCCCTCGAAGACCTTTATCGGTTATCCTTCCTTTCTATGGGGCACGTATTGCTGCGGGAATTGGTACTGGGATGTTGATTGAAGACTGGATTAATAAGAAAATTAAAGAAAGAAGACAAATTCTCACCACCCATTAATTCTCACAACACGGAATTTTGGGAAAGTTAACTAGCAAACCATTAAGTCTAGCGAAGTTAACTCGCAACAGAGAGGAATGAGATAACTTGATTTCCTTGACTCTAATCACGCAGGTGTTAACTCGCAGGATATCGTAATTCAAAAGGTGAAGGAAAAGAAAGACGTACACATGAGAATAAGAAGAGCAGAAAAAGAAAAAGTTTGTGTAAAGAGCGATTACATTAGGATATATTTTGCGAAGCTTACTACCTTAACACAAACAGCGGTTTGCAAAGGTGGTTTGAGTTATAGAAAACAAGATATAGGCCACGGGTTCGAGTCTTCATAATCACGTAGAATTTTTTGTTTTTTCTCGTAAATGTTTACATCCTAAGCATTTCCTTCGCAAAAGTTCACCATGCAGACATTTGCAGCATGAACCAATATTTCCTAAAAACCAAGGCTTCACTTAAAATTACTTCATGAGATATCTTCTTTTCAAATACCCACTTTGAAGTAACCAGCAAGACCAATTCACTTAAGCCTATTAAAAGTAAGCCAAGCTATTTAACGCAGGCAATTGAGTAGTGAGCAAGTGAAATCCAATTTCCGCAGGATGCTTTTATTTCACATAAGAAGAATTCTCCAAGAATGGTTATAGGCAGGAATTTGGTATTTCATTACTTCGCAAGATCTTTCGTTCTCTCGCAAGAAGAAAATTGGAGATTACTTCGCAAACATATTTCGCAAAAAATGGTTAGAAATGTTGGTATGGCCCAACATTATACAAGAGGCAGATCAAGAGTTAATTTTGCAAGACTTCATTTCTCATTTCTTCTCAATTTTCAAGCAAATCATATACTTCCCAAGAGACAACAGCAAGCCGCAAAAGATAAGTATCATTTCCTTGAATATTTTATCTATGATTTTTGCGAGAAAGATTTTTTATTTTATTTATCAAAAGCGATGTATAATCGCAAGATTTCTAAAATTTCTAAGATTTCAAAACATTTCAAAGATTTTTTAGATTGCGATACAATCGCAAGATTCAAAAAAAGAATTCATCGCAAAAATTTAAAGATCTCAAATTTTTTCAAAGATTTCAAAGTTAAAAATAAATAAATTATATATTTCTATAAAACATTTTTGATTTAAAGACGCGATATAATCGCAAGATTTCAAAGAAGATTTCTAAGATTTCAAAATATTTTACAGAGAATTTACTTCAAAAATGATATTATGAGAATGAAAGAAGAAATGACAGAAATGAAAGAAAGAATGAAAGAATGAATGAAGAAATGCGAAATTATCGCAAAAAATGCGAATAAAATTTCGCAAGAGAGAAATGCAAATGCATAAGACGGGCGCAAATCGCCTAAAAACACATAAGAATGGGATGAACCTTTATGGCGTACACCCTAGTTCGCGGATTCTATTCCGTAAGAGGCAATGTCCTTAAAGTGCGTCATAAGGGGGGTATCTCTTTGCATGACTATGGGAAAGGCTATACTGCTGCTGGAACCTAGTCATGGAGATGTGGGATTATAGAAAGTCCATCCAGGAGAGATAACTTGGATTCTAAGCTTTATAAGGTTATACCCTGGTTGGGCGCCCAAGAGTTTCTCCTAAGGAATGCAAAGTATGATCAAGGCGCCGAGGTACACGGTTGAGCTGTGGGTGCCCGGGACGGATGAACCTACCCTGGCCATCCATGGCAAGTCTTGGCTTACGATGTGTTCGGCCCGAAGAAAACCCCTCTAGGGTGTAGTCTCGTAACTATAATCCATATAGGCATAAATGATAAGAGGCTACGAAAAAAACTGGTTGTTTCTATAACCGGATGGGAGGAGCTAGTCTTGTATGGCAGAAGTACGTCTCCTTGAAGGGGAAACCAGGGGGAGAGATAATGGTGATACCCTCCATTAGGGAGATGTGTATCAAAAAAGACGTCAATGTCATAGGACTTTATATTCGCAAGAATATATAGTCCCGTCATATTGTCAGGTGACACATACGGCAATGTCATGGGACTTTATATTCGCAAGAATATTTAGGCCCGTCATATTGTCGCGTAACAAGCCAAAAAGCCTTAAGAGAAATGTTAAGATGAGATGAATGGGTTTTTGCGATAAGACTAATGTTAAGATGAGATCAATGATAAGAGGAGATGAGATCAATGTTAAGAGGATATAAATCGCAAAGACGACAATGTCATAAGTCTTAAAGAGCAAGGAGAAAGATTAATCTCACAAGATGTCTTAGACTTATCATATTGTCGCAGAGATCAAAATAAATGATAAGACAAGATCAATGGATTATTACATGAAAATGTAAGAATGTCCTGCGATCTTGTCGCAGACAAGTGGCATAATAAGACCTTTAACTAGGAAGGCAAAATAAGACCACAAGAGAGGTTATACCTACAAGCGTATAACAGATTGCTAACGACTTTATATTAGTCTTATTTCATTTATCATATTGCAGATCAATAACAAGAGGCAAGTATGGGAATGCATAGAATGGAAATTACAATTTGTCGCAGAAAATAGTCGCAAGAAAGAAAGAGAGAAGTACACAAGTTTTACAAAAAGAAGATCCAAAAGAGAAATAAGACCACTAGAGAGAACACAAGTAAACTTGCGAAGATGATTATATTGCAGGAATAAACGGTGGAGAAAATAACAATGAGATACAATGAGCCAGAAAAATGAGGCACAAGAGAATAAACTTGCGAGAATAAAGAGAAATGCTCACACTAGAGAAAAAGTCAAAGAAATGGAGAATGGAGGCAATTTAAAGCTACATCAATTTTACCGTGGCAAAATGAGATAAGTAACCCAAACATTAGCTATACATTACAATAGATAAGCATTCTCATCATACTCGCATCATAAAAGCATTGCATAAGCATTTCATGGCATAAGCATCACATACACATTTCATAACATAATCATCACATAAATATTATATTCGCACAAGTATTTTACAAAATTTTACAGAGTAATACCACAAAATTTAGCAGGACCATTCATAATTCGCAGTACTATTTGCGGCACTATTTGCGACACTATTCGCAAAACTATTCATAATTCGCAGTACTATTTGCGGCACTATTCAGAACTTCGCATAAATGTTCAAAATTCGCAGAAAAACTCAGAAATTCGCAGAAATGTTCAGAAATTAGCAGGGTTATTCATAAACTCGTAGATTCATCCAGAATTTCGCAGGAATTGTGATTATTTCGCAGAATGTGATTAATTTCTTAAAGTGATTACCACTTGAGGAAGAGGCAAGATAAGAATAGAGACGCAATTTAATCATTCAACATTTTCTCAAGGATTCTCCTTCATAGATAAAGAACAGAGGAAATTATGGATTACCAAGAAAATATTTTATGTTCTTTATCTTCTCGGCAAGAATCATTTCCAAAATGGGCAAGAATTCTCACCAAAAATGAAGAAATAATTTCGCATGAATAGAGGCAATATTTTTCATTCAAGAGCGGATACTTCATATATTTCGAGGATTGAGTACTTCTTATACTTCTTCAAGGATACTTCACATACTTCATTCTTCATACTTCGTGTACTTCAAAAGATGATACTTCTAATTATTTCTCAAAGCTTCAGAACTTCGCAAAAGAATAGAGGCAAGTATATACTTTTTAAGTTTGGTATTCTTTCGCTAGTTCCTTCGTCAACAAAGATCAGAGACTACTACAACAACGAGTTTTTTCTTAAAGATTTCTCTTCAAGCAATATTCAAGAAAAAAAAGGTAAAATGTAGGAGCAGAATCTCGCAACAACAACGCTCTTGCAAGGATTTCTGCCACACATGGCAAGTGTCGCAAATAATTATAAGAAATGACGAAATATGTGAAGATTTTATCATTACTCGCAAGAATAAGGTGATATTTCGCAAGAAATGTAGCAAGAAAGAAGAATCATGCGAGACATGGAGAGACTTGAGGGAAATGTAACAGAAACTTGAGAGAAATGAAGAAATCTTGCGAAAGATATTACCGCAGAACTGAGATCCGAAATTAAGGGAAAGCTTAGCTGTAAATGAGCTATCATGAGCTGTCATCCACTATGTAATTACCTATATAAAGAAGAGAGCAGGAGAGAGAAAGGGGGAGATAATTTGAGGAAGAGAGAGAAATATATTTTGCAGAGAGAGATTTTTAGAGAGAGAAAATTTATTTTTTTATCATCTTCTTCCCCAAAACTAGATCTAGAATTCTTCCAAGAACTCCATTAATGGAGATTGTAAATGTAAATTGATGTAGCTACAAATTATCATAGTGAAGAACCTCGGATGTAGATCACATTGATCGAATCACGTAAAAAATCTTGGTGTCCATTTATAATTTTAGTATTTTTATCACCATTTTTATAATTAGATCTAGAAATTGTTATCAAGATATGATAAGGGGTGTGTTGTAGGTTTTCCTGCAATTAAAAGAGTGGTAGGTGCTAGGGTGTTAGGAAGATGTAGCGAAATATGATATACTTTGTGGATATAACGTTGGATTTCCAGCAACTAGATTAAATATGACGGCTCGCATTAGTGTTTGTGGGAGAAAACTACTTCTGCAGGTTTAGGTAATTTGGGTGTGTGTGAATGAGAAGTGAGTTTTAACCTTCAACAAATGTGCTGCACGGGAGCACTTTTGATTCGAAAGATAATCTATACAATTCTGGCCTAAACCAAGAAATGGCCGTTCCAGATTTTCTTCGGTCACAGGTGAAGGAAATGAGGTTGATCTTAGGGAGGGAAGCGAAGAAAGTGTTGAGAGTGTGAAGGTGAAGGCTATTTGATGACTTGTTAAAAAAAGGTTGAGATGGCTAGCAAATGTTGCAGGCAGGCTCTGGGTGTTGAATACGATGGTATTAACACTTGGTTTTCTGTGTTGTTGGAAATAGGGAGGAGAGCCTATTTATACAAGTCAATGAACCTTTATCACGTCTCTCGTGGGAAAGTGGAGGAAGTGGAGTTGTGTGTTAGTGTCACACGGTTACTCGCCCACTTCTCCTATCATCGCTATCCTCCCATGTTTCCCTGATACGATCTTGTGATGGCGTGTTGCACGCTGCACGCTGCACGCTGTAAACCGCCAGACCAATACCCCAGTTTGTATCCCCCAGTTTGTGACATGATTGATGTCTCGAGTGTTTTGGAAAACATGTAGCATCTTTTTGTAGCTTGGAAAGTCAGGATCGGGAAGCTTGCTAGCTTGGTGACCTTCGACGGTCAAGATTTTGCATCTTGAGAGGAGGAGCAACCGTTGATCGTTGCACCAGAAACCCTAATTAGCGCTCCTTACTAGAATCGTTGTAGAATTCTAGTACAGACTCGGATTTTGATGATCCACCGCTCCATTCCATACGGAAAAGAATTTCCTATCTCCCAACGCGGGAATATTTAGGTTTTAAGCTCGTTTGGGAGGAAATTGATACTTGTGAAGTATCGTGTGTATACTATGCAGGTACTGCATTGAGTATATCCAACATGGTTTGGAAGTTGCGCATGCAAACCCTTCCTTTACCGACCACATGGTGTGGTAGAGTGGTGAATGGTGATCACCATGTTTGCCACCTAACTCCCTTCCTAGGCTATTCATCCAAGCATGCGAACTTGGATGGACGAGATTGATGGAGAGATAACTGTTGGATTAGGGTTTGGAAGGCTTGCGAGCTTCCTTTTTCACCCTAACGGTTTTATGCCTTGGGAGGCGTGCAAAGGAGGACCGATTGGTCCTGCAGGCAGTCAGGACGCCAATCTACACGCCCATGTAGAGTTGAATCTCATTGGAGCGATCTGGGTCGCCCGTTCTAGCCTGTGATGACGGATGGCCGAGATTAGAAGTGTCCTTAGATGCCACCTTTGGGCACGCAAATCGAGACGTACAACAACCATGGGCACCGGCCGATTGGTTCACCATGGAGGTGGGCCCACGGTGGTCACATAGGTGCCATCATTTGGTGATGACGCCTCCATCATGTACGGTGGTTCCAAGTTGCGTGGTCGCAACTGTCGGCAAACCCTAGTTTTAGGGTTTGCGGGCCTGCTTCCTTTGCGCCACCATAACTCAACGTCTATAACTCCCATAAAGAAGCCTTTTGCACCAACAGGGAGGTGGGTTGGTGGCGAGCATGTGCATGCTTGGTTTGTGACCATAGACGCGATCTAAGCCATCCAAACACGCCTGCGATAACGGATGGCTTAGATTAAAAGGGATCTCGCATGCTACTTTTGGGCACAAATTTCGAGACGGCTGGCTGCAATCTTCAATGTTTGATTGATTGGATGTGTATCCGAGACCACGGTGAGCCCGTTGGTACTACCGGCTGGTGGTTGGGATACCAAACCGTTCGTGTACGCCGGTTGCAAGTTGCTTGGTCACAACTTGTTTAGCAAACCCTAATTTTAGGGTTTGTGGGTCCGCCACTTCTCTCTAACGGTTTTGTGGTTTCTACGGCCCCCTTGGGGAAACCAATCAATCCAGGAGGAAGGTAGGTTGGCGGTGAGCATGTGCATGCATGCTACTCGGTCCCGCGTGCGATCTAGGCCGTCCAACTATGCCTGCGAAGTTGGACGATTGAGATCTATTTTTTAATCTTGTCTTTGCAAAACATCTTTTCATGACTAGCATGGGTAGTATTTTTTATAATCAATGGGGCTAATATAACCTGCCATGAGAGACGCTCAACGGGGCTAGTATAACCTGCTGTGAGGCTTTACTCAATCGGGCTAGTATAACACCGAGAGTTTTAGCCTGTCCGTGTATTTCGCACATGTCTCCTTATTAATGCTTGGAGATTCGTGTTGGTCTGCTGAGAGCAACACTCAGTCGTCATGCCGCACAAATAATGAGAGTGGATAAGTACAAGAAATACAAGGCTGGCCATGCATTAATCAATAATGCTGTAAATTCACAGGGTGTATGGGATTGTTGCTACATGCTCCAACCTGGATGAATTTCGTGTATTTAATTCACAGAGTTTGCACATGCTCCATTCTAGGTGAATTAGTAAAGTGAAGAAGTACTCATCACTTCATTAACGGCTTTATCCCTTACAGGATGTCAGCATATATTTATTTGGTTTTACAATTTTAGCCCTGAACTAAAATCCACCATCAACATTAAGTCCCCTGCCTAGCACACAACAGTTACACTGTTGCGAGGTAGGCATGAGATGGTGACAGCTTAAGACAAAACTTATAAGACAAAGTTAGATGTTACCAGGAGAGACGGGTTATCCTGTCCTCGGAGGATGTCACGTTTAAGAGGCGTGCAGGCGAGCGTTCCCCTAGCATGATGTAGGTCTTTCTTGTTTCAGTAGAACTTGTTATGCCTGCTTCGATCGAGGGACTACTGCACATGCTCAATCGTGGGGTTTTGCCTAATCGACGGACTGTTGTGCTTGCTTCGTTCATGGGTCTACTGCGCCTGCGTGATCAAACGTGGAACCTGATATGGGCATGTTTGCTTCAAACATGGGAAGTTGTGCATGCTTCGATCGAACATGGGTCTATCGTGTGCACGTTTTCAAACTTTGTCCATGTCCTATGATTTCTTGATATGCATGTGGGACCGCCTAATTCTCTTAACCGTGGGACTCATCATGCGTCTGCTTGATCTGGGATTGTTGTTCCTGCTTGATAGGCATGTTCAAACTTTCATGCGCCTGTATGCTACCTGCATGCTCAACCTTGACTGCGCCTACATGCTATGCTTGCATGCTCAACCTTGCGCCTGCATGTTATGCCTGCATTCTCAACCTTTCCTGAGCCTGCATGCTTAACCTTTCCTGCATGCTACATGCTCAACCTTGCCTACGCCTGCATGCTATGCATGTATGCTCAACCTTGCCAGCGCTTGCATGTTATGCATGCATGCTCAACTTTGCCTGCGCCTGCATGCTCAACTTTGCCTGCGCCTGCATGCTTGATGTGCATTCTTTGATGAACTTTGTGTGCTCAAATGTAAATGCGGGTCCTGTAGAGAGTGTTGAAACAGCTTCTTAAGAGAGCGTGGAGATGGCTCCCCGTGAGAGCGTTGAAGCAGGCTTCTGAAGCAAACGTGGAGGAGTTTCCTGGTGAGAGCGTTGAAGCAGGATTCTGAAGCGAACATGGAGGAGGCTCCTGGTGAGAGCGTTTAAGCAGGCTTCTGAAGCGAACATGGAGGAGGCTCCTGGTGAGCGTTGAAGCAGGCTTCTGAAGCGAACATGGAGGAGGCTCCCTGGGGAGCGTTGAAGCATACTTATGAAGCGAACATGGAGGAGGCTCCTGGTGAGCGTTGAAGAATACTTCAAGCGAACATGGAGGAGGCCCCTGGTGAGCGTTGAAGAAGGATTCTGAAGCGAACATGCTGGAGGCTCCCGAAGAGCATTGAAGCAGGCTTCTGAAGCGAACATGCTAGAGGATCCTGAAGAGTGTTGAAGGAGGCTTCTTAAGCGAACATGGAGGAGGCTCCTGGTGAGAGCGTTGAAGCAGGCTTATGAAGCGAACATAGAGGAGGATCCTGGTGAGCGTTGAAGCAGGCTTCTGAAGCGAACATGCTGGAGGCTCCTAAAAAGCGTTGAAGCAGACTTCTGAAGAGAACGTGGAGGAGTCTCCTGGTGAGAGCATTGAAGCAGGCTTCTGAAGCGAATATGGAGGAGGATCCTGGTGAGCGTTGAAGCAGGCTTCTGAAGCGAACATGTTGGAGGCTCCTGAAAAGCGTTGAAGCAGACTTCTGAAGCGAACATGGAGGAGGCTCCTGGTGAGCGTTGAAGAAGGCTTCTGAAGCGAACATGCTGGAGGCTCCCGAAGAGCGTTGAAGAAGGCTTCTGAAGCGAACATGCTGGAGGCTCCTGAAGAGCATTCAGGCAGGAGGCAACTCCTAAAGAGAGCGTTGAAGAGGCTCCTTCTTCAATTCGGTTTTCCTTTTACATGCTTCTTGATTGACCATCTATTGGAGAACTCCTTGACTGATGGCAAATGAATCTCATGCTGAGCCTCAGTCCCCAAGCGTGATCTATGTGTCTCCATCTTACATTCCCGGTTATTAGCAGCAACAGTGATTAGAAACTGGTAGGGAGAAGTGTGGTGGAAACTTGCACGAACTTGGCACTCTTCGGTAAAGATCGTCTCGTTTAGAAAGATAAGATGGAACCAATGGATTTCTTGATTTTTTTTCATGAAATAGAGAAGGGGAAGACAGTCTCCTGCCCACGAGTATCCAGAGCTTTCGACTTTATAGGTATTGCCACGCTAGGTTCATGAGGATATCTTCGAGATGGGCGGTGCTAAGCAGTCCCAGTCACACTCCTTTGGTAAAGCAACTACTTCTTCTACGGGAGACAAATTCTGAAAGCTATCTCACTGATGTAGTTACCATCGATCCAGATATGGAATATCTTGGACGTTGTTTCACCATTGCGGCAGTTGTGCATAGGGTGCTGGAGTTGGAGTTGGTGATGTTGAACCTCAGGACGTTGTATCTCGGTGGCTTTCCTCTTGCTGCTTCAACTAAACTGCTTATGGAAGGCTGAAGATTGTATTTCATGTTGGTGGGATGTATGCTTCCACGAACATTATGAGGCTCTTCATTACTGGCAGGCCTGGTGCTTTCCAGCAGGGTGGATGCTGTCGTTGATGAGTGTTCAATAACTTCACGAATTCCAGAGGATGACCAAAAGTTCAGATTCTCCAACATAGCATGGTAGACATGCACCATTGTCTGATAGAGTGACTCAATTTTGTTCGACATGACGCGTGGAAATATCCTCTTGAGGCTTCTCCCTTGAGGTATCAAATCCAGTGGAAGATTGCCGCCATAGAGCGTTGATATGTTGTACCAGAATTCTTTTAACCCAATGGCAGTACAATATACTAAAAATTTCCGAGAGAAGTTTGAAAAGTTATCTTACTTGCATCATGATCGTACATCCTTATCTGGTTGTAGCCGATGTAACCATCCATAAAGGAGAACATGTCGTGTCCGCTGGTGGCGCCTACTAGCATGTCGATGTTAGGCAGAGGAGAGTCGTCCCTAGGGAAATATTTGTTTTAGTGTCTGCAACACCTGATCTCACGCCTGAATTTCCTCAGAGATTGTCTGACCAGCTTGGACCAGAGATTGTATGAATGCCTACACAAGGTAGAGCTGATGGAGATAGGCCTAGGAGATTCTTCATCTTCGAGCTCATCAGTTGTGGGGTTGGTGTCGTCTTGCAGATGTTGTGGAGCATCTAGCACTTGTTATTGTGGTTCGTTGTTATTGCATCATTCCACTGGGAGGGGAGAAGGTGCATCAGTCTCCCTCTTGGTGTGAACATGGTTCGCTGCTTCACTAGATGAAGAAGAACGCCTTGTCAGCGAATATTCATTGGGAGGAATAACCCTTAATGATGCAATTCGGTCCTCCTCCCGGATTGATATCCACATAGGGAGTGGGATGCAATGAACTTTGTATGGTTCTTCCCGCGGAGCTTCTCTGGGTTCGAATAACTCCACTCCATACATCGATGCGTAATGACACAGTGATGCAAGAATACAGACAACTTCTTTATCCAGCATGGTATTCAAGCACTGATGATATGTTGAAGGGAAAACCCCGTATGTGCTGGTCTGGTTTCCTTCGAAGTCCGTCATTGTGGTAGGCTTCCGTATTATCTTGCAGGGGCGAATCTTGGATGTCCTGAAAGCCTTGAGGGTAATCACATTCGAAGACGCTCTTGTGTCGATGAGGGCCTTCCTGAACTCTGAGCCCTTGATGCTTGCAGCAACATGTAGGGTCCGGTTGTCACCTTCCTCCGTCATCATGTCGTCCTCTGTAAATGTAACATCGTTTACATATGCTTTCGAAGCGGTTAAGACTCCTTGACGTGAAGGAGTCAGGTGCACATTCAGATCTATCTGATTAATTGCAGCAAACGTCTCCGCCTGCTGATTCATCGAGAGATGTAAGAGTTTACACAAGCTTTCCACTAGAGATGCCACTTCCTACTCCATTGGTCTCTGGTTCATAGTAAAGTTGTCAAAATGAGGATGATCGTTGTGAGGACCAGTCCCCAGTGTAGGAGTCTCCATGATAAGACTGCCCATATCTGATGTTGCTTCTTTTATCAGGTCAATGTAGGCTTGCGTCGTTGAAGTACCTTCTATGGGTACGTTGAACGCGCTCCCTGTTGGCTCCAGGGGCTGTCGAGGCTCTTCTGGCAATCGATCAGTTAATATATTAAGAAAAATGAGTACCTCTTTCTGAGTTGCAGCCATATCCGTTTGAGTCTTAGCAAGGACTTCCTTCCTCTCCATCAAATCTGCGATGGTAATGGGAGATGGTCCTCCCCTTGATCCTCCAGTTCCTCGTCCTGATGAAGGGGTGGAAGTTGTTGATCTGGTGACTGGTGGAGGCGTTACACTTGAGGAGATACTGGGATTTGAGGTTCTTGTGATAGGAGGTGTCGCGCCCAATGTAATATCTCCTTCTGCTCCGCTGGTGCTGATAGTAAAGGAATTAATTCCACGAGATACATTGATTGCACTGAAAGGCTGTACGGTAACACCACTAATTGGGATATCAACACCAGGAGTTCTGTCGGCGCTAGTCCCGTCAGGATTGGTTGCTGATATAAACCTAAGATCCACCATTTTGAAATCAGAGAAATTAAATTGGTATTGAAGGAATTGTCTTCACAACCGAGAGATTAATACTCCCACTGTGGTCGCCAATTGTTTGTGGGAGAAAACTACTTCTGCAGGTTTAGGTAATTTGGGTGTGTGTGAATGAGCACGGGAGCACTTTTGATTCGAGAGATAATCTATAAAATTCTGTCATAAAACAAGAAATGGCCGTTCCAAATTTGCTTCGATCACAGGTGAAGGAAATGAGGTTGATCTTAGGGAGGGAAGCGAAGAAAGTTTTGAGAGTGTGAAGGTGAAGGCTATTTGATGACTTGTTAACAGAAGGTTGAGAAGGCTAGCAAATGTTGCAGGCAGGCTATGGGTGTTGAATACGATGGTATTAACACTTGGTTTTCTGTGTTGTTGGAAATAGGGAGGAGAGCCTATTTATACAAGTCAATGAGCCTTTATCACGTCTCTCGTGGGAAAGTGGAGGAAGTGGAGTGATGGAAGAAGTGGAGTTGTGTGTTAGTGTCACACGGTTACTCGCCCACTTCTCCTATCATCGCTATCTGCCCATGTTTCCCTGACACGATCTTGTGATGGCGTGTTGCACACTGCACGCTGTAAACCGCCAGACCAATACCCTAGTTTTTATCCCCCAGTTTGTGACATGATTGATGTCTCGAGTGTTTTGGAAAACATGTAGCATGTTGTTGTATCTTGGAAAGTCAGGCTCGGGAATCTTTCTAGCTTGGTGACCTTCGACGGTCGAGATTTTGCATCTTAAGAGGAGGGGCAACCGTTGATCGTTGCACCAGAAACCCTAATTAGCGCTCCTTACTAGAATCGTTGTAGAATTCTAGTACGGACTCGGATTTTGATGAACTGCCCCTCCATTCCATACGGAAAAGAATTTCCTATCTCCTAACGCGGGAATATTTAGGTTTTAAGCTCGTTCGGGAGAAAAAACAGCCCGAAAGCAAAACCCAGGAAGGAAATTGATACTTGTGAAGTATCGTGTGTATACTATGCAGGTACTGCATTGAGTATATCCAACATGGTTTGGAAGTTGTGCATGCAAACCCTTCCTTTACCGACCACATGGTGTGGTAGAGTGGTGAATGGTGATCACCAAGTTTGCCACCTAACTCCCTTCCTAGGCTATTCATCCAAGCATGCGAACTTGGACGGACGAGATTGATGGAGAGATAACCGTTGGATTAGGGTTTGGAAGGCTTGCGAGCTTCCTTTTTCACCCTAACGGTTTTATGCCTTAGGAGGCGTGCAAGGGAGGATCGATTGGTCCTGCAGGCAGGCAGGACGCCAATCTACACGCCCATGTAGATTTGAATATCATTGGAGCGATCTGGGTCGCCCGTTCTAGCCTGTGATGACGGATGGCCGAGATTAAAAGTGGCCTTAGATGCCACCTTTGGGAACACAAATCGAGACGTACAGCAACCATGGGAACCGGCCGATTGGTTCACCGTGGAGGTGGTCCCACAGTGGTCACATAGGTGCCATCAGTTGGTGACGACGCCTCCAAACCGTTCATGTACGGTGGTTCCAAGTTGCGTGGTCACAACTGTCGGCAAACCCTAGTTTTAGGGTTTGCGGGCCTGCTTCCTTTGCGCCACCGTAACTCAACGTCTGTGACTCCCATAAAGAAGCCGTTTGCACCAACAGGGAGGTGGGTTTGTGGCGAGCATGTGCATGCTTGGTTTGCGACCATAGGCGCGATCTAATCCATCCAAACACGCCTGCGATGACGGATGGCTTAGATTAAAAAGGATCTCACATGCTACTTTTGGGCACAAATTTCGAGACGGCTGGCTGCAATCTTCAATGTCCGATTGATTGGATGTGTATCCGAGCCCACGGTGAGCACGTTGGTACTACAGGCCGGTGGTTGGGACACCAAACCGTTAGTGTACGCCGGTTGCAAGTTGCTTTGTCGCAACTTGTTTAGCAAACCCTAATTTTAGGGTTTGTGGGGTCCGCTACTTCTCTCTAATAGTTTTGTGGTTTCTACGACCCCCTTGGGGAAACCAATCAATCCAGGAGGAAGGTAGGCTGGCGGTGAGCATGTGAATACATGCTACTTGGTCCCGCGTGCGATCTGGGCCGTCCAACTATGCCTGCGAAGTTGGACGGTTGAGATCTATTTTTTAAGCTTGTTTTTGCAGAACAGCTTTTCATGACTAGCATGGGTAGTATTTTTTATACTCAACGGGGCTAATATAACCCGCCATGAGAGACGTTCAAAGGGCTAGTATGACCTGCCGTGAGGCTTTACTCAATCGGGCTAGTATAACACCGAGAGTTTCAGCCTGTCCGTGTATTTCGCACATGTCTCCTTATTAATGCTTGGAGATTCGTGTTGGTCTGCTGAGAGCAACACTCAGTCGTCATGCCGCACAAATAATGAGAGTGGAAAAGTACAGGAAATACAAGGCTGGCCATGCATTAATCAATAATGCTGTAAATTCACAAGGTGTATGGGATTGTTGCTACATGCTAAAACCTGGATGAATTTCGTGTATTTAATTCACAGAATACTGAGATTGTTTCCACATGCTCCATTTTAGGTGAATTGGTAAAGTGAAGAAGTACTCATCACTTCATTAACGGCTTTATCCCTTACAGGATGTCAGCATATATTTATTTGGTTTTACAATTTTAGCCCTGAACTAAAATCCACCATCAACAATTAGAAACAAGTTTTGGTATTGGTTTTTATTTCTTCTAAGCCCATGTCTTCTTCAAAGATAATATCTCAAGCCCACTTCTAGTTTTAGCTCTTGCAAACAACATTCTTCACTTGCTTTGTAGCAGGAGTCTTTGTAGTCTCTCTTCCGTTGCCACAAATTCTCTGCTCTTTTTGGCTTCTCTATTCATCCAAGCTTTATTTAGTAACTAAAAACACAAAATTAATTAGTACAAGTATTTATTCTTGAAAACAGTAAAAATACAGTATTTAGGATAATATATGATTTTAAAGCGCAAAATATGAGTTAATTTCCAATAAAAAGGTGTAGAAATATGCAACATTTGGCACTCATCACTCGGCTACCTGTTTTTTAGATCTCGTAGCCGAACTCTTTTGACCTTGCCGAAATCAGTTTCGAAAAATTTTAATTTTTCGAAAGTTTTGGGGAATTCAAGCAACATTAACTAAATTTGAAGCATATATTAGTACCCAAATCTTCATTCTCTGGTTGTGGCTAGTAAAAAAGCATCATTTTTATCTTGAGATTGAGTTTGAGGAAGAATGAAATTGTCATCTAACAAATAGCCCATTTCGGATTGTTGTGAAAATTGACGAATACTCTAGGAGATGAAGGAGATTTTGATTCGGAGCTGATGTTAGAATCAATCATCTCATATTCACCCATCTCAAAAAAAAAAAAAAAAAATTTCAAAAACCATTTTCTTCTCTCTTTCTCAATAATTCTCTATGAAGCACGAATACTTCAAAATGGGTGATATATTCGTATCCGACACCGTATCGGTATCAGATACTCCATTCAAAGTATCCCTTTTTATTAATTACAAAATGGGTATGGTATACCTCTCGGATACTCTTAAAGGGATACTTCCTATAATATACTTAAGATATATTTCTAAAAAAATTAAGCATATTCTATTTACAAAATTTAAAACATAGTTATAGATAGAATTGTACTTATCAAAATTACATGACAGGGGAGCTTTGGATCCAAATACGTGGTGCATATTTTATGTTGCTTCAACCCCAATGCTACAAAACTTAGCTTTAAGGCTTCTTGGGTGCCATGTTCCTCGTCTAGTTCAAAGAGATATTAGGGCACATATAATTTTATCCATTCAATGAAGTAAAACAAGATTGAACCCCAACGTGCCGAGGATTATGTCTTTTGTTCATAGTAATCTTCGTCTCATTTCAAGAAAAGGTGAAAATTATACGAAGGAGAAAGTAAAATGTATGACATTAATGAAGATGTATATATTAAACCCCAAGCACCAAGAACTGAACACATTGAAGTTTTTCGAAATTACCTTTATAATTTGAATGGTTTTATTTCTTCCTTCTTGAATACTAAGATTCATCACCTTCACTCTCTTTCCGTGTACACTGTCAATTCTTATACATTCATTAGTTATGGCAATAAGAAATAACAACAAAAAAATCAGTAACCGAAAAAAAAAAGCTAAACGAAATTGAAAACAAAAATCTCAAGGAAATTTAATATAAAATTCTGAAACTTTCAATTGTGTCAATACAGATAAGAAAAATGTTTGCATTATCAATAATCCATATAAAACCTTTCAGTTTAGGTATATGATATGCTTGTAACAATCTTATCCATAAGAATTTTTTGATGTATTTTTTCTGAACATCATAAATGCATGAATCATAAGGAATACAATCTCATACATAAATACTTCTGAATTAAACCATACATATTGGGGTGAAAGCAAATGAAAACAAATTGAAATAAGCTTCCAAATTAAAATAGGCTTCATGTATGCTTTTCCATCAGAGATGAAATTAGGGTTTTAAACTTAACTATAGTCTAAACATTAAACTTAAACACCAATTAAATAACAGAAATAAAATCAAACAAAAATTGTGCCCAATCAGAAAACATATAATTGTAGCTTAATTGAATCAAAAAAAAAAAAGCATAACAAAAAACCCTACATGCAACCTTCACTAGCTCAATGAATGGAACCTTAAAACCTGGTTATGGTTATGACTGAATTTTCATATAGATGAAGGAACAGTATACCTCCCTTCAATGGAAATCATTATCACCAACATTAAACCGTTAAAAAAAAAACCGTTAAATCAATACAGACGAATATGATGAACAAAGAAGAACAGAAAGACGGAGAAGGAGATCAGAGAGAGAAGAGGATAATAGAAGGAAATTAGAAGTGGAAGTCATATGTTTAGCTAAGATGTTATTTTTCACGAAAAAAATCGCAATGTATATCTTCTTTCCTATTTTTTGGTTTTCTCTTTCGTTTTTTTTCCAGAAAAAAACCCGGTGTTCACTGTTACATTCACATAATTTGAGAAAAAAATAGAATCTCACCGCACGACGTGGGGCCTTATATGAGTTAGGATTTTAAAGGTATTGATAAGAGGATGGGTATTACATCCCTGGATGAGCATAACAGTCCAGAACACAAAGCTCACATGACACCTGCAGTAGGCATAACTTATGATCGAGTCATCCGAGTTTAACAAATAAAACTTTGGTCATTTTAGTCAGGCGAGAAATAAGGCTGAGAGCTTACTCTCTTACATGACCTTCGCAGTAGTATAACATTATTCATGATGGTCGAGTTTTGTTTTCAATAGGTGCTTCCGTGCGAGACAGAAAGAATCAATCCTGACTTACTTAGGGCCTGTGAATATAGATGTAACGATGATAGCATCATGTTCATAATCAATGTTCGCAGTGTCGATAAAACTACTATAATAACTAAAACATATGTGAAACGGAGTATAATAATTATATAGGAAACTCTGAGCCATCAGGATCATCCTTGTTTCACATCATATGTGCATCTATGATGATTTAACCGATGCATAACATGGTTACGAGAACTAAGAATGCATAATATAAATTAGACAATGATTTACGTGGTTTAGCACCAAGGCCTACCTCCACGGGGGGTTCGGTTTTTCACTATGTATTATGTGAGATTACAAAGGATAGTCGAATAACTCTTAGTAAGGAATGAAGGTAGCAGAAGATAAAACTCATACTTACTCTTTACAATTTCTCTCTATCTAAATTTGGTCGACCCATTCTCTCTTAGTGGAGTTGGGTATTTATATGATTCTTGTATGAGACCCTCTTTTCTGGGATATCGGTTCCTTATCACATTGGTTAGCGCGCCGATCCCGATGATATCTTCATACTTCTGTGATCCCTCTCAACGGTAATGTATTGCGACGATGGTTCACCATCTCCTTCTCCATAGGATGTTGGACATGTTCCCTATGTCTATGGAATTTAAGGGGGTGATTGGGACAGTCTGCACGCCTCAGACGACTGTTAATACAGGTATCAGTTGTGCTTCCTCCCGTACGTCCAATTTGGATCTTCCTTGGGATGATAAAAAGTAACCTTATAGGTCTTCTACGGTACTTCACATTGATTTTATAATCAGATACTCTTCATTTTGCCAATCGTCGGATTCACAAGATGGTGAGCACGTGGCAGATGATGATGATGCATGCCCTTTGGGTTCCGCAAAGTGGCATTGTCATCTTGATGCTCTTCCATATTATGGAATACACGTGTCTCCTTATTTTCACGTGGTTAATTTCTGATTATGTGTATACAATTTTCCCATTTTATTCTGAGTTTGAATTTAGTCAAAGTTTGAAGAAAATGCCTTCAATTCTCGCAATAACTTCCCTAGATTTTAGGGACTGTTTCCCACTCTTGGTAATTATTTCTTATTGATTTTCGGGGAAGTTTCCCCCACTTATTGTGGTTATAAATAAGAAAGAGGGTGCAAGTGTAATAACTTTTATTCCCCTCTTTATTCTTATTCTCCCCTACTTTGTGTCTGTCTTTTTCTCTGAAGAGATTTTAATTTGTTCTTGAGTTTGTCTTTTTGTTCTTCACTTCTATTGATACATGCTTCCTCAGATACTTCCCCAAATCTAGTCTGAGAAGATCTTCTTTGATAACATCACCTAGTTCGTCAGAACACCGAATAATTGTTGTCTATTAATTATTTGTGGATTATCTTCAGTCTTCAATTCCGCCATTATTACAGGAAAGATAGGTATCTTAGATTCTGTTGTAGTGTTGTTGTTTCTCTTCATTTTTGTTATTGTAGTGGCCAGTTTTATGATGGAGAAAATGGTATACATACTTACCCATGTTCTTCATCACAAAATTTGGGGTCCTGTGTTTTGATTACTTCTTACGTTTTAATGGTGTTCTTGACGAATCATGATGATCACATATCTGTTTATGACCTTCGCGACCCTTTTATGCCCCTTTCAGGTAGATATGTCGGGTAGACATGTTTCTTACAAATCTCCACCAATAAGTCCATATAGATCTCCCCCAAATCGAAGCCCTGATATATTTCCACCGAAGGGTGGGCCTTCGATATCTTCTCAACCAGATCTTCGGGATCGCAGAACCTCTTCATCGTCGGATCCGAAGGCTGCTTCTCAAACAAGAGGGGAATAAGCGAGAGGCTCTTGTTATGCTATTGAACGCCCGTCTGGTGAATCTTCTTCCCAATGTTCTAAATCGTTAGAGACTCAACCCATCCGTTCCATCGCTCTTCCCAATCCTTCATTTTTTCAAAAGTATAAAGTTCCTTCGAAGGTCCCTTCATCGAAGAAAGATCATGATCTATCTATGTAGGATTAGAATATGGCAACAATAGCGTTCTTGCGAAATTGTCAATAACGATACTCTTGCGAATATCGCAGAATTATTACAGAAATGACGTGACAGATGACGACAGATTAAACACGAGAAAGATGTGAAGACCTAGCGAGATTTAGGAGTGTTGTGAAATTTAACATTTGTGTATACGCGATAATATCCCAAGCTAGATCCGAAAATAAAGGACAGCTTAGCTGTCATCCACTATGTAATACCTTATATAAAGAGCCAAACAGGGTTATAGTAGGGGAGAGATCTTTTTTAGAGTAGAGAGAAAGTTTTGAGGAGAGATAAAGTTTAGAACAATAGTTGTATTCTTGATTTCATTTCTTGTAAAACTCCACAAATCAATTAATAAAAGTGTCGTTATTGATCTAAAAGATTTGTTGATTATCATGAATTCTTATGAGGGATGTATTGTAGGAATTCCTGCAACTACATAATGGCGCTAGAAACAGGGATTGAAGGTTGAAAATTGTGGAAAAAAACAAGATAAAAGATTGTTATTAAGATTGTTCAAGTGAAGAAAATGATGAAACCAATCAATAAACCAGTTAAGGAAAAAATAGTCAAAATCAATGAAAGTAACTAAAGGTTGGAATGTAGCTTAATCACAAAAACAATTATTAATGAATTTCATGAAAGCATCAGAGGAAGAATACATAAACGAGATTTTGAAGGAAAGAAAATCATGACAGTGGAGAAGGTATCACCCTTGAAAGATTGGGAAAAACAAAAAATTACATTCATAGCAACAGAGATACCAAGAGAAAATTTGATCCACACATCTTCTTTGGTAATCACAATAACCACGCAGAAAGAAAAAGGGAAATCAGCAAAAACTATGGAAGAATGGATGGTAAACAGAACTTTGGTGGACACAAGGAGTTCGGAGGATATAATGTTTTACCATGCATACAAAGGAATGGGATACAAAGATGAAGAAATGTCTCCTTCAACATATCATATTCATGGCTTTGGCAAATCTACAACAAAACCGAAAGGAGAAATAGTGGTGCGAATTTCACTAGGAGAGGTTGATAAACAAGTGTCTCTATGTGTGGTGGACATGGAATCACCATATAACATGTTGTTGGAAATACCATGGATACACGCAATCAAAGCCGTAGCGTCGACATTGCATCAATTCGTCAAATTTCCTATGCCGAGTGAGATTGGTGAAATTAGAGGAGATGTTGATAAAGCTAAATTATGCCATCAAATTGAAGTGAAGCATTATGAAGGACGTGCAAAGAAGCGAACAAAATCACAGAAAAATGGCGAAAGAGGTAAAGAAAGAAGAAGAATTTAGAATTTACATGATAAGAGCAGAAGAAGGAAAAGGAATACCCAGCGAAATTTCGGAAGAAGGAAACGAACTTGTGAAGGTGATAAAAGAACCAACACCCATGGGAGAACCTAAGGCCAGTTACACCGCAGCAGAACCAACAAAAGAAGTGAATGTTAGAACTAAATAAGAACCCAAAATGCTAAGGATTGGGACCAAGATGGAGGCAGATGAAGAAGAAAGAACTATTAATCTTTTGCGAGAATACGAAGATATTTTCACATGGAACATGGATGAGATGCCTGGAATAGATCCGTCTGTGGTGTGTCATAGGTTGGAGATTGACAAAAATGTAAGGACATTAAAACAAAGAATAAGAAAAATCGAAACAACATATCATTCGCAAATAGAAGAAGAGCTGCAAAAGATGCTTGATGCAGGAATTATAAGACAAGCTAAATATCCGGAATGGATAGCAAACATGGTTGTGGTCCCAAATAAGAATAAGGGGATACAAATTAGTATAGACTTTACTGATCTAAACAAAGCTTGTCCAAAAGACAGTTTTCCATTACCAGATATTCCACAAATGGTTGAATTAGTGGCGGGAAATGATAGAATATCTTATCTAGATGGGTACAAAGGTTACAATCAAATCCCTCTCGCTGAAGAAGATCAAGAGCATACTGTTTTTTTCACTCCTAGAGGATTGTACTGTTATACAAAAATGCCATTTGGTTTGCGAAATGCTGGAGCGACATACCAAAGGATGGTAGAGAAGGTGTTCGCGAAATGGATACACAAAACATTAGAGGTGTATGTAGATGACATGTTAATAAAAAGTAAAGAAGCAAAATACCATGTGCAAGATCTGAAGGAAATTTTTGAACAAATGCGGCAATTTAACATCAAAATAAATCCAGAGAAGTGTATCTTTGAGGTTGCGTCGGGAAAATTTTTAGGCTACATTGTATCAAAAGAAGGAATACAAGTTGATCCAGATAAAGTGCAAGCAATTCGTGACATGCCAACACCAGCGACGATAATGGATGTACAGAAGTTAAACGGACTCTTAGCTTGGCTAGGAAGGTTCATCTCACGATCATCAGACAAATGTAAACATTTTTTCAACATACTCAAAAATGGGACAAAATTTAGATGGACAGATGAATGCGAGAAAGCTCTTCAAGGAGTAAAAGAATATCTGATGAATATATCCATTTTGCAAAAGCCAGAACCAGGAGAAGAATTATTAATTTATCTTGCGATAATTTCGCACACATTAAGTGATGTGTTATTACGAATAAATGAAGGAGTTGAAAGACCAATCTACTGCATCAGCAAAACCTTCAATGCCGCAGAGAAAAATTATTCAAAAATTGAAAAAACTAATTCTGGCATTAGTTTATGCAACGTTTAAACTTCGCATATATTTTCAGGCACATAAAATAAGGGTGTTGACAAAGGTACCAATTGAATCAGTGATGAAGAATTCAAAAAGATCAGGCAGGGTTGAGAGATGGAATGCACAAGTAGGACATTTCGAAATCAAGTATGAAATATTATCTTCACCCAAATCACAAGTTGTTGCAGATTTCTTAGCAGAATTTCCTCTAGAAGATGATGAAGCTGTGGAAGAAATGATGGATGTGGAAGAAGAACATGGAAATCCAAGAGATATGTTAACAAAACCCAATAGGTGGGAAATATTGGTGGACGGATCGTCAAATGGGGAAGGTAATGGAGTTGGAATTATTTTCACTAGTGGAGAAGGGGGTTTTAAAGACCCACATCCTCGACCCTCAATAACGGTCAACGGACCGTGGATCGGTCAAGACGGTCGTAGATATAATAAATTTTCGGAGCACAAATTAGAGCGTTAAAAACGGTCGTCGTATAATTTTTTTTAATTACGATTATATCCCCGATTCATCAACCCACACCGCGACTGCGTTACCTAGTTGAATCAATGCTACTTTTTTAGGCGGGACCCTCCTTTTCTCACCACGTTATTATCTATGCAATAAATATTATGGAGACTATGAAAATGACCATATTACCCTTATTGGAAATAAGTGCAATAAATATTATGGAGATTGTCAAAATGACCAGACTACCCTTATATATCGAAAATGAGTAAAGTAAATATTACACTCTTTGAAAATGTCCATATTACCCTTACTGGAAATAAGTGCAATAAATATTATGGAGACAGTGAAAATGACCAGACTACCCAATTAAGTGTAATAAGTAAAGTACATATTACAGACTAAGAAAATGACCATATTACCCTTATTGGAAATAAGTGCAATAAATATTATGGAGACTGTGAGACTGACCAGACTACCCTTATCAAAAATAAATACAGTAAATATTACCTATTGTGAAAATGACCATATTACCCTTATTGGAAATAAGTTCAATAAATATTATGGAGACTGTGAAAATGACCAAATTAGCCTTATCGGCAATAGGAAAAGTAAATATTACCAAATATGAAAATGACCATATTACCCTTAGTGGAATTAAGTGTAATAAATATTACAGAATGTGAAAATCTCGATAATACTTATTGCACTAATTTCCAACAAGGGTAATATTGTCATTTTCACAGTCTCAATAATATTTATTGCACTTATTTCCATTAAGGGTAATATGATCATTTTCAAAGTGTGCAATATTAACTTTATTTATTTTCAATAAGGGTAGTCTGGTCATTTTCACAGTCTCCGTAATATTTATTACACTTATTTCCAATGAGCGTAATATGGTCATTTTCACAGTGTGTAATATTTATTTTACTTATTTCCGATAAGGGTAGTCTGGTCATTTTCACAGTCTCCATAATATTAATTGCACTTATTTCCAATAAGGGTAATATGGTCATTTTCACAGTCTCTAATATTTACTTTACTTATTTTTGATAAGGGTAGTCTGGTCATTTTCACAGTCTCCATAATATTTATTACAATTATTTCTAATAAGGGTAATATGGTCATTTTCACAGTCTCCATAATATTTATTGCATTTTTTTTCCAATAAGGGTAGTATGGTCATTTTCACAGTCTCCGTAATATTTATTGCATTTATTTCCAATAAGGGTAATACGGTCATTTTCATAGTTTATAACATTTACTTTACTTATTTCCGATAACGGTAGTATGGTCATTTTCACAGTCTCCATAATATTTATTGCACTTATTTTCCAATAAGGGTAGTATGGTCATTTTCACAGTTTGTAATTTTGACTTTACTTATTTCCAATAAGGGCAGTATGGTCATTTTCACAGTCTCCATAAAATTTATTGCACTTATTTCCAATAAGGGTAATATGGTCATTTTCACAATATGTAATATTTACTTTATTTATTGCACTTCTGATATATTTCGTCTCCAGTTCATACGAACGAGAAACTCAGGTCTAACTCTAGTAATCTTTGAACCTATGATGTTCAATTCTGAAATATTTCGTCTCCAGTTCATTCGAACGAGAAACTTAGGTCGAACTCAAGTAATATTTGAACGTGTGATGTTCAATTATGACATATTTCGTCTCCAGTTCATTCGAATGAGAAACTCAGGTCCAACTTTGGTAATCTTTGAACCTGGGATATTCAAATCTGATAAATTTCATCTCCAGTTCACCCGAATAAGAAACTCAGGTCCAACTCTAATAATCTTTGAACTTGTGATGTTCAAATCTGATAAATTTTATCTTCAGTTCACCTGAATGAGAAACTCTAGTCCAACTCTGGTAATCTTTGAACCTTTGATGTTCAATTCTGATATATTTCGTCTTCAGTTCATCAGAACGAGAAACTCCGGACTAACTCTGGTAATTTTTGAACTTGTGATGTTCAATTCTGATAAATTTGATCTTCAGTTCACCCGAATGAGAAACTCAGGTCTAACTCTAGTAATCTGTGTACCTGTGATGTTCAATTCTGATATATTTCGTCTCCAGTTCATCCGAACGAGAAACTCAGGTCCAACTATAGTTTTCTTTGAACCTTGGATGTTCAAATCTGATATATTTCGTCTCCAGTTCATCCGGACGAGAAACTCAGGTCTAACTCTAGTAATCTTTGAACCTGTGATGTTCAATTCTGATATATTTCGTCTCAAGTTCATCCGGACGAGAAACTCAGGTCTAACTTTAGTAATATGTGTACCTGTGATGTTCAATTCTGATATATTTCGTCTCCAGTTCATCTGAACGAGAAACTCAGGTCCAACTCTAGTAATCTTTGAACCTTGGATGTTCAAATCTGATATATTTCGTCTCCAGTTCATCCGGACGAGAAACTCAGGTCTAACTATAGTAATCTTTGAACCTGTGATGTTCAATTTTGATATATTTCGTCTCAAGTTCATCCGTACGAGAAACTCAGGTCTAACTCTAGTAATCTGTGTACATGTGATGTTCAATTCTGGTATATTTCGTCTCCAGTTCATCCGGACGAGAACCTCAGGTCCAACTCTAGTAATCTTTGAACCTCGGATTTTCAAATCTGATATATTTCGTCTCCAGTTCATCCGGATGAGAAACTCAGGTCTAACTATAGTAATCTTTGAACCTGTGATGTGCAATTCTGATATATTTCGTCTCAAGTTCATTCGGACGAGAAACTCAGGTCTAACTCTAGTAATCTGTGTACCTGTGATGTTCAATTCTGAAATATTTCGTCTCTAGTTCATCCGAACAAGAAACTCAGGTCCAACTCTAGTAATCTTTGAACCTTGGATGTTCAAATCTGATAAATTTCATCTTTAGTTCATCCGAATGAGAAACTCAGGTCCAACTCTAGTAATCTTTGAACCTGGTTTGTTCAAATATGATAAATTTCATATTCAGTTCATCCAAACGATAAACTCAGGTTCAACTCTATAGGTTCAATTCCTGCGCTGATCGTGTAAAAAATAAAAAAAAACTTGCATCATGGTATACAGGTTAACAATATCATTCTTATACTATATTCTTTGGTGTAATTTATGCATGGCAATAAACGTATAAATTCATTAGATTTTTCTTCCCAAACGTACGTGTCCATACGCAATGATATAAATGTAAAAACAATGACCACCGTTCAATGACCTTTGTTTTCTGACGCGTGGTTAGAGATTAACCATTTGATCCCCCACAAACCAATCATGTTGGTGTGCTATGAAATAGGAATACAACTTTGATGTACTCTATAACCGAAGGGTTCTATAAAAAGATAGACGAGAGAGAAAGTCACCCAAAACCTTATCTATTCTCCTTTTTCTTCTCCTTATCCGCCTCCCAGCTCATCTTCCTCTTCATTTTAGGGGTTTTTTCGAAATCTCTAACAACTTCTAAATAAACTATGATTGCTGTTAAATTTGTTCGTTTTAAGGTTTGAGAATCTTGAGATGTTCTTCAATTTCTTCGATCTATACAGATAATAGCTTTTCATGTTTTTGTTTGGGTTTTTAGTTTCTAGTTATCGATCTTCAATCCGAGAAGATTTATATTCTAGGATTTCAATCATTGAATTAGATTGGTTTAGAACTCTTGTTCGTTACTCTGATTTAACACTCAATTGAATCATTGTGAAGATATCAAGGGTTCTGAATCTTGAAATCTATTGAATCGTTACATCGTTTCTATGGTTCGTGAGGTTATTGCTATAATCTGAAGTTCTATTTGTATTCTGTTTTTGTTTTTTCAATTCAGATTATAGGGATTTTGTTTTTTCAATTTGTATTTTAGGGTTTTTTCAAAAGTTATATCTACTGCATTGGTTTCGTTAATAATGAATTCATTTATAATTTTTGTTTTTCTCTTTCAAATTTTCACAGATCCTGAGTCGGTGTCTCTAAAATCCGAAGAAAAGGTTGAGGCAATATTCTTATGGAATGTTAACTGAACAAACCTAAGTGAAATTATCTAGTAATAACACAATGTGATGTTTTTTTATTTAGATTTTTTGGTAATCAAATCTCAGTGTAATAATAGTTATGGATATTAACAGGAGGAGTTTGAGAAAACTTAATCACCCTTGAAGTATCAAACTAGATGTGTTGCTGCATTTCTAGATCTGTAAGGTTTTCTGGTAAGTATCAGGCATTTATTTTCTTATGTTATTATGTTTCTATTTGTGTATTTGGTTAAGGTTTTGACTATTCTTTCAGTTTTCTTCAGGGTGGCTGGTTATTGAAGCTATTCGTGGTGGGATTAGTCTTGCTAAGTTATCTATTCTACCTGTTCGAAGAAGTTATTGGGGTATTAAAATTGCTAAACCACATTTTGTTCCTTGTAAGGTAACTGGGAAATATTGTTCTGTTACTGTAAGAATGGTTCCTACTCCTCTTGGTGATGGTATTGTTGCTGCTAGAGTCTAATATAGAAAGTTGTTATTGCACAAGTTTTGATTGGCTACTTTGAATGCTGTACTGGTTATTGTTAGTTTGTATATTGTAGCATAACAACCAATTTTATGCTGAATTCATTGTTTATTTTTTACTGTGATTTTTTTACTGAAATTGTACAATTAAGATTAACTGTATATTGCTTTTTATCCTGTTTGTTGAGTTGTAGAGTTAAACTTGCGCATAACTTGTCTTTCTGCATGAATTGATTTTTTTTTTGTATAGTAGTTTAATGATATTAGATTGAAGGTTTTAGTAATCTAAATTGATGGTTTGTAAAAGCCTGCTTGAAATTTTCTGTGATAATGATTACAAATATTAAAAAATCAGGTGGTGTCGTAGTATGACTATTAGGATTCGTTTCTGGCCCTATTATGAGTGTTGAGTATGTTGTAAGTAGAAATAATAGCAGTAATGTGTCCTTTAAAGGTTCCTTTGGTGGTATTAGATCAATGATTACACGCTCTTTACATGCAATATACGCTATTTTCATCAATACAGAACACTTCTTGTCCCATGATGTATCAGTTTTCATTAATAAAGAGTCCATCATGTATCAGTTTGTTTCAAGATGAGCCTCTTCTTTTCTTTACCAACTAAACATTAGCTTTATGACATTTGATATTATTCAAGTATAAAAGAATGTACATAACACTTCTGGTCCCATGATATAGAATGATGATTTAGCTAGAAAATACAGGGGAACCCAAACATTAGCTTTCTAACATTTGAAAGGTGTTTCTTACGTGTTGATGCGATGCAGAAGACTATTGGAAGTGTGAGTCTAATTGAATTCCAGTTTCATGTTATATTACAAGTTAGGGTTTGTTTGTCACTTAGCTGGTTTCATATTACCAACTGTAAATGAGAATTCTCAATTGATGTGCTAAAATCACTTCCCACAGCTAATTGTCGGCCCTCTCTTTGCTTGTTTTTTTTTGTTAATAAGGTTCAGATAGATGGAGAGAATTTCTTAATAAGGTTGATATAGATGGAGAGAATGGAGGCAATATTGAGGTAAACGTTGTACTACCATTTTTCTATTATATGGTTAAATCTAGGCAGAAGAAACATTTCAGTGACAGTTATCACTTGTAACTTGTAGGCTTCCAGTGAAGACTACTCTATTAAACCCAGTGATATGTGAAGGTCCTTCTGTGCTCTTGTTGATGTTTTAAATCTACAAAAAACTACATGATATTGTATCTTTGGTGCTCTTAAGGTAAACTTATCTTCTGATATTGTTTAGTGATGTTTTCCAGATATTTAACATTGGTAACATCATCAAGTCTACTAGTTTGGGGCTTTTGATTAGTTCTGAAGTTTGTAGCATGTTTGCTTAGTTGAACTTATGATAGCACCTGCATTCTGAAACATGACTCATGACCATGATTATACAGATACCTATGACAAATAATGATCGATGTACCCTCTGGTCTTGAAGGAAGTGGAATGCTCAACTTTTTTTAACTGCTGGTGCATAATCAGGTTTTGACATTTGTTTATGAACTGGAAAATGATTTATTGATTTTTTTGTTTGTTTGCTTTTGTTTGCAGTTACTGGTGTGCTGCTTTACCAAGGCTGCCACCTTAACGTGGATTGTGGCATATATGCAATCATGTACACAGTTACACCAAATTACAGAAAGGTACTGTTAGGAAGAACTTGAAGGGGTATGAGGAAGTCAGTATCCCTGCTACAGAAACTACACAAATGAAACCTAGGGAACGACTGATATTTATTATTCTTTTCTTTTTCAGATTTTCGAATATTGTCTTTAGTACTTAGTTTTACGATTTTCAAGTCAGTTACTCTTGCCGTAACATGTGATGTTATCTCTAGTAGTTGTTGTTAAGCTAATTATTTCCTTCTCATTATTTGTTTCATATCGAGATAAAATAATTGGATGACTTTGCTCAGGCTACTTTCCATGGATACAAGTCCCTGAACCGTGTTAAGAGTCGTATTTACCAAGCCACTTATCATACTAATGAGAACATATTAGTGAGTTTTACACTTTGTTTATTCTTTTGACATATAGACCAAAGGGATAAATCATCTTTCTTATAAGTGTTGCCTGTTGACAGAACTCGAAATTGACTTTGTCGATGAACATGCAGGTTTTTGCTCCAACAGGAGCTGGTAAGACCAATATCGCTATGATTTCTGTTTTACACAAGGTATGCACTGGTAAATTTGTTTAATCACCTTATTTTGGGGAAACTAGTGTCTGTTTGGCGTTTCACAGCAACAAAAGTTAAAAGTATCACTTATGATGGTTTATGTGGTCCCCCTAGTTTAGAATTTGGTTAGAGTTTTAAATGTAATTTGTTGATATCTTTCTTACTGACCTTTGCTTAGTTTTGAAATGCCAATTATATGTTGCCATATTCATTGTTCACATTGTTCTTTTCTATTTTTCTTCATTTGGTTGAACTACGATTTTATTTTGCAGATTAAACAACACTACCGAGATGGTATTTTGCATAAAAATGAATTTAAAATCGTCTATGTTGCTCCTATGAAGGTATAACCCATCCATTAGCATACTTATCGATATGATGAACCCTGTAAAGAGTTTCTAATTTCTAGTGTTTCCTCTCCAGGCTTTAGCTGCAGAGGTCACAACAACCTTCAGCCATCGGTTGGCTCCATTAAATTTGAATGTGAAGGAGCTTACTGGGGACATGCAACTGTCAAGAAGTGAGCTTGAGGAAACTCAGGTTGATGTCATTCCCTATGATTGTGCTTAACCTTGTCTCTTAAATTAATTTACAATGAATCAGTATACCTTTCCTGCCATAATTTTGAAAGTTAAAAGAACAAGGAAGTAAGAAGGAATTATATGGTTAAGTAAATGATATAATCTTGATTTCTATTAAGACACGCATGTCTGCGAAGAACATCATATAATGGAATTTTTCTAACTAGTACTATTATAAACAAAAAAGAACTTAAGAACTTAGTAACATGGCTGGTGAATTCTAGGGTCCATATGATTGTTTGACACCAAATTTAGTGCAAGTTCTGAAATTGTTTTCTTAGTTTAGTTTTTTCTATGACATAGTGTATCACTTACTACCAAATGAGCTGAGATGGATTGACGTGTGTCATCCTAAATTTCATTGAAGTAGTTTATAGAGTGCAAAAGTAGTATATAGGGTTCTCTATACTTTCTGAGCTGGTTATATTTCATTTGCATTATATGCTGCAAAAGTAGTTTATAGAGTGCTCTATAATTTATTTCTGTTGATTCCACTGGTTAGCATGCTTCATTAGTAATTCAAATTTCTTTTGTTAGAATTGTGTGAAATTAAACTGATCCTGTGGTGATGATAATGAATGAAAACATGGGTTTACCGAGGGAAGCTCCTAATCATGTTGAAAAGATCTGTTAGTTGTCTAAAGAGACCCCTACCTTGCTCTTAGTTCAGTACAAGGGACTTGCTATCAAAATTTGTCTATCTCATTATATTGCTGCTGCTGCTTGCTTGTCTTCGTAAAACTCGATGAATGAAAATATTAGCAGATCTTACTTCTTGTTAAAGGGTTACAATGTTTAAAATTGTTGAGTTCTTTTGGTTATTCATCTTGGGGCCTCTCTACAATTTTGCTGATGGATTTTCCTGTGCAGGTACGCCATTATGAAGTGGGAATACATTCATCATCATCGGAGTTTATAATTTTGTTATTTAATCAGTAGTTTTTTAGTTCATCGTTTTGTAATCGAATCCTAGAACTACAGATTACACTGGTCAGAACTACAGATTTTTGAAACCAATGAATCTATGAATGTTAAATTGAATGATTAATTGTGTGCAAGTTTAATTTGATTCTCATTTTTATTTGATTTGAAATTGGTTGTCATTTGATTCTCATTTGAATTCTCATTTGAGTTTTATTTCTGTTTAATTTCAGATTTAGTCAGATTCAGTCAGGCAAGACATCCAATCTGAATCTATTTTTTTATATTAAGATTTATATCCATGACTGATTGAAGACAGTCATAAAGTTTTGACTGTTATAATCGGTCGTTGATATAATATTTTTAACGACCCCCAGATACACGTCATAGTTGAAAAAGACGCTCAAACAACGACCCTTTCTTAGACTGAAAAGGCAAGTCCTAGATACGAGTTAAATGACTTGCTTTGTCGGTCGCGAAACATGTGATTTCCACTAGTGTTTGATCTCACCAGAAGGAAACAAAATGGCCTTTTCCTTCAGATTGGAATTCACATCCACCAATAATGAAACATAATATGAAGTTGTGGTACATGCCCTAAAATTCGCAATAGAAATTAAGTTGGAAAATATAAGGATCACTAGTGATTCACAGCTAGTCATTCGTCAAATAAAAGGAGAATACACTACAAATAAACCATCCTTGAAGAAATACAAGAAACTTGTTGAAGAATTATCAGCAAAAATTCCAAAAATAAAATGGAGACATATATCAAGGAAAGATAATAGACTTGCAGATGCTTTTTCTTTCATCTCAAGTATGATGACAGACCCAACTACGAGATACATAAAGATACAAACACTTCTATCACCATCAATCAATAAAGAAGAAGAGGTATATGTAATGATAATAGAAGGTGGAGAAGAAGAACAAATATCCAATATCGAAGATTAGAGAGAAGAACTTCATGCATATCTGGAGAAAGGAGAAATACCAAGAAATAGATTAGAGGCACACAAGTTAAAGAGCCATGCGACAAATTATAAACTGAGGGATGGGGTATTGTATCGAAGATCCTTTAATGGACCATCACTTAGATGTTTGACACGAAAAGGGGGAGAAGAAATATTAAAGGTGTTGCATTGTGGGGACGCTAGCAACCATAGTGGAGGAAGATCTTTGGCATACAGAGCGAAAATTCAAGGTTATTACTGGCCATATATGCATGAAGATGCGAAATAAATACCAAGGCGTTGCGAAGATTGTCAGCGACACGGAAAGAAAATACATGCACCTGGAGCACCATTAACATCTTCAACAAGTATATGGCCTTTTGGAAAATGGGGTTTAGACATTGTATGACCGTTTTTACCAGGATCTGGGCAAAGAAGGTATCTAATTGTCGCTACAGATTATTTCACAAAATGGGCGGAAGTAAAGGAAGTACAACATATTCGCGACAAAGACATTTTTACATTCATATTTGAAAATAACATTTGCAGATTTGGAATTCCCGCTCAGTTGGTATCTGATAATAGGAAACAGTTTGAAGGGCAGAACATAAAAATGTTACTCAATTCATTTAAGAAAAAATGTGGGAAATCAACACCTCTATATCCACAAGCCAATAGACAGGCAGAAGCAACAAATAATATAATTGCAGATATACTGAAGAAGAAGTTAGAAGGACATAAAAAAGAATGGTGCGAATAGGTGCATAATGCAGTATGGGCTTACAACACAACTAGGCGAGAATCTACTGGAATGTCACCTTTCTGTTTAACATATGGAGTTGAGGATGTGCTACCAACAGAAGTTATTATTCCCACAACAAAGAGAGAGGCTTGGGAGAAAAACCTTAGTGCGGGTATGATTTTAACCAAGCTTGATGAATTAGAAGAAAAAAGAGAAAGGGCTCTGTAACATATGGAAAATTATCAGCGAATGTTAGCCAGAGATTATAATAAACGTGTCAAAACCCGTGAGTTTCAACCAGGAGATTTGGTGCTGCGATAAACACCAATATATCAGCGAGAACATGGTGGAAAGTTAGCGAAAAAATGGGATGGGCCATATCTTATTAAAGAGATAGTCGGAACATGGGCATATAGATTGATGGATCATGAGGGTAAAAATGTGGGTCATAGACTTGATAGACCATAGAACAGATTATACTTAAAGAGATACTACCCATAAGAGGTTCTGGAAAAAAGTAGATTGTGAAATGATATCTGATTGAAACAAAATGGATGTATGAGAAAATCTTATGAAAAAGTAATTGCGAAATTATACATATCCAAAAAGAAATGAAAATACGTGAAAATTTCGCAGAAATAATGATAATGCCAAGAGATAATCAAAGATAAATGATATACTAGAAAGGGGCGAACCTACTATGGCGTACACCCTAGTTCGCGAGATCAAAATTTTGCAAGAGGATAATGTAAGACATAAAGTACGTCATAGAAGGGGGTACCTGTTGCATGACTCAATAAAAAGGTTACACCGCCCCTGGAAACTTAGTCATGGATATTTGGGGTCAATAAAGCCTATCCAGGAGAGATAACTTGGATTTTCAACCTAAGCTTATGACTTAGGTTGGACGAATGAGAGTCTCTTCTAAGGAGTGCATAATGTGATCAAGGCGCCGAGGTACACGGTTAAGCCAAGAGTGCCTGGGTCGTCTGGAACGTACCTGTCCATTCTTGGCAAGTCTTGACTATAATGCACTTGTCCTGAAGAAAACCCCACTTAGGGTGCAGTCTCGTAACCATAAGCCACATAGGAAAAAAGGATAAGAGGCTGCGAAAACAACTGGTTGTTGTTAAGACCGGATTGGAGGAGTCAACCTTGTATGGTAGAGGTACGTCTCCTTGAAAGGGAAACCAGGGGGAAGATAAGGGCGACACCCTCCATTAGGGAGCTGATAAGTGTCTTAAGACGCAAATGTCATGAGGCTTTATTTTCGCAAGAATATTTAGGCTTGTCATATTTGTGCGAAAATCCTGATGAGGCAATAATACAAAATAAAAAGATAAGACGAGATCAATGGGTCACTACATGAAAGTGTAAGGGCGTCCTGCGATTTCGTCGCAAGACGACAATGTCATGGGGCTTTATTTTCGCAAGAATCTTAAGACCTGTCATATTATCGCAACAAATATACCAATAAAAGAGAGAGTTAAGGCAAGATCAATGGGTTCTTACATGAAAATGTAAGAACAACCTACGATTCGCAATGGCAAGAGGTGGAAAAATAAGACCTTTAACTAGGAAGGCAAAATAAGACCACATGACGCAACAATTTTTTTATAAACATCAACGATTGTTACTTATGCAGGTCATTCATTACAAGAAAGATAATGAGAGGAAGTATGGGAATTAATAAACAAAAAGCATTATCTTTCTCGCAAAAAAGTACAACGATAAAAGACTAAAAACATTTCAAAGTTGACTGAAGAACATCATTCGAAAAAAGTAGGAAAGATGAATCAACTCAAGAAAATAAAATTACACAAGAAGTTCAAACTTCAACATTAATTTCTTCATCAACCTTTTCGCCATCTTATCCACTAGCGCCAGCTTTTTCAGTTTCGCCAGTCTTTTCTTTGTTCTGATCTACTTCACCATCAATTTTATCTCTATCTTGGTTTACTCTAGCTTCTTCTTCATTTGGGTTATCACCAAAAGTTGCTTCTTTAAGAGGGACTTCTTTCTCATTTGCAAAATCTTCTTGAGAGATAGCCTCTTCACCACATTCATAATCATAGTCACTATCAGCAGCACGAGGAACTTCATCATCATCTACTTCCAAAGGCTTGATTGATATAGGAGGAAGAGATCGGGATAGTAAGATATCATTCACAAGAAATTCAGCTTGGAGATGAGCTTGGCGAAGGAATGCTTTCTCACGGTTTCTAATTTCCATATCTTTAAAATAAGCAAAATAATCATATATTCTTTCTGCTCGATCACGAGAACAAGCAAGGGTAGAGCCAAGTAATGCATTCTCTTTGCGAATCTTGGCAAGTTTAGAATCCAAAACAGAAATGGAGGAATGAAGTTTTTTCTCAGAATCTGCGAAAAAGAAGAACATAGAAAATCATTCAGGCGAAGGACTCGCAAAAAATATCACAAAAAGATTTAACGAAGAAAGGATGGTTGAGGAAGTCAAATCTTTGTGACTACCTTCCTTTTGCGAAATAAGATATTGCGTTAAAGATAAACAACTATTCTCTAAGTGATCCATTGTATCATCAAACTTATCTCCAACTAAACCTTTCAGGAGAGATTGAAGATTCTTTTCTTTAGAAATGAGTAAGGTGTTCTCCTTCGTAAGGGAAGTGTAATATTCTTCTAATTTGGAGTATTGATCTTTGAGTTGACTTGCCTTCACACTTAAAGTTATTCTACCCTGGATAAGTTTTTCTCTCTCAGCGGTAGATTATTCTGTTATTTCCTTAAGTTTATCCCTCAATGAGTGAAGGGAACTTTCCTGATCAGCACATACTTTTTGGAAAATGCTAAGTTGCTGCGAAGAGGTCTCCACCTTGTTTAAGAGAATTCGCTTCTCCTGAGATAGGATTTTATTCTCATCTGATAAAATTTCCAACTCCAAGTCAGCTTTTGTCAAAAAATAAGAGAGGCGAGATATTTCACTACTTAATGAGTTTTGCTTATGAATTAATTGAGTATTCTCCTTGGTAAGATTATCTATTTGATCGACAGAGTATGTATGAAGGTTATCTAATTGGTTATATTGATCCATCCAAATATCTCTATCCACACGGGCTTCTTCAGCGGCAGATTCGAACTGATATATCTCCATTATTCGTATCTGGTTTAAAACTTAAAGGGGCGAACAAAGGATCTTAATAAAATTGAATAGGGAAAGGACAAAACTATTAAAAAGGGTAAATCAAAGGAAGAAATAAGGAAATTATACCTTTTAATTCTTTGTTCTTCTTGCGAAGACCATCACAATCTATCGAAATGTTTTGAAGCTTTTGGTTCTCAAGACGAAGAGTGCCACATTCTAAGGTCATGGCTTGGAGATGCTTCATTAAAGATTCAACTTCATTTTCTAAATATGTTTGCGAAACCATTCTATCATAACCAAAGTACTTACTCCAAATTTCGCAGACACCAAATTTGAAAGGATCAGCAGAAGATTTATTTACATCATCCAGAACATCAGATAAAACCTTAAAAGCAATATCTATTCCATCTAAAGTTTCTTTAGAGCTAGAGAGGGAGAGATTTAGACGAAAAAGTTGTGATAATAGGAAGTTAGGGAACTGAATCACTCTTTGATTTAGATGGTTGAGGAGAAATTTGAGGAAGACTAATAATTGAGGTTGAGGTAGAGTCAAGTTGAGGGGTATTGGTAGCTGGAGAAGAGAAGGTGATCATTCGCAATAGGATTAATGAAGGGAGTCTCATTCATAAGAAGATCAGTTGAAGGGGTAGAATCTGTAGCGATTTCTTCGCAGCTAGGAAGTAAGGATTCAACCTGCGAAGGTATTACGGGATATACTGAAGGGTTAAAGATAGGAAATGGGACAGAAGTTTCAATAGCTTTAAGATGGCGAGATCTCTTGGGGGGTTTATTGGCATCTCCATCACCCTGCGAATCACAATCCAGATAAGAAATAGAGGAAACAATACTGTTATTTAAAAGAATAGTGTTTCTTACTACCTTGGTATTCGCAGGATTTCTTTTACTAGCAGCAACTTTGGGCTGCGAACTCTTGGGAACATTAGGGTTTTGGACTGTAAATTTGGTATTGGAGGTGCTTTTGCTGAAACAGAAAAAGTATGGGAATTATATAAAGTTGAACAAAATTAAATAAGGAGATTATTTCCAACAAAATCAGAAGAAGAAAAAGGGAAACTAACCTTGATGACTCCATGAAAACAGTAGCAGAAAGATGAATCCGTAAAAATTAGAGAAGAAAGTTGCAGATGATGAATATTTACAGAAAGCGTGGAGGTGAAGAAGATGAAGTAAAAGAATAAAATTATCTCTCTACTAAATCTCTTCTTAAATAGACAAAAAATGGTGACCGGATAACATAGAACGTGCCGGTCAGCAAGGTAATATTTGACACATGTAGGCGGTTATGCTTAATTCATGGAGTCTTGTCGGTAGAAAATTCTGCAGAAGATGAACAACTGCGGTATTTTGAAGTATAATTTCTCATGAAATTCTCTCATTTGCAGAGAAGACATGAGAAGAGGCAAGATGTAGGATCAGAATATCGTAACAATAGCGTTCTTGCGAAATTGTCAATAACGATACTCTTGCGAATATCGCAAAATTATTACAGAAATGACGTGATAGATGATGACATCTTAAACACGAGAAAGATGTGAAGACCTAGCGATATTTAGGAGTGTTGAGAAATTTAACATTTGTATACTAGCGATAATATCTCAAGCTAGATCCTAAAATAAAGGACAGCTTAGCTGTCATCCACTATGTAATGCCCTATATAAAGAGCCGAACAGGCTTAGAGTATAGGAGAGATCGTTTTTAGAGTAGAGAGAAAGTTTTTAGGAGAGAGAAAGTTTAGAACAATAGTTGTATTCTTGATTTTATTTCTTGTAAAACTCCACAAATCAATTAATAAAAGTGTCGTTATTGATCTAAAAGATTTGTTGATTATCATGAATTCTTATGAGGGATGTATTGTAGGAATTCCTACAACTACATAATGGCGCTAGAAACAGGGATTGAAAGTTGAAAATTGTGGAAAAAAAAACAAGATAAAAGATTGTTATTAAGATTGTTCAAGTGAAGAAAATGATGAAACCAATCAATAAACCAGTTTAGGAAAAATTAGTCAAAATCAATGAAGGTAACAGAAGGTTGGAATGTAGTTTAATCACAAAAACAATGATTAATGAATTTCATGAAAGCATCATAGGAAGAATACATAAACGAGATTAAAATCTTGACAGTGGAGAAGGTATCACCCTTAAAAGATTGGGAAAAACAGAAAATTACATTCATAGCAACAGAGATACCAAGAGAAAATTTGAGACACACATCTCCTTTGGTAATCACAATAACCACGCAGAAAGAAAAGGGCAGCAAAAACTATGGAAGAATGGATGGTAAACATAATTTTGGTGGACACTGGGAGTTCGGCGGATACGTCTTCTGAAGTTGTTCCTTCTGTACGAACTGCTCCATCTTCGAAGAAGAAGAAGAAAGCTTCCTTCAAGCATATTAATCTTGAAGAATTTAAAATAAGGAACGGTCTTGAGAATTTTGAGGTTCGTTTCTATAATCATGGGGATGACCTTACTTATGATATGATCAAGAATTATAAGTACGATGCATATCATCTGCTGACGACTGTGGGAGACTTTGAAGATGGTTTGATGATGCCTTTGTATAAGCGGGGAGATTTCTACTACTATGATGTTTTGGCACATCGTGAGGGTTCTTCTTATCATACCCATTGCCGCTCGGTGGTTCAATTGAGTGGGTATTATCCTCAAACCCTTCGCGAGTGTTACCTTCGAATCAAGGGTGAGACACTAATGACATGCTACACTCCTAACCTTGAGGAGAATAGTTTATATACTCTAGAGTATTTCAATGCTTCTTTTGGATATTATGTCAATGGTAGGAACCAAAAATGGTGGAGTGTTGGTCTTTGTACGATGGCTGATCCTAATGGTGAGGTTCGTATTTTGAGTGAGGTGAGCGACTCCAAGCTTCAGCTCGTCCCTGGTACCGAAGGAACTGATAAACCTAAGCTCTGTCCTCTCAAGGAGCATCTTCTTCGCGACCATGCATGATTATGAGTGGAATTCCACTCCTCTTAAAGTTATTGGTCTCTGGACTCATGGTTGGATTCCTGGTCTACATGGATGGAAGCCTATTGCTGGCAGCCAACTTCGTGATTGTGGCCCGTCTCGTTACGGTAATTTCTGTCCTTGGGTATTGAATTTCTCTGGTATGAATTTTGACTACACCGTTGAAGTTGCTGATGCTGAAGATGAAGAGAATTCTTAGGCGGGTCTTCCTCCGAAGGCTACTGCTACTGTCAAGGTATGATTCAATATAATAACATGTTGTGTTTGTGCCTTTTCCCCTTGAATCATAGATTGATCCTGTGCTTACTTTTAGGTTTCGAGGAGAAATAAACTTGGTCCCCTTTAGTCCTATGCTGTGGAAGTTGAAGAGACGGGGATTCCTGAAGTCATTAGCCTAGTGTTGATGGTGGTTTTTAGCTTAAGGTTAAAATCGTAAAATCATAAACCCTAGTCAGACAGTCACGTCACAACATTTAAAGTAATAAGCATTTATTGAAATCTTTAATGTGTTTGTAAATAATTACTGGGGTATCTTTTTCAATTAGGGTTACGACAAGCCAAAACCTAATTTCCGCGAGTGCCAATGTCAAACCATGCCAGCCACACTAACCACGCCAAAGCATGCTAACCATGCTAGCCGTACCTCTGTGCCAATTGCAAACCATGCCAGCCACACTAATCACGCCAAAGCATGCCAAACATGCTAGCCGTACCTCTGTGCAAATGGAAAACCATGCCATCCACACTAACCGCGCCAAAGCATTCCAACTATGCTAGCCGCACCTCTGTGCCAATGGAAAACCATGCCATCCACACTAACCGCGCCAAAGCATGCCAACCATGATAACCGCACCCATGTTCCAACGGAAAACCATGCCAGCCACACCGCGCCATTCCAAACGCACCTCGCCATGGCCCCATACCAACTTAGCCGCGCCACCATGTTGTCTTTCCCTACCAAACTACCAAAACGATGGCGTGCAACAATCAACGATTGCCCTTCAAATCCCAGGAGCAAATCATGGTCGTCTAAGGTTACCAAATGACCTTTGGCCCAAAACCCTAGCTTGGTCACGCACCTAGCCAAAGCTAGCAACGCCATGCGCGCATGGCAAACCCTTGGCCCCACATGCCAAGCCAAAACTGCACCTAGCCAAAGCTAGCCATGTCATGCGCCCATGGCAAACCCTCGGCCCCACACGCTAAGACAAAACCGCACCTAGCCAAAGCTAGCCACGCCATGCGCCCATGGAAAACTATTGGCCCCACACGCCAATCCAAAACCGCACCTAGCCAAAGCTATCCACGCAATTCACCCATGTCAAACCCTTGTCCCCACATGCCAAGCCAAACCACGCCAAAGCATGCCATGCCAACCTAATTGCGCTAAGGAATGCCATGCTAGTCTAGCCGTGCCACCATGCTGGCCTTCCCTACATGGATACCCAAAACGAAGGCATACGACAATCAATGGCCCCCCTTCAATCCCAGGAGCAAATCCTAGCCATTCAGGGTTACCAGACGACACATGGTAACCTTTAGCCCGAAACCCTAATTTGGCCACGCCAAGGCATGCCATGCTAACCTAGCCGTGCCACCTTGCTGGATGTGCCACCTTGCTGGCCTTCCCCACGCAGCTACCAAAACAAAGGCATGTAATAATCAACGGTTTACCTTCAATCCCAGGAGAAAATCCTAGCCATCCAAGGTTACCAGACAACGCATGGTAACCTTTGGCCCAAAAACCTAAATTTGGCCATGCCAACAGAATGCCAACCCAGCCGCTCCACCATGCTGGCCTTCCCTGTGCGGCCATCAACAAGCGAAAGCGTGTAACGATCAACGGCTACCTTTCCTCTTAAGATGAAAAATCTCGACCGTCGAAGGTCACCGAGCTACCAAATCTTCCAAACTCGACTTGCCAGGCAACAACGACATGCCACGTGTTTTCCACAAAATATTGGAGATATCAAACATATATCACAAACTAGGGGATACTCTTTAGGTATTGGTTTGGATGTTTACAGCGTGCGGCGTACACTACGCCCGTCATAAGGGTGAGGCGGTTAGTAAATACAGGGAGTTAAAGGTGAAACGTTCACGGGACATCAATTACATGCATACATAAATACAAGGAGTTAAAGGTGAGATATCATAAGGGTGAGGCGGTCCCAATATCAGTTTCTGAATACGTTTCTCTAACTCAGAAGGATAGTTGGGTTTTAGACTGAATCCGCGTCTTCAAATTCCACTCTGGCAAACGGTAATGTTTCTCCTCCCAACACAACGTCCAACAACGCGGCCACCGAAGGAGTTCCAAGACTGAATGACCTAGTACAGGTTCAGGAGATTCAACCAAAAACATGGGTCTGATGAAAGATGCAATCAACGCCATACTGGATTTCCTCATCAACCTGACGACAGAGTTGAACGGATCGCCTGCCTCGGAAACTCTAGAACTCGGAACTGACGTTCCGAACGATCACTCTCAAGCCAACAGCTTCACTACCAATCAAAGACCCTTAAGCCAGGAAGCAGCCTCACTGGTTGGAAAATTATGTGAACTATTACATCTTTCAAAGGATCAATAGATGGAGACGTTCACCGCCATCAATCGGATAACGTTAATCGTTCCCTTGGTTCCTTCACGCTCGGAAACAGCAAGAGCACCATATTTATCCATCAACAATACCAAGTTCACCGATGTCGACATGATGGCAGAGGAAGGCCATAACCATGACCTACACGTCACAACTCGAATCAAAGATGTGGAATTTAAAAGGGATCTCGTCGATACATGAGCGTCCTCCAATGTGGTCACCCTTAGGATGCTTAGGACGGCCAAAGTACGACCAAATGAGGTTATACGACAATCCACTACCATGACCAATTTCAAAGGCAACCAAACCAGTACATATGGGTACGTTAGTTTGGATTTATCGGTGGGACATGTCCAGTCAAAAGTAAGGTTTGAGGTAATCGAAAAGATGCCAGATTACTACATGATACTGGGAAGACCATGGCTCCACGACAACATGATCATTCTTTCGACGTATCACCAGTGCTTGAAAACCATGTTAAACAGAGAGGACATTCGCATCGCTGCGTCATTATCTCCTTATGCGCCAATCTGTGGCATGGAGATTTTTGAGCCAAGACGGGGGCCGCAGGTTACAACCAACAAGGCTCACCACACTTCACTGCAAAAATGGAAATCCATTGAAGAAGGCGAGGGTCTTGCACCACCACGTGTAGAAACCCGGTCTCACATCACACCTTCAAAAGAGAGACACACCCTCCTTCATCCGCAGAACCAGGGTTCGGCTCAAACCAAGCGAGGACGGGCTTTTATTACGGGCCACGACAAAAACGGAAAATCGTATACCAGCGCCACTGTTAGCAATTAACATGGGAGACTACCACACAGTCTTCCCGCCCAACGGAATGAAAAATTGGTGACGAGCCACAGGAGGAGGTATCTTACGCACCACGATAGCTACAAGACGACACCAACTCGACCATGAAAGAGCTTGAGGTTGTTAATGCCGGGAATGAAGAATCTCCATGACCCATCTATATAAGCTCGACTCTATGCGCAGACGAACGCACAAAGTTGGTAGACCTCCTCAAGGAATATCAAGATGTGTTCGCATGGACATACGAGGAAATGCCTGGCCTATACGAGAAGCTGGTCACTCACCATTTGCACGTGATATCCGGATCCAAGCCGGTCAAGCAGACCCCAAGACAATTCCGGCATGATATGGAAGAACATATTAAGGCGGAGATTCAAAAGTTACTAGAGGCTGGTTTCATCAAACAGATCCATCACCCCACCTGGTTGGCAAACATAGTTCCGGTAAAAAAGAAGAATGGCCAGATCAGGTGCTATGTCGATTTTAGGGACATGAACAAATGTTGCCCTAAAGATGATTTTCCACTCCCCAGCATCGACATGCTGGTAGATGCCACTAGCGGGAATGGCATGTTTTCTTTCATGGAAGGATACAACGGCTACAACCAAATAAAGATGTATGAACACGATGCAAGTAAGACGGCTTTTCGAACTCCTCTTGGAAACTTTTGCTATACTGTGATGCCCTTCGGTTTCAAAAATGCTGGCGCCACATACCAATGCGCCATGACCACCATTTTTCACGACATGATGCACAAGCAAGTTGAAGATTATGTAGATGACATAGTGGTCAAGTCAAAAACTCGGGCGGCCCACACAGGAATCATGCGGCAGGTGTTCGAGAGATGCCAAGAATACAAACTGAAGATGAACCCGTTGAAAAGTGCTTTCGGTGTCTCCTTGGGAAAATTCCTAGGCTTCCAGGTAACCGCTGAAGGGATCAAAGTTGACCCAATCAAAACACAAGCCATCCTCACGATGCCACCACCGTAAAATATGAAATAACTCCAGAGTTTCATGGGTAAAATAAACTACATTCGCCGCTTCATACCTGGATTGGCTCAACTTGTTGCTTCGTTTACCCCCTTACTGAAGAAATGAGCGAGCTTTATCTGGACCACACTACAATAAGAAGCGTTCCGGAAAATTCAACAGACGTTATCTTTCCCAGCCATCATGAAATCTCCCATGCAAGGAAGACAATTACACCTCTATACCGCTTTTAGCGACACTGTTGTTGGGGCTCTCCTCGCCCAAGAAGATGACGAAGGGATTGAACACCCCATATACTATTTCAGTCGGACTTTAAGAGATGTCGAACTAAGGTATCCCAAAGTAGAAAAGGCGTGCCTAGATTTGGTCCATTCCATCCAGAAATTCAGGCACTACCTAATGTCCAATAAAGTGGTATTGGTATCCAAATCCGATCCTGTGAAGTTCATCCTCTAAAAACCAGCCCTGATAGGAAGACCGGCCAAATGGCTCATCCAGATGTCAGAATTCGACATAACATGTGCTTCCCCGAGAGCCATCAAAAGACATGCGGTTGTAAATTTGCTGGAGGCATTTCTAGGAGAAAATACCGTAACGCTACGTGAGGACCTCCCTGGGGATTTTCCGAAAATCTCTTTCATCCAAGAAGAAACATGGATATTGTTTTTTGATGGATCTTCTACCCCTAACAATGGTATATGAGGAGCCGTTGTAGTTCTAGTATCCCCGGCTGGTGAAGTTTTCTCACACTCCTTAAAGATAGACTTCCCCTGCACCAACAATTCAGCAAAGTACGAAGACTTCCTCATTGGACTATCCTTGCCTAAACAAGCCGGAGACACACATATGGAAATACGAGGGGACTCTAAACTACTGGTGAACCAGGTAAACAGAGTATACGCACTAAAAGAGGTGACCTTAGCCCCATATATATCCGAGGCACAAAAACTGTTTAACTACTTCGCCGACGCAACAATAACCCATATTGGGCGCGACAACAACCAACACGCTGACTTCCTAGCAACATTAGCATCGAAATTGTGATTTGAAGGCCTTGAGGAAACCCCGACGGTAAAGAGACAAACTGTGGTTTCAACATGGCTCTCACAACCTAAAAAAGATGAAGTTGATGACTGGAGAACACCGATTATCAAAGAACTTAACATCTCACTGATCGCTGTCGTAGGCATCAAAAATAATTCACTTTCTTACTCAACAAAATATAAATAAAGTATGGAGTAAGGAAGCGTTCGTATCCACAGAGAGGTAATTATTGTTATCAAATTCTAGTTTCTTAGTAACCAAAAGGGGGAATTTCTGATTTTTGTAAAACAAAAGTAAAATAAAAGAAAAGTAAATAATTGGAAGTAATCAATGAGAGAAAGATATTGATTAAGGAATTCATTTCCAATCTTAAACATGTGCTTGCATATATGATTATAATTACAATTTAATCTCTTTTATTATCAAAAGCCTAAAATATCAAGAGAGCAAGATAAAGTGAAAATTTCCTAAGTTTACCAACACACACATTAGAGCTGCATATGCGAATTCTACCTAAAGAATAACCTAACGCCTTGCGCTAATTAAGTTCAATTCCTAAGAGTATTAAGTTTGGGAAATAGGCTAATCAATGCAATTATCATACATTGCGCATGAAAATTCGGACAATGGTCAAACTCTACATATATAAGAGTGTATCACTACAAACTATAATCATATCATGCTACTTGTATTTGGGTTATCGCTTGATGAAAAACCCTAAAATAGCTATGGACAAGATGCAAGTTCAATTAATTGGCCACTTAACTAACCAAACATCTGAATCCTATCACAATACACCAATCATGTGATTATTAAAAGCAGTAGAGATTTGAATGAAAACAAAGAGAGAAAACTAATACATAACTCAAGCACAAGTTTTAGAAATAGGACTACATCCTTAACCAATAATATAAGATTTAGTTACTCATATCTATGGAGTTCATCAACATAATATTACTGAATTAAAGAAGATGAAAGCAAAGCAAACCCTAGTAGCGTTAAAAAAAGCGGCTCTCTCCTTAGCGCCAAGAATAATATATGTGATATCCCAAGTTGTAGAAGTCTTTATTTTTTTTATAATCCTTTGCTCCAAAAATAGGTTTAGTCTTCAAAGTACATTAGATGAAAATCCACCAAGCCCATAAGTGAGAAAAACCCATGTAGAAAATCAGTCCCAAAAATTGTCGCCGGAAAATTGGGTTTGCCGCTGAATTTGGTCGAATCCGCAGTGGAATGCACTCAGTGATCAAAACATCTCGGGTGACCCATCAAGTCACTGAGCCAATGCCTAACAATCAGGTCAACTGGTTCAAAGTTCAGGCTATCTTTGCAAGGCCAAACTCAATGCTGCACCATGATTGAGCCGCATCATTACATATCCAGCCATAATGGCCGTACCAGCCTATAAAATCCTAACACATTCATCTAGCCACAATCATCCATATACACTACAATCCCTGCAAATTTAATTTATAACCTAAGTAATTCTTCTCAACTGCACTTATATCCTGTGGCTGCTCAGTCATAACCACCAGTTCCATAATGTACTCAGCTGCAACTTTGTAATCACTTCCTGCTAAAGATACTCCTCCGTTGCATCAGTTCCTTAAAACCAACAACATCACCACCATCTACAACACATAGCTTCTACCCGCAATCTTAGCTTTATTACTAGCGTGCACTGTTTATCTTACTGACATCAACACGATTTCGAGCCAGCACACACAAAACCATTGCAGCAACAGTCCATACTTCATCTCTATTGTGTATCAACAGATCTTAACCATCTATTACACAGTAACTCATTCAATTTCACCATTCCTTGCAATTTAGTGCTTCATCACCTAAATTATTGCATAATCACCTGAACCAACATTTCAATTCAACAGAAATACTAGCCCTTGTAACTTGGTCTCAAAGTTCTTGTAGCTACCAGGTGCATTTCTCAGTTCAAACCGAAAACCCATGTAATTCATGGCAGCCGCTAGATGTTCTTCTTATTTTGCTCAATAATCTCTAAGACCAACAACAGCTCAACGCTACAAACTCACCCATTCTTCACCAGCTCAATGCAAATCCCATTAGCAAATCAACACGCACAACATCCCAACAGCATCACAATCATCTTCTCAACTTCACCAACAGACGCATCTCGGCTTCAGAAATTCATCCAAACCGCTTCAATTTCTCTTCCTTGATTTCATGACAATCAATTTATGCTCGATCTTCATTTCAATTTCAGATCGGAACCCATCTTATCAACAGTATCACCATCATCTTCCATGTAATCTCCATAGCTCATTCTGTGATTTTTGCTCAAAACCCATTCTCTTAAACTTGTTCTTTATCGACAACAACAGGGTTTTATCGATTCATCATTAGTTCATCACTGAGTCTCTTACACACAGCAGAAACCCTAATTTCTCCTCCATGGATGCTTCAATCAACAAAAAGATTAGTTTCTCTGGTAATTTCCATTGTCTTCCCTTTGATTTCTCTGAGTTTCTACTCTTGATTTCCTCCCATCTATTTTGGAGTAACAACAGAAGTCCCTTCTCAATTTCAGGGAAGTGTAATAACAATGATTGACTGAGAGAAAGAGAACTCTCGATTTAGGGTTATATAGGCTAGTGGATATGGCCACCCTTGTGAGGTAGATAAGGGCCAACCTCAAATAATTTGGCCATTCTTCCGCTCCTTCGCTGCACAACCTTAGCTGGTTCCGAACATCGCTCGCCTACGAATGAAGCTTTTACTCTTCTCGAATTCTTCCACCAACAATACCGTTTTTTACTTCTCAAGTCCACTTCATCTCTTTAATTCCTATACATCACCAAAGCTGTCATGCTTTTCAGACAAAATTCGCATCACTAAAGCCGACATACTTTTCAGACAAAGATGAAGAAATAAAAGAAAATAATGAGAAATAATCTGCCTCCAACAGCCATTGCACATGAGATGAGGCTTTCGCGCTGTTTCTTCTTCTTTTGTTCCAAATGACTCCAAAGTATCTAAATACTCAAAAACAAACATAAGATACATAATTTACAAGAAAACTTAGCAAAGAAAGCATAAACAATAGATAAATATCAAGGTGTTTTAGTCACCAATCAAATTCCCCCACACTTAGACTTTACTAGTCATCGAGAAAATCAAACAAAATAATTATAAAACATACATACAACTCCGTCTCGTCGAGGCTACGGTTAATCTTAGCATAAATAACAAGCCTTTAAACCCCTAGGTGTCCCTAGTGGACGATTTTTAGTCTCGTGAAGGTTTACAAGAGGTTTACCTACCAAACCTATATTTCCAAATTCTAGCTACATGTGAAGAGTCTATGAATGAATCCAAAATGACTACATGAGGAGGTACCTTGATTCAAATTCAATTCATATATAAGTAAATAAAGTTTTTCTTAAAAATTCAAACAAACCACAATACTTGGAATCAACCACAATCACAATGAAAAGATTAAGAAGATGGATATAGAGGTAGATGTTTGTGAATGTTGACAAGTGGTTGGTGTTTCCCATATCTGTCTGAAGGTCACCGCTAAGATGAACCTATGCATCCTATTGGATTGAGATACTGGTCTGAATTCTAGTGTCAACACACTGGCATATACAAGGGAACCAGCGGTCAACAATCTTAATTCTACATCAACTCAACTGGCATATACAAGGGAACCAGGAGTCGACTTTATTCAACACAATAATCATTATTTATTTATTTATTTGACAACATGATTAGATCTTTTGAATCCAAGCGCATGATTCTTGTCAGCAGATTACATGATAGTACCCTTGGATCCTGCATTCCACGCTTGTTTAGGCGACGGAGACAGGGAGAACACACACATATTGCTATCCAAGTGTCATTTTTATTCCGATTGGTCTAATTGGTCGGTCTCTTTTTTTTTTAGTAACTCAATCACTCTATTTCATCCTAGCAGTAATAACAATTCGATGTTAGTGACCCACCAAATCCCTTATAGAACAATACATAAATATGGAAAAATAAAAATAGAACGTGATATGGTGACATTCCGAGATATGATAACAACTATCATTTTATTTGAAATTTATGAGCTATGTCCATCCTTTTAGTTAATGGGTTCCTCAACTCCTGCAATCAAAATGGTTCCATCCACTTACTTATATTGGTAGTGTCATCCTAAAGGCACAAGTTTCTAGATTTCGAAGTTCATAAAGCACAAATTTTTCTTGTTTTTTTTATTATTATTATTTTTTTTTACTTAAGGCATCAAACAAAGCATCAAATAAACTATACAAACATATAAATGCTCCTCCACACTTAAACTTTACAAACATCAAATAAACTATACAAACATATAAATTTAGTCATTCAAAGTAAAGCTCAAGGTGGGAAATTCCTCAATAATATGCAAAAACAACGAAAATAAAGATAAAATGCTTAAAAATAAAAATAAAAATAAAAAGATAAGGGTAAAGATACAAAACCGGTGGGTTTCCTCCCACTTAGCGCTTGGTTTAAAGTCGTCAGCCCGACTTGCTCCTTGTTTGCTAAGACTTCTCCAGAGGGAGAAATTCCACAAGGTTAACTCCTTCCACGACATACAAAGAGAAGTTCTCATAATATGGTTTCAACCGGTGCCCATTCACTTTAAGTTCATTCCCTATAGCTAAACTACGAATTTCAACTGCACCATGAGAAAACACATTAGTCACAATAAAAGGTCCAATCCAATGTGACCTTAATTTACCTGGAAATAATTGCAAGCGAGAATTAAACAAAAGCACTTTCTGCCCAATGCAAAATTGTTTCTTTGTAATCATACTATCATGAAATGCCTTCGTATTTTCCTTGTAAATATGTGATCTTTCAAATGCATCATTGCGAATCTCTTCTAACTCTTGGAGTTGCAACTTCCTTTGCTTTCCAGCACCATCCAACTCCATTTTGCATTGCTTAATAGCCCAAAACACCTTATGCTCAATTTCAACGGGTAAGTGACAAGGTTTACCGTAAACAAGCCTAAAGGGAGACATCCCAATAGGTGTATTATATGCGGTTCTATATGCCCACAAAACATCATTGAGTCTCAAACTCCAATCTTTCCTTGTTGGATTCACCGTATTCTCAAGAATGGATTTCACCTCTCGGTTGGAAACCACGGCTTGTCCATTTGTTTGTGGATGGTATGGTGTTGCAATTCTATGCGACACATTGTACTTCTTTAACAAGCTTTGCAAGAACCTGTTTTTGAAGTGTGAACCTCCATCGCTAATTATAGCCTTTGGAATTCCAAACCTTGCAAAAATATTTGCTTGCACAAAATCTGAAATAAATTTAGAATCATTAGTTGGGGTGGCCTTAGCTTCCACCCATTTCGAGACATAATCAACAACAAGCAAGATATAATAATTTCCACTAGAATTGACAAAAAGGCCCATAAAATCAATTCCCCATATATCAAAAACCTCAACAAATTGAATAATAGTTTGTGGCATTTGATTTCGGGAACCTAGATTGCATGTTGTTTGGCACCTATCACATGTGGTACAAAATGCATGTGCATCCTTAAAAAAAGTTGGCCAATAGAAACCACATTCTAGTACTTTGAGAGCGGTTCTCTTGCTCCCAAAGTGTCCTCCACAAGCATAAGAGTATCAAAATGACAAGATAGAATTAAATTTAGATCCGGGAACGCACCTTCGTATTACTTGGTCACTACAATGTTTCCATAAGTATGGATCATCCTATATGTATTGGTTTCCTAGCTTCTTAAGTTTGTCTCTCTCAGCACGAGACAAGTTCTTTGGGATTTGTTTAGAAACTAAGTAATTAATAATATCAGCGTACCATGGTTCTCCAAAGGCAATTGAGAATAGTTGCTAATCCGGGAAACTTTCACGCAATGGGATAGCTTCCTTGTCCACAGCAAGACGGCTCAAATGATCCACAACGGTGTTCTCAATTCCTTTCTTGTCTTTGATCTCAATATCAAACTCTTGCAAGAGTAAAATCCATCATATGAGCCTCGGTTTCGCTTCTTTATTCATTAGCAAGTACCTAAGCGCTGCATGATCATAAAAAAAACAACAACTTTTGTACCAATTAGATAAGAGAGAAACTTTTCCAAAGCAAAAACAATATCTAACAACTCTTTTTCAGTGGTTGTGTAGTTTTGTTGGGCCTCATTTAACGTTCTAGAATCAGAATAAATAACATGAGGTATCTTCCCCACATACTGCCCAAGCACCGCACCAACCACATAGTCACTTGCATCACACATAAGCTCAAAAGGCTTGCTCCAATCCGGTGGTTTAATGATAGGGGATGAAATCAAAAGTTCTTTCAAACGATTGAATGCCGCCATACACTTTTCATCAAAGTTAAAAACCACATCTTTTTGCAATAAGTTGCAAAGTGGTGATGCTATCTTGGAAAAATCCTTGATAAATCTACGACAAAAACCTGCATGACAAAGAAAAGAACGTATCTCCCTCACCGTAGTGGGAAGGTTTAGAGCACGAATAAGGTATATCTTAGATTTATCAACTTCCAAGCCTTTAGAAGATATTATATGGCCTAAAACTATGCCATGAGTTTCCATGAAATGATACTTCTCCCAATTTAGCACAAGGTTTGTTTCAATACATCGTTCAAGGATTAGTGACAAACTGTTAAAACAAAGGTCAAATGAATCACCAAAGACACTAAAGTCGTCCATGAACACTTTGATTATGTTTTCAACATATTCTGAAAAGACACTTACCATACACCTTTGAAAGGTAGATGGAGCATTGCACAAGCCAAAAGGCATCCTTCTATAAGCAAAAGTACCGAAAGGACAAGTGAAAGTGTTTTTCTCTTGATCCTCCGGTGCTATCACAATCTGATTATAACCTGAATAGCCATCAAGAAAGCAATAGTAAGAGTGTCTAGCTAAACATTCAAGCATTTGATCAATAAAAGGTAATGGAAAGTGATCTTTTCTAGTAGTGGCATTCAATTTCCTGTAATCAATACAAACCCTCCAACCGGTTTGCACACGAGTTGGGACAATTTCATTCTTATCATTCTCCACCACGGTCACACCTGATTTCTTTGGTATAACTTGTACCGGGCTTACCCACTTGCTGTTGGATATGGGGTAGATAACACCCACTTTCAAAAGCTTGAGTATATCCTTTTTCACAACTTCCATCATGGGAGGGTTCAAACTACGTTGCGCTTTCCTTATAGGCTTTGCATCATCTTCCAATATGATCTTGTGCATACAAACGGCATGGCTTATACCCTTGATATCAGCAATTGTCCATCATATGGTCGTCTTGTACTTCCTTAGCACCCTTAGAAGATTTTTCTCCTGTAATTCACTAAGCTCGTTAGAAACAATCACAGGTAACTCTTCATTGTCACCCAAGTACAAGTACTTTAAGTGACTTATTAGAGGTTTCGACTCTAACTTTGGAGATTTAACAATGGAAGGAAAAAGTTTTTCATCATTGCAAGGTAAAGAAACATATGAAATATTCTTAAGTGCGGATTTTTCTGGTAATGAGTCAAGAAAACCAATGTTTTCCTTAATTTCATCACCGTACTCCAAATCATTATCAATATGTGTAGTGAACACGGTTTCCAAAGAATCAGCGCCATTCAACTCAAACATTTGTTGCCCCAATGTGTCCATCACATCAATAGAGAAACAAGAGTGGATATCACTAGGATATCTCATCGTCTCGAAAATATTGAAACGTATTATTTCTCCTTCAAACTCCATCTTCAGCATTCCCTTGTCAACATCAATAATTGTTTTCACCGTTTTCATGAAGGGACGCCCCAGTAGAAATGGAAGAGATGAGTCCGGTGAACCTTCATCAATCTCTAAGACACTAAAATATGCTGGAAATACTAGTTGATTAACCTGCACAAGAATATCCTCAACAATACCCGTTGGGTAGACATTAGAACGATTGGATAATTGCAACACAATTCTAGTATTTTTGAGAGGACCTAAATCAAGTGAATTATACATAGATGCATGCATAACATTTACGGATGCACCTAAATCCAACATAGCTTTATTAAATGTAGTATTACCAATTGTGACGGGAATGTCAAAGCTACCCGGGTCCTTGCATTTCAGTGGGAGTTTGTGTTGTAAGATTGCCGGAGCATTCTCCCCCACACTTAGCACTTCATTACCTTTGAGCCTTTGCTTATTGGTACACAAGTCCTTCAACACCTTTTCATATTTTGTGTAGTTGCAGGATTTCCCACACTACACCCTTGTCACGAATCTATGAAAATTAAGTCATAATTGTGGATGAACAACAACACTTTTATTAATTCACTTTCAGGAAGATTTACAAGAAATATCAAAACTCAGAAGTACAAATTTCTCTCTGGAGTTTCTCTCTCCTCAAAACTTTCTCAACTCTCAAAAGTACATCATCATTCTTATGGATTTAGTCGAACCCTTTATATAGGAAAATACATAGTGGAAGATAGCTAAGATTTCCCCTTAATTCGGATCTACTCTGCGATCTCATCGCCATAACTTTAGTCTTCATCATCGCCAACTTTGTAACCATCGTGAAGCAGACTTATTCTTCTCATATATCTTCGGTCATTAATTGTTATATTACTCTTTTGTGACACTCGCCAAATGTCATTGAAGAATCTTGCGACGTTCTCGTCAAAGTGTTGTTAATACTTGTAGAAATGTTTGGGTTTCTCGCAGAAGTGTTGTTTCCATCGCGAGAATATCGTTGTGGCGATATTCTGGTCCTACATCTTGCCTCTTCTCATGTCTTTTCTGCGAAGAAGATAAGATATGAGAACTTTCAACTCTTCATGATGCTCGCAGCTTCTTTCTTTACAAGTTTTCTTCTCGATAAACCTCTGTTTATTTAGTTTAATCGCTTACACGTGTTGTAGCTCTTATTAACACGTGTCCTCTTAATGGGTCCTACTTCTCTTGTCTATAAAAGGTGGAGCCAAGTTACGGAAATAATTTTCTTTTTTTACTTCTTCATCTTCTTTATCCGTTTATTTCACTTTTCGTCTGCAACTTTTCTTTATCTTCATATTCTCATGCTACTGTTTTAATGGAAACATAAAGGTATGTATTTCGATTATATCATCTATTTGAATTACTTTTTTACTTTTGTTCTTCGATCTTCATGATTAAATTCATTATAATTCTTGTCATATTTTCCTTTAGAGGAGCTATCCCTATCGCCCATTCTGAAACTCCAAACCCTAACTCCCTCAAGAAGCTTGTTGAAAAGAGGAGGAAGAAGGATTCTGCGAATGATAAGGTAGTAAGAAACACATTTTATCTTAATAACAATATTGTTTCCTCTGTTTCTTATCTAAATTATTATTTGCAGAATGACGAGAACACCACTAGACCTCATAAAAAATCCCGTCGCAATAAAACTCTTGAAGCTGATATCATTATTCCTGAGTTATCATCTAAGAGAGTTATCGTCACACCCTTACAATCTAATCCTCCTTCTTATGTCTGCGAGAACCTCGCTATCAATACCCCCCTTCCTTCAGAAAATTTGACAAATCAAATCCCTACAAATGTTGTGGCTGAAACTCCTTCTAGTCCAATATTGCCTTCAACTGTCACTTTCCCAAAAACTCCTCCTTCTCATAATGCATCCATCGCAGATGATTCAAATCATCAACTTGCTATCATTACTACTTCATCCTCTGCATCTCTTCCTCCATCAAATGAAACCTTTGCTGGAGTTGATATTGCTTTTAAAATTTTATCTAATATCTTAGATAACGCTAGAAAGTCTTCCATTGATTCTCTTCAATATGAAGCTTGCGAGACTTTACTCAAGTATTTTGGATCTGATAATTCTGCTTCACGAGTATCTTTGGAATATGAAGTTGAAGCTCTAAGGAAAATCCTTCAAGTTAAAACTTCTGAGTGTAACACTCTGAATCATATGCTTCGCAATTCTTCACTTGAGTGCGAGAATCTTCATAGACATAATGACGAGCTGAAAGGTATAGTTTTCTTGCCTCTATCTTTTTGTCTCTCCATTCTAATAATTTCTCGTTTTCCTTATTTTTTTTACACTCCATTCCTTTTAAATGTTTGGTTTATTTATTTAGCTTCAAATCGGAATCGATTAATGAAGATATTTGAATTAGAATCAATCGTTGAAGAAGCTCGCGCTGAAAAAGAGTCTTGGATGGACCAACATAGTAGATTAGATAATCTTTATATTTACTCAATTGATCACATAAATAATCTTACTAATGAGAATAATCAATTGTCACAAAGCCAAAATTTATTGTGTAGCGAAGTTGCTCGCCTTTCATATTTGTTATTTAAGACTGATTTGGCGATGGAATCTTTATCAGATGAGAATAAAACTTTATCCCAAGAAAAACATAATTTTTCAAGTTTGATGGCGGCTTCCTCGCAACAATTAGATAATCTTCAAAGAATTTGTGATAACCAAGAGCAATCTCTTCGCTCCCTTAAAGATGAACTCAAGGAAGTAACTGAATCATCTGCTGCTAAGAAGGATAAACTTATCAAGGGTAGATTAACTCTTAGTTTAAAGGCTAATGAACTTAAAGATCAGTATTCCCAATTAGAGAAATCTCATTCTTTACTAGCAAAAGAAAACCTTTATCTTCGTACCAAAGAAGAAAACATGAAATCTCGTCTGAAGGGTATGGTTGGCGATAAATTTGACGATGCTATGAATCAGTGGGAGAATTGTTTCTTTGCACTAATCCAAAACTTAACCTCTCAAAAAGAAGGTAGTCAGTTGACTGCCTCAATTGTTGATTTTTCTAATAAATTCCTATGTTTTACTTCTCGTGAGATCTTCATTTGAATATTTCCTTGTCATTTTTGGTATTCACAGAATCTAAAAGAAGCCATCTCGCTACTATTACTGCTCTTACTGAGAAATTAGATAAGATTCACAAAGAAAACAAGACTCTCATTTCCGATTGCTTGGACGTTCGCGATAAGGCAGAAAGAAGGCTTGATTATCTTGAGTACTTCAAGAATATGGAGATTAGAAACCGTGATAGAGGTTTTCTTCGCAAAGTTCATCTTACTGTTGAAGTTCTATTGAATAAGATTCTGATCTCCCATTCTCTCCTTCCTGAATCTGTTCTTCCTCTAGAAGTTGAGGATGACGAGATTCCCATTCCTATGGATAAAGATTTAGAAGATACACCCACTGAAGGAGAAGAAGAATCTGAAGAAGATAACCCAGAAGAAGGTGAAGGCTCTCCTAGAGAAGAAGAAATTCACAATAAAAAGGATGCTGGCGATACTGATAAATCTGCTGGTGAGAATGATAAATCTTCTGGCGAGAATGATAAATCTGGCGAGAAGAATACTGATGAGCCTGTCGCTGAAGTTTGAGTTTCATTTTTGCTTTCTTTTCCTGCTTCTTTTTTTGCGAGGAATGTAACTTGGATGACTTTTAGAATTTAACTTTTCTTGTTGTCTGTGTTGAATCTTCTCAAGGAAGATATTAAGATTTTACTTGCTCATTCCTCTTCTTGCCCTTTAATATCTTTCTTGAGATCGTGAATTATGTTCCTTATCTTCCTTTATTGATGAATTTGTTGGTGATATTTTGGTGATATTCTAAAAAAAATATGAAGTAATCTGCCTCCTGTGATGAATAGATATTTCCTGCATTCTCAAATAAAATAATTAATGTTCAATATTAATTTGTTGGTCTTATTATGCCTTCCTAGTTAAATGTCTTATTTTGCCAACCTTTAATATTTTTCTGCGACAAAATCGCAGGACGTCTTTACATTTACATGTATTGACCCATTGATCTTGTCTTATCAGTATATTTTCAATATCTCTGCGACAATATGACAAGTCTAGATTCTCTCACGAGAACAAAGCCTCATGACATTGCCGTCTTGCGATGAAATCGCAGGACGTCTTTACACTTTCATGCAAAAACCCATTGATCTCATCTTAACATTTTCTCTTTAGGATTTTTGCCTTTGTATAATTTTCATCACGCGACAATATGACAGGCCTAAATGTTCTTGCGATCATAAATCCCCATGACATTGCCGTCTTAAGACACTTATCATATCCCTAATGGAGGGTGCCGCCCTTATCTTCCCCCTGGTTTCCCCTTCAAGGAGGGAACATCGGCCATACAAGACTAGCTCCTCCCATCCAGATTTACCAACAACCAAGTGTTTTCGCAGCCTCTTGTCCTTTATGCCTATATGGCTTATAGTTACAAGATTGCACCATAAATGGGGTTTTCTTCAGGCCAAGTGCATCATAGCCAAGACTTACCAAGAATGGCAAGGGAGTTTCGTACGCCCTTGGAACCCTTGGCTCAACCGTGTACCTCGGCGCCTTGGTCATACTTTGCACTTCTTGGAAGAGATTCTCGGTCGTCCAACCAGGGTATAACCATATATAGTTGGAAATCCAAGATCTCTCTCCCGGATAGGTTTTCTTTAACCCCAACATCTGCATGACTCAGGATTCAGCAGCGGTATAACCTTACCCATGAATCATGTCAAGAGATACCCCCTCCTATGATATGCTATTAGGTCTTACATTTGCCTCTTGCGAAATTTTATTCGCGAACTAGGGTGCACGCCATAAAGGTTCGTCCCATTCTTTAATCTCTGCGAAATTTGTATTCGCTTTTCTTGCGATAATGCTTGCTGTTTTTGTTGTGCTTTGTTATCAGAAGAAATTTTCAGTTGTAAATAGAGATTGAAGAATTTATTTCCTGTTTCGTCATATAACATACCAGTATCTCTTATCATGTAATACCTTTTCAGAAATAATCTATTCCATGGTCTATCGAGTCTTTGACCAACATCTCTTCCTTCCGGATCCATTAGTTTGTATGCCCCAGTTCCAATTATCTCTTTGATGATATATGGTCCATCCCATTTTCTCAACAACTTTCCACCACTCTCTCGCTGATAACTTGGTGTTTCTCATAGCACTAAATCGCCAGGTTGAAATTCGCGCTTCTTAACACGTTTGTTGTACTCACGAGATAATCTACGTTGATAATTCTCCATATGTTGTAGAGTTTGTTCTCTTTTTTCTTCTAATTCATCCAACTTATTCAGTATCATATCGGCACTTAAATTTATTTCCCATGCTTCTATTTTTGTTGTAGGAATAACAACTTCTGTTGGTAATACAACTTCTACCCCATATGTCAAACAAAATGGTGACATTCCAGTTGATTCTCGTCTATTTGTGTTATAAGCCCATATTGCATTATGCACTTTCTCGTACCATGCTCTGTGGTATCCTTCTAACTTCTTTTTCAAGATATCTGCTATTTTTTTATTAGTTGCCTCTGCTTGACCATTTGCTTGCGGGTATAAAGGAGTAGACTTTCCATATTTTATCTTAAATGCATTGAGTAATAATTCTATATTATGTCCCTCAAACTTCTTTCCATTATCATATACTAACTGTGCTGGAATCCCAAATCTGCAGATTATATTTTCAAAGACGAATGTAAAAATATCTTTATCGCGAATATGTTGTACATCCTTTACTTCTCCCCATTTTGTGAAATAACCTGTTGCGACAATCAGATATCTTCTTTGTCCAGAACCAGGTACAAATGGTCCCACAATATCTAACCCCCATTTCCCAAAAGTCCATACACTTGTTGAAGATGATAATGGTGCTCTTGGTGCATGTATATTTTTTCCGTATCGCTGGCAATCCTCGCAACGCCTTGAGAGTTTCTTTGCATCCTCATGCATATATGGCCAGTAATAACCCTGCAGTTTTGTTCTATATGATAAAGATCTTCCTCCACTGTGATTACCAGCATCACCACTATGTAACATCTTTAATACTTTTTGTCCTTCTTCTCTCGTCAAACATCTTAGCGATGGTCCATTAAAAGATCTGCGATATAACACTCCATCTCTTAGATCATAATTGGTTGCCCTACTTTTCAACTTGTGTTCTTCTAATCTATTTCTTGGAATTTCTCTTCTCTCCAAGTATGCATGAAGATCTGCTTGCCAATCCGTGATATTACTCGTGGGTTCTCCCTCGCCAGCTTCTACCATCATTACATCCGTTTATTCTTCTTCTTTGTTTATCGATGGAAATGAAAGTGTTTGAATTTTTATGCATCTCGCCAATAGATTTGTCATCATACTAGATATGAAAGCGAAAGCATCTACGAGCCTATTATCTTTCCTTGATATGTGTCTCCATTTTATTTTTGGTATTTTCGCAGATAATTCTTCAACGAGTCTTTTGTATTTTCTTAGGGATGGTTCATTTGTAGTGTAGTCTCCTTTTATCTGACGAATAACCAATTGTGAATCGCTGGTAATTCTGGCATTATCCAAATTCATTTCTATCGCGAATTTTAAAGCATGGATCACAACCTCATATTCTGTCTCATTGTTTGTAGATGCAAATTCTAATCTAAATGAGAAAGCTGTTTTTTCTCCTTCTGGAAATATGAAAACAACTCCAATTACATTTCCTTCTCCATTTGATAATCCATCCACTAATATTTCCCATCTGTTGGGTTCTGTTAATAGCTTTTTTGGATCTACGCATTTCTCTTCTACATCCATCATCTCCTCCACAGCTTCATCATCTTCTAAAGGAAATTCAGCTAAGAATTCTGCGATGACGTGTGATTTTGGCGAGGATAAAATTTAATACTGTATATCAAAGTGTCCTACTTGTGCATTCCATCTCTCAACTCGCTTTGATCTCTTTGAATTTTTCATTACTGACTCAATTGGCACTTTTGTTAACACTTTGACCTTATGTGCTTGAAAATATATGCGGAGTTTGAAAGTTGCATGTACCAATGCTAGAATTAATTTCTCAATCTTTGAATAATTTCTCTCTACAGAATTGAATGTTTTACTAATGTAATAAATTGGTTTTCTACCCCTGCATCTATTCGCAGCAACACGACACTTAGTGCAGATGTGGTTGTTGCAAGATAAATCAATAATTCTTCTCATGGTTCTGCTTTCTGAAAAATAGTTATGTTCGTTAAATGTTCTTTTATTCCTTGAAAAGCCTTTTCACATTCATCTGTCCACTTGAACTTTGCTCCCTTCTTGAGTATATCGAAAAAATGTTTGCACTTGTCTGAAGATCGCGAAATGAACCTTCCCAGTGAGGCTAAGAGTCCATTTAATTTTTGCACATATTTTACCGTCGCAGGTGTTGGCATATCGCGAATTGCTTGTACCTTTTCTGGATCAACTTGTATTCCTTCTTTTGATACAATATACCCCAAAAATTTCCCTGAAGTTACTCCAAAAGTACACTTATCAGGATTCACTTTAATATTGAATTGCCGCATTTGATCGAAAATCTCTTTCAAATCTTGCACATGATCCTCAACTTCTTTTCTTTTGATCAGCATATCATCTACATACACTTCTAATGTTTTGTGGATCCACTTTGCAAACACCTTCTCCACCATTCTTTGATACGTTGCACCAGCATTTCATAAACCAAATGGCATCTTTGTATAACAATATAATCCCCTTGGAGAAAAAAATGCGGTATGTTCTTGATCTTCTTCAGCGAGAGGGATTTGATTATATCCTTTATACCCATCCAACGATGATATTCTAGCATTTCATGTTGCTAATTCAACCATCTGTGGAATATCTGGTAATGGAAAACTATCTTTTGGACAAGCCTTGTTTAAATCAGTGAAATCTATACAAATTCTTATCCCCTTATTCTTCTTTGGGACCACTACCATATTTACAATCCACTCTGGATATTTTGCTTGTCTTATAATTCCTGCGTCGAGCATCTTCTGTAATTCTTCTTCTATTTGAGAATGATATGTTGTTGCGATCTTCCTTATTCTTTGCTTAAATGGTCTTATGTTTTTGTTGATTTCTAATTTATGTCATGCTATTGATGGGTCTATCCCTGGCATCTCATCCATGCTCCACGCGAAGATATCTACATATTCTCGCAAAAGATTTATAGTTCTTTCTTCCTCATCTGCCTCCATTCTAGTCCCAATTTTCATCATTTTAGGCTCTTCTTTACTCCCAATATTTATTTCCTTTGTTGGTTCTGCTGCGATATAACTGGCTTCAGGTTCTCCCATTGGTGTTGGTGCTTTCATAATTCTTGCGAGTTCATCTCCTTCTTGTTGGATTTCACTGGGTATTCCTTTTCCTTCTTTTGCTCTTATCATGTAAACTTTAAATTCTTCTTCCTTCTTTGTTTCTCTCACCAATTTTCTGCGAGCCTTTCGCAACTTTGGACGTTCTTCGCAATTTCTTACTTCAATTTGGTAACATAATTTCGCAAAATCTGTGTCTCCTTTAATTTCTCCGATTCCACTGGGCATAGGAAATTTAATGCACTGATGCAACGTTGATTCTACAGCCTTTATTGCATGTATCCATGGTCTTCCCAGTATCATATTGTACGGTGATTCCACATCTACCACGCATAATGATACTTGTGTTTCAATTTCTCCTAGTGGAATTCGTACCACTATTTCGCCTTTAGGTTTCGTTAATGATTTTCCAAAGCCATGAAAATAATATGTTGAATAAGACATTTCTTCATCCCTATATCCCATTTTCTTGAAGGTATGATAAAATATCATGTCTACAGAACTTCCTGTGTCTACCAAAGTTATATTCATAGCTCATTCTTCTACAGATTTTATTAATTTCTCCTTTTTTATTGGTATAGTAGTTACTGTGACCACCAATGGAGATGTATGAATTAAATCTTCTTCTGGTATTTATGTTGCTGTAAACGTGATTTCTTGTTTTTCCCAATCTTTCAATGATGATATCTTCTCCACTGTCATAATCTTCCTTCCTTCAAAATCCCGTTTTTGTATCTTCCCTTTAATGTTTTCATGAACTCTATCAACCATTGATCTTGTTACCATATCACATTCCAATTTTCTATAATCCTTTCTGATTCTGATCATCCTTCCTTCAATTATCTCACCGATTTACTTTCCTTAATCTTGAACAATTCTTATCTTCTTTTTCGCTTTCTCTTCGATTTTCGTTAATTCAATCCCTGTTTCGGGCGCCAAAATGTAGTTGCAGGATTTCTCACACTACACCCTTGTCAAGAATCTATGAAAATTAAGTCATAATTGTGGATGAACAACAACACTTTTATTAATTCACTTTCATGAAGATTTACAAGAGATATCAAAACTCAGAAGTACAACTTTCTTTCTGGAGTTTCTCTCTCCTCAAAACTTTCTCAACTCTCAAAAGTACATCATCATTCTCTGGATTTAGTCGAACCCTTTATATAGGAAAATAAACAGTGGAAGACATCTAAGATTTCCCCTTAATTCGGATCTACTCTGCGATCTCATCGCCATAACTTTAGTCTTCATCATCGCCAACTTTGTAACCATCGTGAAACAGACTTATTATTCTCATATATCTTCGGTCATTAACTGCTATATTACTCTTTTGTGACACTCGCCAAATGTCGTTGAAGAATCTTGCGACGTTCTCGTCAAAGTGTTGTTAATACTTGTAGAAATGTTTGGGTTTCTCGCAGAAGTGTTGTTTCCATCGCGAGAATATCGTTGTGGGGATATTCTGGTCCTACATTTTGGAACTTGCTTGATTGCATCTATGAGTGGTATATTCACATGAATCTTCTTGAGATTGTCTAAAATCTCCTTTTCTAGTGCCTCCTTCCTAGAATTTGCAAATCTGCGAGGAAAAGGTAAAGGAGGAACATAAGTAGAAACCAGAGTTTTAGAGTTAGGAATAGGTACCTCAGAAGTTTGGGGAGAATCCTCATTCTTCTCCTCCAAAACAGGTTCTTTTGGTGTTTCCACCTTGCCCGAATCAGTAACTTCGGGTTGCACAAGTTGTGTACCACTTCTCAATTTAATAACATTCACATCTCCTTCTGGATTGATAGGTTGAGAAGGGAGTTTCCCAATATTTTGTGCTTATAATTGGTTCAACTCATTCGCCATGGAGCCCACTTGGGTTTATAACTCCTTAACCGTGCTCTCCGTTCTTTGCATAAAAGATTTCAGCAACTCTTCCATACTCGACCCCTGATTTTGAGGTTGTTGTTGTTGTTGATGAAATTATTGACGCGACTGGAATTATTGTTGTTGAGGTTGAAACCCACTCAAATGGTTGAAATTAGATTGTTGAACAGCTCCTTGCTTGTTCGCATAGCTAAAATTGGGGTGATATCTCCATCCCAGATTGTAAGTGTTGGAATAAGGGTCATACCGTCTTTGCTGATTTGGAAAGATCACATTAGCTTGTTCATTGGCTTTTTCATATCCTTGATGAGAATTTGGTATCACCGCGGCTGCAACTTGTTGTATCATGGCTGTCATGTTACCCATTTGTTGACAAATTTCCTTGACCTCGCTCATTTCATTTACTCTCCTAAGAAGCACATCCGAACCACGACTCAAGAATTGTTGGGAGTTTGCTGCAATGTTTTCAATCAACTCTCTAGCTTGTGCCACCGTCTTGATCACTAGTGCACCACCACCCGCAGCATCAATAAGATTCCTGTCTCTTGATTGGAGTCTTTCATAGAAGTATTGAATATTCATCGCGTCACTTAATTGGTGGTGAGGGCAGCTTGCCACCAATCTCTTATATCGTTCCCAACAATCATATAAGAATTCTCCCACATTTTTCTTTATTCTGCAAATCTCCTTGCGAATTTGAGTAGCCTTTGATGCAGGAAAATATATCTCTAAAAAGAGTTTCTTCAGCCCATTCCATGTTGTGACATTTCCAGAAGGCAAATAGTATCACCAATCTTTAGCACTATCCGCCAAAGAGAATAAAAAAACTTTTAACATTACACCATCTTCTTCTATATCAGCTGAAAGCATGGCCATGACAATGGTGTGGAAGTCTATAAGATGATTGTTTGGGTCTTCATTCACCATGACATGGAACTTTGGCAATTTTCTAAGCAACCATGGATTGATCTCAAAAGTAGAGTTTGTTTGAATACAACCCTGCTGTGTATCCAGCTTGTGAGAAGCCAAGTCCTTGAGTGTACGATTTGCATCACCCATTGCTTATTATTCTTCTTCCTCTTCAAAAGGTGGTTCTTGTTCAACCGGAATCTCATGTTCTAGAACTTCTCCTTCTTGCTGAAGAGCTTCGTGTTCTACTTCCAAGTTTTGTTCTTCCGTTGTGCCTTGCCTTGGTTGGAGTATTATGCCTTTTCGAGTAGCTATCCCGCACCTTGGATAATTCCAATCTTTAGAATCCATGGATGAGGTACCTTAAAACAATTCTCGCAAACAAGTGAGAAAAAAGACAAGAAACGAAAAGAAAATATGCTAGCAAAAATAATAAAGAGAAACTAAAAACTTAATAACTAGCCGAATGCCTCCCCGGCAACGGCGCCAAAATTTGATCGCTGTTGTAGGCATAAAAAATAATTCACTTTCTTACTCAAGAAAATATAAATGAAGTATGGAGTAAGGAAGAGTTCGTATCCACAGAAAGGCGATTGTTGTTATCAAATTCTAGTTTCTTAGTAACCAAAAGGGGGGATTTCTGATTTTTGTAAAATAAAAGTAAAATAAAAGCAAAGTAAATAGTTGGAAGTAATCAATGAGAGAAATATATTGGTCAAGGAATTCATCTTCAATCTTAAACATGTGCTTGCATATATAATAATTACAATTTAATCTCTTTTATTATCAAAAGCCTAGAATATCAAGAGAGCTAGATAATCTGATAATTTCCTAAGTTCACCAACACACACATTAGAGCTGCATATGCGAATTCTATCTAAAGAATAACCTAACGCCTTGCGCTAATTAAGTTCAATTCCTAGGAGAATTAAGTTTGGGAAATAGGCTAATCCATGCAATTGTCATACATTGCGTATGACAATTCGGACAATGGTCAAACTATCATGTGATTATAAGAGTGTATCACTACAAACTATAATCATATCATGCTACTTGTATTTGGGTTATCGCTTGATGAAAAACCCTAAAATAGCTATGGACAAGATTCAAGTTCAATTAATTGGCCACTTAACTAACCAAACATCTAAATCCTATCACAATACATCAATCATGTGATTATTAAAAGCAGTAGAGATTTGAACGCAAACAAAGATAGAAAACTAATACATAACTCAAGCACAAGTTTTAGAAATAGGACTACATCCTTAACCAATAATATAAGATTTAGTTACTCATAGCTATGGAGTTCATCAACATAATATTAATGAATTAAAGAAGATAAAAGCAAAGCAAACCCTAGTAGAGTAAACAAAAGAGGCTCTCTCCTTAGCTCCAAGAATAATACGTGATATCCCAAGTTGTAGAAGTCTTTTTTTTTTTTTTATAATCCTTTGCTCCAAAAATAGGTTTAGTCTTCAAAGTCCATTAGATGAAAATCCACCAAGCCCATAAGTGAGAAAAACCCATGTAGAAAATCTGTCCCAAAAACTATCGCCGGAAAACTGGGTTTGCTGCCGGAATTTGGTCGGAATTCGGTGCCAGAATGCAGCTCAGGTGATTAGAAAACATCTCAGGTGACCCAGTCAACTCAGTCAGAGTCACTGAGTCAATGCCTAATAATCAGGTCAACTGGTTCAAAGTTCAGGCCATCTTTGCAAGGCCAAACTCAATGTTGCACCATGATTGCGCCGCATCATTACATATCCATCCATAATGGCCGTACCAGCCTGTAAAATCCTAACACATTCATCTAGCCACAATCATCCATATACACTGCAATCCCTGCAAATTTAATTTATAACCCAAGTAATTCTTCTCAACTGCACTTATATCCTGTGGATGCTCAGTCATAACCACCAGTTCCATCATGTACTCAGCCGCAACTTTGCAATCACTTCCTACTAAACATACTCCTCCATTGCATCAGTTCCTGAAAACCAACAACATCACGTACCATCTACAACACATAGCTTCTACCTGCAATCTCAGCTTCATTACTAGCGTGCACTGTTTCTCTTACTGACAGCAACACGATCTCGAGCCAGTACACACAAAACCATTGCAGCAACAGTCCATACTTCATCTCTATTGTGTATCAACAGATCTTAACCATCTTGCAGCTGCCCCTGCCTTAACAACAACAAAATCTAAGCTGCAGCTCAGTTCAAAATCAAACATTCTCAATATTGCAATTGCAACTCTTGCAACTCCTTCCTTGGACCAACAACAACATAAAGCTATTTCAGTTGGTTTCAATTCTTCATTGAATCAGTTGCTTCATCAACAGCTCCACAGATATCAACTTTCCACCAACTCCATCTGAGCTGCTTCACTTTAGCTACACACATACAAATTCTCCATAAATATTATCTACTCATTCATGCACTACTGCCTCCATTCTCAACACACAACAAGCACCTGTAACTGCATATTTCCATAACCACCTGAGCCATTGCAACTCAGTAGTATCTGCTGTAGAAATCGGGGCCTGTAGCACAGGTCGAGTGCCGGTATATTCTTTTTTCCACAATTGTTATGGGGCGAGGTCCATGTGCTCATCCGTTCGTGGATGTTTAATGTACACGGAGTCTGGCAGAGATAATTTCTCACTAGTTCGTTAGTAAGAGGGCCAACTCCACAAAGAGAAGAGATGTTTTGAAGTCGCCACCTGACTAAAGGGAGTCAGGACCCTTTTAACTAGATTGAATTCTTGTGAGGAAAACAAAACCTTGTTATGACTTTCATGTTTTATGGTCTGCTATCAGAGAGTTCGGGTAAGGAGATTCTAGTACAGGATGGGAAGGTGTTAGGCACCCATCAGCCGCCCAATCGTAAGATTGGCCTCTACTTCATGATTAAAGGGGGAAATTTTTATGATTTATTGAGAATAGATTTTTATGCATGAGCTATTTAGAAAAGAAACATAGTTAGAAGTTGGGTGGAACTTCTACTATGGATATGTGGTTTCTTTCTTTTATGATGGTTTTTCTTTTGTGGTGGTTTGGGTGGAAACCTTGGTTTTTTTGATCCCTTTGTTGTGGTTTGGGTTTTTGATGGTGTTGTTTTGGTGGTTTGGGTGGAAACCTTGTTTTGTAGTGGTTTTGGGTGGAAACCTTGTTTTAAGGTGGTTTTGGGTGGAAAACCTTGTTTTGTGGTGGTTTTGGATGAAAAACCTTATTTTTGTTGTGGTTTGGGTGGAAACCTTATTTTATGGTGTTTTTGGGTGGAAAACCTTGTTTTGCGGTGGTCTTGGAAGGAAAACCTTATTTTTGTTGTGGTTTGGGTGGAAACCTTGTTTTATGGTGGTTTTGGGTGGAAAACCTTGTTTTGTGGTGGTTTTGGATGGAAAACCTTATTTTTGTTGTGGTTTGGGTGGAAACCTTGTTTTGTGGTGGTTTTGTGTGGAAAACCTTGTTTTTGTTGTGGTTTGGGTGGAAACCTTCTTTTCTGGTGGTTTTGGGTGGAAAACCTTGTTTGGTGGTTTAGGTGGAAACCTTGGTTTTATTGAGAAGAAATTTGAATGAAATTTCAAAATTAAACAATTAACCTGCAGATTAGCTCAATAAAAATAGGATTAATGCCAACCTTATTTTTTGACAATGGGTCTAATGTGGGAGGGAATTCCGCTTTATACCCACACTTTGATTTATCCCACTTAGAAAATTAATAATAAAACATAATTTTTTTATGTAACGCAAACGAGTAGTCCCGGTGTTACTACGAAATGGAATACCATTCCGTTCCCGTATGACTACATAATTTACCGAAGAGATAGGTAATTAATATACTTGAAATATAATATTTAAATTTGAAAGGATTCTTACGACGGTTGCTTGCTTCCCTTAAGTATGCTGAAAGTAGTTAAAGTACTAGCAATTTAATGCTAATCTTTTAAAAACTTAAAGATAATACTTGATTTAATCTTCTTATTTTTTGAGTTTTCTCAAAATGAACTATAAATGCACAAGACAATGATAACTATTGTGTAGGAAGAAAATTTGATTTCTCTTTGATTAAATGACACAATACATGGAGACTTGAAACATGTGAGAAGAAATACTTTTTATTTGAGAAACAATAATTCTTCTTGGTTTGGGTGGAAACCTAGATTTTTGGATTGTGGTTTGGGTGGAAACCTTGTGTAAGTAAAGGAAGAAGTTTTGTTTCTTCGAGGAGTTATTTTGTGGAAGGAGAAGTTGTAAGGATCGTTATTGTTTTTCTCCGTCCTCTTGAATGAAATTCTCTGCGGCTATTTATAGCTTCTGAACCCATCAATCTTCTGCGAAAACCGCAAGGAAATCCGCAGGATCGAGTGAATTCTTTCATATTTTTTCAAAATTTGTGGGTCCCACTGTCCTTTTATTCTTCTTTTCTTCGCATGGTTGGGAACTTTGAAATTAATGTTATGTTTGTCATTATTCGGCAATGTTTCATCACTATTTGGCACTGTTCGGAACTGTTTACAATAGTCCGTCACTGTTCGCATCACTATTTGGCACTGTTCGGAACTGTTCACCGCAAAATATATCATTCTTTTTTTTTTCCAAATTTTCGGTGCCTTCTTTCTTTTCTTCTACGCCCGTGAAATTTGAAGCTGAATTGTCCCTTGTATTTGGCTTCAAAGCATAAACTGATATTTTTCACGAAAGGTGCGAAATTGGGGTGTCAACAGTTGCCCCTCTTCGAGGGTAATCGCTCGCGGTTGGCGAACAAATTCATAGACCCGATTTCGCGCTCTGTTTGTTATTAATGAAGAAAGTCCTGACGTTGGCCGGGTTTTCCCCAGTTAAGCTTGTCAGCTCCATTTTCCTGATGTTTTTGAACCTTTGTGGTTGATTCAGTCGGATTGCCCTTTGTTAGAGCCGATTGAATAGTTGAAAAAGTTGATGAAGAAAATTTTAACATTGGTCGGGTTTGCCCCGGTTGAGCTTTTCAGTTGCATTTCCTGATGTTTTTGAACCTTTGTGGTTGATTCGGTTGGATTGCCCTTTGTTCGGGCCGATTGAATAGTTGAAAAAATTGATGAAGAAAATTCTAGCATTGGTCGGGTTTGCCCCGGTTGAGCTTGTTAGTTCCATTTACCACTTCTAGAAATGCATCCTCTTGTCTGTCCTTCCACGCTTTGCCTTAACATAACTTGCTTTCCTTTCACAAGACGATTCTGATAAAGTATTCTTTTTCAAAACTTCTTGAGGAAGTAATTACTCCTTTTTATAAGATAGGGGAGAAAATTATTCTTTATCCAGGGGTTTCTTCTTCCATTTGCTTTTATTATTTTCCTTTCAAGATGGCATCTGGGCAGCCTTCTAACATTTCCTCTGCTCGTCCCCCTTTGCCGCCGGCACGTAAAAAAAAAAGTTGGGGTTTCACATGACATGGGTAATCACGTTTCTGCAAAAATCCGGGAAGACCCTGTAAGCTTCTTTGTTGATTGAATTTTTCTCTTTCGCTTTCCGTATTCCCTTTTATTATTTACTAACCATGCTTTCCTTCACAGAATTACGTTTGGGCCCGTTTTCGTGGAAGGACCACTGGCATAGTAGCATGGTGGATGGTGTTGAGATGATACAAAGGCGTACGTGAGATTGTACAACGGATTGGTTGGTATGACTTTATCGAAGCTTTGGAATCATCCCATGATGGTGAGAATGCTTTAATCGTGGCAGAGCGATGGTGGGGTGACACCAATTCATTTCACCTGCCTCATTGTGAGTTAAGCATTACTCCTCTTGATTTCTACATGATTACTGGCATCCGTGTAGGGATAGGAAATCTTGTCCCGTTGAGTGTAAACATGACAGATGAGAATGTCCGAAATATGTTGGGACCACATTGTGGGGATATCTTCCCTAAGAATTGGTACGTCAGCTTATCTGGCTTGAAGATAAATTTCTCGGTCCCTGAGCTGGATCTCGCTCCTGACGCTTCAAAAGATGATGCTAAAGTCATTGAGGTTACCAGAGCTTTCCTGATTTTTGTTGCGGGTCATACCTTCCTTAGCTCTTCTAGTGGCTATATAAAATCCGGCTACTTGGCAGCCTTTTCTGATCTTGATTTGGTAGGCTTTTATGATTGGGGAAGTTGTGCGATGGCGCGACTTTATATCTATTTAACGCGAGCAACACGCCTTGAAACAAAAGCCTTAAGTGGATTCTGGCCCGTCTTGAATGTGAGTCCATTTCTCCTTGCTTCAGGCTGACTGATCTTAGATCATTTTTTTTAACACTCATACCCTTTTTGTCGTAACAGTATTGGTGTTATGAGTATTTTCCCATCAGTCGTCCTCCTTTTGATACAAGCTTCTCCAATAGTCAAACATTTCCTCGAATGGCTAGATGGAAAGGTGCAATTCGAATTTACTCGACTGCATATACACGCCTTTGTTTGGAGGAAGCGACGGTTGAATCTGTAAGAAACATTTTTTTTCTCATTTTTATATATATTTTTTTTTGATTATATATGTATACCTCCATTTCGATCGCAGATTTGCTGAGACCCTTCGAAGAGTCATTTGATTTGGCATGATCAAAGAGCCCTTCATGCCATGTCATCTAGCATGCTTCGGTACTTGTTACGAGGCCCAGATTATTGTGCTTGGTATCTTGGTGACATATTTGGGCGGAAAATTAGTCAACCAGACGCTACACCTCGTTTTCCTCCTCCTGACGATACATGTTTTCCTTATGCGTCGTTTAGTGATATGGATAAGATTTCACACCAATCACAAAGTTCTTACGAAGATTCAGTCGATCGTGGAATGAATTTTGATTCATATTGGAGATCGGTTTCTTTAGGTCCACCTCTTGTTATCCAAGCTTGCCGAGAGAATCTTGTAGTGGGTGATCCGAGTTTTGCCCCTCGTCCATTATTGATGGGATCTTCGAGCAATGCTCCTTCTCAACAAGTTCCATTAACGGGCTTCGGTCATCTTCTTCCAACTTGGGACCTTCAAATACCTATCTTGGGGACTTCAGTTGTGGTTCCAATTAAAGGTGGCCCTGTTGACTGTGAAAATATTATTGGTTTACCTCTCCCGGATGATATTCCCGAGGTACTGCTGCCACTCTGCTCTTCTTTCCTTAATGACTTAATACTTTTATTAACTCATTTCTCGTTTCAGGCTTCCAGACCTCTTCAAGAATACTTGCTCCGTTTGGTGGATAGCCGTGGGCGCCAGTTGATATCGGTGGTGAATGAGATGTACGGGATCATGTTGAGATATGATGAAATCAGTAGAGAATCCCTGGAGAGGCAGGCATGTATTGATACTCTCTCTGAAGAATTATCCACACTTCGGATTCTTTACGAGGTAGACCGTTTTTTTTTTTTTTTTTTTTTTCCTTTTTTTTTTTTTTTTTTTTATTGAACAGGGAAAAGGGGCTAGCGGATCGGATGAATGACCCTAATGGGTTGGAAAAGCCCGACGGGTCATGGATCTCATTTAGGTTTTCCCGAAAAGTGGTTTGATGGAGCCCTAATCTTTTGCTTTAAATACCTCGCCTTCTTCTTCCTCGACCATCAGTTTCTCTTTCTTCCTCTTCTTCTTCTTCTCTGTAAATCCGCCACTTTTCTCCATCTTTTCTTCATATCTTTCTTGTATTTGCCGGATCTGTTCTTTGATCTTTCTTTTTTTGATCATATTCTTCTTGTTCTTCTACTTTCTGCTTGTTTGGTTTATCGCCATAGTAATCATTTACTGGTGGAGTATGCGAGATGCATTTTGAGCGGCTGAAAGTAGTGTTAACTGAAGTGAGATTTTGGTGGAATCTCAGTATAGATCTGTATGAACCTTCTTTTTTCTGTGCTTGACGATAGTAGATCTTGAGATCCAGATTAATGTTCGGCTCGGAGATGAAGATATGGTGATTTATGGAAAGATACAAGATCGTTCCATATGCAGCTTCAAAATACATACAAAGATAAATCCAGATTTCAAAGTTGAAGTCGGATTTAGATTTAGATGTATTCTGACCAGTATGGATGATCTTCCTGGGATGAAGATGTCTAGATCTAGTGTGTCACATGGACACTTTTACCACTATTACACATTGGTTTCGATCAATGGGAAATGGTGAAGAAGTTGGATCTTGGTCTAGACTCAGATAAAATCACCAGCTTTCCTTATTTTCATTTCTTCTTCTTTGGTTTGCCGTTAGGTCATTTTTTTTTTCCTGTTGTTGTTCTTTTTTTTCTTTTCTTTTGTTTGTTTCTTTTTGTTGTTGTTTCCTTTTTTTTGTTTCTCGATCTGAATCATGTATCCTTCAGATAAGGAAGAGTTCATGCTTTTCATTGTTGTAGACGAAGATCTTGTATTTCCTTCATTTGTGAATGAAATATTTTCTTTCTGGTGGTGCTTCTGTCCTTGGTTTGACTTGCACTGACTTTGTATATTGCTGAATCCGGTGGAGAGGCCTTAATTCAGATAACTCGTCGTTCAAAAAAGCTTAAAGCATGGTTAGAACATAGTTAGGCTTAAAATAACACTCAAGAAACTTTTGCCTCAGTTGCCTATTTGGTATGTGTGCAAGGCACAGTATCATCCTAGGGCTTTCATCATCAGCATTTATTTTATTTTATTTTTTTGAAAACAAAACAAAAAAGACAAAACTTAGAAATTTAATAACTGCCAAAATACTTAAATTTTGATTTGGAGAGTTTAGCTCAATTTGCCTATCCGTTGCTCATAACACCATACCCAAATCCTAAGCTTTTCATCATTGACAAACTTTCCGTTTTTTTTTTGTTTTTTTAAAACAAATTTTAGCAATCTGTTTTTTTTTTTTTTGGAAAACAAGTTTTAGCAATCTGTTTTTTTTTTTTTTTGAAAAACAAGTTGATAAAGTAGAGAACAATGATAAGTGCTTGACAAACCAGTTGTTCTTTTGAGGAGGTGCAGGGATTGGTTATGCTGGGATGTTTCCTTCGATTAGGCATAATACCTCTTGAGTTGATCTGCATTCGTGGGCCTTGCATGTTCTTCTCCATCTAGGTCCATTAATTGTATTGCCATCCCCTGAAAAATCTTTTTGACAATGAATGGGACTTCTCACTTTGGCTTGAACTTTCCCCTTGGGTCAGTGTGCTTTACTGGACGGATCTCTTTGAGCATGAGATCTCCTTTGTCGAAGTTGCGTGGTTTCTCGTGTTTGTTGAAACTGCATGTAACTTTGCCCTGGTATGGTTGGGAATGGTCGGATGCTGCTTTTCTGAGAAATATTCTATGAACAAGTTGATGGTCATCGGCCATGTTGCAGATTGAACATGGTCGTTGGTTGCATACCATATTGTTGCTCTGCCAGTTAGGCTATAGCCGAAGTATTTCTTTAGATATCTCTCTTCGTTCATCTCCCATTTCTCCAGGCATGAAAGATATGAGTTAAGGTGAAGAATTGGTGATTCCACGCCATCGTAGATCGGGAAATCATCCGCCTCAGAAGGTTGTTGCTCAACACTCGTAGAGTCCATGCATACTTGTGTAGTGCTTTCTTGTAATTGATCTGGCGTCATTGTGACTTTATGCAACCTGGAGATTTCTATTTCTTGCATTTCTTCTCCTTTGCTATGGTTGTCGAAAAAATCCTCTTCATTGTCAGAGAGACTTAAAAAATCATTGAGTTGAGCTTCTAGATTGGATAGAGCTTTCTCAGATTTTTTCAACTTATCCTTATAAGATGTTACTTTCTTTATGGCGGAGTTGATGCGATACTTGAAACTCCTTTTCCGGTTGAGGAATTCATTTGTAACATCTTTTAAGTTGATAACATGCTTTTCATGTTCAGGAAAGATTGTGTCACCATAATATGTTTTAGGAGCGTCATCATTGTTAAAAGACCTCTCCGTTCTTGATGACTTGATTCCTTCGCAGAAGTACACTTTAACAAATTGACAAAAGAAAGATCTTTTCTGGTAACACTTCTAGTTGTAGGATCCATAAGCTTCAATGGTTCACAACCAATGATGGTACCTGAAATATGATCATTTCTCAAATAAATATTAGTAAAAAAAAATATTTTTCTTTTAATCATTTTTCAAGTCGAATCTCTTATTTATTCCCCAGCAGAGTCTCCACTGTAGAAATCGGGGCCTGTAGCACGGGTCGAGTGCCGGTCTATTCTTTTGTCCACAATTGTTATGGGGCGAGGTCCATGTGCTCATCCGTTCGTGGATGTTTAATGTACACGGAGTCTGGCAGAGAAATTTCTCACTAGTTCGTTAGTAAGAGGGCCAACTCCGCAAAGAGAAGAGATGTTTTGAAGTCGCCACCTGACTAAAGGGAGTCAGGACCCTTTTAACTAGATTGAATTCTTTTGAGGAAAACAAAACCTTGTTATGACTTTCATGTTTTATGGTCTGCTATCAGAGAGTTCGGGGTTAGGAGATTCTAGTATGGGATGGGAAGGTGTTAGGCACCCATCAGCCGCCCAATCGTAAGATTGGCCTCTACTTCATGATTAAAGGGGGAAATGTTTATGATTTATTGAGAATAGATTTTTATGCATGAGCTATTTAGAAAAGAAACATAGTTAGAAGTTGGGTGGAACTTCTACTATGGAGATGTGGTTTCTTTCTTTTATGATGGTTTTTCTTTTGTGGTGGTTTGGGTGGAAACCTTGGTTTTTTTGATCCCTTTGTTGTGGTTTGGGTTTTTGATGGTGTTGTTTTGGTGGTTTGGGTGGAAACCTTGTTTTGTAGTGGTTTTGGGTGGAAACCTTGTTTTATGGTGGTTTTGGGTGGAAAACCTTGTTTTGTGGTGGTTTTGGATGGAAAACCTTATTTTTGTTGTGGTTTGGGTGGAAACCTTATTTTATGGTGGTTTTGGGTGGAAAACCTTGTTTTGTGGTGGTCTTGGAAGGAAAACCTTATTTTTGTTGTGGTTTGGGTGGAAACCTTGTTTAATGGTGGTTTTGGGTGGAAAACCTTGTTTTGTGGTGGTTTTGGATGGAAAACCTTATTTTTGTTGTGGTTTGGGTGGAAACCTTGTTTTATGGTGGTTTTGGGTGGAAAACCTTGTTTTGTGGTGGTTTTGGATGGAAAACCTTATTTTTGTTGTGGTTTGGGTGAAAACCTTGTTTTGTGGTGGTTTTGGGTGGAAAACCTTGTTTTTGTTGTGGTTTGGGTGGAAACCTTCTTTTCTGGTGGTTTTGGTGGAAAACCTTGTTTGGTGGTTTAGGTGGAAACCTTGGTTTTATTGAGAAGAAATTTGAATGAAATTTCAAAATTAAACAATTAACCTGCAGATTAGCTCAATAAAAATAGGATTAATGCCAACCTTATTTTTTGACAATGGGTCTAATGTGGGAGGGAATTCCGCTTTATACCCACACTTTGATTTATCCCACTTAGAAAATTAATAATAAAACATAATTTTTTTATGTAACGCATACGAGTAGTCGCGGTGTTACTACGAAATGGAATACCATTCCGTTCCCGTATGACTACATAATTTACCGAAGAGATAGGTAATTAATATACTTGAAATATAATATTTAAATTTGAAAGGATTCTTACGACGGTTGCTTGCTTCCCTTAAGTATCTTTGAAAGTAGTTAAAGTACTAGCAATTTAATGCTAATCTTTTAAAAACTTAAAGACAATACTTGATTTAATCTTCTTATTTTTTGAGTTTTCTCAAAATGAACTATAAATGCACAAGACAATGATAACTATTGTGTAGGAAGAAAATTTGATTTCTCTTTGATTAAATGACACAATACATGGAGACTTGAAACATGTGAGAAGAAATACTTTTTATTTGAGAAACAATAATTCTTCTTGGTTTGGGTGGAAACCTAGATTTTTGGATTGTGGTTTGGGTGGAAACCTTGTGTAAGTAAAGGAAGAAGTTTTGTTTCTTCGAGGAGTTATTTTGTGGAAGGAGAAGTTGTAAGGATCGTTATTGTTTTTCTCCGTCCTCTTGAATGAAATTCTCTGCGGCTCTTTATAGCTTCTGAACCCATCAATCTTCTGCGAAAAACGCAAAGAAATCCGCAGGATCGAGTGAATTCTTTCATATTTTTTCAAAATTTGTGGGTCCCACTGTCCTTTTATTCTTCTTTTCTTCGCATGGTTGGGAACTTTGAAATTAATGTTATGTTTGTCACTATTCGGCACTGTTCACCTCAAAATATCTCATTCTTTCTTTTTTTCCAAATTTTCGGTGCCTTCTTTCTTTTCTTCTACGCCCGTGAAATTTGAAGCTGAATTGTCCCTTGTATTTGGCTTCAAAGCATAAACTGATATTTTTCATGGAAGGTGCGAAATTGGGGTGTCAACAGCTGCATTTGTATATGCTCCATCTCCTTGACTGCAATAACCAAAACTGTATCCACCATTCTTTCATATTGATTACCACCAACTTCAAAACTTCACCAGCTTAACCATTTGCACATATTCCTAACATTCAATTAAGAACTTCAGTAGCATCTTAGCTCCCCGGTCAGTTCATTCTGCGAAAATAAGCCCACCTGAAACCATAAGCAACCTCAATTCCCCTGTAAAACATTCCACCAATCACTCCCATTTTATCTACAACACATGCAACTTCATCCGAGTGTTATACCAACACCACTTGAGCCATCTATTACACAGTAACTCATTCAATTCCACAATTCCTTGCAATTTAGTGCTTCATCACCTGAACTGTTGCATAATCACCTGAACCAACATTTCAATTCAACAGAAACACTAGCCCTACCTGGTCTCAAAGTTATTGTAGCTACCAGATGCATTTCTAAGTTTAAACAGAAAACCTATGTAATTCATGGCATCAACTAGCTATTCTTCTTATTCTGCTCAATAATCTCTAAGACCAACAACATCTCAACGCCACAGACTCACCCATTCTTCGCCAGCTCAATGCAAATCCCATTAGCAAATCAACACGCATATCATCCCAACAGCAGCACAATCATCTTCTCAACTTCACCAACAGATGCATCTCGGCTTCAAAAATTCATCCAAACCGCTTCAATTTCTCTTCATTGATTTCATCACAATCAATTTATGCTCGATCTTCATTTCAATTTCAGATTGGAACCCATCTTATCAACAGTATCACCTTCATCTTCCCTATAATCTCCATAGCTCATTTTGTGATTTTTTCTCAAAACCCATTCTATGAAACTTGTTCTTCATAGACATCAACAAGGTCTTCTCGATTCATCATCAGTTCATCACTGAGTCTCTTACACACAGCAGAAACCCTAATTTCTCCTCCGTGGATGTTTCAATCAACAAAAATATTAGTTTCTCTGGTAATTTCCATTGTCTTCCCTTTGATTTCTCTGAGTTTTTACTCTTGATTTCCTCCCATTTATTTTGGAGTAACAACAGAAGTCCCTTCTCAATTTCAGGGCAGTGTAATAACAATGATTGACTGAGAGAAAGAGAACTCTCGATTTAGGGTTGTGTAGACTATTAGATATTGCTACCATTGTGAGGTAGATAGGGTCCAACCTCAAATAATTTGGCCGTTCTTCCGCTCCTTTGCTGCACAACCTTAGCTGGTTCCGAACATTGCTCGCCTACGAATGAAGCTTTTACTCTTCTCGAATTCTTCCACCAACAATAGCCGTCTTTTAATTCTCAAGTCCACTTCATCTCTTCAATTCTTATACATCACTAAAGCTGTCATGCTTTTCAGACAAAATTCACATCACTAAAGCCGACATACTTTTCAGACAGAGATGAAGTAATAAAAGAAAATAATGAGAAATAATCTGCCTCCAACAACCATTGCACATGAGATGAGGCTTTCGCTCTGTTTCTTCTTCTTTTGTTCCAAATGACTCCAAAGTACCTAAATACTCAAAAACAAACATAAGATACATAATTTACAAGAAAACTTAGCAAAGAAAGTATAAACAATAGATAAATATCAAGGTGTTTTAGACACCTATCACTCACTCTTCTAAGGAAAGGTGAGTCTTAAAACCTTGCGTGATTTCTTCATGCTTCGAGGGGTGCTATATCATCGAAATCCAGATGGCTCTTTTTCAAGATGCCTCGGAGAAGGGGAAGCACAACAAAAACTTAATCACATCCATGGTGAGGTCTGCGGAAAGACATTGGTGGTAACCCTCTATCGCCGATTACAATTCCTTGGCTACTACTGGCCGGAGATGGAGGTCCAATATCTGTTACTTCAAAGAACCTGTTCCAACTGTCAAACGCCGCCGCATAAATCAGAAATTTTCAACATTGGTCAAGCCGGGGACTGGCAGGAGCCATATGTAAACTACCTTCGTGATGGCATACTCCCCACCAATAAGAAGGATGCAGCCAAAATGAAACAAAGGTCCGAGAGGTTCGTATTCCACGAAGGAATCTTATATCGTAAAAGTTTTGGAGGAATTATTCTGCGATGTTTGAACGAGGCAGAGTTCCCAATCATGCTGAAATAGATGAACGAAGGCGCACATCAAGGAAAGTGGAAATTATTTCTCCAGATACATGAGAAGTACTACTGGCCAACCATGGAGGATGATGCAGCTGCTTTCGTCCAGAGGTGTAAGAAATGTCAGATCCACGGAAACCTTATCCATGTACCGGCAACTCCCCTGCATTCAATAAGCAATCCAAGGCCCTTTCATAGCTGGGGACTCGACATCATTGGAAAGGTCAATCTTCCATCCTTAAAACATCACGAGTACACAATAACAGCAACCGTATACTTTACCAAATGGGTCAAAGCCATAGCTTTATGAGGAGCGAACGGAACAAAGATCACGATATTCATTAAGAAGTGCATTATCTGCCGTTTTGGCGTGCCTAAACATATCATCACCGACAACGGAACCCTTTTCGCGAACAAGCAAGTATGAGAGTTACTCGAGGAATACGGGATTAAACAAGTCTTCTTAACCATATACTATCCCCAAGGGAACGGGCAGGCCGAAAGCACCAACAAAACTAGGATCTGAATCCTCAGTCGGACAGTGCATGATAATCCTCGGACATGGCATGAGCAACTGCCAATGACACTTTGGGCGTATCGGACGTCACCAAGAAGTTCCACTGGGGTCTCTCCCTATTCTCTTGTTTACGGTGCAGACGTTATGCTCCCGGCGGAAGTTAAAATCCCATCAGCCAGGATTACCTAAGTAAGCGGGGTTCGATGGAATGAAGCTGAAGCTTTAAGTGCCAGATTCGCGGAATTAGACACTGTAGACTCCAGAAGGGCCAAGGCAGAAGAATACACACAAACATACAAAAATAGGGTTTTCAGAGCGTACAACAAAACCGTGAAACCTCGAATTTTTCAAGTGGGATATTTGGTACTGAAAATTGGTAAACACATCCAGGAAGACGCATCTGCACCAAAATTATCTGCAAAATGGGATGGTCCTTATATAGTCGCAAAAGCATACAACAGTGGGTACTACAAAGTCATTAGAGAGGACGGAGGAAAACTAGAAACGGTCATCAACGAGAAATGGCTTAAGGCATACTACGCCTGACCATCGCCTCCCTCCACCGTATCACAAGCACATATAGCCAGGAATCTTTCCACTTTATCCCATACCCTAAATATCGAGTCTTTTATTTTATTCGATTGAAGAAAATCAATAAAATTCTCTTGTTCTTTCAAAAAAAAATAGGAGAAAAGAAAGAAAAAGCAAGTGCATGCTTAAAACCCAGAAAAGAATCAAACATCTCACAACCACATAACTCAGAAAAGACCTTCCAAAAAATTGTAATCTCTAGAAAGCATCATCTTTAGCCGTCTTTGATACCTCTCAGTCATGCTCTTCAAGTTCCGGATTGACTCTTCCACCTTCTGTGACTCCATGGCCAGAGTTTTCTTATCCTCCAGAATAACTTTCATAGCATGGACCACGCCATCAAGAATACCGGCTCTGTCTACTTTCACAATCTCAATACGATGTCGCAACCAACCAATATTGAACTTCAGAGATTAACAGGTAGACACCATGTTCTCCCATTTTTGAATAGTTGCTTCCGCGACAGCGCAGATAGACATACTCTCCATTTCAACAGCCATCGGCAGGAGGCAATTTACTATAGAAACTAAAGCGGATGAACAATATTGCACCACATTCCTGGCGGCAATATGGTCGTATATCCTCCATATCTTGGTATAAAGAGTTACGAATTCTTTCCGCACCAGAAACCCACTGACGTTTCGATAGTTAGAGGAAAGGAACCTCATGTGGGTTCCGAATGACAAACCTGCATTGGGGTACTCATGGAAAGAAATTCCTAAGTCAGCATTCTCCAGATCTGCGGTGGCTGGTAGGATCGATCTCGAAGAAAAATGGGTAACCAAATCATCTTCATCAATGATGGTAACACACGCTCCGATGGGATATCTCTGCACAAAAGGAACACTTTCATTATTTCATTGGCAAATAAAGAAACGATCGCTGATCAATAGGAACGTACCGGTATAATTTTCTTGACCCGGACGACTCGGATGAGGGAATTATCATAAGGGCCAAGCCTAGCACGTTTGGCTGGAAAACCTGGACGGCTTAAGGACGATTCGCTTCTGATCGACATGATGAATGTTGGACCTGACGAGAAGAAATATTCGTTGAAAATTGGGAAGACAACACAACTTCACCAGGCGTAAATACTATGGAAACCCTAAAGGAAGAAAGAGAAGCGCAGGTTGAATAGGCGGAACATGATGGAATCACGGCCGGGAAATCAGCCTCAAATGAAACGCCTCATCAAAACCCCAATGAAAGCTAGGCGAGATAGGAGGGTATGATACTTTAATGTTCAAAAGGGGAAATAATTTCCCATTGTCACCGAATAAGAAGCAGTCGGGCTTCAAAGACAAATCGCAACCGTGCCAAGACGCCCATGCATACCGTGCCTCATCAAACCATGCCTTACCGTGACCACACCAAGCCGCATGCTCCAGTATCGCGGCCATATCATCCACGCACGTCTCACCTCACCGATCCGTGTCTTACCTTGGCCCCACAAGCCAAACCGTCTGCTTACTTCGCCTTCCAAGACCGCGCCCCCTTTGCCTCAGAGATGTACGGCCAGACCAAGCCGAAAACTTTCGTTTCACCACTCCACGGTCTGCATCCCCAGTACAACTTATGCAGGGCCGCCAATACGGGAAGCAAAACTCTCTTCACCTCTCAAAAAGGTTAGTCGGATTCTCCTGACCATCTCTGCAATGATTCACATCTCGATTCCGTCCTTGTCTGTCACCATCATATGCTTACCTAGCAACAAGGCACCTGTTCCGCGCTAAGCAGGGGACTTAATGTTGATGGTGGTTTTTAGCTTAAGGTTAAAATCGTAAAATCCTAAACCCTAGTCAGATAGTGACGTCACATCATTTAAAGTAATAAGCATTTACTAGGTGTATTTATTGAAATCTTTAATGTGTCTGTAAATAATTACTGGGGTATCTTTTTCAATTAGGGTTACGACAAGCCAAACCCTAATTCCCACGTATGGCAATGGAAAACCATGCCAGCCACACTAACCGCGCCAAAGCATGCCAATCATGCTATCCGCACCTCTGTGCCAATGGAAAACCATGCCAGCCACACTAACTACGCTAAAGCATGCCAACCATGCTAGCCGCACCTCTGTGCCAATGGAAAACCATGCCATCCACACTAACCGTGCCAAAGCATGACAACCATGCTAGCCGCACCTCTGTGCCAATGGCAAACCATTCCAACCACACTAACCGCGCAAAAGCATGCCAACCATGCTAGTCACACCTCTCTGCCAATGTCAAACCATAACAGCCACACTAACCGTGCCAAAGCATGCCAACCATGCTAACCGCACCCCTGTGCCAACGGCAAACCATGCCAGCCACACCTACCGCACCATGCCAAACGTACCTCGCCATGGACCCATGCCAACTTAGCCGCGCCACCATGCTGGCCATCCCTACGCGGATACCAAAAAGAAGGCGTGCAACAATCAACAGTTGCCCTTCAAATCCCAAAAGAAAATCCTGACCGTCTAAGGTTACCAAATGACCTTTGGCCAAAAACCCTAGCTTGGTCACGCAACTAGCTAAAGCTATCCACGCCATGCGCACATGGCAAACCCTTGGCCCCACATGCCAAGCCAAAACCGTACCTATCCAAAGCTAGCCACGCCATGCTCTCATGGTAAACCCTTGGCCCCACACGCCAAACCAAAACCGCACCTAGCCAAAGCTAGCCACGCTATGCACCCAAGGCAAACCCTTGGCCCCACATGCCAAGCCAAACCATGACAAGGCATGCCATGCCAACCTAATTGCGCCAAGGCTTGCCATGCTAGCCTAGCCGTGCCACCATGCTGGCCTTCCCTACACGGCTACCCAAAATGAAGGTGTGCGTCAATCAACGGTCCCTCTTCAATCCCAGGAGCAAATCCTAGCCATTCAGGGTTACCAGACGACACATGGTAACCTTTAGCCCTAAACCCTAGTTTGGCCACGCCAAACCGCGCCAAGGCATGCCATGCTAACCTAGCCATGCCACCTTGCTGTCCTTCCCCACGCGGCTACCAAAACAAAGACATGCAACAATCAATAGTTTCTTTTTAATCTCAAGAGCAAATCCTAGCCATCCAAGGTTACCAGATAACGCATGGTAACCTTTTTCCCAAAAACCTAAGTTTGGCCACGCAAAACCATGCCATGCCAACCCAACCGCGCCACCATACTGGCCTTCCCTGTGCGGCCACCAACAAGCGAAAGCGTGAAATGCTCAACGGTTACCTTTCCTCTTAAGATGCAAAATCTCGATCATCGAAGGTCACCGAGCTACCAGTCTCCCAAAATCGACTTGCCAGCCAACAACGACATGCCACATGTTTTCCACAAAATATTCGAGATATCAAACACATATCACAAACTGGGGGATCCTCTTTGGGTATTGGTTTTGCGGTTTACATCGTGCGGCGTACACTACGCCCGTCATAAGGGTGAGGTGGTTAGAAAATACAGGGAGTTAAAGGTGAAACATTCACGGGACATCAATTCCATACGTTAACAGTTTTATGGAACATCAATTCCATGCATTAACAATTTTATGGAACATAAATTCCATGCATACGGTTACCACCTCATCCCATTTACTTCCCCATTCCTGAATGAGACCAGAGTACGTTTCACTCCGACTTGTATAAATAGGTCTTACCTATTTTCACAGAATAACAAGTTCATTCGGGAATATAAAACACTCATAAAATACTTGCTTGCTAGCTTAACTTGTTAGCCTTCCCACTTTTCTGATACAAGGCATAGTAATACAACTACTCTTCCAGAATAAACTATTCTGGTCTCATCACCTTCCTTGCTTCCCTCCCCAAAACCAACCCATTCTCCTCCGTTTTGTGACTGAAGCAAGTCTGGAATGGACATTTTTTGGTTTAGGCCGGACTTGTACAGATTGATCTCTCGAATCTAAGGTACTCCCTTGCAATACATTGTTTAGGGTTTAAATTGTTTCTCACCTTCACACCCAAAATTACTGAAATCAGCAGAAACCATTTTCACCTACAAACACCTAGTAAATGACGAGGAGGACTCTTCGGAGGAAGAAGAATAAGATACTGATGATGAGGAGCATACCGAAACTTCCTCTCACAATCATGAAGATGTTGAAGATACGGGTGAAAAAACCGCTTCTAGGGGTCAAGGAGGTGATCTCATGGTCAATCCTGAACATATCCCTTACCCTCGCCAAAGGAATGAGGATGCTGATCTTCAATCAGCGATCCCTGAGCCGGTAAATTCCTCTGAGCCGAATTAATAATTCTCATTCGGTAATATTTACTCTGCTGGTAGGCAAGTTGAGATTGGTGCTGTATTGGGGATAACTTCTGACTTCTTGTTATTATTTCCTATTGATGACTGGAAAGTGGATGCTGAGAAAAAATAAAGGAAGGAGAACGAAGAAGATAGCTCTGAGGGAGAGGATGCTGAGTTTCGTGCTTCCAAAGAGGCGAAAGGTAAGGAGGTCTCTACGGGTACTTCCTATGAAGGCTTCGTGCATGCCATAATACATGGGGGAGATGATGAAACCTTCGATTGGTTAAATAAGAAAGGTCTCCTGAACATGCCTAACCCTGCCGTTGTCGTTCCTGATGATAGGGATTCCGATGCTTTCACTCATCGGAATATGGAGTTATCCTTCTTGGACAAACTTAGCGAAGCCTGAAAACGCAATTTAGGTGTCGAAGCTCCATCATGTCTCTTAGCCAGTCATCCTACTTCTATTTCTGAAATGAAGGCCATAGATGATGGGCATCAATACGGCTTTCCTCAACAACTTATTCTTAAGGTGAGATGTCGTACTATTTTCTTAGTGAAGTAACACAAGTTTTCCGTCGTTAGCGTTTTTCATTTTTCCCCTGGTTGTCATAGTTGGAAAGGAGCGATCACTGCAACTACACCCTTTACCAGTTCTTTAGGGACAAGGCGCTCCAGCTGGAGGCAAAGCTACGTCAGAGGGATGATGAGCTGTTTACTGCTCAAGAATCCTTCAAGTCCAAGGACAAGGAGATAGTGAAGCTGAAGGAGCAACTGAAGGGAAAGAAACACGCCGATGCTACTAGCGAAGGACTTCGTCAAGAGGTGGATTTTCTTCGGCAAGAACTTGAGAATGCTCGGGCCGAGGCGTCATCAGTGGGCACTTCATCTAAACGTTTATTTCGTTCCTTTTTCTTCATTCTTCTCGCACTTAGTGTTCTTTCTAAGTTACTTGTGCATGTATTCAGCGGGTGGTACTGAAGAGTTAGTGTGGATACGGAATGAAATGTCTCGTCAAGATTTACGTATTAAAGAGATGGTTTTGGAAGTGATTAAAGTAAAAAAAGATTGGAATTCCCATGCCGATGAACATAATCTATTATCGTCTAAGTACCGTGAACGACGAGAGTATATAGTTGAGATACAAAACACGATGAATGCTGACCGTCGACAGTTCAATGGTACGTTGTTGTGGACTCGTGAGAATCTTTATGAGGCCTGCGATGATTTTTTTCAGTTAGAATCTAAGGCAGTAGATTTAGAAGTAGAGCTTCGCCAAGCCCGTTCATCTCATGGCCCCGAAGTTTATGACTATATACAACGGCTTGTTCGAGAAAGAGATGATGCTAAGGTGGAGGCACATGCTCTTATCAAAACTTTAACTGCTTCTCGAGATGATATTTCTCGTTTGCTGGAGTCAGAGAGAAGTTTGGAGGTTAATATGTATAGGCTTACCAAAGGAATAAAGGTGATGAATAATGAGGTCAATCGTCTTCATCACTTGGATTCCATGAAGCAGGTAGAGTTAGATAAGTGCCAATTTGAACTCTAACACATTCGGTTTGATTATAGGAAACTTTATGATGAGTACGAATTTCTTGACGAAGCCCGAGATGCAGTAGTAAACGTATATGAAATATCTTCGGCTAATGTCAGAGGTATATGTTTGTTTGGTCGTGAATAACTGCTTGTTTCCTTCCTCCTAATAATTTGTTTTCCTTTATTTCAAAGCTCGAGAGACATCTTGGTCTTGCAAATGAGAAGTTTGAAAAGGCTCAATCTGAGTTAGTTGAGCAGCGAGACCAAACCAAGTACTTTGAGGGGTTATCAGGATCTCTTGACGTGGCGATGAAGGAGTCAGTGAAGGAGGTGGAGCGGTTATCATCATTGTTGGCTCAATCTGATCTGAAGACCACTATTATCACACATGAAGCTCGCCGTCAGCTGGCCTTGGAAATTAATAAGACGCTTCTCTCAATAGAGCAAGGTATTTTGAAAGAGCATGGCATCACTAAAAGGTATAAGCGTCGTCCTGTACCAGAGCCTTTAAAATATGCCTATGATCCGTTCTCTTGAGGGAACATTCCCTCTTCTCAAAAGGAACGACCTGCTGATCGCGTCGAGACTTCGGGATATAAATAAGTCCTCACGTTATAGTAGAGCTCTGATTGCTGTTGATTATGTAGCTTTGGGTTATTTTTTGTATATCTATTGTATTTCTTGCCTGCATTCCCAAACTTTTAATCAACTTTTATGAAATGGATAATTAATATTTTCGGATGTGTAGAGTTTTTGATTGACTTGGATCGTTACTTTATATATCTTAATATGTCAATGAATAGAAAAGAAATATAATCATGTAAACAAATAAAGAATATGTTGTGGAATAACAAAGGTATAAACCTTCGTTAATCATTTTGGACATGTCACCTCGTTGTCTAACCCCTAAGCCAGAGGATTACCGAATGGTGGGGGTTGATACAACGTTCTCAGACATGTGGTGCGTTATTGAATTATTTACATGCACCCATTCTGCCGAACCACTGCCTTGTTATTAGGTTATTAGGTTGGGTATCTCTTTTTGCTGGAATCCTTCCCCGTGGTCGTACACTCATAGAAACTAATAGGGGAGTCCTGAGAGATTGTACATAAAGTACTTTCCCCAATGTATATGTAAATAAGGGGTCATGATCGACCTCTTCGTTGTGTTCCGAACAATATGGTAAAAAGGTTCTTTCTTAATTGATGTGATGAGGTATGCTATGCCTCGGCCAGAGATATAAACATTTCAAGCGGATACGCTATCTTCTTCTTCTGGTATTCTTTATGCAGATGCAGAACTGCATTGCTTCATGGATAGTATGGCTTGAGGTATTTTCGCATTCCAGGGGTGTCTTAGGATTTCTCCTTTTAAATTACATAGATAGTACGATCCCTTCCCTGAGATATCGTGTATCACAAATGGCCCTCCCCATGTTGGTGCCAATTTACCCCATTTATTCCCTCGTTGATATTGCAGTATGTCCTTCTACAAAGTTTTTAAGTTTAACCTTTTATTATACTCCCTTGCTGGCCTACATTGGTAATTCTCCATTCTTTGTAACATTGTTTCCCTTCGTTCTTCTAGATCATCAAGACTCTTTAGTATCATATCCGTTGTGAGGTTCTTTTCCCATGATTCGGTCTTTGTTATAGGCATCATTATCTCCGTGTGTATCACTGCTTCAGCCCCATAAGTGAGAAGGAATGGAGATTCCCTGGTTGCTGATCTTCTTGTGGTTTGGTATGACCACATGCTATTGTGTAGTTTTTCACACCATCGGCCTTTATGTTCATCTAACGTTTTCTTGAGAATAAGGGAGATGGTTTTGTTTGTGGTTTTGGCTTTTATGTTGCTCTGAGGATAGATGGGAGTGGATTTGTTCTTCCCGATTTTGAATGTATCGAAGAGCATATCGATGTTATTTCCTTATAGCTTCTTGCCATTGTCGGAAAAAATCTTTGCGGGAATGCCAAATCTGCAAATGATTTTCTGAAAACTAAAAGCGAAAACATCTGTATCTCTGATCCTGGCCAGAGCTTTGGTTTCCACCCATTTGCTGAAGTAGTCTGTTGCTACAATCATAAATCTTATTTTTCGGTGCCTTCGACCAATGGTACGACGATGTCGATCTCTGATTTTGCTAAGGGCCAGAGGATTCCTACTGAATTTAACTCTGTTGTAGGGGCATGAATCCTTTTGGCGAACCGCTAACATTCTTCGCATTTTCTAGACATCTTAGCAACATATTGTATCATCTGTGGCCAGTAATATCCTTGCATTTTAGATTTTTCGGCCAATGATATCATCCCACTATGATTGCCTGCGTATCCATAATGAATGTCCTTCAGGATATGATCTCCTCCCTGGATAAGAAGCGTAGTAGGGGCCCGGGGAATGATTTTTTGTACAAGATTATGCCACGAAGCTCGTATCTTCCTGCTTTGATTATACTTTTCTTGCTTCTTCACGTCAGTGGGTAGTGTCCCTTCGCCGAGGAAGAGGTGGACTTAGGTTCTCCAGTATTTTTCGTTGCTAAAATCTTCATCTTCGTTATCTCTTGTTAGGATGTCATCGTGGGCGAAATCCTCGACGATATCTTATCTTACATCATCTTCGTCAATATCCCCCCCTCCATGGTTCGTTGTGGTGACGGTTTAGGTTAGAGTGACCGAAAGCTGGTATAATCTTACTACTCTGATAGCTTTAACATTTTTGTCCTTCAACATTGATGATATATAGGCTAAGGCATCAGCATGCCTTTTCTCATTCCTACATAGATGTTTGAACTTTATATTAGGCACCTGCGATGCTAGAGTTTGGACCACATCCATGTATGATGAAAGAGTCTCATCATAGGTATTGTATTCTAGCTCTATCTGTCGAATAACTAGAAATGAGTCGCTTGTTAGGCGCATGTCAATTATTTCCAATTCTATTATCAACCGAAGGGCATGCACTACGGCTTTTTATTCCACAATGTTGTTGTGTGCCCTTCAAACTCCAGCCTTAATGCGTATACCATCCTGTCACCAGTGGGTGTTGTAATGACGATCCATATGCCTACACATTCTTTGTTCCTTGATCCGTCGACGAAGACTTCCCGTCTTCATTGGCTGGAAGGTTCGAGCACGTCGATCGGATCCTTTGCATGTTCTTCTAATCCTGGTATGTCCTTCACTTCTTCGCCGTTATCTCGATGTAGATATGCTAGGAAGTCTGCCAAGACATGTGACTTTTGGGAAGTTTGAATCTCGTGTATGATGTTAAATTGTTCTAACTGCGTGTTCCACTTTGGTATCCTTCCCACTCCAATAGGACTTTACTTGGAACGCGAGCATAGTGAGTTAAGAAGCAGGTTCTCAGCTTCTGCGTCACCCATACTAATGACAATATGAGTTTCTCAATCTTGGTGTAGTTTCTTTCTGTTGTATTGAGAGTTTTACTAACGTATTATATCGGATGCTCTATCTTCATGTTAGTTCTAACCAGTACAACACTGACTGCATCTTCGGTTGCAGCTATATATAGTGCCAACACCTCACCGGGTTCAGGTTTTTGAAGGATATGGATTGTTTCCAGGTATTCCTTGATGTTCTGGAAGGCTTCTTCACACTTATAGGTCCATGCAAACTTGTTCTCTTTCTTGAGGATGTTGACAAAATATTTGTATTTGTCTGATGATATGGCGATGAATCTCCCGAGTGCGGTTATGGATCTGTTGAGTTTTTGGACTTCTTTCAAGTTCTTTGGGGATGGAATTTCCACGATGGCTTGGATCTTAGCGGGATCGACTTCGATGCCCCTCTTCGTTACCAAATATCCGAGGAATTTTCCTGATGTGCCACCAAAGGTGCACTTTTCTGGGTTTACTTTCATGTTGTATTTCCTCATTGCAATGAAAATATATTTCAAGTCATGGAAGTGATCCTTGCGCAGCTTTATTTTGACAAGCATATAATCAACATATACTTCTAAGGTTTTCCCAATCCATGGTTTGAAGATTGCATCAACCAAATTTTGGTATGTTTCCCCTGCATTCCTCAGTCCGAAAGGCATGCGAGTATAACAGTAAAGTCCGTGTGGAGTGAAGAATGTTGTGTGTTGTTGATCTTCTTCTGCCAAGGCTATTTTATTATAAACAGAATATCCATCCATGAACGATAGTTCTTCGTGTCCTTCCACAACGTCAACTAATTGATCGATGCTTGGGAGCGTGTAGCTATCCTTCGGGCATGCTTTGTTGAGATTGTTGAAGTGAATGCATATCCTTACTCTACCATTATTTTTTGGTACGACGACCATGTTCGAGATCCACATGGGATACCTAAATTCCTTTATGAATTCGGCTTCCATAAGTTTGTTAAACTCATTCTCAACTGCTTGATGATATTATGGCGCTACTTTGTGCAACTTCTGCTTTAAGGGGTTTGTGCCTGGATTTATCCGAAGTTCGTATTGTATGATCTTGGGATCGATCCCCGTCATATCTCCAAGCTTCCATGAAATTTTTTTTGCATACTCCTTGAGTAGTTTGATCAGCGCTTCTTCCCGATCTTCATCCATCAGAGTCCATATCTTGATCATCTTAGGATCTTCCCCTATTCCTATGTTGATATTCTTGGTTGGTTCTACTAGTGTGAACGTAGGCTTCAGTTCCCCTATGAGTGGAATGTTCTTTAATTTCTATTTGGTGGCTTCTTCTTCCACCTTTGCCCCTGAGACGTCTGCTTCGTTAGTAAGAGCGATGCCCTTTTTCTTTAGGCCTTTTCCTGAAATTTCTTCGAGATATAGGTCAATCGCCTTTTATTTGGCCGCTGCTTTGTTTTTTCCCCTTGGGGATTTGCGCCATCTTCCTGTTCACCCCACACCTTTGAGTTTGTGTACCCATCTCCTTCCAATGATGGCATTATAGGGGGTGGTGCATCTATCACGCTGAATATGGTGCTGACCTTCATTGGTCCAGCCTTGACTTCCAAAACTATATCTCTTAGAGGCTTCATGTCTTCCCCATTGAACCCATAAATAATGTAGTAATAAGATATCAGCTGCTCGTCATTCAATTTCATTTGCTTGAAGGTATCATATAACAATACATTGACTGAACTCCATCCATCGATCAATATCTTCTTCATAGTCTATCCCGATACAAGTAGCGTAAGTACCAGATGATCGTTATGGTCTTACATGTCTTCCTCAACATCGTCTGCTGAGAAGGTCAGCGGTGCGTTCATCCAATCTTTGTGTCCATCTACTTCTTCACCATCAATCTTGTATAATTTACAATAGTACTCGAATTGTTTCCTCAATGTTTTTCATATTTGGTCAGTTAATGAAGGGTCGCTGGGCTATGAACAAGAGATGGTGTTGAGCGTTCGGTCATTCTCCGGTAGATGAACTTGCTTTTTTCGATGGTTCCTTTCTTCGGGCTCTGGATTTTCAACATACTTCTTGAGATCTCTAGCGTCAATCAACTTTTGGATCATTATCTTGAGGTTCTTACATTTCTCTGTTTGGTGACTGAAGAAGCAATGGTAGTCACAGTAGTCCCTTGATTTTTCAGATCTTAGTGGTTACTTTCCCTTGGACCGTGGCCACTCGAGGTTGGTTCGATCCTTGATCTCTCTCAGGATGCGAACGTAGCTGGTGTTAAGCTTCGTGTTGACTTGATCTTCAAACTTCTTATCATTGCGCCGATGATCATCTCTTTGTCCTATCTTATCTTCGTTGAAGTGTTCGGTCGAATTGGTCCTCTTTGCTCCGCTGGCTTGCTCCACTGAATTCGTACGATGAGATTTTTTCATATGCGCCCTAGGGTTATCTTGTTGTATTTCTTCTAATCTGGCGTGCTTTTTGATGATAACTCGAAGGTCCCATTCGATCATGGGAATACTTCCATGAATATCAATGAACAATTAGCTCATCCTATCCAATCTCCGCTTATAATAATTGATGATGACTACCGGGTCTACGTTTCCTATCGGTTGACAGATCTTGTGCCACCTATCTGTATTCTCTGATCGTTTCTTTAAAAGCGACCACTAGTGAGAAGAGCTTTTCCATTCATGCGTTGACTGTCTTGTTGTACATGTAAGTTTCCAAGAATATCTCTGAGAGTCTACTGCAGGAATCGATGGAATTAGGTGGCAGGTTGTCAAACCAGGATAATGCCGATCCTTTCAAGCTTGAGGGGAAGTATATACATAGGACCACATCGTCTCGGTCCCATCGGGCCATAGTTCGGTTGTAGTACCGAAGGTGAGCTGCGGGGTCGCTGGATCCGTCGTAACATTCAAACGTTGGGATGGGAGACTTTTGAGGAATGATGGCTCTCGTTAGTCGCGCGGTCAGCGGTGTGGTGATTGCTTCTCTCATTACTTCCTCTAATATTCCTCCTCTTTGCCTCGTCTTCACTTGCTTAATTTTTGTCATCATCTCAGCACGAAGACTCTCCATTGCGAGAAAATGCTCGTCTCTCATGGACGATCGTCCAGCTCTTAGGGTATCACTATCGAAGTAGTCTGAATCTTCGGGTGCATAATCGGGATCAGACTATCTGTTCCTTTCTGGTGCTCGTCGGTTCAGTGGTTCGGGGTTGTTAATGTTGGCCACTACCATCCTTCGGTCATGGTTCGGTTGTGGTTCCATGAAATTTGCCTCATCGTGTTGGTTCTCTACTTTGGCGTTATGGACGATCTTATCATAGAGCTCTTAGTTCTCTCATGCAAGTAGCGCTACAGCATCTGCATATATCTTCTGATTCCTTTTCAACTCCTCGATCTCTGCTACTAGTTGGATGGATTGGTTTGATCCTTGGTTCGGAGTCCCTATCTGCACTTGCCCGCCAGCGGCGCTTATAGTATGATCTTTATCTATGGTTTGAAATAGTGGGATTGGTGGATCGATGGGCTGGACCTGAGGCTCAGCAGGTTGTCGCGTCGGTGAGATCTCAATTAACAGAGGCTGGGAAGTTATCAACAGTTTGTTTTTCTCGTTAATGAGAGGCATCCCATAGATAGGTTGCTGCATCGTTGATACCCCAACCACTTCTCGTTGTTCATCCGCTCGGGTGACTGCTGCTACTTTAGCGGCAACGGCTTTTGCTGCGGTGTCTTTGAGGGTTGCCGCTGCTATGGCGTTGGCATCTAGAGGTGTGGTGCTTTCCGCTTCATCTTACTTATTGCTTGTTTCTTTGAGCTTTTCACCTCTTTGCTTGCTGCGTGTCATAACTGGTGTAGTCCTGGGTGTTTCCTTCGACACTGCCTTGGCTTTTCCTATATTCTTTTTTTTATCCATATTTCGGAAATTTAGTTCTGGAAAGGAAGATATATCCACATAGATTTTGTTAGTAGAGGCGATGTAAAAAAAAACGTAGTTAGATATTTAGTTAGGCACGAGCCAAAACATAACTACAGTATCGATTCGTCACAGTGGAGATCATTTTGAAATGGAATGCACTGATCCACTGATAGGTGTAAAATACACCTAATTTACTATCTAGTAGTTTATGCTTTCTTTGCTATTTTTCTTGTAAATTATGTATTTTACGTGTGTTTTTTAGCTATTAGGTACTCTGGAGTCACACGGAGGAAAAGAATAAGAAATAATCTAAAATTGAGAAAAAATGGAAAAGCCATAATTTTACAGGATAGCACTATCTGGAGCTCGGAAATGGTTAAGGGACAACTCTTTTTTGAAGTTTTAAAGACAGACTAGCTAAGGTTAAGGGGCTGCCATTTGGCTAGCCCTTATCAGAAGTGACCATTTATATAGGCACCCAATCTATGGGTGTATTAGCAGTGGGTGTAATTATCATTGGGTGCAAATAACCATCCCATCCCTTTTGATATAAACCTAGTCGATAAGAAAAGTTTATCATATTGAATTCTTCCCCAAATCTCATTATGCATATGAAAGAGGATATGTCACGGAAAAAAATTGATGTTTGCATCCATGGATTATCGAGAAGATTTCGGTGAGATAGAGAAGATATAAATAAGGTCAGTTAGAATCTCAAAACAAGAAGCCGATGTAGTTGCAGGATTTCCCACACTACACCCTTGTCAAGAATCTATGAAAATTAAACCATAATCGAGAATGAACAACAACAATTTTATTAATTCACTTTTAGGAAGATTTACAAGAAATATCAAAACTCAAAAATACAACTTTCTTTCTGGAGTTTCTCTCTCCTCAAAATTCTCTCAGCTCTCAAAAGTACATCATCCTTTTATGGATTTAGTCGAACCCTTTATATAGGAAAAATACATAGTGGAAGACAGCTAAGATTTCCCCTTAATTCGGATCTACTATGCGATCTCATCGCCATAACGTTAGTCTTCACCATCGCCAACTTTGTAACCATCGTGAAGCAGACTTATTCTTCTCATATATCTTCAATCGTTAACCATTATATCATTCTTTTGTGACACTCGCCAAATGTCATTGGAGGATCTTGCGACATTCTCGTCAAAGTGTTGTTAATACTTGTAGAAATGTTTGGGATTCTCGCAGAAGTGTCGTTTCCATCGCGAGAATATCATTGTGGCGATATTATGATCCTACATCTTGCCTCTTCTCATGTCTTTTCTGCGAAGAAGATAAGATATGATAACTTTCAACCCTTCATGATGCTCGCAACTTCTATCTTTACAAGTTTTCTTCTCGACAAACCTCTGTTTATTTAGTTTAATCGCCTACACGTGTTGTAGCTCTTCTTTAATACGTGTCCTCTTAATGGGTCCTACTGCTCTTGTCTATAAAAGGTGGAGCCGAGTTACGAAAATAATTTTCTCTTTTTACTTCTTCATCTTCTTTGTCTATTTATTTCTCTTTCCGTCTGCAACTTTTCTTTATCTTCATATTCACCTGTTACTGTTATAATGGAAACGTCAAGGTATGTATTTCGATTATATTACTTATTTGAATTACTTTTTCACTTCTGTTCTTCGATCTTCCTGATTTAATTCATTATAAATCTTATCATGTTTTAGAGGAGCTAACCCAATCTCCCATTCTGAAAATCCAAACCCTAACTCCCTCAAGAAGCTTGTTGAGAAGAGGAGGAAGAAGGATTCTGCGAATGATAAGGTAGTAAGAAACACATTTTATCTTAATAACAATATTGTTGCCTCTGTTTCTTATCTAAATTATTATTTGCAGAATGACGAGAACATCGCTAGACCTCATAAAAAATCCCGTCGCAATAAAACTTTTGAAGATGACATCATTATTCCTGAGTTATCATCTAGGAGAGTTATCATCACACCCTTACAATCTAATCCTCCTTCTTCTGTCTGCGAGAACCTCGCTACTAATACCCCCCTTCCTTCAGAAAATTTGACAAATAAAATCCCTACAAATGTTGTGGCTGAAGCTCCTTCTAGTCCAATATTACCTTCAACTGTCACTTTCCCAAAAACTCCTCCTTCTCATAACGCATCCATCGCAGATGATTCAAATAGTCAACTTGATATCATTACCACTTCATCATCTACATCTCTTCCTCCATCAAATGAAACCTTTGCTGGAGTTGATATTTCTTTTAAAATTTTATCTAATATTTTAGATAACGCTATAAAATCTTCCACTGATTCTTCAATATGAAGCTTGCGAGACTTTACTCAAGTATTTTGGTTTTGATAATTCTGCCTCGCGAATATCTTTGGAATATGAAGTTGAAGCTCTAAGAAAAGGCCTTCAAGTTAAAACTTCTGAGTGTAACACTCTGAATCATATGCTTCGCAATTCTTCACTTGAGTGCGAGAATCTTCGCAGACATAATGACGAGTTGAAAGGTATAGTTTTCCTACCTCTATCTTTTTGTCTCTCCATTCTAATAATTTCCCGTCTCCCTTTTTTTTTTTTTTTACACTCCATTCCTTTTAAATGTTTGGTTTATTTATTTAGCTTCAAATCGGAATCGATTAGTGAAGATATTTGATTTAAAATCAATCGCTGAAGAAGCTCGCGCTGAAAAAGAGTCTTGGATGGACCAACATAGTAGATTAGATAATCTTTATACTTACTCTATTGATCACATAAATAATCTTACTCATGAGAATAATCAACTGTCTCAAAACCAAAATTTGTTGTGTAGCGAAGTTGCTCGCCTTACATATTTGTTATTTAAGACTGATTTGGCGATGTAATCTTTATCAGATGAGAATAAAACTTTATCCCAAGAGAAACATAATTTTTCAAGTTTGATGGCGGCTTCCTCACGACAATTAGATAATCTTCAAAGAACTTGTGATAATCAAGAGCGATCTCTTCGTTCCGTTAAAGATGAACTCAAGGAATTAACTGAATCATCTGCTGCTGAGAAGGATAAACTTATCAAGGGTAGATTAACTCTTAGTTTAAAGGATAGTGAACTTAAAGATCAGTATACTCAGTTAGAGAAATATCACTCTTTACTAGTAAAAGAAAATCTTTATCTTCGCACCAAAGAAGAAAACATGAAATCTCGTCTGAAGGGTATGGTTGGCGATAAATTTGACGATGCTATGAATCAGTGGGAGAATTGTTTCTTTTCATTAATACAAAACTTAACCTCTCAAAAAGAAGGTAGTCAATTGACTGCCTCAATTGTTAATTTTTCTAGATAAATTCCTATGTTTTACTTCTCGTGAGCTCTTTATTTAAATATTTCCTTGTCATTTTTGTTATTCGCAGAATCTGAAAGAAGCCATCTTGCTACTATTACTGCCCTTACTGAGAAATTAGATAAGGTTCGCAAAGAAAACAAGACTCTCATTTCCAATTATTTGGACGTTCGCGATAAGGCAGAAAGAAGGCTTGATTATCTTGAGTACTTCAAGAATATGGAGATTAGAAACCGTGATAGAGGATTTCTTCGCAAAGTTCATCTTTCTGTCGAAGTTCTGTTGAAAAAGATTCTGATCTCCCATTCTCTCCCTCCTGAATCTGTTCTTCCTCTAGAAGTTGATGATGATGAAATTCCCATTCCTATGGATAAAGATTTAGAAGATGCACCTTCTGAAGGAGAAGAAGGAGCTGAAGAAGATAACCCAGAAGAAGATGAAAGCTCTCCTAGAGAAGAAGAAATTCATGAAGAAAAGGATGCTGGCGATACTGAAAAGAATGATGGCGATAATAATAAATATGCTGGTGAGAATGATAAATCTTCTGGAGAGAATAATAAATCTGGCGAGAAGAATACTGATGAGCCTGTCGCTGAAGTTTGAGTTTCATTTTTGCTTTCTATTCCTACTTCTTTCTTGCGAGGAATGTAACTTGGATAATTTTTCCTGTTGTTTGTGTTGAATCTTCTCAAGGAAGATATTAAGAATTTATTTGCTCATTCCTCTTCTTTCCCTCTAATATCTTTCTTGAGATGGTGAATTATATGATGTTGAATAATTATTTTCTGAAGTAATCTGCCTCCTGGGATGAATAAATATTTCCTGCATTCTCAAATAAAATAATTAATGTTCAATATTAATCTGTTGGTCTTATTATTCCTTCCTAGTTAAAGGTCTTATTTTGCCAACCTTTAATATTTTTCTGCGACAAGATCGCAGGACGTCTTTACATTTATATGTATTGACCCATTGATCTTGTCTTATCAATACTTTTCAATATCTCTGCGACAATATGACAAGTCTAGGTTTTCTCGCGAAAGCAAAGCCTCGTGACATTGCCGTCTTGCGATGAAATCGCAGGACGTCTTTACACTTTCATGCAAAAACCCATTGATCTCATCTTAACATTTTCTCTTTAGGCTTTTTGCCTTTGTATAACTTTCATCACGCGACAATATGATAGGCCTAAATGATCTTGCGATCATAAGCCCCATGAAATTGCCGTCTTAAGACACTTATCAGCTCCATAATGGAGGGTGCTGCCCTTATGTTCCCCCTGGTTGCCCCTTCAAGGAGGGCACATCGGCCATATAAGACTAGCTCCCCCCATCCGAATTTTCCAACAACCAGTTGTTTTCGCAGCCTCTTGTCCTTTATGCCTATATGGCTTATAGTTACAAGACTGCACCCTAAAGTGGGGTTTTCTTCAGGCCAAGTGCATTGTATCCAATACTTACCAAGGATGGAAAGAGAGTTTCGTACGCTACGGGGACCCTTGGATCAACCGTGTACCTCGGCGCCTTGGTCATACTCTGCACTTCTTGGAAGAGACTCTCGGTCGTCCAACCAGGGTATAACCTTATATATCTGGAAATCCAAGATCTCTCTCCCGGATAGGTTTTCTTTAACCCCAACATCTGCATGACTCAGGTTCCAGTAGCAGTGTAACCTTATCGCTGAGTCATGTCAAGAGATACCCCCTCATATGACACACTATTAGGTCTTACATTTTCCTCTTACGAAATTTTATTCGCGAACTAGGGTGCACGCCATAAAGGTTCGTCCCATTCTTTTAATCTCTGCGAAATTTTATTCGCTATTCTTGCGATGATGCTCGCATAAATTGTGATAGAGAAAGAAGAATTTTTTAATTTTTTCATCTTACATTTGTATTTCTTACCTCGCAGAAATTGCTACTGATAATACCTTTTCAGAAACAATCTATTCCATGGTCTATCAAGTCTTTGCCCAACATCTCTTCCCTCTGGATCCATTAATTTGTATGCTCCATTTCCAATTATCTCTTTAATGATGTATGGACCATCCCATTTTCTCGCTAATTTTACACCACTTTCTTGCTGATATTTTGGTGTTTATCGCAAAACTAGATCGCCAAGATGGAATTGACGTTTCTTGACTCGTTTGTTGTACTCGCGAGCTAATCTTCGCTGGTAATTTTCCATATGTTGTAGAGTTTTTTCTCTCTTTTCTTCTATTTCATCTAACTCATGTAAAATCATGCCAGCACTTAGATTTTTCTCCCACGCCTCTCTTTTTGTTGTTGGGATAGCAACCTCTGTTGGTAGAACAACTTCAACTCCATATGTTAAACAAAAAGGTGACATTCCAGTTGCCTCTCGTCTAGTTGTATTATATGCCCATATTGCATTATGCACTTGATCGCACCATGATTTGTGATAACCTTCTAAATTCTTTTTTAATATGTCTGCGATTGTCTTATTAGTTGCCTCAGCCTGACCATTTGCTTGTGGATACAAAGGAGTTGATTTTCCATATTTTATCTTAAATGCATTAAGAAGCAATTCGATATTCTTCCCTTCAAATTGCTTTCCATTATCATACATCAACTGTGCTGGGATCCCAAATCTGCAAATTATATTTTCAAATATGAACGTAAAAATGTCCTTATCACGGATGTGCTGTACTGATTTTACTTCACCCCATTTTGTGAAATAATCTGTAGCAACGATTAAATATCTTCTTTGTCCAAAACCAGGCACAAATGGTCCCACAATATCCAATCCCAATTTTCCAAATGGACATACGCTTGACGAAGATGATAATGGTGCTCCTGGTGCATGTATATTCTTCCAAAATCGCTGAAAATCTTCACATTGTCTTGAAAGTTTCTTTGCATCCTCATGCATATAAGGCCAATAATAACCCTGCATCTTTGTTTTATATGCTAAAGATCTACCCCCGCTGTGATTACCAGCATCACCACTATGGAACATTTTTAACACCTTTTGTCCTTCTTCTCTCGTCAGACATCTTAGCGACGGTCCACTAAAAGATCTGCGATATAATACCCCATCTCTTAGTTCATAATTGGTTGCTCTACTTTTTAATTTATGTGCTTCTAATCGATTTCTGGGGATTTCTCCTCTCGCCAAATAAGCATGAAGATCTGCTCTCCAAGCTGTAGCATCATTCCCTATTTCTTCCTCGTCAGGTTCTAGCATCATTACATCTACCTCTTCTTCCTATTTGTTTATTGCCGGTTGTAAAAGTGTTTGAATTTTTATGCATCTCGCAAGTGGGTTCCTCATCATACTTGATATGAAAGCAAAAGCATCTGCAAGCCTATTATCTTTCCTTGATATGTGTCTCCATTTTATTTTTGGAATTCTCGTAGACAATTCTTCAACAAGTTTTTTGTACTTCTTCAACGATGGTTCATTTATAGTATACTCTCCCTTTATCTGGCGAATAACCAATCGTGAATCGCTGGTGATTCTAGCATTTTCCAACTTCATTTCTATCGCAAACTTTAATGCATGGATTACAGCTTCATATTCTGTCTCATTATTAGTGGATGCAAATTCTAATCGAAACGAAAAAGCTGTTTTTTCTCCTTCTGGTGAAATGAAAGCAACTCCAATCCCATTTCCTTATCCATTTGATGATCCATCCACTAATATTTCCCATCTGTCAGGTTTTGTTAATAGCTCTTTTGGGTCCCCATGTTCTTCGTCTATATCCATCATTTCTTCTACAGCTTCGTCATCTTCTAAAGGAAATTCAGCTAAGAAATCTGCGATAACTTGTGATTTTGGCGAGGATAGAATTTCATATTGAATATCAAAGTGCCCTACTTGCGCATTCCATCTCTCAACTCTTCCTGATCTTTTTGAATTTTTCATCACCGATTCAATTGGTACTCTCGTTAACACTTTGACCTTATGCGCTTGGAAGTAAATTCGAAGCTTAAAAGTTGCGTGTACCAATGCTAGAATTAGTTTCTCAATCTTCGAATAATTTCTCTCTGCTGAATTAAATGTTTTGCTGATATAATAAATTGGATTTTCCACCCCCGCATCTACTCGTAGTAACACGACACTTAGCGCGTATGTGGTTGTCGCAAGATAGATCAATAGCTCTTCTCCTGGTTCAACATTTTGTAAAATAGATATGTTCATCAGTTGTTCTTTAATTCCTTGGAAAGCCTTTTCACACTCATCTGTCCATTTAAATTTTGTTCCCTTCTTGAGTATATCGAAAAAATGTTTGCACTTGTCCGATGATCGCGAAATAAACCTTCCCAGTGAGGCTAAGAGTCCATTCAGTTTTTGCTCATCTTTAACTGTCGCTGGTGTTGGCATATCGCGAACTGCTTGTACCTTTTCTGGATCAACTTGTATTCCTTCTTTTGATACAATATAACCCAAAAATTTCCCTGAAGTTACTCCAAAAGTACATTTTTCTGGGTTCACTTTGATGTTGAATTGTCGCATTTGATCGAAAATCTCTTTCAAATCCTGTACATGATTTTTAGCTTCTTTGCTTTTAATCAACATGTCATCCACGTACACTTCTAATGTTTTATGTATCCATTTTGCGAACACTTTCTCCACCATTCTTTGGTATGTTGCACCAGCATTTCGTAAGCCAAAAGGCATCTTTGTATAGCAATATAACCCTCTTGGAGCAAAAAATGTTGTATGCTCTTGATCTTCTTCTGCGAGGGGAATTTGATTATATCCTTTATATCTGTCTAATGAAGATATTCTGTCATTTCCCGCTGCTGATTCAACCATTTGTGGAATATCTGGTAATGGAAAACTATCTTTAGGACAATCTTTGTTTAAATCAGTAAAGTCTATGCAAATTCTTATCCCTTTATTTTTCTTTGGGACCACCACCATATTTGCAATCCAATCTGGATATTTTGGTTTCCTAATAATTCCTGCATCAAGCATTTTCTGTAGTTCTTCTTCTATTTAAGAATGGTATGTTGTTGCAATTTTTCTGATTCTTTGTTTAAATGGTTTCACATCTTCGTTGATCTCTAATTTATGACATGCTACTGAAGGGTCTATCCCTGGCATCTCATCCATACTCCATGCGAAGATGTCTTTGTATTCTCGCAAGAGATTTATTGTTCTTTCTTCTTCGTCTTTCTCCATTTTAGTCCCAATTTTCAGTATTTTAGGCTCTTCCTCGCTTCCGATATTTATTTTCTTTGTTGGCTCTGTTGCGGTGTAACTAGCTTCAGGTTCTCCCATTGGTGTTGGAGTTTTCATTTCTCTCGCGAATTCATCTTCTTCTCGCGAAACTTCACTTGGTATCCCTTTTCCTTCTTTTGCCCTTATCATGTAAATTTTATATTCCTCTTCTTTCTTTGCTTCTCTGTTCAATTTTATGCGAGCTTTTCGCAGCTTTGGACGTTCTTCACAATTTCTTACTTCAATTTGGTAGCACAATCTCGCGAAATTCACATCTCCTATAATTTCTCCAATTCCACTAGGCATAGGAAATTTAATACATTGATGTAATGTTGACGCCACAGCCTTGACTGCATGTATCCACGGTCTTCCCAGTATCATACTGTACGGCGATTCCACATCTACCACACATAATGATATTTGTTCTTCAATTTCTCCTAGTGGAATTCGTACCATTATCTCGCCTTTAGGTTTTGTTATAGACTTTCCAAAGCCATGAACATAATATGTTGAATGAGACATTTCTTCATCCTTATATCCCATCTTCTTGAAGGTATGATAAAATATCATGTCTACAGAACTTCCTGTGTCTACTAAAGTTCTATTCATGGCCCATTCTTCTTCATATTTTATCGATTTCACCTTTCTCATTGGTATAGTGGTTACTGTGACCACCAATGGAGATGTATGACTTAAATCTTCTTCTGGTATTTCTGCTGCTGTAAACGTGATTTCTTGTTTTTCCCAATCTTTCAATGATGATACCTTTTCCACTGTCATAATCTTCCTTTCTTCAAAATCCCTTTTATGTATCCTTCCCTTGATATTTTCATGAAATCTATCAACCATTTCTTTTGTTATTACATCACCTTTTAATTTTCTACAATCCTTTTTGATTCTGATCATTCTTCCTTCAATTTTCTCACCGATTTACTTAATTATTTCCTTAATCTTGAATAATTTTTATCTTCTTCTTCGCTTTTTCTTCTATTTTCGTTAATTCAATCCCTGTTTCGGGCGCCAAAATGTAGTTGCAGTATTTCCCACACTACACCCTTGTCAAGAATCTATGAAAATTAAACCATAATCGAGAATGAACAACAACAATTTTATTAATTCACTTTCAGGAATATTTACAAGAAATATCAAAACTCAGAAATACAACTTTCTTTCTGGAGTTTCTCTCTCCTCAAAATTCTCTCAGCTCTCAAAAGTACATCATCCTTTTATGGATTTAGTCGAACCCTTTATATAGGAAAAATACATAGTGGAAGACAGCTAAGATTTCCCCTTAATTCGGATCTACTCTGCGATCTCATCGCCATAACTTTAGTCTTCACCATCGCCAAATTTGTAACCATCGTGAAGCAGACTTATTCTTCTCATATATCTTCAATCGTTAACCATTATATCATTCTTTTGTGACACTCACAAAATTTCATTGGAGGATCTTGCGACATTCTCGTCAAAGTGTTGTTAATACTTGTAGAAATGTTTGGGCTTCTCGCAGAAGTGTCGTTTCCATCGCGAGAATATCGTTGTGGCGATATTCTGATCCTACAACCGAGATGGTAGTGATGATTCGAAGAACAAGATGATTTAGGGTTTACTATGGATTGAAGATAAATGAAGTTCAATGGATCAGGAGAGAATGAAATACATATGGGTTTATTGGCATAAATCTGTAGGAATTCAGGATTGGGTTCTGCTGTGATTAAAATCGAGAGTTGATGGTGGTATGGTGTTATGAAGAACAAAGAAATCGATGCTGCAATTGAACGGAAATCGAAATTGAGAGATGGGTTTGATGGAACTGGTGAGGGTCTGAGGTTGAGAAGAAAATGAAGTTGATGGGATTGGAGATCGATGAGGATTGCAGAGTGATTTCAAAGCTTGTTGTTGTTGCTTTCCGTGAAGGATAATGGATTTGTTTTAAATGGGTATTTGGTAATTGCCGTGGATTATGAGAAGAAGATGCAGTATGATATGATATATTAATGGTACAGAAGATGGGTGGAGGCCAAAGAAGGTTCAGATTGAGATATTGAATGAAGTAAAGCTGTGTTAGATGTATGCTAGGTTTTTAACAGGATAAGACCAAAGAATTGAGGCCTGAAATTGGCCGGGAATTGACAAGAATTCAAACAGAACTCTGACGGATTTTCATACCGACGAGTTAACTCGTTCCCACCGATGGCCGATCCAACTCGTGAGTAAGACAAGTTAGACAGCTAACTCAAGCTGACTCAATGGCTGACTCTCTTACCTTGACTGACGACTGACAGTTAGTTTGACCCGTTTGACCGTTAATCTTTGACGGTTGACCAATAGAATATACCTTGACCGTAGGAGAATCTCAGGTGGCCGGCAGCGACGGATTCCGACCTATTTCCGGCCAAAAACACAGTTTTACGGCGAGCCAAAGTTGCAGAATTTTGTGCGGATTTCTCTCATGGGATGTGAAGACTTGGAATTGGATGGAGAATTGGGCTTGGATTTGGAAAGAGGAGATGAAAGATTTGAGAAAGGCTTGGGTTTGGAAGTTGAACTACAAAGGGAAAGGGATTCTATTCCTTGGAAGATTTTGAGAGCATTGAAGCCTATAAATAAAGGAGTTCCCTACACTTCTTCATATCTCTCATATATATCTTTTTACACACATCTACTTTGGAGAAGGAGTTAAAGTGCACAAGGATTGGAGGAAGGATAAACCATCATCTTTTCAATAAGTTTTTTTTTCTTCCTTAATTATTATTATTATTATTATTGTGTGAACTCCAAACTATGAGTAACTAATTTTCTTATTGATTGAGGATGAATTCCTAACTCTTAATATATGATTTTAGTTTTGTTTCAATTCTACTTTGAAGTTTTTCATATGATTATCGATTGTTTTTGCTAATATTAATGTTTATGATTGATTGATAGGTCGTTTGGGTGGCAAACTAAATTGATTTGTTAATTGATCGAAAGCTAGTGAAAGTTAGGGGATAAATAATCGTTTCTTGACTATTTACATAAGTAGAAAACACAAGACCTTACGGAGGGATTCCGTGGAGCAATTGTGTGTGAAAACAACGTTAGCAAGTGGACCTTGATCTAAGAGTCTAACTACTAATATAAACCTAATAAATTCATAAATCTTAATGCGTTTAACTAAATTACATCTTGGGTGATCTACTACTAGGTGGTTTGGTAAATAGAATCCGGTAGTCGAGAACTTCCATGTCCGGTGATACAAGGGATTTAGGGGTTAGCACTGATCTAGCTTCTATACATGCGGTTGGTGATAATCTATGACTAATAAAAAGTGGAAAAGAACATAACTTTAATCATTGTTTTGCAGCGAAGAAGGATTCTTTGATCTATTCTCTCTTATTGAATTCAACTTACATTTTTAATTGCTTTGCTTATTTCTTTTGCTTTTTAAATATAAGAACCAATACCCCCCCTTTTTGTGACAATTTTACAACTAATAATCTCTTGCTCCTCGTGGGATCGATATTGACTGCCCTATATTACTTGTTAATTAGGTAGTAAAGTATTAATTAATTTGTTGTGGTTACGACACGCACACAAATTTTGGCGCCGTTTCCGGGGAGCAACGGACGATTTTAGTTGTTTTTATTTTTCTTTTTGCTTTATTCTTGCTTTGTTAGATTATATACCGTATCTAACTTAGTTTTGTGAACCTTGTTTTAGGTGCTATATCTTTGGTGAATGCTTAGTAAGGGAAGACCGAGTCCAATACGTCTTCGATCCGGCACTCAACTAAAGGATTTCATTCGAGCGGTTAACACTCCGCTTCCTCGTTCTACATCAAGTGAATTCGCAGATTCGGACATAGAAGAAGAAGCAATGGGTGACCGTACACTCAAGGACCTAGCTTCTCACAAGCTCGATACACAACAATGGTGTATCCAAACTAACTCAACTTTCGAGATCAAGCCGGGGTTGATTAGAGAATTACCAAAGTTTCATGGCATGGTGAATGAAGACCCAAACAAACATCTTACGGACTTCAATACCATAGTCATGGCCATGCTTCCACCGGATATTAATGCGGATGGAGAAAAGTTGAAAGCTTTTCCGTTCTCTTTGGCGGGCAATGCTAAGAAATGGTTGTACTATTTGCCTTCCGAAAGTATCACAACATAGAATGGGATGAAGAAAATTTTCCTTGAGAGATATTTTCCCGCATCAAAAACTACTCAAATTCGCAAGGAGATTTGTGGGATGAAACAACATGTGGGAGAGTCATTATATGAATGTTGGGATAGGTACAAGAGATTGGTGGCAAGTTGTCCGGACCATCAATTTAGTGACGCCATGATAATCCAATACTTCTATGCAGGTCTCCAAACAAGTGATAGATATCTTCTTGACGCCGCGGGTGGTGGTGCACTAGTGAACAAGACCGTGGCCGAAGTTACCAAGTTGATTGAAAGTATGGTGGAAAACTCGCAACAATTCTATCCAAGAGGGGATTCAATGGTTAAGTTGGTGCATGAAGTTAGTGACTCGTCTTCACAATCCGATCACCGGTTAAACAACATCGAGAGGGTAGTGCAACGGTTGGCCACGGTAATTATTCCGGATGATGGAACCGAACAAGTAAATGCTTTATATCCAAATCAAAGGCCAAGGTATGATCCATACTCAAATACTTACAATCCCGGTTGGAAGGATCATCCCAACTTTAGCTATGCAAACAAGTAAGCGGCAGCTCCTAATCCATATGCGCAACAAGGTGGATTCCAACAATAACGTTTCCAACCTCAACAACAACAATTCCAACCACAACAAGTCAAGGAGCAAGATTCTTCGAATTATGACAAGTTGAATGTGATTATGAAAAGCATGCAAGGTCTCACTTCTATGTTACAACAAAACCAACAAAAGACCGATTCGGCAATCAAAGCTTTGGAACAAAGGACCGGCTCGGCAATAAAGGATTTACAAACTCAAATGGGACAATTGGCGACCGATATGAACTTAATGAAATCTCAAACATCCACAAAACTTCCTTCACAACCATTTGTGAACCCAAGAGAGAATGTTAATGCGGTTACTTTACGAAGTGGAATACAAGTAGAGAGTCCAAGTCATCATGAAGAAGCTAGTGAAGAGGTAGTCAAAGACAAGGAGGAAGCCGTACCAAAGGATAATTCAACACCAACCGCCCAATCCAAGGAACCGGTTCCTACTTTTACTACTCCACCTCCTTTTCCTAGTCGTTTTGCTAAGTCCAAGAAGGAAGCTCAAGACAAGGCACTCATGGATATCTTCAAGAAGATAGAAATCAACATACCCTTCATCGAGGCCATCAAGACAATGCCAAGGTATGCTAAGTTCATGAAGGAATTATGCACAAAGAAGGATAGGTTGCTTGATAATGAAATTACTAAAGTTGGCGAGAGTACGTCGGCTATGCTTTTGAAGAAGATGCCTACAAACTCCACGGATCCCGGTGGTTTCACGGTGCCAATTACTATTGGTAAGAAAAGGTTTGAACATGCTTTACTTGATTTGGGAGCTTCCATTAGTGTGATGTCGGCCGATATATATGACTCCTTGAATCTTGGACCATTGAAAGAGACAAGAGTTATTATCCAATTAGCAAACAAGTCTAACATTTATCCAAAGGGACTTGTAGAGGACATTCTAGTACAAGTGAATGAGTTAATTTTTCTGGTGGATTTCTTTGTGGTGGATATGGACAACAATGAGAATCGTTCGTCTATATCTCTACTTCTTGGGAGGCCATTTATGAAGACCGCAAAGACGAAGATTGATGTTGATAAGGGTACACTCACTATGGAGTTCGACAATGAAGTAATACACTTCAACATATTCGAAGCCATACGCTACCCAAGTGATGTACATTCCGCTTACTCCATTGATGTGGTTAGTTCATTAGCGCAACAAATGGTGGAATTAAATCAATAGGACGCACTTGATGTGGTGTTGAAAAATAGAATTGAATTGGACGTCCACGCCTTGCCTAATTTGGATGTTGAAATTTCCACGGAATTGGTGGAGACGTGCGGTGCCTTAACGGCATTACAAGAAGCTAAGGGTAATGTTTCATATATTTCTTTACCCGTGAATGATGAATTACTTGTACTATCTATTGTGAAGGCGCCTAAACTAGAGTTGAAGCCACTTCCGGACCATTTGAAGTATGCGTTTTTGGGAGATGGAGATGAGCTTCCGGTGATTATTGCAAAGAACCTCACATAGGTACAAGAAGACCGTTTGCTTAGAGTCTTGAAAGAGCACAAAACGGCTATTGGGTGGACAATTGCGGACATCAAAGGCATTAGTCCATCCATGTGCATGCATAGGATTCTAATGGAAGAGAATGTGAAGCCGGTACGTGATGCTCAACGTAGGCTTAATCCTCCCATGATGGAGGTTGTGAAGAAAGAGATACTCAAATTGCTAAGTGCGGGGGTAATTTACCCAATTTCCGATAGCAAGTGGGTTAGTCTGGTACAAGTGGTACCAAAGAAGTCCGGTGTTACGGTTGTTAGAAATCAAGACGATGAACTTGTTCCTATAAGAGTTCAAATCGGTTGGAGAGTGTGCATTGACTATAGAAAGCTTAATTCCGCAACCCGAAAGGATCACTTTCCTTTACCTTTCATTGATCAAATGTTGGAGTGGTTAGCGGGGCATTTGTGTTATTGTTTCTTGGACGGTTATTTGGGATACAACCAAATTGTGATTGCACCGGAGGACCAAGAGAAGACTACTTTCACTTGTCCGTTTGGAACGTTTGCGTATAGACGGATGTCGTTTGGTCTTTGCAATGCACCGGCTACTTTCCAAAGATGCATGGTAAGTATATTCTCGGATTACGTGGAGCGCATTATCGAGGTATTTATGGACGACTTTAGTGTTTACGGAAATTCTTTTGATAGATGTTTAGACAACCTTGAACTAGTTCTTAAACGATGCATAGACACAAACCTTGTCCTTAATTTGGATAAATGTCATTTTATGGTAAACCATGGCATAGTACTTGGTCACATTGTTTCCTCTCAAGGGCTCGAAGTGGACAAGTCAAAGATAGATTTAATAAGAAACTTACAATATCCCACTTCAGTGAGGGAGGTTCGTTCTTTTCTTGGCCATGCAGGTTTCTATAGGCGGTTTATCAAGGGTTTCTCCAAAATCTCCATGCCGATGTGCAAGTTACTACAAAAGGAGGTACCTTTTGACTTCAACAAGGAATGCAAGGATGATTTTGACAAATTGAAGGTAATGTTGACAAGTGTGCCGATTATCAAGTCACCGGATTGGAATCTTCCATTTGAACTAATGTGTGATGCTAGTGATTATGCGGTTGGAGCCGTTTTGGGTCAAAGAGTGGACAAGTTGTCCCATGTTATATATTATGCATCTAGGACCCTAAATGATACACAAATCAACTATTCTACCATGGAAAAGGAGTTATTGGCTATAGTGTTTGCATTGGAAAAATTTCGATCATACTTGGTGGATACAAAGGTTATTGTGTATTCCGATCATGCCGCACTTAAATACTTACTAAAGAAGAAAAAAGCTAAGACAAGATTAATCTGATCCTATTACTACAAGAGTTTGACATAAAAATTCGAGATAAGAAAGGTGTGGATAATACCGTTGCGGATCATCTTAGTAGACTTGTTATGTCTCAAGAAGAACTTCCATTACAAGACCGCTTTCCGGACGAACAACTTTTCTCCTTGGAAGAATCAACACCTTGGTATGCGGATATAGTGAACTACTTGGTGACAAGAAAGGTACCTAGTACAATGTCCAACTTCCAAAAGATGAAACTTAAGAAGATAGCGAAGCAATATGTGTGGGATGAACCATACTTATGGAAATATGGCGTTGATCAAATAATACGAACACTACACCAAAATGGCCATTTAGGGACGTTTATAAACGTTGCACATAATTTGTGCAACGGAAATAAACGTTGGAAAAACGGCGTTGCGCATTGTTGTGCAACACATTTTATCCTTTGCACAAATTAATTTGTGCAACGCTTATAAACGTTGCACAACCGTTGCACCTTTTCTTATTTGTGCAACGTATAAATAATTTGTGCAACGGATATTATTTATAGAATAACACTTTTGTGGGTCCCATTTTGATTTTTTCAACGTTTTATTTATTTGGTTACAGTTACATCCGTTGCTCTTTTCCGGTAATTTGTGCAACGTATAATTGTACAACGTTTATATACGTTGCAAATTAATTTTCCGGTAAATAAAATTACCGCCGACACACTTTCCGGCATGTTTCTGCTCCTAAATTGCAATCGACCAAGAACAATTATTGATCATCACAATCCATCAAGAATGATTCATATATTTACAATTATTGATCTCTGAAATTAATGTATAGTACTAAACAGGTCATTAACGATGAACATGAGGTGTTTGACAAAAAAATCATAGGGAGTCTAGGGTTTGTTCCCTGTAATTCCCTGCAATTCCCTGAGTTTTTTCCCTATAACCATGGCATCACTTCCAAGCTCATATCTTCATATTCTCGGCATTGGCATCAGTTCGATACAGTTTCCAGCTCTAGCGCAATTCCAAGCCATAGTAACCAACAGCAACCCTTGTAAACATCCTCAAGTCACGACTCCACTAAAACATCAACACAATGGACAGCAGCAACACTTCATCTCGACTGCAAACCAACTTACACAATCACCTTCATTCACTGACCTTCACAGCCACGAATCATTGCAGATAACCCATTCTGGCCACGGTAACCAACAACTCTCAGCTCCTACACGCACTCCAGAACTGTCGATAATCACCAGCACACATTAGTTCAATCAGTAACCAACAGATGCTGGTACATAACTGATCTCTCTGGCTTTTTGTCAAACACATGTTGTGTGTATTCATCTCTTGGCCTTTGTTCTCTTCTCTTGGCTCCATTTATTCCCAAATTCAAGTTCCCTGCAAGGCATAACCCAAACCCATAACTCCATTATTAACCAAATAATTAATACAAGCTACAACAATAAAATTTAGAGAATGGAAATAAAAAAAATACAGGATTAGGGAGAGATTAGATGTTTACCATGAATCATAAAAGAAGTAAATCGTAATGGAACTCGCTTTGTTGTGCAAGTTGAGATGTTACACTATGGGAAAAATAATAAAGCACTACAAGCAATGTTGCTGGGATAAAAGCTCCGAATATATAAAATATAGGCACATTTAACATGTCATGCGAAGCTAAGGAAAAATACTTTTTTCTCATACTAAACAAAGTACATAACTCTCTAGGGACAAGGAGACCACATACCTCGACGACTGTCCAGTTCGCATAGGCACCATGCGACCACATATTTGGACTTTCTTTTGGGAGCTTTTGTTGTAGAGGATGTAGCTTCACCATCTTTCTTCATATAAATGATTTCTCGTGCTCCCATATTGATAAAAAATAAAAAGCGACAGGTCAAAACAACATTAGTAGCATCAGTATTTGCTTTCATCTTCAGTGTATCTTTGCCATCAAACTTACCACGTATATGATGGACATACAATATAAATTGACAATCAACCGACAACCTATTTCTTTTAAGTTCAGTAAATTAATACAATTCTTCATATTAAAGTGACCATACTTTTGGAATTCCCACTCGCTATTGTCTGCATGACAACAAAACACCATAATGCAACATTAAGTTAACAAGCACAACTAGGGATATAGACAATTACAAAGTGGAGGAGAGGAGGCAATGGGGGAGTTGAGCATACCCAATGGACAAACTTGGCGAGTCTTTAGCCAACGACTGATGCAGTGGAAGTGGACAACATGGTTACAAACCCCTACAGAAAAGTCAAAACTCCAGTTAGTATGTCTAAGCAAATTAATAAGCAGAGAAAAAACACAAACCACATTATTATAGGAAGAGAATGTTGATTTTTTTTATGCTGCAAACAAGGATGACCATAAGCACCTGTTTGTTTGCATAAACCAAGGCTTCTTCTTTAACCACCTTCTACTTAGATGGGGTAACATTAATTTTCCCAGTAACTGCCATTCCTTATCTTGTTTCCTACCAGGATATCACATCAAATCATATTAAAATCTCTTGAATAAGATATAATAGATTAATAGTACTACACAAACTAGTCATAGAAAAAGGAACAAGGTAATAGAGCATGAGGTAAAGAGAGAGCAAGAAATGGGAAGACAGCCAAACAGGCACATGCAGAGTCCCTTGAATTTAGAACGAGATAATTACAGAATGTCTGCCACTCACGAACCTGGAGACTTGAAGCTGTTAAATGAGCAATGAATTACTTACCATACCCCGAAGGGACCGATATTGAAATCCGAGATCTATAAAGTTGGGATGGTTGCAGTAACGAAATATCGGTGGTGGGGCTATCGCATTTGGTCCTTGACAGTCTACACCTTGAGAGCATCATCCCACCGCAATAGTTTTATACCTATAGCAAGTAAACCCCACATGACCACATGATAAGATAGCATATAACATTCACAAAGGACAAAGCAAAAGAGAGAGCACATGAGATAAAAATAACATAATCAGGAGTCACATAACGGTTTTTTCCTTCTAATGCCACATGCTACTGCATTTGAAGCAGAATTGGTGAAGCTGATGGAATCCAATGCAATATAAACTATGCAGTATATTCAAATCAAAGGTCACCATCTCATGAATTTGCTTCTTGAAAGAATAAATTCCATGGCCTAAATGTCTAACCTCGTGTTTGTATAAAGCTTACTTGCACTCATAAGATTACGCTCTATCATTTCTCGATCCAGAACAGTGAAGTTATCGGGCAAAAGAGCTTTCTGTTAAATAAAGAAAAAACTATTAAATAATTTAAACCAAAGTTCTTTTGGTATATTAACTGCGCTAGAACATGGGCAAGTCATTACTACGGCACTACCAATACTCTCAGCAAGGAAAAGATCATGCCCTGAGAACATTACCCAGGGCGCCAACCACCCCAGGCCCCCTAATGTGAAGGTTGACAATGACGTTTAATACATTGATCTGTTCGGGAAAACATCAAGTAATGAAGCGAAGTAAGAAAAACAGTGAACGGCTTGAGGAAAAACAAATTAACCTGATGCTCTTTTAGGTCTTCAGCAAATGAACCAATTTCAGGTTTTCTCAAGATTTTCTCCAGATAAATCTGGCATGCGAAAGAATAATAAGGGTATTATTACAACATTAGTTGTAATGTAATGCTACATAGAGAAGGAAATAACTCAGGCGAAACAACTTCTACTAGACTAAAGTGTTGTTGTTGTTTCTCCTACTGTAGTGCTTTCACTTTATCCTAGAACAAAAAAATTCAGAAGCAGTGGAATGGAAAGTAACTTGTTTGTTTATTAGTCAAAAAGATGCAATCATGGCAATCTGTACCAAGTTTTATAACTGAGTATATGAGAAAAAATAAGGCATACCTTAGTAGTTATTAGCTACAATAACTGCGACCTGCATGTTGGACACTCCTCTGTAGGTTATACCAGTGAGAAACACCCAGATTCTATGGTCAAAAATTAGTAGCCGTTTTTCCACATGATATGTGGTTGACAACACGAGCAGGCAAGTATGGCTAGACATCCGTACTTCAAGACATCTATTTGAAAGTACCGGCTTCACTTGTCATCGTTTCGCCAACCGTTTTTTCTCGGCCCCTAACAAAGTCAGCCCGTTCAGGCTTTGTAATGGCTTCTGTAATGTTTACTGCAAAATCAACTTTATTAGACACGAGTTGTCTCTATTGGGTACACTAAAAGTAAGTCGCAAACGCATCTAAAACCAAAACCGTCATTGTTACCAAATTATCATGCCAAGAGTCACAAAGATGGATGCAAATTTATCATAGTTGTATCAGCAATCATAACTTAAAAGTCCTTAAGTATCTAACAAACAAACCTAGATGCTCTATCAACAATCAAGCCATTATGAATCCACAAACTAACCACTGCAAATATGTAATCTAAATGAATGTAGACGTATAGTGTTGTATCTCATTCTATGGTATGAGGCATGTGCCAGCTATTATCACAAGGATATGCACAGTCAACCAATTTGGTTACCCTTGTTTCAAAGTATCAATTGTCAACTGACTTATTCTAAGAAATAAAAAATCAGCTTCATCAGATTTACTTAGTCAATGCATATTCCCATTAACCTGGCAGAAGAAACACTATTATCTAAATCTGGCACGATAAATGAGTCTGCAACATTTAGCAACAATAGTTGGATAGTATTGTACCTCATTCTGGTATAAGGTTGTGGAAGCTACTATTAAAATGACAAAAGTGACTTAATTCTTTAGTATACCAAATAACAACTAGTATTATAAGGTCTAGATAAGGGAACTGGTAACCACCGTTTTTTTTTGGGACTTTTTATCAAACACTTTGCAGACGTGATACTGGTTATAAATCAAGCGGTTTTCTGTTTGTCTCACATGTTATATAGCTCATTCCTTGCAATTCTTAAGATTGCAAATTCAATTTCTAATCAAACCCGATAATCCAAATTGCTCACAAACTCTAAACACTCCTTAATTATCCAACACCCAATTACTTAAAACTTCATGTTCAACAAAAACAAAACATACCCAATACATCAAATCTAAAATATCAAAAATAAATAAATCAAAAATACTAACTCTTTCAGATACTAGTTAGGTTAAAATCAAACACCCTAACTCTTACATATACTATTTAGGTTAAAGTCAAAAACCCTTACTCATTGAGATACTTTTTAGGTCAAAATCGAAAACCCTAATTGTCTCAAATGAAAATAAAATTAACCACAAACTAGTTTATACCTGATGATAATCCTACAAACTGCTGCTAAATCAGAAGTTGAATGATTTGATTTCGGATTTCAGGGAAACAATTAGGTTTAGAAAATTACTGTTGTAGATCGGGATTTCCTGAAGATGGGTTTTGATGGGATTAGGTATAGGAAACTAAGCAGATATAGATATGGGTTTTGGTGAAGAAAAGTTCCGGTTTCAAGAGAAAAGTTTTCTCTTCTCTCTGAAGTATTGAGTAAGTTTTGACGAAGAAGAAGAGAGAAGTTTTCTCTTCTCTCTTCTCTCTAAAATATCGATGAAAAATAGAAATAAAATATCATAAAATTAAACAAAAAAGGAACTACTAAAGCCCGTGAAAAAATAATATATTACAAAAATTCCATACGGTGTACAACGTATATACTCGTCAACATGCGTTGTACCACTAATTAATATTAATAAATAAAATATTAATAATTTGTGCAACGGATAAATTGGTGCGCAACGGATATTAACGTTGTTAACTTTGCAACGTCTATATCCGTTGCGCAACTCCGAAAATTAAGTGTTGCTAAAACCTGAATTTGGTGTAGTGGAAGGTGCGTACCTAACTCCGAATTTCAATCAATTCTCTCCTTTTGTCATACTTTTGCTTGTGGTGGCCATTTTGGTTCTAAACGTACCGCTCTCAAAGTTCTTGAAAGTGGATTTTATTGGCCCACCTTGTTTGAAGATTCATATGTTTTTTGTAAATCGTGTGATAGATGTCAAAGAACAGGCAATCTAGGTGCTCGAAATCAAATGCCACTCACACCAATTCTCGCCGTAGAGATTTTTGATGTGTGGGGAATCGATTTTATGGGCCATTTTGTCAATTTGAATGGAAATTTTTATATACTTCTTGCCGTAGATTATGTTTCCAAATGGGTGGAGGCTAGAGCCACCAAAACTAATGATTCTCAAGTTGTTTGTGATTTTGTAAGAGAAAACATATTCACTAGGCACGACATACCAAGAGTGGTGATAAGCGATGGAGGCTCTCATTTCAAGAAGTCTTTTCACGCTCTCCTCAATAAGTGCAACATAACACACAAGGTTGGTACGCCTTATCATCCACAAACTAGTGGACAAGCGGAAATCTCAAACCGTGAGATCAAGTCCATTCTTGAGAAAACGGTGAATACGACAAGGAAAGATTGGAGATTTAAGCTTAATGATGCACTTTGGGCATATAGAACGGCGTACAAGACACCGATTGGTATGTCTCCATATCGGTTGGTTTATGGCAAAGCTTGTCATCTTCCGGTTGAACTTGAACATAAGGCTTATTGGGCGATAAAGAAATTCAACATGGAGTATGATGAAGCGGGGAAACAAAGAAAGTTACAACTAAATGAGCTAGAGGAGATACGTAATAATGCTTACGAGAGTGCCCAGATTTACAAGGAAAAGACCAAAAAATTTCATGACAAGATGATTTCTCGGAAAAGTTTTGTTGTGGGGCAAAAAGTCCTTTTATTTCATTCTCGCCTTAAACTATTTCCTGGAAAATTAAGGTCCCGTTGGATTGGACCATATGTTGTTACTAATGTTTTTCCTTATGGTGTAGTTGAAATTACTAGTCTTAGAGACAACTCGGTTTCCAAAGTCAACGGCCATAGATTGTAGCCATACTATGAGAACATCGCCTATGTGAATGTGGATGAACTTCCATTTGAAGATTTTCTCCCTCTAGAGGAGTAATGTGAAGCAAGAGCTATGTTGGGACGTCGACTTTAAAACAAGCGCTAAGTGGGAGGCAACCCACCGGTTTTGTATTTCTTATCCTTTTGTTTTTATTTGGTTTTTGTTTTGTTTGTTTATTTTTCTTGTTCCATATCATGTTAGGATTTACCACCTTGACTTTACTTGGACGATTCAATTACATTGAGGACAATGTAAGGTTTAAGTGTGGGGGAGTGGCTAAGCATATATTTTGCATAAAAAAAAAATTGAGTCACTAGCATACTTCTAGGTATGATTACATAGATAATTCTTACCGACATAAAATGAACTTGGAAATGTTAGGGAACTACATTCGATTTCTTGCTTGTTAGAGTGTTAAATAATGGATTTAATCATGCCGTTGATGCAAATTTGGTGCAGGGAGAAGTGCGTTATTAGAGTTGCTGATCAATCATTAGTGGAGACTACCCATTTTCATATCAACCAAGGCACCGACCAAAAATTCTTCCTTTACTAAAGAGCTTCTTTTGAGTGTGTGTCACCGTACGTTAATTCCGGGTATAATGGTGAGATACCCAATTTCACACCAATTTCGGCAATATTTTAATCTCTTGAGTGCTAATTTTTGTCAATCATGAGGGTGACGTCTATGGATGAAAGCCTCCTTATTGTAGTTCGATTTGCAGTTAGCACCATTCTCTCAACAACGGGTCCATAGAAACACCATAAACATCAACAACAAGGGAGCGACATAAAAATCTACAAGGGAAGTTGAAAAGGTTCAAGGTTTGCAAGCAACAATGGGACAAGAAAATAGCAAATTTCATATTCAAGTAAAGCAACATACAATGAGCATATTTTTACATACAAGTTGAAGACTTATTTACAATAGCGAAGAAAAGCAAAAGGTGAGAATTATTGAAGTTTATGATTTCAAGACGATACAAGTTGTGAAGAATCAAGCGGTAAAGTACTTTTGCACGGCCATGGTTGTTTTATTTTTCACTTTGATTTGTATTGTGTTTCTCTTGTCTAAAAAAAAATGAAAAAATGAAAAAAAAAATTGAAAAATATGAGACAAGAGAAATATCTATTATTGTGTTTGTTTGTTTTTATTTAATAAGCCGTGGGGAAGGAAAATCTATAAGGAAGTTTCAAGCGACATGGATTTTAAGGAAAAAGGTTACAAATTGTCAAGGATTTATGAAGTTCGAAAGTTTATCATCAAAAGTTGAAGCCGAAGACCAAGAAGATAGGATCGGAAGACGTTTCTATTGGATGCCGTGAGAGTGGTGTTATCATAATTGGCAATCGGATGTGAAGGTAAGTAAGTAATCTCATCCTCGATATAAGTGGTTGATTTCCTTTCTTAGAGATCGTTAGAAAAATGGTTTTTCAAAATGTTAAAAGATGTGGGTTATTCAAAATTTCGGAAGATGTTCTTCCCACCATTGAACGTGTTGCAGGAATTCTCTCTTCATTCCTACCTGCACACATGTGAGACCCATAAAAAAGACGTCTTTTTGAGTGCAATTATCATAAAATCCTATTTTGGTGAGGCAGAAGTCGAGGCAAAATTATTATTGATTGTTTATCAAACACGCGTTCTCTCATTATGGTGTGGTTATTTCTCACTCAACATTTAAGAATGAGAATATGTTCTTTAGTATTTCTAACTTCTTATTACTAGCATGCAGAAACTCTATGTCCTCATAACTCTTTGGATGCTTAGGACGCTGGAACGCTTTGAAGTTGTAAGTTTTAGTTTGATTTTCTCGAGGACTAGCAAAGTCTAAGTGTGGGGGAATTTGATAGGTGTAGAATACACCTAATTTACTATCTAGTAGTTTATGCTTTCTTTGCTATTTTTCTTGTAAATTATGTATTTTACGTGTGTTTTTGAGATATTAGGTACTCTGGAGTCACACGGAGGAAAAGAAGAAGAAATAATCCAAAATTGAGCAAAAAGGGCAAAGCCATAATTTTACAGGATAACACTATCTGGAGCTCGAAAATGGTTAAGGGGCAACTCTTTTTTGAAGTTTTAAAGACAGACTAGCTAAGGTTAAGGGGATGCCATTGGCTATCCCTTATCAGAAGTGACCATTTATATAGGCACCCAATCTGTGGGTGTATTAGCAGTGGGTGTATTAGCAGTGGGTGTAATTATCATTGGGTGCAAATAACCATCCCATCCCTTTTGATCTAAACCTAGTCGATGAGAAAAGTTTATCATATTGAATTCTTCCCCAAATCTCATTATGCATCTGAAAGAGGATATGTCACAGAATAAAATTGATGTTTGCATCCATGGATTATCAAGAAGATTTCGGTGACATAGAGATGAGATAAATAAGGACAGTTAGAATCTCAAAACAAGAAGCCGAGATGGTAGTGATGATTCGAAGAACAAGATGATTTAGGGTTTACTGTGGATTGAAGATAAATGAAGTTCAATGGAGCAGGAGAGAATGAAATACATATGGGTTTATTGGCATGAATCTGTAGGAATTCAGGATTGGGTTCTGCTGTGATTGAAATCGAGAGTTGCTGGTGGTATGGTGTTATGAAGAACAAAGAAATCGATGTTGCAATTGAACGGAAATCGAAATTGAGAGATGGGTTTGATGGAACTGGTGAGGGTCTGAGGTTTAGAAGAAAATGAAGTTGATGGGATTGGAGATCGATGAGTATTGCAGAGTGATTTCAAAGATTGTTGTTGTTGCTTTCCGTGAAGGCTGATGGATCTGTTTTAAATGGGTCTTTGGTAATCGTCATGGATTATGAGAAGAAGATGCAGTATGATATAATCTATTAATGCTACAGAAGATGGGTGGAAGCCAAAGAACGTTCAGATTGAGATATTGAATGAAGTAAAGCTGTGTTAGATGTATGCTAGGTTTTTAACAGGAGAAGACCAAAGAATTGAGGCCTAAAATTGGCTGCGAATTGACAAGAATTCAAACAGAACTCTGCCGGATTTTCATACCGACGAGTTAACTCGTTCCCGTCGATGGCCGATCCAACTCGTTAGTAAGACGAGTTAGACAGCTAACTCAAGCTGACTCAATGGCTGACTCTCTTACCTTGACTGACGACTGACCGTTAATCTTTGACGGTTGACCAACATAATATACCTTGACCGGAGGAAAATCTCAGGTGGCCGGCGGCGACGGATTCCAACCTATTTCCGGCCAAAAACACAGTTTTCCGGCGAGCCAAATTTGCAGAATTTTGTGCGGATTTCTCTCATGAGATGTGAAGACTTGGACTTGGAATTGGGCTTGGATTTGGAAAGAGGAGATGAAATATTTGAGAAAGGCTTGGATTTGTAAGTTGAACTACAAAGGGAAAGGGATTCTATTCCTTGGAAGATTTTGAGAGCATTGAAGCCTATAAATAAAGGAGTTCTCTACACTTCTTCATATCTCTCATATATATATATATCTTTTTACACACATCTACTTTGGAGAAGGAGTTAAAGTGCACAAGGATTGGAGGAAGGAGCAACCATCATATTTTCAATAAGTTTTTCTTTCTTCCTTTATTATTATTATTATTATTATTGTGTGAACTCCAAACTATGAGTAGCTAATTTTCTTATTGATTGAGGATGAATTCCTAACTCTTAATATATGATTTGAGTTTCGTTTCAATTCTACTTTGAAGTTTTTCATATGATTATCGATTGTTTTTGCTAATATTAATGTTTATGCTTGATTGATAGGTCGTTTGGGTGGCCAACTAAATTGATTTGTTAATTTATCGAAAGCTAGTGAAAGTTAGGGGATAAGTAATCGTTTCTTGACTATTTACATAAATAGAAAACACAAGACCTTGCGGAGGGATTCCGTGGAGCAATTGTGTGTGAAAACAACGTTAGCAAGTGGACCTTGATCTAAGAGTCTAACTACTAATATCAACCTAATAAATTCATAAATCTTAATGCGTTTAACTAAATTACATCTTGGGTGATCTACTACTAGGTGGTTTGGTAAATAGAATCCGGCAGTCGAGGACTTCCGTGTCCGGTGATACAAGGGATTTAGGGGTTAGCACTGATCTAGCTGCTATACCTACGGTTGGTGATAATCTATGACTAATAAAAAGTGGAAAAGAACATAACTTTAATCATTGTTTTGCAGCGAAGAAGGATTCCTTGATCTATTCTCTCTTATTGAATTCAACTTACATTTTTAATTACTTTGCTTATTTCTTTTGCTTTTTAAATATAAGAACCAATACCCAGCTTTTTGTGACAATTTTACAACTAATAATCTCTTGCTCCTCGTGGGATCGATCTTGACTGCCCTATATTACTTGTTAATTAGGTAGTAAAGTATTAATTAATTTGTTGTGCTTACGACACGCACATCCACAGATTTTGTCAAAATAAAATATAGATCCGAAGATAAATCTAAAGATCATTTACAAGCAAAAAATATATCCGCCGATAGATCCGAGGATTTTTATGTAAACGAAAACATGGATCGGAAGATGTTTATGAAGAAAACCATAAATCCATAGATAAATTTAAAGATCATTTACAAGCAAAAATAGATCCGCCGATAGATCCGAGGATTTTTATTTAAACGAAAACACGGATCCGAAGATTTTTATGAAGAAAACCATAGATCCGACGATAAATTTAAAGCTACATTTTATTAGCGTAAAACTGGATCCGAAGATTTTCAAAAATATGTATATCTTTGTAGTGAAAGAGTTTTGTTTCACCTAAAAACCTTTCAAATCTGGTCCTTTTTGTTGGTTCATCACCCAAAGTCCGTATTGAGAAACAATGTTGAGTGATAAAAAGAGTTCACAGGGAAAGATAAATCTTTTGCCGGGACGTAAGTCGTCCCTGTTTCTAGCGCCAAATCGTGAGCACATATGTAACGATGATAGCATCGTGTTCATAATCAATGTTCGCAGTGTCGATAAAACTACTATAATAACTAAAACATATGTGAAGCGGAGTATAATAATTATATGGGAAACTCTGAGCCATCGGGTTCGTCCTTGTTTCGCATCATAGGTGCGTCTATGATGATTTAACCGATGCATAACATGGTAATGAGAACTAAGAATGCATAATGTAAATGAGACAATGATTTACGTGGTTCAGCACTAAGGCCTACGTCCACAGGGGGGGTCGGTTTTTCACTATTTATTATGTGAGATTACAAAGGATAGTCGAATGACTCTGAGAAGGGAACGAAGGTAGCAGAAGATAAAACTCATACTTACTCTTTACAATTTCTCTCTCCTGAACTATAGTTCTCTCTCTCTAAATTTGGTCGACCCCTTCTCTCTTAGTGGAGTTGGGTATTTATAGGCTTCTTGTATGTGACCCTCTTTTCTGAGATAGTTGTTCCTTATCGTCTTGGTTAGCGCGCCGATACCGATGATATCTTCGTCCTGCCCCGATGCCTCTCAACGGTAATGTATTGCGACGATGGTTCATCATCTCCTTCTCCATAGGATGTTCGTCACGTTCCCTATGTCTATGGCATTTAAGGCGGGTGGTTGGGATAGTCTGCACGCCTCAGACGGCTGTTAATGCAGGTGTCAGCTGTGCTTCCTCTCGTTCGCCCGATTTGGATCTTCCTTGGGATGATAAAAAGTAACCTTATAGGTCTTCTATGATACTTCGCGGCGATCTTATCATCAAATACTCCTTGTTTTGCCAATCGTCGGATTCGCAAGATGGTGAGCACGTGGCAGATGATGATGATGCATGCCCCTTGGGGGCGCAACGTGGCATCGTCATATTGATGCTCTTCCATCTTATAGCATACACGTGTCTCCTTCTATACACGTGGCTAATTTCTGACTATGTGTATACAGGGTCCCTTGTGCTCCAAGTTGCTGGTGCCACCCTTCTCAGAATCCTAAGTAGGAGGGATACGCCCTATTCCATGCTCCCTCGTGACACAGAAATCATCCTCGTGTGAGATATGAAGAAAACGCTGACCCTCTATACGATATGCATACACGTTGGGGATCTTTGAAAGGTTAGTGGGCTACTAAACAGCTAGGAGTTATACGTGCTCATAGCTAACAAAGATCTCTCAAGATTTTGTCCCATGACTGCTTATAGCTAACAAAGATCTCTCACGATTATGTCCCATGACAGCTTAGAAAAACAAAGATCTTCTTTACGCTGTCGTATAACAGCAATATCAACAATATCGGGTTAGTGTGGCCATCTGATATGCATTTTACTTTTGCAAGCAGGTAGTAATTGAGTTGGAACAGATATCACCGTGGTTATGTATGAAATTACGTCCTAATCAAATGGGTTTTACCATACTGATGCTCAACAAGCGATCTTGTACTTGCAATAGAATCACCAAAGTCTTATGCCATCGACTCATATGCACTACATGTTTTCCGAGTTTAATTTCCATCTAAAAAGCAATACGAGATTCCGTGTGATTTTGACGACTACTATTATATTGTCTGATACTCCGTATCCCATACAAAGAGTGTACGGAACAGTTCTTCATTGACATTTGAAGGGATTTGTCTCATAAAGGATGGGGAAATGCATTTTATGTCAACTTACACGAGTATATACCTTAAAAATGAGTTAAGAGCAGATTTACTGACCTTAAACAAATAGTAGACTTTTGTCTTGGAAGTTTCCAAGAAACAGCTCTTATGCGGCCATTTTCACCATATAAAATAATTTAGACGGTTAGATGTTAGCATTAGTTTACAAAAAGAAATCCACATCAGAGTGACAGGCAGGGCAAATGTTGGGCAACCACCCCACATCTGAAAATGATACGGATGTCGACAAGGTAATTCTTTATATATAAGAGATTGCGTAGTAGAACTATTCATAGGCATCATGTATATGACTATTGCTGGAAGATTTAAATTAAATATTGTCACCAAAATGATCCATTTTATCTAACCTGTGCTTTGTTACATCATCTCTATTGAGTGTGATATCACTGGGTACGTACAACTATGCCTGATCTACTGTGCTTTACATGTGTTGTGCCGCGTTATTTTAGCGTGTTGTGCTGTGTTGTGATGTATCAAATCGTGCCGTTGTGTACTTGTGATGTACCAATGTGGCAATTATATGTCTTAGCACAACACGGCACATTAAAGCTATCATATTGTGTCATACTATGCCAGGTTGCATTTGTACCATATTTAGTGTGTATTGTCATGCCATAAACATGCTGACAAGACACACTTTACATCCCTAGATGGTGAAATCCCGAGTCCCGACCGAGTCATAGATATATTTCTATGCCCTTGTATCAGAACTGCCGTAAAGTGAAAGATAATTGGTAAAGTGGAGTGTTATCTGAGGTTGAAAAACTCATTCATGTCGTAATTTCTCACAATTGAACCATTCCTATGGAACAATGAAGAAAAAATGTCGGACAGTCATCTACAAAGAAACAGTGTGGAATACGCATTCAAGAGAAAGTTTCCATACAAATTAGAATCGAAGGCGCAGAAGGCTTTTGTGTGATAAATGCAAATGAAGCATTAATAGTAACTGACATTGAGTTCAGATCCTTTTACTTATATTTTCTATTCTTTATCAAACAATCAATAAAATTTTGACATAAACATAGATGGAGTAGCAAGTAGCCCCTGGTATTGTTAAAACTTAGTAGTTAAAACTAGGACATTGTTTGTTTAGTGGTGGTTTTATCACTCATATTTGTAAATGCAACTACAACCGAAACTGTATGATGGCAAAATGAAAACCCTCCCGCTCAAAATCTCATAAAAGAACCAGAAGTGGTGACCCTGGTGGGTCCACTGAGAACCTCTAAACCCATGAACAATTCTTCTTGGCTCATCAGATTAGAATTATGATCATACTCTTGTTTTATTTCTTGCTTAACTTGTCGCTGTACTCGAAACTTATTATCTGCCGCTTCAATGGATGAATGTGGAATTGGTGAAGATACTGCAGAAAGACTTGTTATTGCTGATGTAGATGAAGTACTCGCACTTGTGTTTGGCTTACTATTATTACTGTGTCTCGTGCTTCCAGCAAGGGAGTTTCGATGGGTCGGAATTGGATGGTTGTGCTCGGCCTTATAAGTTATGAGGAACATTGATGGCTCTGAATAGCTTCTCTCTACTAGTTTTTTCGCCATGCAGCCTTTGGAGCTACTGCACTTGTAATACCCTCTGTAAATTTATCATAGCAACGCATTTACATGCGTTTCAATATCAGTGAAGAACTTACATGCGTTTCAATATCAGTGAATAACTTAAAAGCTGAAAGAAAAAAAAAAAACAGAAAAAAAAAATAGTAATCCATGCACCTTGGATATGGTGAGCCTTTGATGGGTTTCTGGCCGTATTTTCTCCAAGCCCACATATCAGAAGAAACACCTTCAGCTGGTACTTTGCAGACGAGTCTCTTTTGCTGAACTTTCCTGTTGAGAAATAGAGAATGTATCAAAAAGATATGTTTCAACAGTGAATCAACTATTGACAACCTAGTACCTTTTAACCAGTGTTCTTCAAGAGACTACTGACTGACTAAATAATGAAGGAGCAGAAACAGATCTAATTACCTTATATAAGGTGCATATCTATGTAATGATTCATCATTCTTGTGATCCCCCCCAACACATGATTATGCCAAGGGCCAACACTAATCACTCCCCACAGTTCCTACCCGGATGAACTCAATTTCATCGAATCACAACAGAGACGTCCTCATTTATTGGTTTTTTGATGTACGCTATGATACCATATAAAAAAGTAAAGAAAAGTAGATGCAGATACTCTTCAAAACACAAGCTAATAAAGAATATCTAATGTCTATCGCTAGCAACATTTTCTTTCCATTCTTATCATTATATGTACGTGTAACACGGTAAATTATATAAGTAATCCCACTTCAAAGATATATAAATTATAAGTAATCAACCTTCTTTTTAATGTTGGTTTTAGAGACTTAGTTGTGGTGGTACTGGTAGCAATAGATGAAGACGGCGAGATAACAGAAGGATGGAGCTGCTGTTTCGGCATCTGCGGCTGCTGTTGAAATTGTTGTAGATGCACTGGTGCTGATGCTGATGCTCCTAGATAAGGAGTGCTCATGTAGAAGCTACCGGGTATAACTTCATTACTTTGAATATAATTTGAGGAGCTCGAGCAAAATGATGAGGGTTTGTAAATATCCTGACCATTCTCTAGTTCTTTCAGATCTGATAAAGAGAAAAATGGAGAGAAAAAATCTAATGGATCTTGTTGACGATGACTGTCATCTTGGTTGATGGTGGTGGGTGTTGTAGTCATAGGCTCGTTGGCGGGGAAATTACTAACAACTGCCTGCAAATCCCAGGCTTCCTCCATTGATCACAAATACGTAATTTGGATCCTAATGTATAGACACCAAACAGTATTTCTCTTGCAGCAACTAAGAGCCAGAGCTAATAAATGGGGTAGAGTTGACTTTGCTGGGATGCAAAGAGAATAATGTGAAGTTGTGCGCCAAAACTGAGATTGCATATATTGTATTTATATTAGTCCATCGTGGGAGATCATGATTGACAGATACAAATTTGTTAATCGCATTGACTTCGTAATGATATGTCAATTTACAAAATGTCAATGCCTTGAGAAAGTCCACGCCGTTTTGCAGATGACGATCCAAACGTTATAGTCGAGGCACCCATGTTTAGTGTACACCTTGTCTTTATTTTAAGGTTAAAATATGTATTACCACTCTCATCATGAGTCACGCCTGGCTTTCGATATACCTAATGTTAGTAAAGTTGCTACATTGTTGATAGGGATGCCAGATTACTAGAAAGTACACTCTATATAAAACAAAGGATTTTTTTGGATTGTTTTATGGGAAAATGGGGAATATGCCGATCGATTGTCATCTTGGGGATGTCTCAGGGTTCCAGTTTTTGGTAATATGCCCCAAAGTAACGGAAATAGACAATTTATTGTAAATGTGTCTTAACTTTCTCTCTAATTTTTTCGAGATTTTTTCGTCTGAATATGTTCCTAAACCTTGTAAAGGTGTTAATATATCGTATATCTGTATTTTAATTCGCATATGTGATCCCAAGTGTGTGCGAATATTGACTACTTAACGGTTTTGGATGGAATTTTGGATGGCTGAGGCATATTCCCAAAAATTGGAATCCTGGGGCATATCCCCAAGATGACAGTCGATTTTGAGGCATATCCTCAATAATCCCTTGATTTATATGAATTTTCATACCATCCACAATAAACTGGTACCCTCATTAGCAGCTATGAGGACTGGTACCCTCATTATCTGCGGAAGTTTGTTCACTGCAAAATACGTTGATCAACAACAATTATACAAGGCATTGATAATATACCCTCCTCTTCCAGTCCTCAATGGAGACAACTAGCATCGATAGTCCCTACCATGCAACATCTAATTTTTCATCGTATTGGAAATGAATTATCAACCCCAATAGAAGCCAATTGGATCCCACACCCAACTAACCTAAACCCAGCACAATGCTATCCAATCTGAATGGTAGCAGATATCATAGACCCAATATCTCACTCCTGGAATCATGAAAAATTAAACACCCTTCCCGTTCCTATAATCCAAAAAATCATAAACATCCACCTTCCCCAAAATAGTCCTCAAGATAAAATTATCTGGCTGCACTCAAAAACTGGAAACTACACTACCTCTTCAGGATACAAATGTCTAACCCAAGGTCAACCAACTCACACCCCTCTACCACCAACCAAATTTCAATGGACCTTACCGTGTCCACCAAAAATTCGGCTTTTCTTGTGGAAAGTCATCAATGAAGGATTACCAACCTTCTCTCTCTTACATCACATCCATTTGACCAATACAGACATATGCCCAACATGCAACACAGATCCAGAATTAGCGAGTCACCTCCTAATTCATTGTCCCAAGGAAACTAGCTCTTGGAACTCCTTATTCAGTCAACTTTCAAACTCACCAAATTACAATACCACCCAAACTGTCATCTTAACACCCCAAACAACCATTTCCCAAATCCTCCAACAACCTACTTCAGCATCTACAATATCAACCTTTTGTTTCCTTTTTTGGACCTTATGGTTGGCTAGGAATGATCTAATATACCAACAAAAGAAAACAACCTCAGAGTAAATTCTGGCTTGGGCAAAAAAACTGCAAAAAGAATACTACGGGGCTCTACACTCTTCACCACCAATCATTCCAGGAGATACACCATTAGTTAATCACCCAATAAGAGATAAAAGGATATCAACAATATTGGTAAAATAGTCCATTCCAAACAACAGCTGGATCAAGATTAACACAGATGGAGAAGCTAAAGGACATCCAGGATTTGTAGGGGCGGGATTCATCTGCAGAGATTCAGACGCACGAACTTTATTGGCTCTATCTCAACCACTAGGAATTACAACTGCTTTAACAGCGGAAAATTGGGCTCTGCTTTTAGCTTCAAGAACAGCAGCAGAAAGACAATGGCCAAGAGTTCTCTTTGAAACCGACTCAGAAAACTTATTGCGCTTCATCACTTCCTCTACACCTCCACCTTGGCACATAGCAGAAATGATTGAAGAATTAAAATGAGATTTCAACAGATCCCGCAGGCAGCTATTCAGCACAACTACAAAGAAGGAAACCAAGCAGCCGACAGACTGGCCAATCATGCGGCAGATGGAAGTCAAACAGGAAGCTCTTCAACCAAAATCTGGGAGCAAGCAATCCCACTTTTCATTAGCCAAATTTTATACCATGATTCTATGGGTATCGCATATCCAAGACAAGTTGTAAACTAATTTCTGTTATTAATTTTCATGCTTCAAAAAAAAAAAAAAAAAAAACTATGAATATTATGTCTTGGTTCAAAGTAACCATGACAGTATTTCTGGCAACATGTTTTAAAATTAAAAATTCTCAGCAAATCGTGGCTTGCAAACCCACTAGAACTGCCTCCTCACATGAGATGGATCTAACCCATTCAAAATGGCCCATCCTTCTAAACTTGGAGAGGCGAGTAATTTCATGGTGATAATTATATAATTGTCATTCATTTTCATGGGCTTCACAAATATACTTATCCTACAATAAAAATACCCCTCACCATCCAAAGCTCATAAGAGTCTATTAAGGATTATGCAACATTACAAGTTTACCCTCATTCAAAATTATAATGTATACTGATAAGATTTTTAAAGAAAATCGTTTATTTATTTTCATTTTTATGATCTAAAACTTTCTCTCTGCTGCTCTCTCGAAAATCGTCGCCATCACCGTCGTTTCACCACCCTTTTTTTCCCGCCGTTAACGGTGATGGAGGATATCGAATATCTATTTAGTCAATCGATATGAATGTTTTTTCTTATTGGATTTCAAATATCTCTATCTTACTGGTTGATGATGGTGGTGGAAGAGGGTATTGATTCTTTATTGCGTCAGTTGTTGTTGATGACGATAATAATAGAGGTGATGGTCATGGCGGCGGTGAAGGAGGATATCAAATCTCTGTTTTATTAGAAGATGATGGTGGTGGGGGAGGAAGATACCAAATCTATAATTATGGTGGTGGCGGCGACGATGAAGGAGGTATGTATTTCAATTTATCACTGTTCTTATTAGAAGATGGTGGTGGTGATGGAGGTGGTGGAAGAAGATACCAGATCTATAATTATGGTGGCGATGAAGGAGGTATGTATTTTAGTTTATCATTGTTTTTATCAGAAGATGATGGTGGTGGTGGAAGAAGGTACCATATTTATAATGATGGTAGTGGCGGCGGCGGCGATGAAGGAGGTATGTATTTCAATGTATCACTGTTCACCACTACTAAAGTTACAACATCTTATAATTCAACAATAGAAGTATTATAGTACTGTTGATGTTTTGTTTCATGGTCGAAAAATCTTTGGACTTCAGTTTTTACGGGATTAACTATTGTTGTTGATACCATTGTGATGGGATCAATTATTGTTGTTGATCCCATTTGTAGGATCAACTCCTTTTGTTGAAAACATTTTTTATGGGATCAACTACTGAATCCTATTGTTGTCAGCATTTCCTTGGATTAGTATAGTCATGCTTGTAGTTTAAATCATGTTTGTTAAAATAAATTAGCTTAATTTCTTGGTAGTTTGTGTTTGTGTATTGTTGTTCGACTGATGGTAGTGGTGGTGGTGTTGGATTTTACAGCTATTGAAAAAGCGTGGGTCTAACAATCATACCCAATATTTCGATTAACATTCTGTATGGACAAACTCCAATATACTTTCTAGAGAATCAACTAGACAGTCAGACTCAATCTAGATAAAAGTACATCAAAGAGTTTATATCTCTCTCACTTGATTTGATATTTAATAAAGAAAATAGAAATCTACGAGTCTTTATCAAATACAAGGATATAACTTGGATGGTACCAAAGACCAATATCCAAGTGTCAATCAATTTAAATCAACAACCATAGATCAGATATCTAATTGATTAAACAATGCACAACCTGTATTATTTCAATTATATAACAAATATAATGCGGAAAAGAAATAACACAGACACCTGAATTTGGTTAACGAGGAAACCGCAAATGCAAAAAAAAACCCGGGACCTAGTCCAGATTAAACATACACTGTATTAAGCCGCTACTGACACTAGCCTACTCCAAACTAACTTCGGTCTGGACTATAGTTAAACCCAAATCAATCTCACACTGATCCAAGGTACATTTATACTCATACGTCTCTATAGTTTATGATCAATCTCACACTGATCCAAACTAACTTTGGTCTGGACTATAGTTTATAACTTCGGTTCAAGGAATAAGGACAGGGTTCGCGGAATCAAGTTAACCGGTTGGAGTTTACAAAATCCAGCAGAAATTCTCGGGTCGAGAACTTCCGTCAGTTTGCGGATTGAAACTGAGCTACAACTCCAGCAGAAATTCTCGGGTTCGAGAGCTACGCCAATTCGCGGACTGAGTTGATGGCTCATGTTCTGGTTTCTCTTGATCAACAAAGCTCGCAAGCTTTGGTTCAAGTGATATGGACTTATACATATATGTATTTCCACAATAATGCTTATATCCTCCAATGGTTATATAGTCTAAACTCTCATTTCAATCATTGAAACATTCCCAGTGGACGTTATATAGTTGTTATTCACAAACCATTTTTCGTCAGAGAATTTTTTAAAGTGATTGAAACTTAACATGACTTTCGTCACTCGGTAAAAAAAGATGAACTTGGCTAAAGCGAAAGCTTTACCAGCACATATTTCGAGAAATAGATAGGCGAGTTAAACTCGGCTCAAAATACCAAATGTGTATAATCCAAGTCTATATAGCAAAACTACTTTTTTTGAAGATAGGAGATAAATAAACTTTTGAGTGATATATAAGTTCAAGTCACCACATAACTTTTAGTCTATGAAGATCTACCAGTTCCTTGAGTAGTCATTCGTCTTGTATGATGATTGTCATGGAGTTCTTGAGCTCAACTACACTTTATATCCTAGTCCGAGACCTTAGCTATAGTAGACTAGAAATCAAGACTTATAGTTTTTATCACTAACATTGAAAAATATGCTTGAGATAGCAACAGATGCGAGTTCGACCGAGCAATGATCTAACAGTTGTAAAGTTCTTCAAATGTTGAATTTGTGGTGCAATGGTAGCATGACTGACACGTCAGATGATGCATGTTCGACTCACGCCAAATTCACTCATTCGTGTATGTCATTTTTTTGTGTCAAACTTTGTTTATTGCAGGCCAAAGATGGTTGTTGAAGAATTCAGATTTTTCAATCGTCAGATAACGATTTGGATTTGAGATTTTTGATTCACTGCTCTAGTATGAAAGGGCTTGACGTGTTGAACTTGATTCACTATAGCTTTTTTTGCATCTTTTTTAGGTTTCATACTAGTTGGACGTTTCTTATTTTTTTATGCTTTTTTGGTTTGGACTTGTTATGTTTGTAATGATATACATTCTGATTTATTTTTATGAATCTTATTCTGGTTTTTACAGGAAACAAATTTATATAAATAGTGTCAACTCGAACTGTTGATCCCATTTTTTGTGGATCAACTTTTATTGTTGATCCCACTTTATGGGATCAACTTCAATTGTTGATCCCACTTAAATTGATCAACTTTGGTTGTTGACACTATAATCTGGAAACATTGTTCTTGGGTTCCATTTTTTTGGGTCAACCTCCATTGTTGATCCTACTTCCATTGTTGAAATAAAATATCCGGAGTATTTTTTAAGTTATTGTGCCAACTTTGGTTGTTGACCCCATTCACTGGGATCAACTTCCATTGTTGATGCTGGTGCCATTGTAGTACAATGGTAAAGTCACTGGGTGATGATACCAGAGACCTGAGTTCGAAACTCGCTGGCACCAAAATTCTTTACCGATCAAAAAAAAAAAAACTTCCATTGTTGACATAACTGAACTGGACTATTTTTCAGTTATTTGTATCAACCTTGGTTGTTGACTTCATTCACATGTGTCAACTTCGATTGTTGAGAAAATAAAAGAACTGGAATATGTATTGGTAAAGTTATTTTTGAACTTTTAATTTTTGGATCAACTTCAGTTGTTGACACCAAATTTTGGCGGCGACGGTGGTGGAGGTGGTGCCAGAATATTAACGGCGATAGTGGCGATGGTGGCAGCAACGACAATGGTGGTGGTGGTGGTGGTGGCAGCGAAATATTAGTGGTGGTTGTAGTTAGTAAGTGGTGGTGGTGGTGGTGGAGTAGTGGTGGCGATGCTGGCAGTAGTGAAAATGGTTGTTGAATGGAGAAATTTTTTTGTTAAAGGATAAATTTTTTAAAAGAAAAATAATATTATAAGTGAGGGTGTTAAGGTAATCTATTTTTTAATGGATAAGGTTCTTAAATGGTAGGGGTATATTTATTGTTGTATAAGGGTATATTTGTTGGGTGTCAAAACTAAGGGAATTTAATCAATATACCCAATTTCATGTGAGTGGGTGGGGATAGGGGAGAAATTGACGAATACTTCCCCTCATTTCGTTTTATCAACTCTTCACTAGGTAATTGGTTTGGAATATGTTATCGTTGTTTTTTTTTATTTTTCGATTGTTCAATTATGTTGATTTTTCTAGATATTATTTGAAAAGGTGAGGGTACTCAAATATACCTCAAGCTATAACTTTTCCTTCCTATAAGTCCTTTCTCCGAAAGTGATTGTCTATAGACTGAGTCGAGACAATACAACAAATCGGTTCACACTTCGTGTGATTGTCTATGGATACAAGATCGAGACAATACAACAAAAAAGCGTGCTCACTTGATACAAAGGTTCGGACTTAACCAAACACAATAAGATTGCATATCAAGTAAATAGGAATTAACGTTTGTGTAATTTACTTTAATTTTAATAAAACAATTATAGTGCGAAAATATAAAGTAAATGACACAGCAAGATTTTGTTAACAAGGAAACTGCAAATGCAGAAAAATCCCGGGACCTAGCCCAGAATTGAATACTCTCAGGATTAAGCCGTTATACAAAATAAACCAACTTCGTATATTTGAGACCAAGCAACTAAACCTATAGTTCACCTAGTTTCATCTGTATTCCCATGCCTCCAACCTGTAAACAAGTCACATACTTGGACCAATTCCTTTGATCTGTATTCCAAACAGTAAAGGAACAAAAAATCTGTTTGGTATCAACTCTCTTCAACCAAGTGATATGAGTTACACAAAGGCTCTTCTGTTTATCTTAACATAAACTCCTTTGCCAGGTTCCAAGATCTATCTTATGTTCAATCACCAAAAGGTAATCGTTAAGATTAATCCAACAACACTCTTAATTAATCCAAAGAATTGTGTTGATGCTGATCTTCTCAATTAATCAATCTAATCTACCACAAGGATAAACTGATTATTAATTGGATCCTCTTTTACCAAAACAAGTATTGTGCACACTAAAGATTATAAAACCAAGTCTGAAATCTTCTATCTCTTCTTTTTCTTCAAATATTCTTAGATATTCAATAAATACATGCACACAACTACTTGAATCTCTTGTGATCAATCACATACAAAACGGAGTCTGTTAACAATGGATTATCACAAGATCATATTTAGATCTAACAACAGTCTAAAGATCCCTGTCGAAACCTTGAACTAGTTTGAGTAAATCATATATATCAGAAGACAAGATTCTCAAGCATAACAAACTAGGAGAAATCAAAGTTCAACCACCGTTACTAAATCAAATCAATATGAAAACTAAAGATAAACCGCAATTATCTAGTTTCCCACCAACCACACTAGAGCTTCTCAATCCCAAAGAAGACTTTAAACTGAGCGGCCGTAAGAGACTTCGCCTAATTAGGTTACTCTCCTCTCCAAATAGGCGGCTTCACCAGTAACAGTACAACATAAGAAGTTTACTGTCACGAAGGATTATTTTGCTAGAAATGCAAAATCAAAGTATTTATAGACAAGGAAGTTTGGACACCAAGGAATTTCCAAAACCGAAAATATTATCAAGATATTCAATATTTTCCAAATTCGGTTTTTATAATTCCTGAGAATGCACTGTCCAATTTTATGATCGAAATCTCCTTGGAAAATCTTTAACTAGCAAATGCACATTACTAATTCATATTTCCCATATATAATTATGTTAGAGCATTTCTCTGTCGAACTCGCATGCGTTGCTATCTCAAGCATGTTTGTCGATGTTAGTGATCAAAACTATAAAGTCTTGATTTCTAGTCTACTATAGCTAAGGTATCAGACTAGGATAGAAAGTGTAATTGAGCTCAAGAACTCCATAGTGATCATCATACAAGACGAAGGACTACTCAAGGAACCAGTAGATCTTCATCGACTAAATGGTATGTGGAGACTTGAACTTATCTATCACTCAAAAGTCTATCTACTCTATCTCCAATCTTGAGACAGAAGTCGTATTATTATATAGACTAAGATTATACACGCATGTCATTTCGAGCTGAGTATATCTTTCTTATCTATTTCTCGAAATATGTGTTGATAAATCTTTCGCTTTATCCAAGTTCATCTTTACCTACTGACGAAAGTCATATTATGTTTCAATCATTTTTGAAATCTCTCTGATGAAAAATAGTTTGTGAATAACAACTATATAACGTCCTCTGATAATGTTTCAATAATTGAAATGAGAGTTTAGACAATATAACCATTGGAGGTGTAGTTGCAGAATAACCTACAACTACACCCTCAGTAGAATTAGTAAAACTTGAGAAGTTCTTGATGTTGAATGACAACTTTTTTATTAATTCTCTCAATTGATTACAAAGAAGTACCTAAATGGAATTAGAATAGTTACAACTTTCTCTATTCTCTTTCCTAAGATAATTTCTAATACTCACCAAAAGAACCTCTCGAATTTTACATTTGAACTCCTATTTATAATGAACTTTGTACAACTGTATATGTGTTGCGAAGTATCGCAACACATCTTCGTACGATTATTCTATCTTCGCAAATATTCATACTTCCCTGTGCTTCCTCTATCTTCGTATTGTTTTGTAACTCTTTCCTCTTATATTTGTCATGATGTTCGTAAACTAATGCCTTGTGATATTCGGTATCTACATCTTGCCTCTTATCATGTCAATTCTACGAAGAAGGAATGTCATGAGAACCTCTATTCTCGTAAATTTAATATAGTTATCACCACCTGTTAAATTCGCAACACGTCTTTTTTCTTTTCCATTACCTTTTTGACACATTTCTTCGTAACCGTTCTTTTCAACCGTTCACCTTTAATCGCATTGATGAGTTTCTATCTTCATCGAATTCTCTCTTCTTTATAAATATTATCCCTTATTTTTTTTCTTTTTATTCTCTTATCCTATTCGTCTTCTTCATCGCTTCTGCCTCTGCAATTTATTACCTTTTTCTGCTATTACGATTTCTTATCTCTTTCACCTCTTTTCCTTTCTATTTTCAATCTTACATCCAATGGCTCCAAAGAAGAAAACTATTGAACAAATTAATGCAGAGCTTGCTGATAGGGACCTCATTCTTTCTGAAATTGATGGTTATGACAATAAATCTTCTCTCTGTGTGAAGCTCTTTACCAATTATATTTGGAATGATCAGAAAGTTTTAATCTCACGAGGTCAAATCCTCGCAGGTCTTCCTCTTCCTCTTTATGATGTTAATCTTCCTTTATTCTATGAAATTATTTCCCACCCCAATTTTTCATGTGCCATTTATCAATTTACTGGTGATTGCATTCGCATTCTGGTTGAATTCGCAACTCGTGCTGCTACTGGAAGATCTTTGTATCCAGTTAATCTTAGGAAACCTGGATTTCAATATATGGATATTATCGCTGCAGACTATACAGTTTAGGGTTTCTTTAAAAATTACACATTAATTCCTGCGAGGAAAGAAGATAAACGTTGGGGTGTTCGTCTTCATCGTAAAGCTAATATCGCAGCAGATGACCTTCTTATGCACGACATTGATTATTCCTCGGGAAATAATAAAACACCTCGTCGTTCTAATGATGAAGATTGATATAACTACCCTTTAGCATTATCGGGCTCTTATATTTTTGGGATAGTAGATCTTCCTGCGAACCTTCATGATCGTAATTATCAACCTTGGGTTTATAAAAATGTATGTACCTCCATCTTCTTATCTTCTTGTTACTCTTCTATTTATTTTCAAATGAGGTAAGAAACACTCTTATATTCTTTTTAAACAATATATTGTTGCCTCTGTTTCTTATCCTTATTTGAATTTGAAGGTTCTTTCTGATATTCTTGAGGTTGTTGCGAGTGAGAATAAGAGTTCCACTTCTTCCAAAAGATTAACTGCGAGACAAAACACACTTCGCTCTGCGAAGGATACCCAAACTTCTGGTAGTCAAGATGATGCTCTTCGCAAAGGAAAAAGAAAACTTGAAGATGTTGCTTATGAGAGGAAGAAAAAGAAGAAGTTATCAACCAAGTCTTATTCCCATGTAATCTCTTCTAATGAGAATGTTGAGGAAGATCAAGGTGATGAAGATGATAAATTTCCTGAGAAGGATTTTGACTCTAATTCTGATACCCTTTCTGATAAAGGAGATGATGATGATGATGATGATGATGCTAATGAAAGTGAAGATGAAGATTATAATAACCCAGAAACTTTTGCTTCAACAATGATTCGTATATCTGAGGCTTTTCTCCATTCTTCTCGTGGATTAGGAAACTCTCCTACTGCGAATGCTCGCAAGCTTATTGCGAAGGCTTGCAAAGTTCCTACTGTACTCAATAACAACTCTCTTGATGGAATTTCAAGATTCGTCTCTCCTGCTACATTATATGCTTTAGGGAGTATGGTAAGTTTCTTTTCTATTCCTTGTTTGTTTCCCTTATTCCATTAATTTCTGACCCTTTTTACTTGTTCAGGTTGGAAGAGTTAGCTGCGCAGATGCTTCAGATTGGGAAAGACGTCATTCCATTGCTGAGAAGAAAACTTTAACCCGTTGTAAGAAGTTGAAGATTGAAAATTCAAAACTTCGTCAGAAAGTAGAGGATTTAAGTATTGATATCGCCGAACTAACATCCCGTCACAAAGATAATCCACAATCTGCGAGCATCACACAGCTGATAGTTCTTCTCTTCTTAAGGAGAATAATCATCTAAAGCTTGAAAACTCTTCTCTTCGTAATGATAAAAAGCAATTAGAAGGTAAATTCTCCGTAATGGTGAGTATTTTAATTACTTTTCTTTCGTAATTTGCTAACCAATTCCTTAACTTCTCTCATTGCTGAAGAAAATTATGCGAAGATGAATGATGATCTGGAAACTATTCATGCCAGTCGTAAGAAGAAGATTTCTGATTTAAGATCTCAACTTCTAATTACCCAGCACAACCATAGTTTATATTTCAAGCGTTTTCGAGCTAAGATGACTCGCAAGATTTGTGAAGACAATCAAATTCCTCTCAAGAAGTACCATACGCTCCTTTCTGAAGAAATTCCTGAAGATACCCCATATCTGGAAAACTCTGATAGTGAAGTTGAAGATGATCTCTCTGAAGAAGAAAAAGAAGATCATTTTGATGGGAATAAATCCCCCGAAGAATAACTTCATTCTTTTTTGTATATCTATTCTAGTTCTTTTCATATTGTTTGTTTGAGTACAACATTTTATTCTTTCTTGCACCTTTGATCAACCAACAATTTCTTTTTGAAGTTTAACTCGTATTAATGTCTTAATTTTGCGATGATGAATTGATTTTTCTTTGATCGCGTGTTTCCCTTATTCGCACAACTTGATCATGTGGAGAAAAATAATATATCTTAAAGACTTAGCTTAGTATTCCCTTTCCTCCTATTATTGTTCTTCATATGATCAAATATCGCTGGAAGTATTAGAATATCTGCCTCAATTTTAATTTGCGAAGCTTCAACTTGTTGCAATTAAGAAATCCTCCCTAAAAAATACGAAGTATGAAATATCCTAAGAAATACGAAGTATGAAATATCCTTAAGAAGTATAAGAAGTATAAAATATCTTTGAAGAAGTATTTAATCTGTGAAGAATTCCTCAATGTATGAATGAGTATAAGAAGTATTTAATCCTCGCAAAATCTGATAAATGTGAAATATCCATTGAAGAAGTATAATAAATATGAGACGTTCTTGAAGAATTATAAGAAGTATTCAAGTTGTGGAGAAATATTCAATATATGAAGAAGTATAAGAAGTATATAATTCTCGTAAAATTTAGTGAGTACGAACTATCTGTTTTTGATTGCGATCAAAATCGCATCTTTTATTATATCTTTGTGAAAATTCTTCAATGGGGCTGTCTTCTTTGTGAGGACTTCATGATATATATTCTTGTAAAAATTATTCAATGATATTGACGGAGCTGTCTTCTTTGTCAGAACTTCATGATATATATTTTTGTAAAAATTCTTCAATGATATTGATGGAGTAATTTTCAATAATTGTTGTGGTCTTATCATGCCTTCCTAAGTAAAGGTCTTATTTTTCCACCTCTTTTTTTGATAATATTTTTGTATTTGCGATAATATGACAAGTTTGAACATTCTTGTGAATATACAATCTCGTGACATTGTCGTCTTGCGATGAAATCGCAGGACGTTTTTACACTTTCATGTAATAACCCATTGATCTCATCTTAACTTGTTTGTTATGTTCTGCGAGTTCTCTTTGTATGTTTTGTTTCTCTCTTAGAATGCTCGCAGAAATTCAATTGTTGCACAAATATGACAAGCCTTTATGTTTTTGCAAAAAAGAAGCCTCGTGACATTTGCGTCTTATAGCACGTATCAGCTCCCTAATGGAGGGTGCTTCCCTTTATCTTCCCCTTGGTTGCCCCTTCAAGGAAGCGTACATCGACCATACAAGGTTAGATCTTCCCATCCGGTTCTGCAAACAACCAACTTTTGATCGCAACCTCTTATCCTTTTTGCCTATAGGGCTTATAGTTACGAGGTTTCACCCTATGGGGTATCTTTGGGCCAAGTGCATCATTTGCCAAGACTTGTCAAAAATGGGAGATGTGCTTCAAGCCCACCCGGCACTCTTGACTCAACCGTGTACCTCGGCGCCTTGATCGTTTTGTCACTTCTTGGGAAAGACAGTATGCCTTATTCGCCCAACCTAAATCATGTTACACCGCATAATATTGCGTAATGTCGCAAGATTAGGTGAGAATCCAAGGTGTCTAACCCGGATAGGTACCCCGTTATTGGGTTGTACCCCGTAAAGTTCCATGTACTCAGGTGCCTTGGTGGTGTTCCGGTGTCCTTGAGCCATGCTTATAGGTACCCCCTTAAATGACGTACTTTAGGACTTTTCCTCTTATGAAATGTTGCTTCGCGAACTAGGTTGTACGCCACAAAGGTTTGCCTGTGTAATGTTTTTGCGGCTTTCTTTCTTTTTTGAAAGCTGATCACAGATTGCGGTCTTTTATTCGCAAATTGCGGTCTTTTCTTCGCAAGTTAATGTGTGCGTCTTTCTTTAATGAAAGTTAATCGTAATAAAAAATTTGAAATTCGTAACTTTTGCAAATTTCCTGCGAGCAAACAATATTCGTAAAATTTATCATGAGTTATACTTCACGAGCAAACATATTGATTACCTTCTTGTTTCCTTACCTTCTTTCTTCTTTCTTCGCAAATCACAACCCTTTGTTACCATCATAAATTTCCTGTATGATTAGCGTTGTAATTTTATTCTTTCATATTTTAATCTTCTGCCATTAAATTTTCACTTCTTTTCACAGCTCTTGCTCTTTTTCTCCAATTTTCCTTTTCAGTAATTTTTCCTTCGCAAACTTCTACCTCTGTATCGTAACATTTCTTTCCTTCATCCCAATCACCCTTGATAACTCCAACACCCTTCATATGAGGAAACTTTATGCACTTATGTAGATTGGAATCTATTCCCAGAATTCCATGAAGCCAAGGTCTTCCTATCAAAGCATTATACGGTGATTCGACATCAAAAACGCAAAACAGAATTTCAGTTCGCATTCCACTTAATGGAATTCGCATGCTTATTTCTCCTTTAGGCTTATTAGCAGTTCCATTAAAACCATAAATCCTGTAGGTAGAAGGTATTAAATCTGCGTCTTTCCCCCCCCCATGATTTTGTAAGCAGGATAGAAGAGAATATTGACAGAACTTCCCGTATCAATCAAAATTCTATTAAGACCAATTGATTCTTCCTCCATATCATCTTCGCCTTCTTCCATATTCATGCAAATTGCTAATTTTACTACCAATGGATTATCATGTGCTTCACAACCTTCTGGAATTTCAGTGGCTTCAAAAGAAATTTCACGTTTCTGCCAATCTTCAAGTCGTGAAATTTTTGCGATGTTCATTACTTCCTTTCCTTCACCATCCCTCGCATATACCCTGCTTAACACATTATCATGAAAATCTTCTATGGTTTTATATGAGTGAACAATAGAATTACAGAAAACATTCCTTGATTTTGATCCCACTTCTATATGTAGGGTTTCTTCTCCCTTTTCTTGTGCTGTGTTCTCCCTGCGAGTTATGAATGGAGCATATGGTAATTGTTGCGACTGTGCTTGCTTAAGTAAAAAGTGATTCAATTTTCCTTGATCAATCATTCGCAAGATTATCCTCTTGATATTATTGCAGTTATTTGTAGAATGTCCATGAAAATGATGATATGAACAAAATTCATGACTTCTTGGACCCATTGGTGGTTCCTTTCCCATATTCCATGGAGTTGGTATATGTTCTATCAGAATAATTGTCTTCCATATCTTCTCTACACTTGTATTCAAAGGTGGCAACTTTATTTCTTCCCTTATCATTCTTTGACTTCCTTGACCATTGTAATAATTTTGTCTCTGATTTCCTTGTCCAAATTAATTTTGCCTTTGTCCCCCATAATTTTCTTGTTGTTGATCTAATCTTGGGATCTAGTTATTTCCTCCTCGATTATAGAAATTCCTCTCTCTATCATACTCTTCTTGATCTTTGCTACCCATTGCTAATATTTTTGGCTGGCTATTATTGATTTTCTTCTCTTCTGAAATTTGCGAAGAAGTTTGCGAGGATGTTTGCGAAGTACCTGCTACGATGTTGATTATTTTGGGAAGTAAATTTGCTCCTGCGTCTTGATTGTTAGTGTTTGCTACTGGATATGACTCCATATTGTTTTGCTTTTCCTCTAGTGTAATGTACTCTTCTTGAAATTCTCGTAACTCTGTCATCATTATGGAATTCTTTCTTCTGAAGATTTGAACATACAGTTGTTCGATTCACGAACATCGCATTTATGAAAGACGGAATCAAGTATCTCTCATCCACGCGCCCTGCCATATCACTGCACATAGTCTTCCATCTTCTTACCAAATGCTTCAAACTTTCACCAATTCTTTGTTTTAAACCAAACACATCTTCAATACCAAGTCGTGAGGAATGATTTGTGATATATGCTCCAAGGAAAGTTGCTTGTAAATGATTAAATGTCGTAATAGTGTTCTTAGGAAGTCCTTCGAACCACTTTAGAGCTTCCCCTGTTAAGCTTGATGCGAAGTACTTGCATAATACATCATCATGATTCTCCCATTGTAACATGCATCTTATGTATTCTTTAATGTGCTGAATAGCACATGAAGTCCCATCAAAGATACTGGTAAGTGTAGGCAAATTGCATTTTGGTGGAATCCCTCCCAATTGTACTTCTCTAGCAAATGGAGTCCTCGCAGCTTCTTCTATTGCTTCATCTAATTGCCTTCTATCTCCTCCTCTTCTATTGCTTATCATCCCTCTCATTTCCGCTAATTCTCGAAAGATCCGTGCATTTGCTTCATAATTCTCATCCATTGGCCTCTTCAGCGCAGCCTCTCTTCTTCTACGTTCTTGTGTCTCTTCTCTTGCGATCCTTCGCATTCTATCATATTCTTCATTAATGTTTTCATTTGCACAATTTTGAAAATATCTTCTTTCTAAATTATCACAATTGTTTTGTTGCAGAGCATCTTGAAATTATTGTTCTTCCCTTTCTATTCTTCTCATCCTTCTCATGCGAATATCGGGAATTTCTTCTTCTTCATTTCTCCTTCTTCTGTGATTTATTTCTTCTTGATTTGCCTGTATTTTAGTTCGAAAATTTGGTTCATTCCTCGCTGTTTCTGTTCGTTGATTTCCAATTCTTCTCTGAATTCTTTCATACTCAACATTTTGATTGTTACGAGCCTCTTCACATCTTCTTGCTCCACTCTCGTAATTGTTCTGATGTACTGCTTGTTGTCTCTCAGCTGACTCTTCTTCTTGATTTTCTTCACCATTCTGATTGTTTTCTCTAGGATTTGGCCTAGTTCGTAAATTCTCCATGTTTTGTTCATGGTTTGGTATTAAAATGAAGCGATTCTCTTGATTTATTTCAACTTGATTATGTGCTTGTCCTTGCATAGTACTTTCATCATTGATTGTTGGTGAATTTTGTCCTTCTCTCTCTGGTCTGGCATTTGATCTTGCAACACTTTAAGATTTCCTCCTTTGTAACATCTCATTCTCCATCCTCAATTCTTGATTCCGTCTTGTTAGATTAGCACGTTCTTCAGCTTCTAACCTTCGTTCTTCTTGAATTCCTTGTCTCAATGTTTCTAACATCTCCCTTTATCTTTCAAGAATTGTTCCTCCCATCAACCTCCCATTTTCTCTAATTTGTGGTTCTCTATATTCTTCTGCTGGTGTATCAGTTCTCCAAGTGTGTATACTCACTCGATCATGATCTATTGTTTGTTGAGCTTGATTTCTTCGATTACTCCCTCTCCTACTAGGTTCTCCTGTTATATTTTCTTCTCCTCCTGCGAGTCTCACACTTCTTCTTACTGCAGTTAATGGTTCTGATATATTTCTTCTTCTTGCCATTTTTCTGATACATGAATCCTTCTCTCCCTGTTTCTAGCGCCAATTATGTAGTTGCAGAATAACCTACAACTACACCCTCAGTAGAATTAGTAAAACTTGAGAAGTTCTTGATGTTGAATGACAACTTTTTTATTAATTCTCTCAATTGATTACAAAGAAGTACCTAAATGGAATTAGAATAGTTACAACTTTCTCTATTCTCTTTCCTAAGATAATTTCTAATACTCACCAAAAGAACCTCTCGAATTTTACATTTGAACTCCTATTTATAATGAACTTTGTACAGCTGTATATGTGTTGCGAAGTATCGCAACACATCTTCGTACGATTATTCTATCTTCGCAAATCTTCATACTTCCATGTGCTTCCTCTATCTTCGTATTGTTTTGTAACTCTTTCCTCTTATATTTGTCATGATGTTCGTAAACTAATGCCTTGTGATATTCGGTATCTACAGGAGGATATAAACATTGTTTTGGTAACACATATATGTATAATTCCTTATTCCTTGAACCGAAGTTTGCGAACTTTATTGATCAAGTGAAACCGAAACGTGAGCCGTCAACTCAGTCTGCGAGCTCAGTAAGGTAACTGGCGTAGTTCTCGAACCCGAGAATTTCTGCTGGAGTTGTAGCTCAGTTTCAGTCCGCGAACTCAGTCCGCGAACTAATGGAAGTTCTCGACCCGAGAATTTCTTCTAGAGTTTGTAAACTCCAACCGGTTAACTTGAGTCTGCGAACCCAGTCCGCGAACTTGAATAGGTTATGTCTAAAAACGATGTTTATGAACTTATCTTAATAAACTAAGAAATACTATTGCAAACCGTGGTGATACAGTTCATGAATATCGATTCGTGTAAATCACATCGTTTTTGCTTTAATTATGTCTTGTGTAGTACATGGAATCTCATATCAATTGAACAACTCTCTAACTATTTCATTTGAGTCATTTGGACTAGTTATGGTGAAGAAAAATATGGTTGATATGAAAGTAATCATTTGGTTAACTAGTGTTGAACCAACTAATGTACAAGTTTGGGTACGGTTACACAAATCCAAAATCGTCAAGTACATGTGTGTATAACAAGATATGTTTTCGATCTAACAGTTGACAAATATTAGCTTGTATCTAATCAGGTTTTCATCTAACGGTGAATATTAAATGCTTTGTTACCGAGCTATCATTGATTGCAAACCCTGATTTGAAAGACTATATAAGGGAGAACTCTAGAAAATTGGAAACCTAAACCCCACATATTCTGTGTGATACTAGTTTGCTAAGCTAGAGTCGATTCTCCTTTAACCTTTGGTTTTCTTCTTCTAAAACCACGTTAACGACTTAAAGACTTCATTGGGATTGTGAAGCCTGACTGATACTAGTTTTATCGTAGTTGTGTGATCTGATCTTGCAATTTCTATCATACAAGTATAATTGTAATAATTTGCTTGAGATTTCTATCTCCGATAGGTAAGATATAAAAGTAATCACAAACATCTTCGTCTCATAGTTTGTGATTCCACAATATCTTTTTTCGTTGCGTCGATTAAGACTTTTGTGAGGTGATTGATAAAACTAAGTTGTTCTTCGAGAATATAAGTTTGATTTTATTGATTGGTTCATGTTCACCTTGATTTATCAAATGACGGAACAAAACTCATAGGTTTATTCGTGGGAGACAAATTTATTTATCTTGTAGACTTTTATGTGTGAGACAGATTTGTTTATTAAAGTCTTCAACTTTGGGTCGTAGCAACTCTTGGTTGTGAATGATATCAGTGAAGGGAATCAAGTGTGAAGTATCATGCTGGGATCAGAGGCGTAGAAGCATAATTGTACCTTGGATCAGTGTGAGATTGGTTATGGTTCAACTACAGTCCAGACCGAAGTTAATTTGGAGTTAGCTAGTGTCTGTAGTGGTTTAATACAGTGTATATTTAATCTGGACTAGGTCCCGGGGGTTTTCTATATTTGCAGTTTCCTCATTAACAAAATTCTGGTGTATGTGTTGTTTCTTTTCCGCATTATATTTTTATATAATTGAAATAATACAGGTTGTGCGTTGTTCAATCAATTAGAATATCCGACCTTATTGGTTGTTGATTTAAATTAATTGACACTTGGATATTGTTCTTTGGTACCATCCAAGTTATCTCTCTTTGATTAAGACTCGCATATTGTATTTGCTTGAGTAAATCAAATCGAGAGATTGATATAATAAATCCTTAAGATATTTTCTATTTGATTGAGTTTAGTTGATTCTCTATAAAGTAACTCGGAGTTGTCCATACAGATTGGTAATCGAAATATTGGGTGTGGTTATTAGACCCCCGCTTTTTCAATTGGTATCAGAGCAGGTAAACACATTCAAGACCTTACAAGTCTATGTTTGTAGTGATCTGAATCTATGGACAAGAGTAGTATCTATGATAAATGCATCACCAAAATTAAAAGTTATGTCTCGTCTATTATAGATGAACCTCGTGTTCAAACTAGACGGACAGATTCTGACATGTGTTGTTCTGATTATATTTCAAAATAGTCTATTTCTCAAAGTAAATGGGAAGCAGCTGAAGAGAGTGAATTGATTCTAAATCTTGTTAGAATCCAAGCTGATAGACTCAATCAGATGAGACAACATGTCAGTGTCCTTCTTGGTATGATAAGAGACTGCAAATCCAAAGGGAATATTATAGATCATTCTTCATGTTTGACTCTTGATGCAAGCCTTAAAAAGGATGTGTTGAAAATAGAACATCACTTGAGTAAGCTCTCTATTCAAGGATGCTCTAAGCAGTTCAATATACCAACTACTTTTGCGACAACTGAAAATGCTCCAGCACGAGAAGTAAAAATGGAGTCCCTTCCAACTAAGAAAGATGTATTAGTTTCCTCTGATCAAGGAAATTCCACACCATATGGAAGGAAGAAATCTCCTGACAAGAATGTTAAGACTAAACTGCCTAATCACTCATGTGATCAGAAAGTATGTCTCTTTTGCGAAGAAAAATATTCTGTTAGATAAAAGAGAAACTCCAAGTTGAATAAAAATTCTCTTGTTTAACTTCAACACACCTTAGACTTAATTCTCAAAGGTGTAACTGATATTTGTATGTTGAAACCCATTGGTTTTGATACGTACCATGTGTATGTTACTAGGAAGGTCAGTTCTATGAGTTCCTCAAATTCTCGAAAGCTGAACAGAAGTCTTAATAAGAATCATCTGAGGAAAAATCAAGTTGCTGGTCCAGAAAATAACATGTCCCTTGATTTTGAAAAAATTCCAGGAGAAAGAAGGAAAAATGATGATATGAGAAATAACCTGATAAAGATAATTCAAGTTTACGAAGAAATTTTCAACATATTGTCATCCTCCTCCAGTCAAGATTCTTCTGGTAAGAACTCAAACTATGTCTCATATTTTGATGACAGTAAGTTTTATGATAATTTCTCAAATCGAAAGGGATCCCTCTCACAATTCAGGAGGAAAAATAGACTTCATCATAAACACAGTTCCCTGAATGAACTCGGAGCTCAGAATTGTGCTGATTAATCACAAGTTAGGAACTTGCTCATAAAAATCCTGTTGAGCAAGATGTGTAAAAATCAGGTGTACTTTGGCAATTTTCGTTTTGCCTAGTTGAGGTATTCTCTTATCGTTTATATCTAAACTAGTGCTAGCAGACAATATTGCTTTAAAGTATTTGCAATGTCTTTTATTGTTTTCCTATTTATTTTTCTTGTGTTTTTCCTTGTGGGGTACACTGTGCTCAAATGTGTACACGGGTTACCATCTCGAGTTTATAGCTTGGAAACCCTAAAAATCTTCCTCTAAACAAAACCTTTAAATAGCCGACCTATTGAGTTACACAAGTCACGAACGTAAACTCTAGGTTATCTTCTGGCTTATCAAGAATGTCCTCTTCTTCATCTCTTCATGGTTTTTTTGCTAAGGGATTTCTTGAGAAAGGTTTTGGTATTGTTTCGAAAGGAAGGAAGAAAATAACTCTTGTAGAAGAAGGTGAACCTAATGCCTTATGCTATTATGCCTACTCATATCAAGATGTTGAGAATGAGGATATGGTGTCTGCTGAAGTGGTTCATGACTTTCTTAAATACTTTGAGAAAGCGAAACTGCAACTTGTTGATACGATGAAGGATCTTAATGTGGTTAGAAATGAGTTGAAAAAGGTTACATCTGACCTTGGTCTCATGAAGTCACATGTTAAAGAACTTCTCAATAAGGATATCTTCTCCGAAGACGCAGTTGATAATATGGATCACGAGCTCAAAAGTCTTGAAACCCGTGAAGCTATCGAACGCGAACTTTAGCTTATGATCGATTTCTAGTTTACATGTTGATCTAATTTTGCCTAGTAAATCCTCAATTTTTCTTGTTTTATTTAGAAGAATAACTAGTGCTTTGGAATAGCCATTATTGTGATTACACATAGTATATCCAAATTTTCATCTTCTTGTTTTTAGATTTATTGGTTTAAATTATAAACTTGTTTGGAAGATGTTGGTTGCAGTATTAATCTTTTGATTTTATATATTGCAATATTTTGATGGAATATATGTGTTTACGTCCGTGAACTTAATTGTCCCATATTTTGTCAAAAGTAAAGTCGTTCGTGAATTGATATGCAAATATTGATAAAAGAATAAATATACTTTTGGAAAAACACAAAAGTTAAGCCTATATTGTCAATTTTTGATGTAAGATAGGTTAAAATCTTTTGTGATTCAAGAATTATGGCTATTGTATGTCATTGTTCAAATAGTGATGGAAACATAGAATGAGTCCTTGTATTCCACGGTATAAGTCGATTCTCCGATCCACAATTTTTGTGTAAATATTATGTTGTTCCATGAAGTGTTTTATGTTGAGCACTAAAACAATGAAAGTTGATTGCTTTTGTGATTAGCTTAGTTGTTGTTCTGTAAGGTACTTTATGTTGAACAAAGTGAACTAAATCAATCATATTATGTGATTATTTAGTTATCACTCTGTAAGTTTTCTTATGTTTGAGCATCTCTTCGACTGGGTTGGTTATTCGTGATTAACTTAGTCATTGCTCCATAGAATTTCTTATGTCGAGTGTGACCAATTAAATTGATTACTTTTGTAATTAGTTTGGTTGAGTATGACAATTAGATTATTTGCGAGTCCTCTTGTGATTAATCTAATTGATTTAAGTCTCCATAAGTTTACTTGTGTAGAGCATATTTAGTCAAATTAATCTTGGTTTTCCTTGGTTAGTATGATTGAATATTTTGGATTCCAAATTCATACTTGTATGTGATTTTCTGAGTCTAAAATAAATCCTTCTTTTCTTTTGAAATTAAGGTCGCTCTTGTTGTTCCCTTGGGAATAACATTTTATGGGGGAGAGTTCTTTTGAACTTGTGCTTAATTGCCAAATCTTTGTGGGGAGTGTGGTTGTGGAATATTATAGGGGTTATCTTGTATCTTTATAAACTCCTTGATGAATGCATTTAGCTTCGGCTTTATGATTGCATCTAAACAAGATGATATACATTTACCTTTGGTCATGAAATGTCTCTTACGGAAATTTCATTAGGATCCCGTTCTTGTACCTTTGCCAATTTTATTAACAAAAATGGGGAGCATTAATATGTAGTTCATACTACAAATACATATGGTTTTCGGATCATTATGTAAGGGGGAGTGGTTTCCATGTGAGATGGAGTATTGACTAAGGGGGCCGGAGTGAAGTATCACCATAGTATTGTTGTTAAAGTTGTGATGCAATTGGACTTTGACGCTGTGTAATAATACAATGACACTGTATAACACTGATTGAGAACCATTTCTTTTGTCATTATTATAGCTACGGTTTTTCAACAACGATGATTCTAAACTTACAACCTTTGGGATCATTGGATTACTTGGAAGTGACGAAGATTTCAAGTATTGTTTTAGATTAAACGACATGTGGAATAGGAGCTACAAAGTTTTTTTATATATTTTTGTATTCCATATGTATTAATAGTTTTTCCACTAAAATTGACAAAGTGGGGGATTGTTAGAGCATTGCTCGGTCGAACTCGCACGCGTTGCTATCTCAAGCATGTTAATGTTAGTAATCAAAACTATAAAGTCTTGATTTATAGTCTACTATATCTAAGGTCTCGGACTAGGATAAAAAGTGTAGTTGAGCTCAAGAACTCCATGGCGATCATCATACAAGACGAAGGACTACTCAAGGAACCAGTGGATCTTCATCGACTAAAAGGTATGTGGAGACTTGAACTTATCTATCACTCAAAAGTCTATCTACTCTATCTCCTATCTTGAGACAAAAGTCGTATTACTATATAGAATAAAATTATGCACATATGTCATTTCGCGCTGAGTATATCTCGCTTATCTATTTCTCAAAATATGTGTTGGTAAAGCTTTCACTTTATCCAAGTTCATCTTTACCTAGTGACGAAAGTCATGTTATGTTTCAATTATTTTGGAAATTGCTCTAACGAAAAATAGTTTGTGAATAACAACTATATAACGTCCTCTGAGAATATTTCAATGATTGAAATGAGAGTTTAGACAACATAACCATTGGAGGATATAAACATTATTGTGGTAACACATATATGTATAAGCCCTTATTGCTTGAACCGAAGTTTGCAGACTTTGTTGATCAAGAGAAACCAGAATGTGAGCCGCGAACTGGCATAGTTCTCGAACCCGAGAATTTCTGCTGGAGTTGTAGCTTAGTTTCAGTCCGCAAACTCAGTCAGCGAACTGATGGAAGTTTTCGACCCGAGAATTTCTGCTGGAGTTTGTAAACTCTAACCGATTAACTTGAGTCTGCGAACCCAGTCCGTGAACTTGAGTAGGTTATGGCTAAAAATGATGTTTGGGAACTTATCTTAATAATCTACTAAATGCTATTGCAAACCGTGGATTTATAGTTCATGAATCGATTCAAGTGAATCATATCGTTTTTGCTTCAATTGTGTCTTGTATAGTACATGAGATCTCATAGCAATTGAACAACTCTCTAACTAGTTCATTTGAGTCATTTGGACTAGTTATGGCGAAAAAGAATATGGTTGATATGAAAGTTATCATTTGGCTAACCATTTGGTTAACCAGTGTGGAACCAAATAATGTACAAGTTTGGGTACGGTTACACAAACCCAAAATCGTCAAGTACATGTGTGTATAACAAGATATGTTTTCGATCTAACGGTTGACAAATATTAGCTTGTATCTAATCAGGTTTTCATCTAACGGTGAATATTGAATGCTTTGTTACCAAGTTAACATTGATTGCAAACCCTTATTTGAAAGACTATATAAGGGAGAACTCTAGCAATTGGGAAACCTAATCCCCGCACTTTCTGTGTGATACTATTTTTCTAATATAGAGTCGATTCTCATTTAACCTTTGGTTTTCTTCTTCTAAAACCAGGTTAACGACTTAAAGACTTCATTGGGATTATGAAGCCTGACCGATACTACTTTTATCGTAGTTAAGTGATCTTTGATCTTGTTATTTCTATCGTATGAATACAATTGTAATAATTGTCTTGAGATTTCTATCTCTGATAGGCAAAATATAAAATTAATCACAAAAATCTTCGTCTCATCGTTTGTGATTCCACAATATCTTTTTTCGCTGCGTCTATTAAGACTATTGTGAGGTGATTGATAAAACTGAGCTGTTCTTCGGGAATATAAGTCTGGTTTTATTGATTGGTTCTTGTTCACCTTAGTTTATCAAAATATAGAACAAAATTCATAGGTTTATTCGTGGGAGACGAATTTATCTATCTTGAGACTTTTCTGTGTGAGACAGATTTGTTAATTAAAGTCTTCGACTTTGGGTCGTAACAACTCTTGGTTGTGGGTGAGATCATCTAAGGGAATCAAGTGCACAGTATCCTGCTAGGATCAGAGGTGTAGAATCATAATTGTACCTTGGATCAGTGTGAGATTGGTTGGGGTTCTACTACAGTCCAGATCGAAGTTAATTTGGAGTAGGCTTGTGTCTGTAGCGGCTTAATACAGTGTATGTTTAATCTGGACTAGGTCCCGGGGTTTTTCTGTATATGCAGTTTCCTCGTTAACAAAATTCTGGTGTATGTGTTATTTCTTTTCCGCATTATATTTTTATATAATTGAAACAATACAGGTTATGCGTTGTTCAATCAATTAGAATATCCGACCTTATAGGTTATTGATTTAATTGATTGACACTTGGATATTGGTCTTTGGTACCATCCAAGTTATCTCTCTTTGATTAAGACTCGCAAATTGTATTTGCTTGAGTATTATATTTGATATTTGATTGAGTCTAGTTGATTCTTTAGAAATTAACTCGGAGTTGTCCATACAGATTGCTAATCGAAATATTGGGTGTGGTTGTTAGACCCACGCTTTTTCAAATTAAAAACCTTAATTAAAAGATTCTTAACTTATTTAAATTCGATCTTGGGATTTCCTTCCTTCTTAGCTATTAAGGAATATCTTTGAATAATAAAAGATACACATTAATATGCGTGTTTAAAGTGTGTTGACATCTTTCCTCTTGAAATTCCTTTTTCATACTTACTCACTTGAAACCGATATACCACACTTCCAAACAAGTTTAGAATTGGTTCATATGACTTGCAAGAACTATGTGATTGATCAAGTAACACTCAATCACAAGTCATGGGTGTAACGGTTCTACTAAAACAAGTTTCGGTTTTACCTCCATGTGAGTATTGTGCATAGTCACACTAGCTTACCAAATATTCGGCTGACTAGGTACTAGGATCGGTTCCCCACATATATTTGGAATCTAACTTGTATGTGTTGCACATATCCATAGTATCGGTTCCCCTTTGCCTAAAAACGTGTTGCACATGTTCTTAGGATCGGTTCCCATTTCTTCTATAAACCTTGATGCACCTCATACAAGGATCGTTTCCCCTTGTGATGTACTGCACCTCTTACTAGGATCGGTTCCCCTCTCCCAAATTTGTTCAGATACACACAAACCCGATCATACCCCAGGTGATTACTTAAGATCGGTTTCACTAATAAAAGTTATATCAATACATAAGTCAGGCCTCATGTGAATAGTTTTACCAAGAACACAAACAAGTCATGAGCGGTTATACTAATCACACATATTGGTCGTTCATAAGATATGCAATGAAGAACAACCCCAATAACGCCTGGCGATTTCCTTTTCGATTCACAACACATACCATGAACTTACTTCCTTAAAACACATGCAAAAACATTGTTTCTTCGGATGAAATCCTCACCTCATACCCATACATAATCATAATAGCATTCATACGATTATGTTGATGTTTTATATACAAAGTTTAATGGTTAAGCAATAAACCTCATTGAAAAAGCGGGTGTCTAACAACCACACCCAATATTTTGATTAGCAATCTGTATGGACAACTCCGAGTTACTTTTTAGAGAATCAACTAGACTCAATCAAATAGAAAATATCTCAAGGAGTTATTATCTCAATCTCTCGATTTGATTTACTCAAGCATATACAATATGCGAGTCTTAATCAAAGAGAGATAACTTGGATAGTACCAAAGACCAATATCCAAGTGTCAATCAATTTAAATCAACAACCAATAAGGTCTGTAGTTGCTGAATAATCTACAACTACACCCTCAATAGAATTAGTAAAAACTCAAGAAGTTCTTGATGGTGAATGATAACTTTCTTATTAATTCTCTTAGTTGATTACATAGAATTATCAAAATGGAACTAGAATAGTTACAACTTTTTCTATTCTCTTTCCTAAGATAATTTCTTACACTCATTAAAATAACCTCCCGAATTTTACATTTGAACTCCTATTTATAGTAAAACTTATGCAGCTGTATATGAATTGCGAAGTATCGCAACTCATCCTCGCAAAATTATTTCATCCTCGCAAAACTTCATATTTCTCCGCGCTAATTCTATCATCGTATCATTTTATAACTCTTTTATCCTTTATACTCGTGAACTATTATCTTGCGATATTCAGTACCTACATCTTGCCTCTTCTCATGTCAATTCTACGAAGAAGAAATGATCGTGAGAACATAACCATTACTTAGTCTTTTAGAATTTGGACACGTCTTTTGTAACCGTCCTTTTCTAGTTATTCCCTTATATAACTCCTTTATATTCTCTTCCTTTTCTTCTTCTTACTTCTACAATTTTATCTTTTGTTCATACTCTCCATTACTGTTTTCTCTGCAATTTTTTCTTCTATTATATCTTCATGAGTTCTCCAAGGTAATTTCCTTCTATCTCCGCGCATTTCATTTATTCTCCTCTTTAATTTCTGTATAATTTATTATCTGATTTTGGTTTATTTCAGCAAAATAACTCCTCAGATGAAACCTCAACTAAAAAATTCAATCCCTAATCCACGAAGAAGAAAATTTGAGAATCAAAAGGTAGTTAAAATACTTTGCCTTCTTTCCTGAACAATATATTGTTTCCTCAGTTTTTAATCTACATTTTGATTCGCAGGTTGGCGAAAAACCAAACCCTGGTAAGAGATCTCGAGTAACTAAACCCACACCATTAATTCCGATTGATGATTTCCTTCCTGAAGTTGATAAGGAATTTTCCTCTCCTCCTCGTGAAAATTCTTCTTCACACACTCCTGCCTCTACTCCATTACCTACCTTTCAATCTCCTATCAGTGTCAATTTATCAACACTTCTTCAAGATCAACCCTCGCAAAATATTTCTTCAACTTCTTCTCTTGAAAAACAACCCTCGCAAAATATTTCTTCAACTTCTTCTCTTGAAAAACCTATCTTGTCCCCAAATCCTTTGAGTGCTATTTCTCCAAACAATTTGCAGCTTTCTCTTATTCCTTCAAATTCTTCTCCTCTTCCTCAGGAAATTCGAGATGGAATTTATTCAACTTTCCGAATGTTATCTGAGGTTTTGACCAATACTGCGAAGTCTACTAATGTTCGTTCGCAATATGAGTTTTGCGAAGTTCTAAATAATTTCGTCAATCCAGAAATTTCTTCTTCACGTCAATCCTTGGAAAAAGAAATTGAATTGCTTCGCCAATCTTTGAAATCTTCTCAAGCAGAATGCGAGGATCTCCGTAAAGAAAACTATCATCTTCAAAATGATTCTCTCGACTGCGCGATTCTTCGCAAAAGAAATGATGAATTGAAAGGTATGATTGCTATCTTCATATTTTCCCTTTTATTTACTTATATTCTTCATATGCTTGAAACATCCATTAAAACCCATTCCCCTTTATAGAATCCATCCAGAAATGTAGAAGATTGGTACTTCACCATGAATCAGATGCAACAGAATATCGAACCAAGCATGAAAGCCTCTCAAACCAATTCTCCCATTTATCTAATCTTTACTCGTGTGCTCTTGACAACTCTGATGCTCTTTTTCAAGAGAATACTCAACTAATATATGATCGAAATTTTTTGAATGATGACATATCTCAACTTTTTCTTCCTTAACTAAAGCTAATTTGAGAATAGAAACCTTATTAGAAGAGAACAAAACCTTATCAGAAGAGAAATGTTCGTTTTTGAATACAATGATTGTTTCTTCGCAAGAATTAAAGACTCTTCAGAATAAATGTTGCGATCAAGAAAATCTTCTTTCTTTGTTGAAAGGTGAACTTGAGGAATTAAAGAAGTCTTCAGATGCTGAAAGAAATTCTTTTGTTATTGAGAAGAATTCCATTATTAATAAGAATATAGTCTTGAGTGCTAAGAAGAATCAACTTGAAGAAGATTATTCGTCATTAAAAAGTCTTAATGCCAAACTTGCGAAGGATAAAAATTTTCTTCTTTCTAAAGATCAAAAGCTTCAATCTCGACTTAAAGGATTAGTTGGTGATGGTTTTGATAATGCGATGAATCAGATGAAGAACTGTTGTCTATCTTTAGCTCAATCTCTTACTTCACAAAGAGAAGGTAGTCATTAAAATTTGACTGCCTCTGGTATATCTTTAAATTTCGTTATACTCGCAAATTTTATTCTTTGAATTTTGTTTTATTTGCAGAATCTGAGAACAACCTTCGTAATGCGAAAGCTGGATTAGAAGCCTCCTGTTCCGAGCTTCGTAAGAAAAATGCTTTGCTTTCTACCCGCTTAATCAACTCTCGTGACCGTGCTACTCGGAGATTCAACTATCTTGCTTATTCCAAAGATATCGAAGATACCAACCATCAAAAAGCTATACTTCGTGAAAGTCATCTGAAAGCTCAAGTCTTTACGAATAACATTCTCTTATCAAGAGCCTTGCCTCCTGTGAAAATTACTCCTCTGAAAATATCTGACGATGAAGTTACTCGTGAGCCTGATAGTGATTTCGATTATGAGAGTGATGATGAAGATCTTGATGACGAGAAAGAATCTATTCCTCAAGGAGATGTTCCTGTTGCATATTCTTCAAAGGATGATATCTCGCAAAAGTCGAAAGCTGCTAATGACCCTACTCATCTTAAATATCCAGCACAGAGTGTTGATGAAGCATGATAACATTCTTTTTTCAATTTATCATTGACTCTCCTGTCCTCCTTTCTTTTGAATTCCTTCCCTTAGTTACTGTTGGTTTTCTTTTTGCGAACAATTCTGTTTTTTAAGAAGTACATCTGATATTTTGCGAAGATGATTTAACCTTTCTTAAGAAGTATATCTGATATTTTGCGAAGATAATTAAACCTTTCTTTAATTAAATGTTTTCCTTATTTTGCCCCATTTGATCATATGAAAAGAAATAATATATAACTCATAGATAAAGCTTAGTATCTCCTTTTCCCCCTATTATTTCTCTTTAAATGATTAAACATTGTTGGAAGTATTAGAATATCTTCCTCAATTTATCTTACGAAGTTTCAACTTGTTACGATTGTAAATAAGAAATCCTCCCTTTTAAGTATAAGAAATAAAATATATGAAATATCCTTAATAAGTATACAACATATACAATACCTTTGAAGAAGTATTAGAAGTACTAAATCCGTCAAATGAAGAGATATAAGAAGTACTCGATCCACCAAATGAAGAGATATAAGAAGTATTAGAAGTACTCAATTCACCAAATGAAGAGATATAAGAAGTATTCAATCTGTGAATAATTACGTAACATATGATGAAGTATAATGATTACTTAACCTTCACCAAATGAAATATCCGTTGAAGAAGTATAATAAATATGAGATATTCTTGAAGAATGATAAGAAGTATTCAACTTTTGGAGAAATATTCAATATATGGAGAAGTATAAGAAGTATGTAATTATCGTAAACTTTTACGAATATGAATTTATCTGTATTTGATTGCTATCAAAATCGTATCTTTTGTTAAATCTTTGTTAAAATTCTTCAATGATGTTGTCTTCTTTGATAGGACTTCTTGTAAAAATTCTTCAATGATATTGACAGAGCTGTCTTCTCTTCAAAACTTCTTGATGTATATTCTTGTAAAATTTCTTCAATGATATTGATGTAATGAATTTCATTAATTTCTGTGGTCTTATCATGCCTTCCTAAGTAAAGGTCTTATTTTGCCACCTCTTTTGTAGTAAATTTTTGTATTTGCGATAATATGACAAGCCTAAAATTCTTGCGAACATACAACCTCGTGACATTATCGTCTTGCGATGAAATCGCAGGACGTTTTTACACTTTCATGTAATAACCCATTGATCTCATCTTAACTTCTTTGTTTCATTCTGCGAGTTCTTTTTGTATGTTTTCCTTCTCTCTCTTTTTTTTTTTTTTTTTTTTTTTTAGAATGCTCATCAGAACTTCATTTGTTGCACAAATATGACAAGCCTTTATGTTTTCGCAAACAAGAAGCCTCGTGACATTTGCGTCTTATAGCACGTATCATCTCCCTAATGGAGGGTGCTGCCCTTTATCTTCCCCCTGGTTTCCCCTTCAAGGAAGCGTACATCGACCATACAAGGTTAGCTCTTCCCATCCGGTTCTGCCAACAACCAGCTTTTGATCGCAACCTCTTATCCTTTTTTCCTATAGGGTTTATAGTTACGAGGTTGCACCCTATGGGGTATCTTTGGGCCAAGTGCATCATTTGCCAAGACTTGTCAAAAATGGCAGATGTGGTTCAACCTCACCCGGCACTCTTGACTCAACCGTGTACCTCGGCGCCTTGATCGTTTTCTGCTCTTCTTGGGAAAGACAGTATGCCTTAGTCTCCCAACCTAAATCCTCTTACACCGCATTTTATATTACGTAATGTCGCTAGATTAGGTGAGAATCCAAGGTGTCTAACCCGGATAGGTACCCCATTATTTGGTTGTACCCCTAAAATTTTACCATGTACTAAGGGTCCTGGTGGTGTTCCGGTTACCCTTAGACACGTTTATAGGTACCCCCTTAAATGACGTACTTTAGGACTTTGCCTCTTACGAAATATAGCTTCGCGAACTAGGGTGTACGCCACAAAGGTTTTCCTGTATAAAATTTTCTGCGGCTCTCTTTCTTTTTTGGAGGCTGATCACAGATTGCGGTATTTTATTCGCAAATTAATGAAAGTTTAATCGCAATATAAATTTTGAAACTCGTAACTTTTCCCAATTTCCTGCGAGCAAAAAATATTCGTAAAAATTTTCATGAGTTTTATGGATAATACCTTTTCAAATATAGTCTTTTCCAAGGTCTACCAAGCCTCAAACCCATGTATCTCCCTTCTGGATCCATCAGCCGATAAGCTCCGCTTCCTACAACTTCTTTAATAACATATGATCCATCCCATTTTGGTGCCAATTTTCCTCCATTTTCTTTTTGATATCGAGGTGTTTCTTGCATGACCAAATCACCTGGTTTATATTCACGTTCAATGACTCTCTTGTTGTATTCTCGAGCTAATCGTTCCTGATAAACCTTCATATGGTGCAACACCTTTTCTCTTTTTTCTTCCAAATCATCCAATTCACTTAATATTACTCCCGCACTTAAATTTCTTTCCCAAGCTTCTTTCTTTGTTGTCGGAATTACAACCTCTGTGGGTAATACTGCTTTTACTCCATATGTTATACAATAAGGAGACATTCCAGTTGCTTCTCTTCTAGTTGTATTGTATGCCCAAACTGTGCTAGGTACTTGCTCGCACCATCCTTTGAGATGTCCTTCTAATTTCTTTTTGATTGTATCTGCGATTGTTTTATTTGTTGCTTCTGCCAGTCCATTAGCTTGTGGATATAAGGGGGTTGACTTCCCACATTTTATCCTAAAAGCACTGAGTAACATCTCTATGTTCTTCCCCTCAAATTGTTTTCCATTATCAGATACTAGTTGTGCTGGAACCCCGTACCTCCAAATGAGGTTCTCAAATATGAATGTAAAAACATCTTTATCACGAATATGTTGTACTACTTTTACTTCTGCGAGCTTCGTGAAATAATCTGTTGCAACTATCAAGTATCTCCTTTGTCCAGATCCAGGTATAAATGGTCCAACAATATCCAACCCCCATTTACCAAAAGGCCAGCAGCTTGTTTAAGAAGTTAATGTGGCCCCTAGTGCATGAATTCTTTTACCATGTCGTTGACATTCCTTGCATCTTCGTACGAACAATTTTGCGTCTGTATGCATATAAGGCCAGTAATATCCTTGTATCTTTGCCCTATATGCTAGAGATCTTCCCCCACTATGATTGCCAGCTTCTCCTCCATGTAACATATTCAATATTTTTTCTCCTTCTTCGCGAGTTAAGCACCTGAGAGGTGGTCCATTGAAAGATTTTCTATATAAAATTCCTTCTCGCAACTCATAGTTTGTTGAATGACTCTTTAATTTATGTGATTCTAGTCTGTTCCTGGATATTTCTCCTGTTGCGAGATATGCATGAATTTCTTTTCTCCAATCTGCGATGTTGTTTGATAACTCTCTTTCTACTTCCATTGCAACAGCTTCCTCAATTTCTTTCTCTTTGTTCACCGATGGGTGTTGAATTGTCTATATTTGGATATTTCTTGTATTTGGATTTGTCATCATGCTTGGAATAAATGCAAAAGCATCTGCGAGACGGTTATATTTTCTAGATATATGTCTCCATTTTAATTTTGGTATTTTCGCAGATAATTCCTCAACGAGTTTCTTGTATTTCTTCAAAGAAGATTCATTTGTGGTATATTCCCCTTTAATTTGACAAATCACTAACTGCGAATCACTTGTTATCCTTATACTTTCAAGCTTCTTTTCTATTGCGATCTTTAATGCATGAACTACAGCTTCGTACTCTGTTTCATTGTTCGTGGATGCAAATTCTAGTCTGAATGAGAATGCTGTTCTTTCTCCTTCTGGTGAAATCAACACTACTCCAATTCCATTTCCCTCACTATTGGATGATCCGTCCACTAGAATTTCCCATCTATCTGGTTCTGTTAACAAGTCTTTTGGATTTCCAAATTCTTCTTCAACATCCATCATTTCCTCTACTGCTTCATCTTCTTCCAAAGGAAATTCTGCCAAAATATCTGCGAGGACTTGTGATTTTTGCGATGACAATACTTCGTATTTTATCTTGTAATGGTTTCCTTGTGCATTCCACCTTTCTATTCTTCCTGACCATTTTGTGTTCTTCATGATTGATTCAATTGGGACTTTGTTTACCACTTTTATCACATGTGCTTGAAAGTATATTCGTAACTTGAATGATGCATAAACCAGGGCTAAGATTAACTTCTCCATTTTAGAATAATTCTTCTCTGCTGCATTAAAGGTTTTACTAATGTAGTAAATGGGCCTTTCTACTCCTGCGTCTTCTCGCAACAGAACTGCACTTAGAGCATATGGAGTTGTTGCGAGGTATACCAATAATTCTTCGTCTCTCTCTGGTTTCTGTAGTATAGATGTATTTGCGAGGTATTCTTTGATTCCTTGAAAAGCTTTTTCACATTCATCAGTCCACTTGAATTTTGCTCCCTTCTTAAGTATGTTGAAAAAATGCTTACACTTATCTGACATTCGCGAAATAAATCTTCCAAGTGAAGCCAAGAGTCCATTTAGCTTTTGTACTTCTTTTACCATTGCAGGTGTTGGCATGTCACGAACTGCTTGGACCTTTTATGGATCAACTTGTATTCCCTCCTTTGATACTATGTATCCCAAGAACTTTCCAGACGAAACCCCAATTATACATTTCTCAGGATTTAATTTGATGTTGAACTTTCTCATTTGCTCAAATATTTCCTTCAAATCTTGCACATGATCTTTAGCTTCCTTGCTTTTTATCAACATATCATCTACATATACCTCCAAAGTTTTATGTATCCACTTCGCGAACACTTTTTCAACCATACGTTGATATGTAGCACCTGCATTCCGCAAACCAAATGGCATCTTCACATAACAATACAAACCCCTTGGAGCAAAAAAGGCAGTATGTTCTTGATCTTCTTATGCGAGTGATATTTGATTATACCCTTTATATCCATCAAGTGAAGTGACTCTATCATGACCTACAGCTGATTCCACCATTTGTGGTATATCTGGTAATGGAAAACTGTCTTTGGGACATGCCTTGTTTAGATCAGTGAAATCTATGCAAATTCTTATTCCTTTATTCTTTTTCGGAACAATGACCATATTCGCAATCCATTCTGGATATTTTGCTTCCCTTATGATCCCTGCATCCAACATCTTTTGTAATTCTTCTTCTATATGTACATGATAATTTTGTGATATCTTCCTTATTCTTTGTTTGAATGGTCTTACATTTTTATCTATGTTCAATCTATGGCACGCCACTGATGGATCAATTCCTGGTATCTCATCTACACTTCCTGCGAAGATATCTTTATATTCTCGCAAAAGATCAATAGTTCTTTTTTCTTCTTCTTCATCCATCTTAGTTCCAATTCGCAAGAATAAAGGCTCCTCTTTACTTCCAATATTTATTTCTTTAGTTGGTTCAGCTGCAACATAGCTTGGACTTTGCTCCCCCATAGGTGTTGGTTCTTTGATTATTTTTGCTGGTTCCCCTTCTTTTTCTGGAATCTCATTTGGTATACCTCTCCCTTCCTTTGCTCTTATTGTATACACTCGGAATTCTTCTTCCTTTTTTGTTTCCTTCGAAAGTTTCCTACGAAGCTGTTTCTTTCTTGCTCTTCCTCCGCATTGCGTTACTTCAATTTGATAACAAAATTTTGCACTATCAAGATCTCCTTTTATTTCTTGTATTCCATTTGGTGTAGGAAATTTGATTCTCTAATGTAATGTTGAAGCAACAGCTTTGATCGCATGAATCCACGGCCTTCCTATCAGCATGTTATATGGAGATTCCATATCTATCACACACAAGATTACATGTGTTTCGATTTCTCCTAGTAATATTCGCAGTAGCGATTTCCCTTTAGATTTTGTTGTAGATTTTCCTAATCCATGAATAAGACATTTTGAATTTGTGATTTCTTCATCTTTAATTCCCATCCCCTTAAGTGCATGATAGAATATGATATTAACAGAACTCCCTGTGTCAACTAAAATTCGGTTTAATTTCCATTTTTATACAGCTTTCTTATCTTCTAGCATGATCGGAATTGTGATCACCAATGGTGAAGTGTGGTTCAAGTCTTCATTTGGAATTTCTGCTGCTGAAAATGTGATTTTCCGCTTTTCCCATTCTTCTAAAGTTGTTATCTTTTCTTCCTCCATGATCTTTCTTCCTCTACAATCTCGCTTGTATATTTTTCCCTTCATATTACTATGAAATTCATCAATAATTGTCTTTGTGATCATATTACATTCTTCTTTTTTGCAATCTCCATCTACTGACTTCATTTGATCTTCAGATTTTCCACAATTCCCTCAAATTTAGGCTACCACAATTCTCAAGTCCCCTCCTTCTAGCGCCAATTATGTAGTTGCTGAATAATCTACAACTACACCCTCAATAGAATTAGTAAAAACTCAAGAAGTTCTTGATGGTGAATGATAACTTTCTTATTAATTCTCTTAGTTGATTACATAGAATTATCAAAATGGAACTAGAATAGTTACAACTTTTTCTATTCTCTTTCCTAAGATAATTTCTTACACTCATTAAAATAACCTCCCGAATTTTACATTTGAACTCCTATTTATAGTAAAACTTATGCAGCTGTATATGAATTGCGAAGTATCGCAACTCATCCTCGCAAAACTTCATATTTCTCCGCGCTACTTCTATCATCGTATCATTTTATAACTCTTTTCTCCTTTATTTATTACGATACTCGTGAACTATTATCTTGCGATATTCAGTACCTACAAGGTCGGATATTCTAATTGATTGAACAACGCACAACCTGTATTATTTCAATTATATAAAAATATAATCCGGAAAAGAAATAACACAGACACCAGAATTTTGTTAACGAGGAAACCAAAAATGCAGAAAAACCCCGGGACCTAGTCCAAATTAAATATACAATGTATTAAGCTGCTACAGACACTAGCCTACTCCAAATTAACTTCGGTCTGGATTGTAGTTGAACCCCAACCAATCTCACACTGATCCAAGGTACAGTTATGCTTCTACGCCTCTGATCCCAGCAGGATACTGCGCACTTGATTCCCTTAGATGATCTCACCCACAACCAAGAGTTGCTACGACCCAAAGTCGAAGACTTTAGTAAACAAATTTGTCTCACACAGATTAGTCTATAAGATAGATAAATTCGTCTCCCACGAATAAACCTATGAGTTTTGTTCCGTATTTTAATAAATCAAGGTGAACATGAACCAATCTATAAAACCATACTTATATTTCCGAAGAACATCTCAGTTTTGTCAATCACCTCACAATAGTCTTAATCGATGCAGCGAAAAAAGATATTGTGGAATCACAAACGATGAGACGGAGATGTTTGTGATTACTTTTATATATTGCCTATTGGAGATAGAAATCTTAAGCCAATTATTACAATTGTACTCGTATGATAGAAGATGCAAGATCAGATCACACAACTACGATAAAAGTAGTATCGGGCTGGCTTCACAATCCCAATGAAGTCTTTAAGTCGTTAACATGGTTTTAGAAGAAGAAAACCAAAGGTTAAAAGAGAATCGACTCTAGATTAGTGTAGGATCAGAATATCGCAACAACAACACCCTTGCGAAGTCATCATCATTAATACATTGCAAAGACGTCGCAGACTAACTACAGAAATGACGTAACATATGACGACAGCTTAAACACGAGAAAGATGTGAAGACCTTGCGATATTTAAGAATGTTGCGAACATCAACACTTGAATACTTTCAAGAATATCGCAAACAAGATCCGAAAATAAATGAAAACTTAGCTGTCATCCACTATGTAATATCCTATATAAAGATCCGAATAGGCGTAAGGAAGAGGGAGATATTTTTGGAGTGTTGAGAAAGTTTTGAAGAGAGAGAAAGTCCAAAACAGTGTTGTATTCTTGATTTCATTTCCTTCTTGTAACATTTATGGAATCTGTTAATAAAAAGTGTAGTTTTTGATCATAAAGATGTGTTGATTATTATGAATTCTTGTGAGGGATGTATTGTAGGATTTCCTGCAACTACATAATGGTGCTATAAATAGGGATGATGTGGTTTTAGCGTGAAGATTGGTTTTGTGATTTGAAAGAATTTGGAGTAGCTGGTGAAGAGTTTCATATAATTTTCAATAAGTCATTGAGATTGAAGAGATGTCTAGAAGAAGAAATACTTCAAGACAACCAACAACTATTAGAAGGAGTAAGAGGCTTGCTGTAGAAAGGAGAAATGAAATTGAGGAATCTTCAAGAATGAACGAAAGAAACAATGGAGAAAATCTAATTCAACAACCAATTCAGCGTATACTAGCACAAAATAGAACTATAGATGATGACAGAGTGAGTGTACACACTTGGCGGTCAGATTTGGCAGACGAAGCAGAAGAAGAACAACAATTAAGAAATGATAGACGAGAAGAGATAAACCGACAAGCGGTTGGAGGAGTAATTCATGAAAATGGAGAGATTGAACCACTAGAGGCATTGAGGCAAATGATACATGAAGAAAGGAGATTATAAGCGGAAGAACGTGCAAATCTGACAAGGCAAAATCATGAATTCAGGATGGAAAACATGAGACTACAGAATAGGAGGACAAGAAGTACTACAAGATCAAGTTCAAGATCAATTAGAGGAGAAAGGAGGAGAAATTCACCTGTAGTAAGTACTAATGGAGATATTCCTGAGGAATTAAAAAATTCGGATGAAAAACGTCGTGAAAGAAGAGAAATGATTGAAGATCGTTACATTTCACATGGAAAAATTCCCCAAAATGAACAAGATAACAGGAATCAGGGGAATAGGAAACGTCGGGAACGAAATAATCAAGATGGTGAAGAAAATCAAGAAGAAGGAAGAAGAATATTACATGGGATAGAAATTCAAAGAAATCAACAAGTGATCGAAGACGAAATTGAGAGACATTGTGATGAACAAGCACGTCTAGCATGCGAAAGGGAAATACTGAGAGCAGAAATGGAGGAAAGAGAGATCCAAGAGGCAATACGTCAGAACAATCATGACAATCAAGAAAGAAGATGCAAACACAATCGCAATAATGTTAACATCAATGAAGAATATGATAGAGTACAAAGGAGAACTGAAAGGCAATAAAGATAATTGAGGAGGAATGAACAAAATCACAGAGGAGAAAATAAGAGGTATAATCATGTGCGAATTAATGAAAGAGATGAAAGAGGAGATCGCAGGGAAAGACAAGAAGAATATGATGAAGAGGAAAATCAAAATTTCGCAAGATAAAATAGGCAAGAACGCATGAGAATAGAATCAGAATTAAAAACACCAATAGAATCAACACCTGGTGTAAATGAACAAATCTTAAGAGAATTGGCGGAGATGAGAGGAATGCTAAATAACAGAAGAGATGAAGTCAAGAGAAAATTAGACGAAGCCATAGAAGAAGCTGCGAAAACTCCATTCACACAAGAAGTGCAATTGAGAGGAATACCCCCAAAGTGCAATCTGCCTGCATTAACTAGTATATTTGACGGAACAACTTATGAAATTCAACACATCAAAGCGTATGTGAGATGTATGCTACAGTGGGAAACCCATGATGATGTATTGTGCAAGTATTTCGCATCCATCTTAACAGGAAAGGCATTGAAATGGTATGAGGGTTTACCAAAGAATACTATAACATCTTTTAATCATTTGCAGACTACGTGCTTAGGGACATATATAAGTAATAATTCTTCATGACCTGGCATTGAAGATGCATTTGGGTTAAAACAAAGAGTTGGAGAAAGCTTGAAGAATTTAACCATGAGGTGGAAGACAATGTGTAGAGATATGGCTGGACGAGTAGATGAGAGATACCTCATTTTATCATTCATTAACGCAATGTTCGCAACCAATCTACTGTATATTCAAATTTTCAGAATCAAGAATACAATCACGATGATTGAGTTGCGAGAACTGCAGGAGGAGTATATTGCTCTTGAAGAAAAACAAAATGAGATGGAATCATACCTAGTTTCGAATACAAGTTCAAAATAATCGAACGCAATCTTGTTACCCAAGTTGATAAACACTGTGGCGAGCACTTCGCAAGGACAACAAGAGAGGTTAACGGAGAATAGTCAGCAGAAAATAGTAGCTATGGAAGTCATGACCAATAAGAATTCGAGAGACTATAGCCCAGGTGGAAGCAATAAAATTCAAAGACTTGATCAACCACAAGAAACTTATGGAGGTTAGATGCAAAATCATCATAGGGGACAAGGAAGTCATAAGATAATATGGGAAGAAATCAAAATGCCACCTTTAAATGCTAGTGTGGAGAAAATACGGGAATCTATAATCTTGATGGAAAACATACCAGCACCATGGAACATGGGGAGTGAACCACCTCCAAACCACATAAGTCGTGAATTTTGTTCTTATCACCATTTCCATGGACATTCGACAAATGATTGCAGAAATACAAAGAGAATCATCCTAAGAATGATTGATCAGGGAAAGCTAAATCATTTTCTAATAGGGAAATCGCAATCTCAACCATTACCACCTCCACTAGAAATTCGCAGAGCTAATACAACAAAGGAAAGAGAAACATTTATAATAGAAATTGGAGCGAATGCAAAAAATCTGTTTTGTAACTTTATTGTGTACTCATAGAAAACTATTGAGGACTTTCATGATAGCGTCTGAGTAGAGTTTTTGTAAGAGATGTTGATGAGAGAGAAATATTGAATATTGCAAAGATTTCTCCGTTAAAAGAATGGCAAAAGCAAACCATCTCCTTCACTGTAGAAGAAGTACCTGAGGCTGGCGAAATGCATGAAAACCCATTGATGGTAAGACTAGAGATCAACCCAAGACCAAGAGATGATGAAGATGATGAAGCGGGGGATTCATGGGAAATCAATAGAGTTTTAATTGACACTGGAAGTTCCGTGGACATCCTGTTCTATCATGCATATAAAACTATGGGAGGGAAAGATGAAGATTTAATACCCTCAACCTATAAAATCTATGGCTTTAACGGTACTGCAAATAAGCCAAAAGGAGAGGTTGATATGCGAATTCCATTGAAAGGATTATCTTCTGAATTTCTATTATGTGTTGTCGATGTAGAGTCTCCATATAATGCTTTGATTGGAAGACCTTGGTTACATGGGATTCTAGGAGTAGCATCAACATTTCATCAATGCATCAAATTCCATTATCCAAGTGGAATTGGCATTATAAAAGGAGATTGTATTGAAGGAAAGAAGTGTTATGAAATTGATATAAAATCATGTGAAGAATGAACTGCAAAGAAGGAGAATTGGAAATATAACGTCAAAGAAAGACAAAGAAGTGAGAGATTAATGGTAGATGCTAGAGCTGGCAAACAAGCCAAAACCCGCGGGTTTGCCCAGCCCGACCCGTGATAAACCCGCACCCGGCTCGGATGGTGTCTAAACAAGCCGGGTTCGGGTTGGAAAAATGCCGGCTTGTGGGAAAACGGGTTAACCCGGCCCGGCTTGTAAACCCGCGGGTTAAACCTGTAACCCGTTACCCCCACCCCACCACACCCCGCCACCCCCACCCCACCTACACGTGTCCCCCACATACCCCCACCCCACCTGCACGTTACCCCCACCCCACCTACACGTGTCCCCCCACACCCAAATACACGTCTTTTAGTTTCTTTCTGTGCAGACTTGCACTAACAGCACTACCAATTAATCTTTCACCCTTCGTCTTTTAGTTTCTTTCTTTGCAGACTTTCACTACCAATTAATCTTCACCCTTCTCGGAGTTCCATTCCCCAACAGAGAATCAAAACCCATTTTTAGTTTTCTAATACAAGAAATGAGTCAAAATGTTTAGGAATTATCAATTGATGGGTAATTGCTTGACTCCCTGCAAAGAAAGAAACTAAAATCAGGTAATGAATGATTCGCCCTTTTTTTGTTTGATTATCTATATGGGTTTTTATTTTGATTTGTAAAAAAAACAAACTTTGATGATTTGGTGTTTGCTAGATGGTTCAGAGATTTTAAGAAAAAGAAGAAGAACTTAGGGTTCTAGTGAAGAGTTGGGTTCGATTAATGGGTTATGAAGATGTGGTGTTTACAATCGATTGAGAGGAGATTAAGACTGGATGTAGCGGCAGATAGATAGAGAATCAGAGATATGCCATGGATTTCAAAGGGTTAGAAGACAATTGATTTTCATGGGTGTGTGACTGTGTGTTGCTGTTTGAGACAATTGGGTGTTGGATGGATACATTGAACAAAAATTTGGGGGGTTTGGATGTGGAATAAAATTGGGTCTGATTCAATTCTCGTAATTCAATTTATGCAAGAATTGATTGAATCAATTGATGATTGTGGTAAAATTGTTCATCTTTCACTGATCAAAAGAACAGGTTCAGCCGTTCAGGGTTTGTTTCTCAAGATATTTTTATCTTCATGGGTTTTATCAAAGCTTCCATCAAATTACCAGCAGATTGTACAGGGAATTGAGATCTAGTGTTCAGGAATTTTTGCATCTTATATAATTTTACATTTTTTATGCTTGTAATTTTCCAAAAATTAACCTAATTAAGTTTTAATTTTAATATTAATGAAACAAGCCGGGCAAACCGTAAGCCCGCAATTTTAACCCGTTACGGGCACGGGTTGGAGAAATGACCACCCATGAAGAATTTCGACCCGCGGGTTTTGACCCGTGTTAACCCGAACCCGTGTAACCCGCAACGGGCCAGCCCCGGCCCGGCCGTTTGCCAGCTCTAGTAGATGCAATAGAGCAGGGAGAAGAAGAAATTCCACGAAGCCAATGCTTGCTGAAAATAACAAGTGGCGAAAATCTCGCAGAAGGTAAGAAAGTTACAAAAAACAACAACAATGCAAAGGCAGAAAGCAAAGGTAAAAAATTTAAACTGTGAAATAAGAAAAGAAAGAGATGTGTATGGATGATTTGTTGCAAGAAATTTCAAATATATATATATATATATATATATTACTTAATGACAAAGATGGGATTGAGAAATTACAACAGAGCTGAAATGCAAAAGAAGAAACATAATAATTATCATAAAGGGGTGAACTTACTATGGCGTACAGCCTAGTTCACGAAATCAAAATTTTGCAAGAGGCAAATGTAAGACCTAAAGTGCGTCATAGAAGGGGTACCTGTTGCATGATTCAGTGAAAAGGTTACACCGCCCCTCGAACCTGAGTCATGGAGATTTGGGGTCAATAAATCCCATCCAGGAGAGGTACCTTGGATTTTTAACCTAAGCTTATGACTTAGGTTGGATGACTGAGGGTCTCTTCTAAGGAGTGCAGAATATGATCAAGTCGCCGAGGTACACGGTTGAACCAAGAGTGCATGGGGCGTCTGGAACGTAACTGGCCATTCTTGGCAAGTCTTGACTATGATGCACTCGTCCTGAAGAAACCCCACTTAGGGTGCAGTCTCGTAACCATAATCCATATAGGCAAAAGGGATAAGAGGCTGCGAAAACAAATGGTTGTTGTTAATACCGTATGGGAGGAGCCAACCTTGTATGGTAGAGGTACGTCTCCTTGAAGGGGAAACCAGGGGTAAGATAAGGGCGGCACCCTCCATTAGGGAGATGATAAGTGTCTTAAGACGCAAATGTCATGAGGCTTTATTTTCGCAAGAAAATTTAGGCTTGTCATATTTTTGCGACAATCCTGAAGAGGAAATAGTACAAAAGAGAAAGATAAGACGAGATCAATGGGTCAGTACATGAAAGTGTAAGGACGTCCTACGATTTTGTCGCCAGACGGCAATGTCATAGGTCTTTATTTTCGCAAGAATATTTAGGCCTGTCATATTGTCGCGACAAAAATGACAAAAGAGAAAAGTTAAGACAAGATCAATGGGTTTCTGCATGAAAGTGCAAAGACGTCCTGCGAATTTGTCGCAATGACAAGAGGTGGCAAAATAAGACCTTTAACTAGGAAGGAAAAATAAGACCACATAAGAATGAAAAAACCAAGAATTATCTTTCAAAATACATGATTGCGAGATTATGCAGAGATATCTGCGAAACTGAGGCATAAATTTACCAAAAGATTACGCAACAATCTTAATGTTCGAAAATAATTTGCTTAATCTTTCATTTGAATACAAATAACAGAGGCAAGTATGGGAATGCATAGAATGAGAAAATGTTATTTGTCTCCATATCAAAGATTTACATGAGCAGAAAGACGCAAAAGAGATAAAATTTATATTGGAAGATGGAGAAATTCGCAGTGATAGATTACAAAAACAGAAGATCAAAGAACAAATATACAAATATTACAAAAAGTTGCAGAAGGAAGCAAAAATTATTTCTTGTTTGATTCTTCATCATCTTCACTGGATTCTTCTTCTTCGTCATCATTAGATTTTTCTTCTTCATCTTCATCAGATTCTTCTTCGCTAGCATCACTATCAGAGATGACCAGATCAGGAACGTTCTTTGGAATTTCTTCCGAGAGGCAGGTATATGTGGAATGAAGAATGTTATTATTATCACAAACCATCTTAATAGTTTAATTGCGGAAAAGAATAACATCATTCTTAAAATTCGCAACAGTAATCCTTAACTGATTCTTCAATCTCGAACACTTATCATTGCGAGAAGAAAGATTCTTTGCGAGCTGCTCTTTTTCATCCTCAAGTTCTTCAATTCTTTTGCGAAATATTTCTTCAGCCTCTGCGAACATATAACAATGAGTCAGTAACTTGATGAAAATTTATGAAAAATAGATGATTAAATAAGAAATAACAGTTAACAACCTTCTCTGTCAGAAATCATATCTCTAACCAAGGTCGTGTGCTCAGTGCGGAGACTAACGTCTACACCTAGATTATTTCTTGCGTCATCTAAAATTTTTGCAGCCCAAGCGAATTCAACATCATTAGTTATGAGAAGACGGGAACGAATTGGACTCTCTCTCTTGCTAAGCACATCATTTTTGCGTTTAAGTTCATCTCGTTCAATTTGAACCCCAAGAAGAGTTTCATGAAATTTCGCTAAGGCTTGAGAGCCTTGGTTAGCAATGCGATCTTTATCATCTATGAGATCACTGTTCTTGGTCCTTATGGTATTGATTTCCTCTTTAGAGCTATGGTAAAAACGCTTAAATTTGTTGTCTAAACCCAAACTGGATCTATGGTCAATTTTTAAGAGGCAAAGTTTGGATATGAGTTCATTTATGGAAATAGATTTAATCTTATCATTGGAAAAACTATTTAAAGAATTATTAAGACGCTCGAGAAGGGTATTATCATCTATAGGGTCGGGAAAATAACGAAGGAGTGTAGCTTCATCAGAAAGACCATAAATGTCTGCAAAAATGGTTGATAAAATAAGATAAAACAATGGGATAAAGGAATCAAGGGGAAGAAGGAAAATTTCATACCATAGAGTTGTTGATTTGCATTCTGAAGGCTAGAAATTTTATTCTCCTGAACATCAATTTCGAATTCTAATTGTTTATTCTTCTCGGGAAGACTGACAGCCTCAACTTCTAATTCTTTATTCTTTTTGAGAAGTTGAACATTTTTCTTCTCAAAATTCCCACATCTCCTAACTAAGTCATAATTGACCGCGTATGAAGCTTTGCCAGCCTGAGAAAGAATAAGGAGAATTTTCAAAATAAACTACAATTTCGAATCAAAAAGTAAAAGAAGAAAAATACAAGTATGAAAATTTACCAAGCTATTAAGCGAATGTAAGAAACTTGGGGATACAAATATGGAAACTCCGCGAAGAGACTCATTATTCTCTAAGAGGGGGGAATCACAAATAATAGCTATAGACTTGCATGCATTAGTTAGAGGAGTATTACCAATTCCTTGCATAGAATCAGAGAAGATGCTGGATAGTTGTGCCATTGAAGATTCAGAAGAGGAACCTTCTTTTGCGAATACAACATCGTCATCTGTACTCTCATCAGAATGGGAGCTTGAGGGACAAGGAGTGAGAATCTTTCTTTTATTTTAAGATGAGGCAACAGATTTCTCCTTGCGAAGAGCACTTTTACCTTTGCCTTTGGTCTTCGCAGCTTTAGATCCTTTCTCTTCAACAACTACAACACCAATCTTCGCACACGAATGAAGATAAGAAACAGAGGCAACAATATTGTTAAAAATAATAAAATAAAGTATTTCTTACTTCATCCATGATCGAACGAAGTGATGCTAGGGTGCTTGATTTGCTAGTTCTTTTGTAGCTTCTTCTTAATTTGTCAATCTGAAATTTTCGCAAGATTAATAAATATGGAGAAAGGTGAAGACAATAAACTGAAAGAAAGAAACGTACCTCATTATCTTTCTCATGCGAATTAAATACCCAAGGTTAGTAAGTAGCGAGATTCGAAGGAAGCATGTTTGAACCATCAATATAAGGACCACTCAGTATCAGTGGAACGACACACCATTTCTCATCTTTAGATTGGCGAGGAATGTTATTCTTGCCAGAATGCCAATCAATGTCATGCATAAGTTTTTTATCGTCGTCAATATTTTCTTTCCTCTTCAAGCGAATACCCCAGCGAGTTTTGAAATTCTTCATATATATTAATTCATAATTTTCAAAGAAGCTCTCTGCGGTGTATTTTTCGCCGAGAATTTCTAGATCCTTAAATTCAGGATTCCTAACATTTTTTGAATAAAAAGATCCCTTGCCAGCACCGAGGTTGGCGAATTCAAGCATCAGGAAAATGCAATCCCCACTTAATTGATATATTGCTCGCGAGAACTTCGCATGAGAGAGTATCTGATAAAATAAAGGAAGGTTAAGATAATAAAGAGGGATAGGAAGGCCAACGAGAATTTGACCGAGTGAAACTATGATTTCTTTATCATCACAATGATGATCATAAAATAGTTTAGCAGAAAGAATGGAGGTAGCTTCTTGATTGGGAATAGTGGATAGTGTAAAACCTTTCTCTTTGAGAAGTTTCTGAATTCCCTCAAAAGAAGTTTTAGCTTTGTGACTGCTTGGAGGCATATCTGAGTATGGGAATGAAGGAATAAAGATCAAAAGAAAAATAAGGATGAAAATTTACAGCAACAGAAGCGAAATTTGAGGAGAAGCAGTAAAATTGCAGAGAAGAATAGAAGAAAGTGAAAAGAGAAAAATAGAAGAATATATATAGAGAGAAGAGTTCTCGAGAAAATAAACTCATTAATGCGAAGAGTGGACGTGCACGGTTGAGAATGACGGTTGAAAAGGACGTGTCAAGAAATGAATGGAAGAAGAAATAGTGTAATAAATATTGCGTAAGATACAGAATCGTGTCAGTACAGAAGAATATGACATTGCGAACATTTGCAACATTTTTGAAATACAGTTTCTCATGACATTCTCCCCTTCACAGAGAAGACATGAGAAGAGGCAAGATGTAGGATCAGAATATCGCAACAGCAACACCCTTGCGAAGTCATCATCATTAATACATTGTGAACCCGTCGCAGACTAACTACAAAAATGACGTAACAGATGACGACAGCTTAAACACGAGAAAGATGTGAAAACCTTGTGATATTTAATAATGTTACAAACATTAACACTTGAATACTTGCGAGAATATCGCAAACCAGATCCGAAAATAAAGGACAACTTAGCTGTCATCCACTATGTAATATCCTATATAAAGAGACGAATAGGCGTAAGGAAGAGGGAGATCTTTTTGGAGTGTTGAGAAAGTTTTGAAGAGAGACAAAGTCCAAAACAATGTTATATTCTTGATTTCATTTCCTTCTTGTAACATTTCTGGAATCTATTAATAAAAAGTGTAGTTTCTGATCATAAAGATGTGTTGATTATTATGAATTCTTGTGAGGGATGTATTGTAGGATTTCCTGCAACTACACTTAGCAAACTAGTATCACACGGAATGTGTGGGGATTAGGTTTCCCAGTTTCTAGAGTTCTCCCTTATATAGTCATTCAAATCTGGGTTTGCAATCAATGTTAGCTTGGTAACAAAGCATTCAATATTCACCGTTAGATGAAAACCTGATTAGATTCAAGCTAATATTTATTAATTGTTAGATCGAAAACTTAACTTGTTATACACACATGTACTTGACGATTTTAGGTTTGTGTAACCGTACCCATACTTGTACATTAGTTGGTTCAACACTAGTTAACCAAATGGTTAGCCAAATGATAACTTCCATATCAACCATATTCTTATTCACCATAACTAGTCCAAATAACTCAAATGAACTAGCTAGAGAGTTGTTCAATTGCTATGAGATCTCATGTACTACACAAGACACAATTGAAGCAAAATCGATGTGATTCACTCGAATCGATTCATGAACTATAAATCCACGGTTTGTTGTAGCATTCCTTAGTTTATTATGATAAGTTCACAAACATCGTTTTTAGACATAACCTACTCAAGTTCACGGACAGGGTTCGCGGACTCAAGTTAACCGGTTGAAGTTTACAAACTCCATCAGAAATTCTCGGGTCGAGAACTTCCGTCCGTTTACGGATTGAAACTGAGCTACAACTCCAGCAGAAATTCTCGGGTTCGTGAACTACACCAATTCGAAGACTGAGTTGACGGCTCACGTTCTGGTTTCTCTTGATCAACAAAGCTCGCAAGCTTCGGTTCAAGTGATATGAACTTATACATATATGTGTTACCACAACAATGCTTATATCCTCCAATGGTTATAATGTCTAAACTCTCATTTAAATCATTGAAACATTCTTTAAGGACGTTATATAATTGTTATTCACAAACTATTTTTCGTCAGAGCGATTTCCAAAATGATTGAAAAATAACATGACTTTCATCACTAGGTAAAGATGAACTTGGCTAAAGCGAAAGCTTTACCAACACATATTTCGAGAAATATATAAGCAAGATATACTCAACTCGAAATGACATATGTGTATAATCTTAGTCTGTTTAGTAATACGACTTTTGTCTCAAGATAGGAGATAGAGTAGATAGACTTTTGATTGATAGATAAGTTCAAGTCTCCACATACCTTTTAGTTGATGAAGATCCACAGGTTCCTTGAGTAGTCCTTCGTCTTGTATGATGATCACCATGTAGTTCTTGAGCTCAACTACACTTTCTATCCTAATACAAGACCTTAGCTATAGTAGACTAGAAATCAAGACTTTATAGTTTGTGGGAGAAAACTACTTATGAAGGTTTAGGTAATTTTGGGTGTATGTGGATGAGAAGTGAATTTAAACCTTCAACAAATGTGTTGCACGATGAGCACTTTTGATTCGAGAGATAATCTGTACAATTCTGGCCTAAACCGAAGACATGGCCATTCCAGATTTGTTTCGGTCACAGTTGAAGGATGTGAGGTTGATCTTAGGGAGGGAAGCGAAGAAGGTGTTGAGTGTATTAAGGTTAAGGCTATTTGATGACTTGTTAACAGAAGGTTGAGCAGGCTAGCAAATGTTGCAGGCAGGCTCTGGGTGTTGAATACGATGGTATTAACACTCGGTTTTTCTGTTGTCTGGACTTGCGTTGTTGTTGAAAATAGGGCGGAGAACCTATTTATACAAGTCTTTTAGCCTAACCTTCGTATCTCGTGGGAAGTGGAGAAAGTGGAGTGATGGAGTAGTGGAGTAGTGTGTTGGTGTCACACGACTAGGCTTGCCCACTTCTCCCATCATCACTAACCGTCCATGACTTCCTGACACGTTCTTGTGATGGCGCGTTGTGCGCTGCACGCTGTAAACCGCCAGACCAATACCCCAGTATGTATCCCCCAGTTTGTGACATGATTAATGTCTCGAGTATTTTGGAAAACATGTAGCATGTTGTTGTAGCTTGGAAAGTCAGGCTCGGGAAGCTTGCTAGCTTGGTGACCTTCGACGGTCGAGATTTTGCATCTTGAGAGGAGGGGCAACCGTTGATCGTTGCACCAGAAACCCTAATTAGCGCTCCTTACTAGAATCGTTGTAGAATTATAGTACGGACTCGGATTTTGATGATCCGCCCCTCCATTCCATACGGAAAAGAATTTCATATCTCCCAATGCGGGAATATTTAGGTTTTAAGCTCGTTCGGGAGGATAAAACAGCCCGAAAGAAAAACCCATGAAGGAAATTGATAATTGTGAAGTATCGTGTTGTTTGTAGGCGCATATTGTATGCATGCGGTGCATTAAATATGTTTAACATATTTGAAGCCTACAACCTTGATGAAAAGATTGCAAGTTGAAGTGACTCAACTAGCTATGTTCATGCATTGTTCAAAGGTCGCATGAGCGGGACCCACCTTGGCCGGTTATGCCATGGGGAAGTGTGGAGGATGGTGATCACGGTGATACCTTGTTTGCCACCTAACTCCCTTCCTAGGCTATTCATCCAAGCATGCGAACTTGGACGGACGAGATTGATGGAGGAATAACCGTTGGATTAGGGTTTGGAAGGCTTGCGAGCTTCCTCTTTCACCCTAACGGTTTTATGCATTGGGAGGCGTGCATGGAGTGGCCGATTGTCCCTGCATGTAGTTGGGACGCCACTCTATACGTCCACGCCAGCTGAAAGTCAATCGGAGCAATCTGGGTCGCCCGTTCTATCCTGCGATGACGGATGTCCAAGATTAGAAGGGATCTCGCATGCTTCCTTTGGGCACGAATTTCGAGATGGCTGGTCTGTAACCGACCGTGGCCGATTGGCTGGATGTGTAGCCGGTCCCATGGTGAGTACATAGGCATCGTCGGCCAGCAGTTGTTCCTCAAAATCGTTAGTGCACACATGCCTAAAGTTGCTTGTTCGCAACCTATAAGAAAACCCTAATTTTAGGGTTTGTGAGTCGCAGCTTCATGCTAGCGTATATCGACGCCCATGGATCCTATGGTGAAGCCGTTCGCACCATTAGGAAGGTAGACCGGCGGTGATCATGTGCGTGCGTGCTACTCGGTCCCGCGCATGATCTAGGAAGTCCAACCATGCCTGCGAAGTTGGACGGATGAGATCTATTTTTGAGTTTGTTTTCAGCAGGTGAGACTAACATGGGTAGTCTTGCATGCGTTCAACGGGGCTAATATAACCCGTCGTCAGGTAGCCTACGGGTGTTTGCATGTCGAACACAAGGCTTTAATTTAAGCATTAATAGTAATGATGTATACCTACAGAAAACCGGGATGGTTGCTACATGCTCCGTCGGGATGGTTTCTACATGCTCCGTTCTGGGTATATTAAATTCACGGGATGGTTGCACATGCTTTGGTGAATTAATAAAGTGAGAAGTATTCGTCACTTGAATGGTTTTATCCTTTGCAGGATGTCAGCCTATTAAATTAGCTTCATCCTTTGCAGGGTGGCAGCATATTAAATTTGGTTTTACAATTTTAGCCCTAAACTAAAATCCACCATCAACAATAGTCTTTCAAATCAGGGTTTGCAATCAATGTTAGCTTGGTAACAAAGCATTCAATATTCATCGTTAGATGAAAACCTGATTGGATTCAAGCTAATATTTATCAACCGTTAAATCGAAAACTTAGCTTGTTATACACACATGTACTTGATGATTTTGGGTTTGTGTAACCATACCCAAACTTGTACATTAGTTGGTTCAACACTAGTTAACCAAATGGTTAGCCAAATGATAACTTCCATATCAACCATATTATTCTTCACCATAACTAGTCCAAATGACTCAAATGAACTAGTTAGAGAGTTGTTCAATTGCTATGAGATCCCATGTACTACACAAGACACAATTGAAGCAAAAACGATGTGATTCACTCGAATTGATTAATGAACTATAAAGCCACGGTTTGCAATAGCATACCTTACTTTATTATGATAAGTTCGCAAACATCGTTTTTAGACATAACCTACTCAAGTTCGTGGACAGAGTTCGCGGACTCAAGTTAACCGGTTGGAGTTTACAAACTCCAGCAGAAATTCTCGGGTCGAGAACTTCCGTCAGTTCGCGGACTGAAACTAAGTTACAACTACAACATAAATTCTCGGGTTCGAGAACTACGCCAGTTCGCGGACTGAGTTGAAGGCTCACTTTACGATTTCTCTTGATCAACAAAGCTCGCAAGCTTCGGTTCAAGTGATAAGGACTTATACATATATGTGTTACCACGACAGTGCTTATATTCTCCAATGTTTATAATGTCTAAACTCTCATTTCAATCATTGAAACATTCTCAGAGGACGTTATATAGTTGTTATTCACAAACTATTTTTTGTCAGAGCGGTTTCCAAAATAATTGAAACATAACATGACTTTCGTCACTTGGTAAAGATGAACTTAGCTAAAGCGAAAGCTTTACCAACACATATTTCTAGAAATAGATAAGTAAGATATACTCAGCTCGAAATGACATATGTGTATAATCTTAGTCTATATAGTAATACGACTTTTTTCTCAAGATAGGAGATAGAGTAGATAGACTTTTGAGTGATAGATAAGTTCAAGTCTCCACATACATTTTAGTCAATGAAGATCCACAGGTTCCTTGAGTAGTCCTTCGTCTTGTATGATGATCGCCATGGAGTTCTTGAGCTCAACTACACTTTCTATCCTAGTCCGAGACCTTAGCTATAGTAGACTAGAAATCAAGACTTTATAGTTTTGATCACTAGCATTGACAAACATTCTTGAGATAGCAACGCATGCGAGTTCGACCGAGCAATGCTCTAACACTCATATTGTATTCCTTAATACTATGTCTATCTAGAGTGTTCATGCTTCGCAGGTTTATGTTTTCAATATGCACGACTTGAAAGATACGTTAGGGAATGAAACAGTTCAAGTCAAATATCACTAACCTCAAGTGGTAGGATGATGTTGTGGTTGTAGCTCCGTACTTGTTCAAGTCTTCACAATACTTGTAATGTATCATCCTAATACTTTCAAGCTAACTTATACCAAGTTGACTCCAGTACATCAAGCGACTATAAATTGAGTTTTGGCTCACTGGAATATGACAACCAAACTTGACATACCAATGCATGGCGGGTTCAACCGAGCTATGCTCTAACAATCTCCCCCTTTGTCAATTTTAGTGACAAAACTCTTACAATCATATGGATAAACAAATTACAATAATTAATTACACATACGCTTGATTCCCGAATTCAACAGCACATAACCTGAATTAATTCAATCCTTAAAATGTCGTTGTTAATATTATAATAACAAATATCATACTCCCCCTAAAGGTGAAATAGGTAGATTTTCAATCCGCACGTCTTTATTATACCAATCATATGATATGTTACTCCCCCTTAGTCTGTGCTTTTCTTTTTTCGTTAGATAAACATTCAAGCACCATTGTCCTCTTCCCTAGTGACACCAATCAATATAAAATTGATACTAGCATCACTTGTTTACTCCATATATTTCTCCCCCTTTTTGTCACAAAAATGACAAAGAAACAAAAAAAAATAAAGAACAACACGAAAAGGATCTTACAAATATCAAAATAGACTTGAAACCTGTTGAGTCAAGCACGAGGGTTCCACATACCATTTTTGATAACCAATATCAAAACCGAAACTACAAAGTAATTATGTTTTCATATGTTATCATGGAAATAATTGCCTGAAGCAATTTTCCCAACTAGTTTAGCAAACCAAAAATAAACTAAGCAACTTAGTTCCTTTGCTAAACCGATTGTATAAATATAACCGCATCATTTCGATAAACTCCATTTTTCTCATCAGGTTTTAATTATCCATATAACTTAGACCTTTAGATTTTAAACAAGCCAAATACTAGGTTAGTTAACTAGCATTTCCTTATTTAGGCATTTGTCTAGACTTGAATAACCGAAACCTCCACTTTGATAAGTCTAACTAAGATCAGAATTAACTTAGTTTATCTTATCCGGAATCGAATTGGACTAAACAACTCATCCCATCAATATAATTATTCGTTAAGCCATAAATAATTCATACAAACCAATAAATCAACTTGCATAATTATTCACCTGAACCGGAAACAATTGAAACAACATATATAAAAATTTCCACTATTGCACCGAAATTTTGTAAGCCTAAATAATTGATACTACACAATAAAGAAAAATAACAATTGTTTTACTTAACTGGAAGCAATTGAAATAACATAGACATTAAAGCACCGCAATTGCACCAAAACTTTGTAAGCCTAAACGATTGATATCACACAAAAAAGCAAGATAACAATAGTTTTACTTAACCAGAACCAATTGAATCACACATACATCCACACATTCATATTGGAATAAACACATCAATTGTTCCGACAATTTCGTTTAAGCAAAAGCAATATATATATCAAATAAAAATAGGTTTTCTCAAACAGGAAAACAATTAACTAACAAGATTGTTACCTCAATTTCGCATCCAACTTCTCTAATATAATCGCATCTTCTTCTTCTAGGGAGAATTGATATCGAAATACCATTATGTTGTCATCCTTATGTAACCACAAAAGAATAACAACAACCAACCTTTACCAGAGAAAGGTTGAAAATCGGTTTTAACAATTGCAAGCAAAAGTTGAAAACCGTCGAAACATATGCTTTCATGCTAAACCAAAACTGATTCAACATATTGTGACTTTTTCACATATTGCTTCTACAATAACCCCTCATGATCCTTTGATAAAGCCTATCAACATGGGATAGAACTTAATCCTGCTAAATCAAAAAGTCACCCAAACCATAAGGGTTCACAATATATTATGATATCGAATATCAAGGTAATAAAACCGAAATCAAACATCCCATCAAATAATAAAGCATTCAAGCACATGCTATGTAAATCAAAAACTATCACAAGAAAATTATTAATCAAACAACTTTATTCATAATAGTTTTTATTCATAATAGACTTATACAATCAATGAAGGAAATCAAAAGTTGATGTCTATTTTTCTAGATTAATTATTACATCATATAACTTAATATCTAGTGGTGCTCTTGTTTTTCACTGAAAATTCTTCAGTATTTTGATTCTTGAGTCTCATATTTTCTTTCAGACGATTGAGTCTTTGCTTCAACAGACTCAATTCCATAATTGAATTCAAAAGATTTGTCTCAAGCATTTTTTATTCGCTACTGCAGATTACAAAATCTCACGAGCGACTTCAAAGTCTCTCATTAACATAAGCATAAGATCGAAAGAAATGTGATTCTTTTTATGTTCATCAGAGAAGTAGCACTTAAACTCAACCGGAAATATTTAAAGTTTTCGAAGTTGAGATTAATATCAATAGTATTTCCACCCATCTTTGAACGTGGACAGAACATAGAGAAATCGGTCCAAAAGATGGCTTATAAAATAATTCAAACTTGGTGTCCAAGAATGAGATACCTAAACACGGTATTTTTTATTTGTGAAAATACACATACTTTAGGAAACAACAAGAGAATTTCCGAACATATCCTAAGAGTTCTGAAAAAAGTATTTTTCGAACATTACTCATATCCTTTTCAAGAATCGAGGGTATTTTTCCATAAATAGAAAAACACTTTAGATTTTTATGAGTATAGAATTATACTATCTTCATTTTCTCGTGCTCCTTTTAAGATTTCCCCCTTTTTATTTGAATAGAGCACCATTAGGGGAAATTCCGAATACCAACATTAGTTATTGGTGTGAGCTAGTGATAGCTCTGTATTCATGGAATCGTGATATTTTTAATATCTTTTTCTTTTGGATTCTTCCAAAGATAAACTTCTTTCAAAGAGTCACAACTAAGATGATCTGATTTAAAGAAATGATCAGTTCGATGAACCAGAACATAAGTGTGACTTAAATTTTTGCGAGTTGTAAAGTAATCAAAACTCTTGTGTAGATCAACAACAAAACAGCAAGATCAGAAATCCTTTGTTTTTGTAAGCATAAGTTGATCTTTTTCTCTGTTTAAGGAATAATCATTGTCAGACAATGTTGATTGGATACTAGTCAAAGGATTAACCCTTAAAACACATTCATCTTGATTCTTACATGTGGCTAGACTATTTGAATCATGAACTTGTATATTAGTTAAGAGATTCAGGAGATTTCAATCACATTTGTTTTAACTAATATATCTCTTTTGGCTTGAACAACTTCAAGTCCTTTAGATTCAGCATCTCCATGAATCAAGGATTCTCTGACGACCTTTTCGGCAAACGGATAATATAAATTATCCTTAAGATTATATTTTTCAGCAAGCTTTCTGAAAAATTTAATCTCATCACTGTCATCTGAATATGACTTGTTCGTCAGAACAATTTGTTTTCTTATTAACTCATCGTAGTTAATATTTTCTGAGTTGTGTTCAACTAGTGAACTAACAGTCCAAGGCTATTTAACAGACTTTGAAAACAAACATCTTTTATGAAGTACATCATCTTCTTGCTCTACGTTAACTGAATCAGACATGGATTCAATTCTTATAGGATGGATCGCACCAAACACAGATTGTTAAATCTTTTCGTGTTTACCTTCTCTGATACCAATTGAAAAGGCGACGGTACCCAAATATACCTCAAGCTATAACTTTTCCTTCCTATAAGTTCTTTCTCCGAAAATGATTGTCTATAGACTGAGTCGAGACAATACAACAAATAGGTTCACACTTCGTGTGATTGTATATGGATACAAGATCGAGACAATACAACAACAAAGTGTGTTTACTTGATACAAAGGTTCGGACTTAACCAAACACAATAGGATTGCATATCAAGTAAATAGGAATTAATGTTTGTGCAATTTAATTTAATTATAATAAAACAATTATAATGCAGAAATATAAAGTAAATGACACAACAAGATTTTGTTAACGAGGAAACTGAAAATGCAGAAAAACCCGGGACCTAATCCAGAATTGAATACTCCCAGGATTAAGCCACTATAAAAAATAAACCAACTTCGTATAGTTGAGACCAAGTAACTAAACCTATAGTTCACCTAGTTCCTTTTATATTCCCACGCCTCCAACCTGTAAACAAGTCACGTACTTGGACCAATTCCTTTGGTTCGTATTCCAAACAATAAAGGAACAACAAATCTGTTTGGAATCAACTCTCTTCAACCAAGTGATATGAGTTACACAAAGTCTCTTCTATTTATCTTAACATAAACTCCTTTTCCATGATCCAAGATCTATCTTATGTTCAATCACCAGGTAGTTAAGATTAAGCCAACAACACTCTTAATCCAAAGAATTGTGTTGATGCCGATCTTCTCAATTAATCAATCCAATCTACCACAAGAATAAATTGATTATTAATTGGATCCTCTTTCACCAAAAAAAGTATTTTGCATACCAAAGATTATAAAACCAAGTCTGAAATCTTCTATCTCTTCTTTGTCTTCAAATCTTCTTAGATCTTTGATAAACACATGCACACAACTACTTGAATCTCTTGTGATCAATCACACACAGAACGGAGTCTATTAAAAATGGATTATCACAAGATCAACTTTAGATCTAACAAAAGTCTAGAGATCCCTGTAGAAACTTTGAACTAGTTTGAGTAAATCTTATATCAAAAGAGAAGTTTCTCAAGCATAAACAAACTAGGTGCAATTAAAGTTCAACCACCGTTAGTCAATCAACTCAATATGAAAACTAAAGATAAACCGCAATTATCTAGTTTCCCACCAATGGTACACACTAGAGATTCTCAATCCCAAATAAGACTTTAAACTAAGTGGCCGTAAGAGATTTCGCCTAATTAGGTTACTCTCCTCTCCAAATAGGCGGCTTCACCAGTAACAGTACAACATAGGAAGTTTACTGTCACGAAGGATTAGTTTGCTAGAAATGCAAACTCAAAGAATTTATAGACAAGGAAGTTTGGACACCAAGGAATTTCCATAACCGAAAATATTCTCAAGATATTCAATATTTTCCAAATTCGGTTTTCATAATTCCTGAGAATGCACTGTCCAAATTTATGATCGAAATATCCTTGGAAAATCTTTAACTAGCAAATTCACATTACTAATTCTTATTTTACATATATAATTAAAAACCTTAATAAAAGATTCTTAACTTATTTAAATTCGATCTTGGGATTTCCTTCCTTCTTAGTTGTTAAGGAATATCTTTGAACAATAAAAGATACACATTAATGCGCGTGTTCAAAGTGTGTCGACATCTTTTATCTTGTAAGTCCTTTTTCATACTTACTCACTTGAAACCGATTTACCACACTTCCAAACAAGTTTAGAATTGGTTCATCTAACTTTCAAGAACTGTGATTGATCAAGTAACACTCAATCACAAGTCATGGGTGTAACAGTTCTACCGAAACAAGTTTCGGTTCTACCTCCATGTGAGTACTGTGCACAGTCACACTAGCTTACCAAAGATTCGGCTGACTAGGTACTAGGATCGGTTCCTCACATATATTTGGTATCTAACTTGTATGTGTTGCACATGTCCATAGGATTGGTTCCCCTTTTATATATAAACCTTACTGCACCTCATACAAGGATCGGTTCCCCTTGTGATGTACCACACCTCTTACTAGGATCGGTTCCCCTCTCCCAAATTTGGTCAGACACACAAACCCGATCATACCCCAGGTGATTACTTAAGATCAGTTTCACTAATAAAAGTCATACCAATACATAATTCAGGCCTCATGTGAATAGTTTTACCAAGAACACAAACAAGTCATGATCGGTTATATTAATCACACATATTGGACATTCATAAGATATGCAATGAAGAACATCCCCAATAACACCTGGCGATTTCCTTTTCAGTTCACAACACATATCATGAACTTAGTTCCTTAAAACACATGTAAAAAAATTATTTCCTAGGATGAAATCCTCACCTCATACCCATACATAATCACAATAGCATTCATATGATTATGTTGTTGTCTTATATACAAAGTTTAATGGTTAAGAAATAAACCTCATATTGTATTCCTTAATACTATGTCTATCTAAAGTGTTCATGCTTCATAGTTTTATGTTTTCAATATGCACGACTTGAAAGATACATCAACCGATCTATGATCTAACATTATTTGTTTTATTTTGACGTAGGTTCGGGCATACGAACGCTTCCCAACATTGTTCGTGGACACAAAATTATGGAAGATAAAAGAGAATTGGTAGCCGCATCAGCCTAGATCCCATGGATACTCGTTCAAAAAGGGTCCAATCCATATAATAAGTCTCAATTAATAAAAATTAGATTAGCTTTGGACCAAACAATAGCCGATAAGGTACTCTTTGATCCTTTTAGTTGAAAGGATATCTCCAACAATATATTGTAATTCACAATGACATTTCATTCTATAACTGACAATTATTTCACCGAAGAGGATATGTAATATTCGATCCCTTGCATGTGTAGATGAAAAAATATAGCATCTACCCAAGTACTGACAGCTGAAGAGTAATACAACTGAAACATAAAATAAGACTTAAGGTCAGACGTCGAAGACCTGAACCAGATATCCAATAATCGAGCCATGGGCTACCACATAAGACAGACACACTGAGTTAGACGCGGAAAACCTGAGTCCAAATGCAAAGATAAGAATATTCTCGATTTGTCAGCTGATTAGAGGCAAGGAAAGATGGGTAGTCATAATAAAAAGTTGTTCCAGGCGGTACAAGCACAATGAGGAAACTGTTAAGTCCAAGATATCATGTGTTTAGTCTTCTACATGTAATTCTTATATTCATATCATGTATAAATACCAAAAAAACATTCATATCGTGATCACAAATATAATTTGGATGCATGATTTAGTCTAATAACATGACAAATTGCATTAAAAAAAACATCATATGCACAAATATTGATGATTTGAGTGTTTATTGGTTCATAGTATGATGATTCTGAATAGGTCAAACTCTAAACTGGTGATTTTGAAGAATTCAATCTCAAAAACATAATCGCCATGATCACATCTAATGATCACTGGTAAAAAAAATTGATAAAAAAAAGGAAAATCCAATTCTAGATCTAGAATCTTCTAGTTACCTAATAATTTAATGTCTAAAACCTTACATGTCTCATAATCTCTTAGAAAATAATCTCATACCCAGATTAAACAGATATTTTGGTCACATTAAAATATATTTATATTATTGATTAAGCATCTCTGAAAGCATAATATTCAATTTGATTGTAACATGATGATATTATGAATGATTTACTCAGATCTATGTTATTGATCTAAGATCACATGTTTATAAATCATTTAAGATACAAAATTCAATTTTCGTTAGGTTTTCGTCAACAAATCTTTGATGATAAACTCCTCTGAATAGACACATATGGGGAACATGTTGTCTATTGTAAGGTAAATCCTGGTTTTAAGTTTAGACATAATAATGTGAGAGATATCTTATATGATGTATTCTGGCGAGCCGGTATTTCAGCAAAGAAGGAAGCGGTTGTCAACTTTTTGACAAACCCACTGGAGGGGAGATCCACACTCAGACCAGCAGACGTACTTATCTTTGGATGGGATAATGGAAAACATGCATGTGTTGACCTCACGGGGGTTTCTCCGTTAGTAGGCATTGGACATGGTACCTTTACTGTCGGGCAAGCAGCGCTGAGAGCTGCCTCAGGTAAGATAGCGAAGCATGAGAAAGCATGTATTGATAATGGACACACTTTTATTCCCTTTACTTTTGATACTTTTGGTTTCTTGGCTCCTGAGCCGGTTGGACTCCTCAAAAGAGTTCAGAAAGTCATGCACAGTAATGTCATGACCCCGGTTCAAGAGAGTTTATTTTCAAAAGAATAGGATTTGCAATTCAAAAAGGGCTTGCGGCGCAGCTTGTTGCTCGCTTGCCTGCTATGTAAGAATATTAAAACTATTTTGAAATTTTAACAAATTTCTGCTGAGGAAATGAAAAGCAATATGCAAATCTTTGAAAAACACATGATAATTATTAATTTCAGTCAATGTAAATGCTAGCTTCGTTTAAAATTTCGATTTTTTTTCGAGAATGAATGATTGTTCATCGCAATTTTAATAGTCAATTTGTTTTAATATCTATAAAGTGTGATAATTAACCAATAATCAATGATTATTAAGTCATGAAACAAACCGATCGACTTAAAAGTTTTGATGCTTAAATAAAAGGTGGTGATCTTTCAACAGTCAAATCTTATCGATGATTTTCACCTGGACTCAAAATGCTCAATTTACAGATACTCATCTTAATCTTTGTGTGATAGGTTCATTTTGGTAGTGGCCTTCAGACAGATATGAGAAATACCTTTCACCTAGTCAACATCAAAACCATCTCTATTTTTCTATATCCATCTCATTATTTATCCATGTGATTTGTTGACTCCAGATATTGATGTCCATAGTGCGACTATCTGAGTAGAGCTTTGTCACTTATATATAAATTATAGTATGCTTGAGTACAAACTCATGTACATCAATTGGAATTTCGCATCAGGGTACTTCCTCATGTATTCAATAAGTATGCAAACCAAGGAGATTCTTTAGTGCCTTCCAAGGTTCTGCGTATATATCTAGGGTTTGGAGTAAAGGTTTTTTGGGTATATCTCTAGTAAGCCCTCCCGAGACTATAACTAGTCCACTAGGGCCACCTAGGGGTTTAAAGGCTTGTTGCATACGTTAAATGCAACCGACGATGCCTGCGACAGTGAGTTAGGATTTTATTTCTAGATTTGATTTGCTCGAGGACTATCAAATAATAAGTTTGGGGGTATTTGATAGACACATTTTTGTGTCTGATATAATCTCAATTGTATATATTGTTAGTGCTCGACTTTGTATTTATGATGGCTTTTTGTGTATGTGTAGGTATTTTTGGGCAATAAATATTTTTGGAAAAATTGGCTAGAAAAGTGTTAAAGGCACCCTCATTTTGGATAAGGGCATCCCATGACATGTGTTATTTACACCCCAGCCGAGGATAGGGGGCGATCAGCTTCTTCCCCAAATTTGAATTTTAGAAAAGGCGGGAAAATGGTGCAGATACGAACTAGACTAGGGTTGGAAATTTGAGCTATTTCTAAGGAGATTCAAGGGCTTATTTTCGTTGGATTGGACCTATTAGAGAATAACAGGGTTGCTTGGTGTGTATGGATCAACCAGCTTAGGCTTAATAACCATGTTGGAGCGAAACATAGGAGGAGTATCACGGGAAAGTATGGACAGGATTGTAATTGAGTTTTAGTTGGAGTTTGAGTTGGATATTGGTCGGAGCCACTTTGTTATCCCATAACAGGGTATGTATGTGTTGTAGAACCGAGAAAAGAGGAACAATTTCTGAGTTGAAGTAAAACAGGGGGTTGCGTACAATCTTAGTTATTTTCGGTTTATTTTTGGAAGCTACGCTGGTAGATAAGGAGGGAATATCTTCTTGAGATTCATTTCTACAGTAGAGAGAGTTTTACAACTGCAGTTTACGTGTAAAAGGAGAAAGGAATCAAAGAAAGTCCGTGACTTTTGGGAGAAGAAAAAGAAAATTTGGAAGCAATATACTCGGCCTGTGGTGCATAAAAAGGCTTTGGGGAATCACAAAAAGGGTTACCTACACTTTGGGGAAGTTTAGAGAAGAACAAAAAGTTGAAATCATGAGTTGGAGTTTTATTTCTGCTGCTGCAATACCAAGAACACGAAGAACATTGACGCACAAGCATCTGTTGCAGAAAACTATCGCTATTCAACAGCAGAACATACATATCGTTTATCAACTGTAATTGCATTAGGTCTTTAGCCACTGTTTCTCCTTTGTAACAGAGATTCTGTAACACACTCACACTGTTGCAAATCGGTTGTTTTATTACTCCTCATCCTTGTAATCATCTTTTGAGCCATAAACACATATTTTGAGACCATGATTAATATGAATAGCTAAACACCATTGCTGAGGCGATGGAGGAAGCTATTTTTCCAACAAAAAGTGGTATATTCTATTTTATCTATTTATTTGAAATTATTATATGATTATTTACCTTGACCGAAAATTGTTTGAATGATTTTTGTTAAGCAATTGTTATTTCTTTTGATAGAGCATACTTGGACCTAGGTTTTTGATGTTCTATGCTTCGGATGTACAATTGTTACTTTGAAAACCTACTTTTGAAATATTAGAATCACTTCAAACAGAAAAGAATTGCATGATATAAATTAGATTGAATCATTGATAATTGGTTAATGGTGGAATCCTGAGTCTTAGTGCTTTTTATAATCTTGATAACAACTTCATCGTGATTTTCTATTTTAAAATATAATTCTAAAATCAAATATCTACAAGTCTTTAACGAACCTTTTCTTATCACTGTAAAAAACTACATCAGTAGACCAAGGTTGTTTGGACACTAAGGAATTTCCAAAACTGAAAATATTCTCAAGATATGCAATGAATACCCAAATTCAGTTTTCCTAATTCCAATATATTTTGTCCAATATTTCTGAAATCTCTCATAGAAAATTTTCAATTAGTAAATGCACATTACTAATTTTTATTCTCTAGAGATATGCATTAATTGTTGGTAATTAAAGCATATAAAACCAAAAACCTTAACTAAAAGATTCTCAATTTATTTCGGTATAGGATCACCTTGAGTACCAAGGAATATCTTTGAACAATAAATGATAAGAGTTACTTTTCATGTTCAAAGTATGTTGACATTTTTACACAGGAAACCCTAATTCCGAATCTACACAAGTTCATGAAGAAAATATGTAAATCATGGAAAATCAGATTTGCATCTTGGAATCGGTTCTACCAAACTTCCAAACAAGTTTGCATGTTATGTTTTAAATATAGCATGACTTGAAAGATACGTTCGCAATGGAAACATTTTCAAGTCAATATTACTCAAGTGGAAGGATGATATCATTGTTGTAGTCGTTACTTCTTCTCATTCTTCAGGTCTTTGGAGTAATACTTGTATGTCTCAACAATACTAGACTTTCTAGTCTAACCTAAATGAAGTTGACTCTAGTATTTAATCTAGCGACTCTAGATGAGTTTTGATACTAAAATATGACAACTAAACTTGATATACCAACACTTGGTGAGTTCAATCGAGTTATGCTCTAACATATTTTTTTATTCAAAATTACTCTTGTAACATTAAACAAGCGGATGTTCTAGATTATATCTTCAAGATCAGTAAAGGAAGTGACGATAGTTTCAATGATTTCCTAATTCGGTCTAAGGAAGATTGTTCCCTAGTTGGTAAAACACATGAAAAAATGTTATGCATATTATTCAGGAATGCCCTTCGTAAAGGAAAAATTCGAGATTTTTTCACATATCAGATTCTTGAGTCTTTAAATGAATTCTATATCAGAGCAGCAAAGTTTATTAGAAGGGAACAAGACAACCTAAATTTCCTTGGCTCAGATCTTAAAGTATACTAAGTTGGGTAGAATTCAGGAGAAAATAGAGCTTTCTCACCTAAGTCACCGAATTAGCAGTCAAAGAAGAAAAAAATTTAGAGAAGAGTCTGAGCTAAAATGGAAAGAAGAGTCTAAAAACTTCATAAACATGAATGTCACACCTGAAGTAATACTACAGTACATGAAAGATAAACCATTCTTCTTACCACCTAGGAAGCTCAAGACAAATGGGAAAGGAAAGTCTTATTGCTAATATCACAAAACAAATGGACATCTCACTAACAATTCTAAGAATCTGATAAGGTTCATAGAAAATATGGCAAGAAAAGGACGTATGACAGAATAAGTACTCCAAGAGCAAGGAATTAAAACTGGAAAATCCCAGCAGTGCAAGTCATGGGATGTATCGATATGATACACTCGGCACCCAGAGCTGAGACAGACCTACCATCAAACCCCGCTGACAGAAAGCAAAAGTATCTAGAGGTAAATGTCACATGTCTTCATACTAGATGTGAAGGATTGTTTCTACCACTGGATGACATATGATTTACTAAAAAAGATCTAGTTGGGGTTACTTTTCCAAATTCAGACGCACTGGTGGTCAGGCTCATTATAGATGGTTGGGATTAAGTAAGATCCTAATTGATCAGGGGTCTACATGTGACATCATCTATCTTTAAGGTGCGCAGATAAAACAGACACATGACGGTGGTCTAAAGAGTAATGGTTCTGCTATTGTGGGATTTAATGGTTCAAATATGTATCCCATGGGAGAGATAAATCTCACATTTGAATCTATCCAGATTAAAAAAAACTTGGGATCCTTGGTCCTCGACACTAAGTCCACGTACAACGTGATCCTGAGAATAAATTAGATCCATGCAATGCAAGCAATTCCCTCGACATACCACCAGAATCTAAAGTTTATGACAAACCAAGGTGATGATGAGTTATCAAACCCACAAAAAATATATTCCTTACTCTTCTTTAAACTAACTAGTAGTATAAGGATAAGCAGGTTCGTTCCTAAGGGAGAATTGAGCTAAAGTTGTCGATTCAATTTCTGAAAATATGAATAATGCAAAAACTACAAAATAAATATTAATGCAAACAATAGGGATTCCTCCGCTAGTGAACATGAATCTTCTTCAAAATACGTTTACTAACAATCCTAGACAAGTTCTAAGTTCAACAAGTCCATTACCCTGAGGTGGTTAAACGGATGTGGAATGGTGATGATGTCACTGACTGCAGCAAACAGGTGGATTGTGGCATAACTTGGTGATTGATGGATGTGCTGCTTTTGTTCTGGAATGCCTAGTACTGGAGAGATTGTGAACTGCAACTATTGATGGTGATGGAACTGCTGTTGTATGGACAGGTGCAGACAGATGGAGGTGGACTGAAAAGTAAGTGTAGCGGCGACTGTATGTTGTGGAAATAGATGTATGCAGATGGAAGAGATGGTGTGTATATGCAGATGATGGATGTGAAGGTAGTATGCAGGTGGAGATATAATTGATGTATGTATAGGGGTTTGGAGAGGAGCAAAGAGCTCCTCTCAGCTGGGAGATGGAAGCAGTCGTGAGGGGTATGAGATATTGATGATTTCTGGTGCAGCTTATGTTCTTATTGTTGGAGATGTAACCATAAAATACTGAAATAATGATGTTAGAAACAAATTTCTGAAAAATCTTAAATAAACACTTAATGGGAAACAACAAACAGAGGATAGAGTCACGTGTTCAACACGCTGTCCTTAACACGATAGTTCACCGGTACGCCTCAAAATGAGTGATGCCTATACCCCGTGGTGAAGTCGAATCCAGGATAAAACTGCCCGTTGCAAATACTACAAGCACTATAATACTTGCCCACTCTTACGAACTCAACAACAATGGCACGGAATATAAAAAAACCACACAAAGGGAGAAAGGCAAAAAGTAGTAAGATAGTAGCTTCTTCTGGACACATTTTAGACTGAATAATTCGAGTTCTATTTTTTGGAAAGGGGAGAGAGGTGCAATAATGATAATTGATTCTCAAATCAATTCCCTGCATGAAGCTAGGAATTAAGAATAAAAACGGAAATAAAATAGCCAATTCAATTTAGTCTTTAAATCAAATAAAATTTTAAAACGGAAAGAATATTTAAATCAATTAAATCCATCATTACTGCATAAGAGTTTTTGGTAAGTAAAATATATTACCCTGGTCAGAAGACCCCCATATTAAGACAAAATTTAATTTGAGTTTAAATTCGTTTAAGAAATAATTCAAAAGTATTTTTGTCAAAAAGATATGTCTTGGTTGACCAACATGCCCGAGAGCCATATGCCCGAGACTTAGTGAAAACAAATATATTTTGTCTCACTCGTTCCACCCACATTGTTTTACTAACTATCCATAATGGATTAATTAATTAGTGGAACTCCTCATTAGTTATACCCTATATGGGACTAAAGGTCATATTTCATTCACTCATAAGAAAATGAGCAAGTACCCTTAGAGACTTAAAGGTCCTAAGTTCCATTCCCACCAAGACTATAAAACCAACAATAAAACTCATTCTCCAACAATCCCCCACATGAATAAAATACCGATAAAAATCAGAAAACGGAAAGCGAGAAATACCACTTAGGCAAGAGGTGTCCATGAGGTCTTGAACCTTTGTTTAGTGAGAAATTATCGGAACTACTTGATGGACAATGAACGCGATGTCTTGAACTTCCATCGTTTGGTGTAATCCGCGATAATAACCATGTGTGATATCTCTCTAGGTGCTGTCAAGTTCATGCCGTTGTGTCCATTTTGTCCCTGGACAAATCCCGTTTCTCAGATTGCTCTAGAGAATCAGCTCTATTCTCATAGGAAGCTACCCACTTCCACATTCAGATAGGTGAGTTCCATCAAGAGTGTTTACTGCCACACCCCACTTCAATCTTAAATTGAAACTTTAGAACTCATTAAGACTTAGTTAAAAGTCATCCTTCACATGCAGTCACACTATCATGTCTACACCATAGGGAAGGGGCAGAGAATGAAATTCTCTGATAGTGTTTACCTTGACTCACCACAAATTAGTTGTCTCATTCAAAAGCTTGATCTTGGGATCTCCAGTCAGCAAGGTTGAGTATCATTCATGGTAAGTTTATTTAATGAGCCTAAGACCCATCCCCCTCGATGCAATATTAACTATCTCTTTGGACAAACCTTTCGTCAAAGGTTGCACGATATTCTCCTTGGAATTTATCCAATCGATGGAAATAACGCCGATTGAGATTAGTTATTTTTAGCTTTAGCTATTATAGCTTGGCTAACACAATATATAGATATAGCTGGCACAGGCCAATTCCAGATAGGAATGTCTTCTAAAAAGCATCTTAGGCACTCGGCCCTCTCTCGTGATTTATCTAACGCAATACTCTCAGATTCCATAAACAATTGAGTAAAATATGTCTGTTTGGAAATCTTCCAAAACAAACCCTCATGCTAGAGTGAAAACATATCCACTCGTAGACTTGGACTCCTCTGAGTCAACTATCCAGTTTTCATTACAAAGTCCCTCAAGGACAGCAAGATACCTTTCATAAATCAAACAAAAGGTAATATAGTATTTTAGGTACCATAATACTCTACTAAGTACATCCCAATGCTCTTGCTCTGGAATATAATTATATATACTTAACTTACTCACAATATAGGCAATGTGTGGACTTTTATAGTTCATTAAATTCATCAGACATCCTATAACTCTTGAGTGTTCAAGTTAAATACTCCATTACCCTTATTTTTCTCGAGTCTACAAGAAGAATCGTATGGAGTACAAGCAGGATTACAATCATACTGATTGTATCTCTTAAGCACAAATTCAACATAATGAGAATAACTAAGACTACAAACCGTTAGAATTTCTTCTAATTTTCATCCCTAAGATTACATCTGCGGGGCCTAAGTCTTTCATGTCAAAGTTCTCATTTAGCATGATCTTAGTGGAATTAATTACATCCATGTTTGTACCAAGTATAAGCATATCATCAACATACAAGCATACAATCACACATGCATCATTCACAAGTTTAGTATAGACACACTTGTCAAATTCATTGATTTTAAAACCACTAGAAAATATTGCATGATCAAATTTTTCATGCCATTGTTTAGGTGCTTGTTTGAATCCATACAAAGATTTTTTCAGTTTACAAACTTTGTTTTCACAACCTTTCACTACAAAGCCTTCTGGTTGATCCATGTAAATTTCTTCATCTAATTCACCATTTAGAAAAGCTTTCTTTACATCCACTTGATGTATCTCTAGGTTATGAACCGCAACTATATCAATTAACATCCTAATGGAAGTAATTCTCGTAACAAGTGAATAAGAATCAAAGAAATTTACACCTTCTTTTAGTTTATAGCCTTTAGCTACTAACCTAGACTTATATTTTTCCACAGTTCCATCTACTTTACGTTTCCTATTAAAGACTCATTTATATTCTATGGTCTTACTCCCTGGAGGTAAACTAGCAAGATTCTAAGTCTGGTTATGACGGACTGAGTCCATTTTACTAAGTGAAGCTTCTTACCAGAATGGGGTTTCAGTAAATGTTATGGCTTCTTTACGAGTCTGGAACTCATACTAAGCTAGGCATATTATGAAGTCAGGTCCATAAGAAGTCTCAGTTCTAGTATTTTTACTTCTCCTAGGATCAACTCTACTGCTTCTTTGAAGGTAAATTCTGACTAGTTGAAAAGACATCTAGGGGATCAACAACACATCTTGAGAAGAGACAGGTTTCATAAAAAATATGTTCAAAAAACTCATCATCCCTAGACTTCAGAAAAGTATTCACACCAAAGTCATAATAAGCATAACTCACAACCAAAAACTATATGCAGAAGGGTACTCATAACACCCCCATACTTTTATGTATGCATAAGAAGGTTGTCTATCTTTTCATACTCATATGGAGTTTTAACTGATCCTTTAAAGGTTACTTTATTCAGTACATAGACGTTTTAGAGAACGACCTCCCCCCAAGTTGGCGGTTTAATCTTGAACTTGTCAACATGGCATATATCATCTCCTTAACGGTTAACTTTAGAAGAAAAAAACTCAAATTGACTCCCTTCAAAATAATATGGGTATTTGGCTTGATGATAGAAATGAATTTGAAACTGAACTGCTAAGACACTTTAGTGAATGAGTAGAACCACTAAGCCTCCAAATTCTGAGTCTTACCTTGCCAACATAAATAAAATACTCACTGATGAAGATAATATTATGTTAACATCAATGCCATCCAATGAGGAAATCAAGAAAATTGTGTTTGACATGAAGCCTTGGACAACACCTGGACCTGATGGTTTTACACCTGGTTTCTATCAGTAATGTGGGAGACAGTGGGTCTTGAAGTTGTCAATATAGTGAAATCTTTTTTCCATTCTAAGTATATCCTGAAACAATTGAACCATAACTTTACTACTCTCATCCCTAAGAGTAATTGCCCTAGAAGTGTTGTTGATTTCAGACCTATAAGCTTATGCAATGTCTCCTATAAAATTATATCTAAGTTGTTAGCTTCTAGGCTTAAGAAAACTTTGCATAAAGTTATATCTCCTGCTCAGACTGCTTTTATTTCAGGTATATTAATTCATGATAATATTATTATTGCTCATGAATTGATCCACTCTATGAAGAAAACTAAAGCAAAAGATGGTTGTGTTGCTATCAAACTTGATATGTCAAAAGCTTTTGACAGAATAGAGTGGTCCTTCCTCCTTGATAGTCTCAAAAAACTAGGATTCTCTCAAGAATGGTTCAGTGTGATCAACCAATGCATTTCCACAGTTTCTACCTCCATCCTGCTCAATGGTGCTCCAGGTAAAGTTTACTACCCTCAAAGAGGTTTGAGACAAGGAGATCCCTTGTCTCCTTATCTCTTCATTCTGTGCATGGAAGATCTGTCTACAAGTTTAATTCAAGCTGAGCAAGATAACCTCATTCATGGTTTTAAGGCTAATAAACATTGTCCTTCTATCACCCATCTTTTCTTTGCAGATGATTTCCTTATCTTCATTAAGGCAAGAACTAAAGATGCTAGGAACTTAGCTAACCTCATTGATCAATTTAGCAAGTTTTCTGGGCAAGATGTCAACTTTGACAAGTCTGCTCTTGCCTTCAGCAAAAAAGTTCCCAATAATGTGAAAAATGAAATTGCTAATATTCTTAGAATTATAAGAATGTCTTTAAATGAGAAATACTTAGGTGTCCCTCTTCTTTTGCAGAAAAGAAAGTTTGATTCTTTTAAACATTTGATTGATAATTCTAAGAGTAGACTTGCTCACTGGAAACCTACTTATCTTGCTTCTCCAGGAAGAACAGTTATGAATCAATCTATTCTAGGAATCTTAGTTAGCCATCACCTAGCTGTGTTACCAATGCCTACAGAGCTTACTTATAAGCTAGATAGTATTCAAATGAGGTTTTGGTGGGGGAAAAAGGATGAAGAAAAGGGCTGGTCTGACATAGCTCTTCCAAAATATTTAGGTGGCCTAAATATCAGGCAAACTGATATCTTGAATCTTGGTCTTCTATCTAAATTAGCTTGGAGAATGGTTGAGAATCCTGATGATACTTGGACTTGTATTTTAAGGGGTAAATATTTCATGAATTCTAACCCTCTATGTGATAGTGTTTCTAAACAGGGATCTTGGATATGGAAAGGTATCTGCTCTGGCCTGGACATAATCAAGAAATTCTATGTCTGGGAATTTGGCAATGGTAAATCTGTGCATATTTGGAAAGAAAATTGGATTCCAAATATGCACAGTCCACCTTCAACTCATTTTTACTCTTCTAATATGGTGTATGTGAGTCAGCTTATTGATTAGGATAGAAAGTGTTGGAAGTTGGATACCATCAATGCTTTGTTTGATAGAAATACTGTGACTGAAATACTAAAGCTTAGAATCCCTTTCAATGGTGAAGATAAGCTTAGATGGGAACCTAACAGTATTGGGAGATTTTCAGTAAAATCTGCTTATAAAATGATCCTGAATGATAGGCTTTTACTCAAACCCAGCAAGAATAATATGAGCATAAACTGGAATTCTTTTTGGAAACAGAAACTCCCACCTAGAATACAGCATTTCATGTGGAAATTCCTGCATAAATGTTTGCCAACTAAGCATAAGCTTGCTAAAATTACTAAGTACCAATGTAATCTGTGTCCTATGTGTAGTCAGAATGTGGAAACTATGCACCATCTGTTCGTCTCTTGTGCTAATGCTAGATATATCTGGAATAGGTTTGATACATCTTTGTTAAATATTCTCTTATCCTCAGATTTACATTCTTGGGTAGCTCAATTTTTTCCAGCAGGTAACAGCTCCACAATTCTGGATTTCAAACATTATGAAAAAGTGGATTTCTGTATGTGGTCTATTTGGAAATCCAGATGTGCTAAATGCTTTGATGATATTAATACTAATATTGATTCTGTAGTTAATGTAATTTCACTGCAGATGAATGAATGGAGAAACTCAAACTCCACTCTGTCTAATCACATCCAGATAGCTAGACAAACACAGCATCATTGGACTCCACCTTCTGTTGACATAATAAAAATAAATTTTGATGCTTCCTTTGTAGACAATAATAGATGTGCAGGATGGGGACTAATTGCTAGAAATTTTGCAGGAGAATGCAATGGATTGCGAGGAGGTACAGATTGTGCAATAGATCCTGAACAAGCTGAGGCTCAAGCTATGTTGAATGCAGTCTTATGGGAAAAGCATCAAGGTTGGACAAAGTTGCATTTAGAAGGAGACTGTCTGAATGTGATCAATGCAGTTAATGGCTCACAAACAACAGTGAACTGGACTTCTCAAAACTTAATAAATGATGCAATAGACATTTTAAATTCTTTTTCATTTTGGTCATGGACACATGTGCACATGGATGCAAATTATTTGGTTGATAGTATAGAAAAATTTGCTAGATCCCAGTCTTTTTGCTTTCAGTATTTTCTTAATTTTCCTGATTGGATAAAAACCTTACTCGATCAGGACAAATCTCTCATGTAATCTTCAATTTTATATAAAATTTTCCTATTAAAAAAAAAATCTCCTTAACGGTTCTTTCCTTTATTTTCAACTATACCAATAGACTATGGTGAATAAGAAGTGTGATTTTTATAAATAATCCCAAAAATTCTCTTTAAGAATTTCAAACTTGCTATCACGTCCAGACCTAACCTTTTTAATGGTAACACCTGATTGGTTTTCAACTTCAACTTTATATATCTTATGGCTTCTAAGGCATCATCCTTATCCATAAGCAAGTATATATGATAATACCACGTAAGGTCATCTACGTAAGTTACAAACCAATTTTTACCACCTTAAAAAGGATTAAAAACAAGTCAATTAGGTCTAAAGGAATAAAATTTTGCTAAAATATTTTAAAGCAAATTTGGATACTACACAAGTTTCACTTTTGGGTTCAAAACCAAACTAAATTTGGGTTCGTCTGCTACGCTAGCCAGTTAAAGCATTGACTTATAAACTAAAGGTTTCTAAGTCTACCATGCAAACATTCAAAAACACACAAAAGAAAGCATAAGAACCAACTATGTTCACTTTTTCAGATTTTTTTCTTTCTTTGTTAAGTTTATATAGACCCTAAGTCTTATAACCATTTCCTAAAAAAAATCAGTGCCCTTGGTTTCAACAATTTCTACAGATTTAATTTAAATTTTAAATCTTAAACATCTACAACAGAACAAGAAACAAGATTCTTACATATGCCCGGAATATGGAAACATATATGAGTTGTTGCTCGACCTTTCCCTTTTATGCAACCTCTGTCGCAAATGAGTTTCTCATATAGAGTTTCTCGACATCCTCTATCCTCTGATAGAAGGTGAACATGTCTATGTTTCAATAAACATGCTTGGTGGCTCCAGAGTCCACCCAGCAATATCTCACATTGGTTATTAAAATAACTTCCGACATCATGCCACTGAACTCGTTCTAGTTTGTTTCAACTAAATTAGCAAAAACTTTCTACTTATTAAGGTTTTACGTTGTCTACAGTTACTGCCAAATGGCCAGGAGTTTTACAAACATAACAATCACCCTTAATTAAAGTAATGCTATATTTAGGTCCGCGAAACATACCTTTCTTACGAGATCTATGCATAGTGTTTCATTTGACGTTCTCACCTTTGCCATCTTTGGAAGATTTATTTTCAGCCACATGCGCCTATTAGCCATGTCCCTTATAGATGGCACCTTTATTCACAAACCACAATTCCGAATCAGAAAATAAAATATGAATTTTGAAGATAACATCTAGATTTACAAACTTCGCTTGAATCACCATTTCAAAAAAACTCATTGTTACCCCATATAAACTAATTTTGTCAACAACAAATTTCTGCTCGTCAGAATTTTTGAGGAACGTTTCTCTATTTTTTAAAATATCGAAAAAATACTTTTACAACTCCAAAAATTCTAAAATTTACATGAGTAACTATAAAGATGTCTACTACATTATGTCAAAATGGTTTATCAAAATTCATTATAGGTTAAGAGATAAACTCGAAACTCTACAGCTGGACAAAAATTTGTTATTTTTGTTTTTCACTCCACAATTAACATTTTCGATTATTGCAAATATTAATGTCTTAAAATTTAGGGTGCAAAAATAAAAAACAAGGAACAATAAAATAAACAAAATTTATTGATACTTAGCTCTTGTAAGTGATCGATTTCACTAAATGGACGAGCTCCCCAGAAAATTATGCAGGCATTTCAACATCGTTCTTACCCATTGTTACAGACAGAAATGAAACTATCGTGTTAAGATTGTTGGAGCTGTAACCATAAAATACTGAAAGAATGATGTTAGAAACAAATTTCTGAAAAAGCATAAATAAACACTTAATGGGAAACAACAAACATAGGAAAGAGTCACGTTTTCAACACGCTGTCCTTAACACGATAGTTCACCGGTACGCCTCAAAATGAGTGATGCATATACCCCGTGGTGAAGTCGTATCGAGGATAAAACTACCCGTTGCAAATACTACAAGAACTATAATACTTGCCCACTCTTACTAACTCAACAGCAATGGCACGGAATATAAAAAAACCACACAGAGGGAGAAAGACGAAAAGTAATAAGATAATAGCTTCTTCTGGACACATTTTAGAATGAATAATTCGAGTTCTATTTTTTGGAAAGGGGAGAGAGGTGCAATAATGATAATTGATTCTCAAATCAATTCCCTTCATGAATCTAGGAATTAAAAATTAAAAAGGAAATAAAACAGCCAATTCAATTTAGTCTTTAAATCAAATAAAATTTTAAAACGGAAAGAATATTTAAATAAATTAAATCCATCATTACTGCATAAGAGTTTTTGGTAAGTAAAATATATTACCCTGGTCATACGACCCCCACATTAAGACAAAATTTAATTTGAGTTTAAATTCGTTTAGGAAATAATTCAAAAGTATTTTTGTCAAAAAGATATATCTTGGTTGACCAACATGCCCGAGAGCCCTATGCCCGAGACTTAGTGAAAACAAATATATTTTATCTCACCCGTTCCACCCACATTGTTTTACTAACTATCCATAATAGATTAATTAAATAGTGGAACTCCTCTTTAGTTATACCCTATATGGGACTAAAGGTCATATTTCATTCGCTCTTAAGAAAATGAGCAAGTACCCTTAGAGACTTAAAGGTCCTAAGTTCCATTCCCACCAAGACTATAAAACCAACAATAAAACTCATTTTCTCCAACACTTATTTTATAGCTCTTAACTCTGCAGAGTTCAACACCGACTGAAACCCAACTTTCCTAAATCATCGCAACTTCTAAAAATACTGATCAATTAGCCATCGTTCATCTTAAATCGATGGCAACAACTCTCTTCATAACTATCTTCTCGGCAAAGAAAACTTCACCCAGATCTTTATAAATCGTACTAATTGATCCCTCCTTTCCTCAACCTCACAAATATGCCTTGACCCATTGAATACGATCCTAGAGTACATGGTTAACCGGCAGAAAGAGCTCGGTTCAGTGGACAAAAAGAATTACTGCAGAGCTCGCCACTCAGTCAGCCCTTTTTCCGAACAGTTCACAAGAATCTTGTAGTCTGATGATGAATAAAGCTTTGTTGGTATTTGGAAGACCACAAATCAACTTGTTCCCTGCAACAATTCACATTTAGAACAAACCCATTCATTTAGAATCATCCATAATCTCATAAACGCACTTCAATCTTCATCTCTACTTTGAGCTGAAATACAACACCAAAGCGGAACACTTTCCTTCTTTGTTTCTTGTCTTCTCGGCTTTAGATATGCCTCTCATCCTTGGAAAGCACTGATAGACACATTTATGTATCTATTTTTATCTCGATTTTCTATAATATTAGTACCCATTTTTGTACTTATTATGCTGTTTTGTGTATTTGTAGGTATTTTTGGAGAAATAAACATGTGTGGAAAAATTGGCTCAAAAAGTGGTTTTTGGACCTCCTGCAGAAAAGTTATAAAGACACCCCAAGAGTTTTGCTATTTACACCTTTCAAATTGATAAGGGGTACCCAGTTGATAAGGGGCACCCACGGGGCAACTACTATTGGCGCACCAAAATTGGATAGGGGGCGGAAAAATATTTCTTCACAGCAGCGAACCTTGCTGGATTGCAATTGAAGAGTTTATATCGAATTTTTCTCGGCTCTTTGGATTAGTACCAATCCGTTTCGACAAAATAGGGATGGTATGTGTTGCTGAATCAAATAAAATAAAGCTTTTGTTAGAGCATTGCTCAGACGAACTCGCATGCGTTGCTATCTCAAGCATGTTTGTCAATATTAGTGATCAAAACTATAAAGTCTTTGATTTCTAGTCTCTTATAGCTAAGATCTCGGACTAGGATAGAAAGTGTAGTTGAGCTCAAGAACTCCATGGCGATCATCATACAAGACGAAGGACTACTCAAGGAACCAGTGGATCTTCATCGACTAAAAGGTATGTGGAGACTTGAACTTATCTATCACTCGAAAGTCTATCTATTTTATCTCTTATCTTGAGACAAAAGTCGTATTACTATATATATTAAGAATATACACATGATATTTCGATCTGAGTATATCTCGCTTATCTATTTCTCGAAATATATGTTGGTAAAGCTTTCGCTTTAGCCAAGTTCATCTTTACCTAGTGACGAAAGTCATGTTATGTTTCAATCATTTTGGAAATTGCTCTGACGAAAAATAGTTTGTGAATAATAATTATATAAATCCCTCTGAGAATGTTTCAATGATTGAAATGAGAGTTTAGACAATATAACCATTGGAGGATATAAGCATTGTTGTGGCAACACATATATGTATAAGTCCTTAGTGCTTGAACCGAAGTTTGCGAACTTTGTTGATCAAGTGAAACCGGAGAAGTGCATGAGCCTCAGTCCGCGAACTGGCGGAAGTTATCGACCGAGAATTTCTGCTGGAGTTTGTGAACTCCATCCGGGAACTTAAGTCTGCGAGCCCAGTTTGCGAACTTGAATAGGTTATGTCTAAAAACTATATTTGTGAACTTATCTTAATAAACTAAGGAATGCTATTGCAAACCGTGGCTTTATAGTTCATGAATCGATTCGAGTGAATCACATCGTTTTTGCTTCATTTGTGTCTTGTGTAGTACATAAATATCTAAGCAATTGAATAACTCTCTAACTAGTTCATTTGAGTCATTTGGACTAGTTATGGTGATGAAGAATGTGGTTGATATGAAAGTTATCATTTGGATAACCATTTGGTTAACTAGTGTTGAACCAACTAATGTACAAGTTTGGGTACGGTTTTCATAAGCCAACAAACGTTTAGTCCATGTGTGTATAACAAGCTATGTTTTCGATCTAACGATTGATAAATATTAGCTTGTATCTAATCCGGTTTTCATCTAATGGTGAATATTGAATGCTTTGTTACTAAGCTAACATTTATTGCAAATCCTGATTTGAAAGACTATATAAGGGAGAACTCTAGCAACTGGGAAACCTAATCCCCACATATTTTTTTGTGATACTAGTTTGCTAAGGTAGAGTCGATTCTCCTTTAACTATTGGTTTTCTTCTTCTAAAACCAGGTTAACGACTTAAAGACTTCATTGGGATTGTGAAGACAGAACGATACTAATTTTATTGTAGTTATGTGATCTGATCTTGCATCTTATATCGTACGAGTACAATTGTAATAATTGGCTTGAGATTTCTATCTCCGATAGGCAAGATATAAAAGTAGTCACAAACACTTCGTCTCATCGTTTGTGATTCCTCAATAATCTTCTTCGCTGCGTCGATTAAGTTTATTGTGATTTGATTGATAAAGCTGAGATGTTCTTCGGGAATATAAGTCTGGTTTTATCAATTGGTTCATGTTGACCTTGATTTATCAAAACACGGAACAAAACTCATAGGTTTATTCGTGGGAGACGAATGTATCTATCCTTGTAGACTTTTCTGTGTGAGACAGATTTGTTTATTAAAGTCTTCGACTTTGGTTCATAGCAACTATTGGTTGTGGGTGAGGTCATCTAAGGGAATCAAGTGTGCAGTATCCTTCTGGGATTAGAGGCGTAGGAACTGTAGATGGGTAAAAATAATTTACTGGTTTTTACGGAATTGAAGAGTCGATCGTGTGGAGACTCCTTAAACCAAGAGAAATGTTGAACCTCACACATATGCACTGCAAGAAGGGAGTGCTTTAAGTTCGAGAGATCAATCTGTAAGACTCCGGCCTAAACCAAGAACAATGGTCGTTACAGAGTCAATTCGGTCACAAGAGAGGATGGGTTGATCTGTATGAGGGAAGCTGAGAAATGCGTGAGATCAATGGTGATCTGAGATTGTAGATGTGTTGTGAATTCAGCGTGAAAATTCTCTGAGGGATTGAATTTTGCTTAATTGAGAGTGATTTATCTGAGTTCGTGTAGACGAAAGATTGTCTATATGAACTTTGATGAGAAATTGCTAGACGAATGTTCGAGTGTTCGAATCTTCGAATGTTGTTTAATGTTGTTGTTTCAATCAGGATTCAGAGACATTCTATAATGCCGGAATCGAAAACACCATGATCCCATGAAGTGTGACAGTTTCTGGAATCAGAGAATGGGAAAGTGGGAAATCGTGTTAAACCAATTACTCATCGTGCGGAGACTTGGTTAATTTTCCACCCACTACTTTGCTGATTCTTCCAACTGATTGCACGACTTGCTCACATCCTCATCGTGGGTGAACACACGTGTCGTAGACCTCCAGACCAAAACCCTTGATAATATCCCCATTGTGACACGATTGAAATCTTGTTATTGTGGAGTCAGTTTCTGACTTTGTGGGACGATGAGTCCATGTAGTGCTGAGTTGAACACGTTTTAGCAAATATCCCGAAACTCATGAATTAAATGTATGTCTGCTGAGACGAGGTACCATTATAACCTAAAAAGAGCAAACTGTGTTGCTGAATTGTCGAATATTGATAGTTGAACCAATATTCTTTGATCCGATCAAATATTGCTAGTCTGAGCGAATATTGCTAATTCGAGCAAATATTGACGGTACGAGCAAATATTGCTCGTTTAATGAATTTATTGGTAGCAGGACCGAATAAAATATTAATTTAATTTTCTGACTGCTGGGTCGAGCAAAATAAATAAAAATTTTAATCATGGAATCAACATAAAATTATCAGAGTGTTTGAATCTGCTCAGAATCACGTTTTTGCAGAGCTCTGGATTCAAAACCCTAATTTTACCGAAATGATGATTTATTGCAAATCAATATAGAGTGACACAGGGACCGGCTACATGGGATGACGGGTTCACCATGTATCTCCTAGATGCTCGAATGAGCAAAAATACCAAAGTCTCTTGAGGACCAGTTGGTGAAATAATGGTTAAATGCTGATTTAATCACTGAAATAATGCTCGTGTGAGCGACAAATAATAAACCGGGTATTATGAAAATACAAAGGACCAACCAATAGGTCATGAGACCAGCTCTTGGTGCGTGTGTGACCAATGGATGGTCGTTTGAGCAAACTTCCAATTGTTTGGAAAGAGTTTGAACCTAATATGAGCAGTTGAGCAAATTAGGTTAAAATCATTAAAACATGCGGGACCAGTTGTTTGCAAGCCTCAGGGTCACCCTCGGTCGGTCAAGTGGATGTGCCCGTGTTACCATAACGTCCGTATTTCAGTCCTGAGAATTTTGATATTTTCTGGTGCACGTTTGAGCAACATTTGGAGAAAATATGCAAAATCCATGGTTTTGCTGAAACTGGGAAAAATACATGAGATGAGGGAAAATAAATAAAACAAGGAATTGCAAGGTGTGGGACCGGCCACGGATAGGGGCATGGACGGCCGGTTGATAAGCACGGTCCCACATATTTCCCAGTTTTATGTAATTTTATGTATTTTCTCTGATTTGAGGGAAATTCCATGAAACTGGAGAGTTTGATAAAACTAGGAAACTTCCATAAGATGAGAGATAAAATAAGATAACATAAAATAAGGAATGGGAGTATGGGACCGGCAAACGCCAATGCATGGCCGGCCGGCCATGGGCGCGGGTCCCAACACACTCTTCCTAATTTTATATAATTTTCATGATTTTAGGGAATTTTACATAAAATCAAAGGGATTTGTTGAAAACCAATATATTTTGTTGAAATCAGGGAGTTTTCATGAAATCATGAAACAAAACACCAAATAATAATAAAACAAGGGGCGTGTGGGACCGGCTAGGGCATGGCCGGCCGGCTAGAGCCCGATCCCACAAGTTTTTCCTAATTTTTTAATATTTTCTATGATTTTAGAGAAAATACATGAAATTAGGTAATTTTAGGGAAAATTCATGAAATCAAGAAATTTTCATAATTTTAGTAGGAATAATAAAATAATGGGGACGTGGGGTGTGTGACCGGCCACGGCCGGCCGGCGGTCCCATGACACCTTTCCCTAATTTTATTATTTTTTGATAAAATCATGTGATTTAGATAATTTCTTTGAAATAAAGAAAACTTGCTCGAACGAGAGGATTTTCATGAGATCAGGAAAATAGTAAAACATGATAAAATATAAAATTGGGCGCGGGACTGGTCACGACATGACTGGCCGGCTGGTGAGCTCAGTCCCCTAGCGCTTTTGTTAATATTTTATTATTATTATTTTTCCTTCCTATTTTGCATAGGTTCCTCGTTCGTTCATATTCTTTGAAATGCTCATTCGTGCATTTAAAATGCTGGTCTGTGCATTATTTGCTAATTACACTTGCACCTTTTTTGTCAGGGCTTATTCGATGCTCAGATGCATGTCTTCGTTGAACATTTATCACTAACCCGTGGAATTCTGCTTGGAAGAACCACGAATTGAAATGACGAAATATAACTGAAAATCGTAGAATATTGCTGGATATTCAGGCGATTAATTGATGATTCGTAGAATATTGCTGGATATTCAAACAATTTAAGATAATTAATTGATGGCTCTACACTAGAAGGGCTTCCTGTCTAGCAGCATTAATTATCTGAGAGTTGAGAAATATGAACTTGCTGGAGTGCCATATTCCTCTTGTATAGTCAGGGAAAACCTGGTTGCATCCTGAAAACGTTGTCGCTCTATACTAGAAGGCATGATGTCTAGGAGTCGTCCAATCTTTCGATTCTATACAGTATGAGATGTGTCGTGGTCTCACCTGGGAGACTACACACCTGCATCTTCTCTGAGAGGCTTTCTCCGTCATAGGTTTATGGAATGAGCTTTCATGATGTAGAGACATGAGTCTCGATACTCATCCGATTGCCGGATCCGGAGAAATTACTGAAATTGCTCAAAATTCATGAGATGTGTCGTGGCCTCAGCTCAGAGACTACACATCTGCATATACTCTGAGAGACATCCTTCTCAGTCAGAGATTTGTGGCATGAGCTTTCATGCTTTAACGAGAGACATGAGTCTCAATACTCATCCGATTGCCGAATCTGGAGTATAGTTTTACAATTTTACCCTCCCTTAAAAATCCACCATCTACAGGAACATAAATGTACCTTGGATCAGTGTGAGATTGGTTGGGGTTCAACTATAGTACAGACCGAAGTTAGCTTGGAGTAGGCTAGTGTATGTAGCTGTTTAATACAGTGTATGTTTAATCTGGACTAGGTCCCGAGGGTTTTCTGTATTTGCGGTTTCCTCGTTAACAAAATTTTGGTGTCTGTGTTATTTCTTTTCCACATTATATTTTCTTATATAATTGAAATAATACAGGTTTATCTGACCTTATTGGTTGTTAATTTAAATTGATTGACACTTGGATATTGGTCTTTGGTACCATCCAAGTTATCTCTCCTTGATTAAGACTCGCAGATTTTATTTTCTTGAGTAAATCAAATTGAGAGATAGAGATAATAAACTCCTTGAGATATTTTCTATTGATTGAGTCTGACTGTCTAGTTGATTCACTAGAAAGTAACTCGGAGTTGTCCATACAGATTGCTAATCGAAATTGGGTATGGTTGTTAGACCCCCTCTTTTTCAATTGGTATCAGAGCAGACAAACACATTCAAGACCTTACAAGTATGTGTTTGTGGAAATCTGAGTCTGAAGACAAAATCTCATTGATGCCTGCCAGGATGTCTTCTAAAGCTTTTGATTTTGCCAAGTATCTTGGAAATACCTCAAAGGATTGCTCCTTAGTTGATTCTTCTGAATCCCGAGGTAGAAAGATTGTTTAATCTAATATTGACATATCTTACTCTCATGAAGCATGTGATACTCTGGCAAAAGCTGAAAAGGAGCTCACTAGAATTACAAAAAATACAGTTGAGACTATTGATTTTAATAATCATGATCATCTTATTGATGAATTTGAAAAGTCTCTTGATCAAGAACGTGATCTCTATAACATTGTTATATCCTCCTCTAAGAATATTGAGAAACTTCTACAAGAAACTACTCTACAACGTGAAAAGATTAGTGATCTTGAGGAGGTTGTTAAGGAAAACTCAATAAGATAAAAACTTTGCTCGAGACTCATTCATCAGATCTCAACAGACTTCGTGATGAAAAAGAGAAACTAAGTGCATTTCTTACTCTAGCCCATGAACAGTGTAAATCCTTGGAAAATGAAAACTCTATCTTAAGGAGAAAATATTATGTACACCACATGAAGAAATGTTCTCCAGAAGAAGATTGTGTCAATAAAGTTCTACATAACTTGGAATCTTCTCATATGGCTATGAAGTTAGGACATGTGCCAATTATTTCTTCTTCTCCACGAACCCGTACTTTTTGTGGGAAAAAGAATCATTATGCTATCCACTATTTTGCAAGAAGGAAACAAATTTCTAAGCTTCATAATTTGCTTCTCTTCACTATCAATGGAACAAATAGTCATTCAACTAATGTAGTAAATCACGTGCCCACAAGAAACCAGAAACCTTATAAGAATGATCTCTATTCTAGAAATCATCATAGGGCTCAAGTGCATTCTGCCATAAACTCGTGTGTTTCTAAAGAAAGCATTCAATGTACTTATAAGAATGTTTCTAGTAAATCTAAGTCTAGAAAATAGATGTATTTCTATTCTGATCCTCTTGAACAAATTGCAAGAGGTCCTAGACTTAGTCCTCGGAGAAAGCCATCTGATGGATTTGTTAAGTACGCCATGTCTTATCCTTCAGGTATGAAAATCAACTGAAGAAAGGCGAAGAAAACAAAGAACAAACAGTCAGATGTGTTTGTGGGAGAAAACTACTTCTGCAGGTTTATGTAATTTTAGGTGTGTGTGGGTGAGAAGTGAATTTAAACCTTCAACAAATGTGATGCACGATTAGCACTTTGATTCGAGAGATAATCTATACAATTCTGGCCTAAACCAAAGACACGGCCGTTCCAGATTTGTTTCGGTCACAGGTGAAGGATGTGAGGTTGATCTTAGGGAGGGAAGCAAAGAAAGTGTTGAAAGTATGAAGGTGAAGTCTATTTGATGACTTATTAACAGAAGGTTGAGCAGGCTAGCAAATATTGCAGGCAGGCTCTGGGTGTTGAATACGATGGTATTAACACTTGGTTTTCTGTGTTTTCTGGACTTGCGTTGTTGTTGAAAATAGGGCGGAGAACCTATTTATACAAGTCTTTTAGCCTAACCTTCGTATCTCGTGGGAAGTGGAGAAAGTAGAGTGATGGAGTAGTGGAGTAGTGTGTTGGTGTCACACGACCAGGCTTTCCCACTTCTCCCATCATCACTAACCGTCCATGACTTCCTGACATGTTCTTGTGATGTCGCGTTGTGCGCTGCACGCTGTAAACCGCCAGACCAATACCCCAGTATGTATCCCCCAGTTTGTGACATGATTGATGTCTCGAGTGTTTTGGAAAACATGTAGCATGTTGTTGTAGCTTGGCAAGTCAGGCTCGGGAAGCTTGCTAGCTTGGTGACCTTTGACGGTCGAGATTTTGCATCTTGAGAGGAGGGGCAACCGTTGATCGTTGCACCAGAAACCCTAATTAGCGCTCCTTACTCGAATCGTTGTAGAATTATAGTACGGACTCGGATTTTGATGATCCGCCCCTCCATTCCATACGAAAAATAATTTCATATCTCCCAACGCGGGAATATTTAGGTTTTAAGCTCGTTCGGGAGGAGAAAACAGCCTGAAAGCAAAACCCAGGAAGGAAATTGATACTTGTGAAGTATCGTGTTGTTTGTAGGCGCATATTGTATGCATGCGGTGCATTAAATATGTTTAACATATTTGAAGCCTACAACCTTGATGAAAAGATTGCAAGTTGAAGTGACTCAACTAGCTATGTTCAGGCGTTGTTCGGAGCTTGCATGAGAGGGACCCACCTTGGCCGGTTATGCCATGGGGAAGTGTGGAGGATGGTGATCACGGTGATACCTTGTTTGCCACCTAACTCCCTTCCTAGGCTATTCATCCAAGCATGCGAACTTGGACGGACGAGATTGATGGAGGAATAACCGTTCGATTAGGGTTTGGAAGGCTTGCGATCTTCCTCTTTCACCCTAACGGTTTTATGCCTTGGGAGGCATGCATGGAGTGGTCGATTGTCCCTGAATATAGGTGGGACGCCACTCTATATGTCCACGCCAGCTGAAAGTCAATCGGAGCAATCTGGATCGCCCGTTCTAGCCTGCGATGACGGATGGCCAAGATTAGAAGGGATCTCGCATGCTGCCTTTGGGCACGAATTTCGAGATGGCTGGTCTGCAACCGACCATGGCCGATTGGCTGGCCGTGTATCCGGTCCCATGGTGAGTACACAGGCGTCGTCGGCCAGCAGTTGTGCCTCAAAATCCTTAGTGCACACATGCCCAAAGTTGCTTGGTCGCAACCTGTAAGCAAACCCTAATTTTAGGGTTTGTGAGCCGCAGCTTCATGCTAGCGTATCTCGACGCCCATGGATCCTATGGTGAAGCCGTTCACACCATTAGGAAGGTAGACCGGCGGTGAGCATGTGCGTGCGTGCTACTCGGTCCCGCGCGTGATCTAGGCCGTCCAACCATGCCTGCGAAGTTGTACGGATGAGATCTATTTTTGAGTTTGTTTTCAGCAGGTGAGACTAACATGCGTAGTCTTGCATGCGTTCAACGGGGCTAATATAACCCGCCGTCAGGTAGCCTACGGGTGTTTGCATGTCGAACACAAGGCTTTAATTAAAGCATTAATAGTAATGCTGTATACCTACAGAAAACCGGGATGGTTGCTACATGCTCCGTCGGGATGGTTGCTACATGCTCGTTTCAGGTATATTAAATTCACGGGATGGTTGCACATGCTTTGGTGAATTAATAAAGTGAGAAGTATTCATCACTTGAATGGTTTTATCCTTTGCAGGATGTCAGCCTATTAAATTAGCTTCATCCTTTGCAGGGTGACAGCATATTAAATTTGGTTTTACAATTTTAGCCCTAAACTAAAATCCACCATCAACATTAAGTCCCCTGCCTAGCACACAACGGTTACACTGTTGCGAGGTAGGCATGAGATGGTGACAGTTTAAAGACAAAACTTATAAGACAAAGTTAGATGTTACCAGGAGAGACGGGTTATCCTATCTTCGGAGGATGTCACATTTAAGAGGCGTGCAGGCGAGCGTTCCCCTAGCATGATGTAGGTCCTGGTTGTTTTAGTCGAACTTGTTATGCCTTCTTCGATCGAGGGACTACTGAACATGCTCAATCTTGGGGTTGTGCCTAATCGACGGACTGTTGTGCTTGCTTCGTTCATGGGTCTACTGCGCCTGCGTGATCGAACGTGAAACCTGATATGGGCATGTTTGCTTCAAACATGGGAAGTTGTGCATGCTTCGATCGAACATGGGTTCATCATGTGCACGTTTTCAAACTTTGTCCATGTCCTATGATTTCTTGATATGCATGTGGGCCCGCCTAATTCTCTTAACCGTAGGACTCATCATGCGCCTGTTTGATCTGGGATTGTTGTGCCTGCTTGATAGGCATGTTTAACCTTGCATGTGCCTGCATGCTATGCCTGTATGCTCAACCTTTCCAACGCCTGCATGTTACGCATGCATGCTCAACTTTGCCTGCGCCTGCATGCTATGCCTGCATGCTCAACTTTGCCTGCGCTGTATGCTTGATGTGCCTGCTTTGATGAACTTTGTGTGCTCAAATGTAAATGCGGGTCCTGTAGAGAGCGTTGAAACAGCTTCTTAAGCGATAGTGGGGACGGCTCCCCGTGAGAGCGTTGAAGCAGGCTTCTGAAGCAAACGTGGAGGAGTCTCCTGGTGAGAGCGTTGAAGCAGGCTTCTGAAACGAACATGGAGGAGGCTCCTGGTGAGCGTTGAAGCAGGTTTCTGAAGTGAACATGCTGGAGGCTCCTGGAAAGCGTTGAAGCAGACTTCTGAAGCGAACATGGAGGAGGCTCCTGGTGAGCGTTGAAGAAGGCTTCTGAAGTGAACGTGGAGGTAGCTCCTAGCGGTAACGTTGAAGCAGGCTGAAGCTAACATGAAGGCGGCTCCTGGTGGGAGCGTTGAAGCATCTTCTGAAGATAACTGGAGGCGGCTCCTCGAGAGAGCATTGAAGTGGATTCTGAAGTGGATTGCATGCGGTTCCTTGAGAGAGCATCGAAGCAGATTCTTTAGTTTGGTTTTCCCTTCACATGCTTCTTGATTGATCATCTCTTTTGTTGAGGAATTCCTTGACTGATGGTGTAGGAATCTCATACTGAGCCTCAGTCCCCAAGCATGACTTATGTGGTTCTATGTTGCACCGTTGGTGATTTTACCATAATAAAGATATCATCTCGCCTACATGATTCTGTTACTTCTCCATGGGAAAATATGCAGAAGTTCGGATTACCTATGTCGGTAGTGGTTGTTGCTATAGCAAAGTTCAAGCATAATATCAACTGCAGCAGCTTTGATCAGAAGAGAGTGGCAGGGAGAGGCGCGTGGTATATATAGGCACGAACTTGGAAGTCTCCATATAGTGGTAGAGCTTGTCTCATTTCATTGGTAGAGGTGTAAGATGGAACCAACGACTTTCTTGACGTTCCTTCATGAGATAGAGAAGAATGAGACAGTCCCCTGTCGACGAGTACCCAAAACTTTCGAATTAATAGGAGTTATCACGCTAGGTTCATGAGGCCATATCTTCTCTCTTGAGTACATCCTCGTCTTTGGACATCTTGGAATCATAATAATAGCATGCTTGCATCTCTAAATTCATCGTCTTTGAGATGGGAAGTGTGCTAAAAAGTCCCAATCATACTCCTTTGGTAATGCAACCACTTCTTATACGGGAGACAAATTATGAAATTGTCTCTCATTGATGTAGTTACCATCGATCCGGATATGAAATACCGTGGTTGTTGTTTCATCATCACGACAGTCGTGCATATGATGCTGGAGTTGGAATTGGTATGACAGCCTGCTTCTGAGACGTTTTGTCCTTCACTGCTTCGAAACTTTTGGTGAAGCACTTAAAGGGAACAGCGCTCCACTCACATCTCTTGGTGGTGGTCAGCCTGTCAGGTGAATCAGTCCCACGTGGTCCAACAAGGTGATCATTCACTACTTGCAAGGAGGGTTTTTCAATAAGACTTACCTGAGCTCGGAATCTCTTGACGTAAGACAAAATACTTTCACAAGGAAGTTGTGTTATGCCTGTGAGTAGTTGGTACAGATGCAACAGGTAGTCTTCAAGACTCCAAGGTTTGCTGGAGATCATCGGGGCTGGCTTTTTGAATATCCTTTCAGGTACTGAGATCGGTAAGGATTTCGCCTTGTGTATCTACGGGCGCCCTATAATCATGTCGTAATCCGGATGTTCCTTGATTATGTGGAACCTGGCTTGTGTTGGAGTGTCACCGATATTGAAATCAAAGTCAATGTATCCGTAAGCACCCACGAATTCTCCTTCCGGTTTTTTTATTACAGTATGATTGCGGGTAGCTTCCTGCTTTGAGATCTTTACGGCTCTCAGGGTCCTGACAGTGACGATGTTGAATACGGAAACTGTATTGATCAGCGTGTTATCGAACTTGACATCTTTTAAGTGAGCAGTGGTTAATAGTCCCCAGTTTCCTTTATTGGTGGTAACTTCAGACTGAGGTTCCAAGACAGCTTTATCCTCTGGACATGGATGCTTGCTGGTGGTGACTTCGAGGAGGAGTTGATACGCCAAGACAGCTTCCTTCTCTGGATATAAACGCATAGGTAGTCCATCGTAGATTGTACAGTCTTGTGAACAGAGTCCCCAGAAATCATGCAGCTCTTGAAAGGGAGGATCTCTATGAAATACCCTCATTTCCTAGATGGAGTTCTCCCGCTTCTATCTTCTCTCTGAAGATTTGTTTCAACTTGTTGCAATCCTTGGTTGGGTGGTTGGGTAATTGGCGTCTTTCATGTATTTCTCGGTCGGTGGGCGTTTGACACGTGGCATCTTGACAGCATCATCCTGAATCCATGCTTCCACTAGCTCCATTACTTCGTTCATCGGAAATGGTAAGCATGTATCTTCAGCATCTTGCATAGGAGCCTTGCCTCCTCCTTTTCGAGATGCAACCGTATGCGCTGGAGCTGCACGCTTGGGTTGTTGTTTAGCTGTCGGGGCCTTCCTTTTTCTGCCTTCGCCCACCATGCTCACAAAAGGACCAGTGTCGTACTGTTTGTTGATGAGACACTTGTTTCCTCGGTTCTCCCGGGAATCTTCACTCCGAACAACTCTGGTTCTTTCCAATAGTGATGGGGAGGTAGTGGCTGAGCGTTTGGCGGCTTCACGGGGCTCTGAGAACATCTGGAATCCCAAGTTTTCCAGCAGGGCGCGATATATGGGTATCATTCCATTGATGCATAATTCCACCAGCTGTCGTTCTGTGACATTTGGTTCATGGCAGTCCAACGCTTGTGTTCTGAACCTTTTGACAAAATCATTTGGATGTTCGTTGTTCCGTTGGGAGATTCTCCCAGTGTCCGAGAAAGTAACTTGCTCGGATACAAAGAAGTACTTCTTGTAAACGCGCTGACCATCTCACTCCAATTGGATATCTTTGTCGGGTGCGATGTTGTTGTACCACGTATAGGCTCTCCCCAGTAAGTGATTTGGAGAATTCCTTCAAAGGAGAACGTGATTGTATTCGTGTTCTCTAAGGATTCTAAAAATCGAGAGACGTGTTCACGAGCATTACCGGTACCATCGTAAAGGGTGAATTGAGGGGAGGTGTATCCCCTGGGAAGAGGAATCCATTGCACGTCTTGTGGATATGGAGGCTGGTGTCGATGCGCGTCCATCGGATTTTCTTTGCCATGATTTTGGAGGAGTCTCTCCAGATCTTCACGTGTAATAAAGTTGGACGATCGGCTCCTTTCCCTAAGACGCTCCTGGTCCCTTTCTCTTCCGTGGTCAGCAGCATAAGACTCTTCGTTCAGGTAGGCTTGCGTAACTGAGGCACCTGCTCCAGGTGTGCTGAAAGTATTTCTTGTTGGCCCTTGGGGATGTCTCGACTCTTGCGGTAATCGATCGGTTAATGTTTTAAGGAAGGTGAGTACCTCCTTCTGAGTGGTTTCCATGTCTGCTTGAGCTTTAGCGAGGGTTTCTTGTCTCTCCATCAAGTCCACCATGGTGATAGGAGGTTGTCCTCCTTTGGGTCCTCCAGATCCCCGTCCTAAAGGGGGAGTAGCAGTCGTTCTGGTGACGGAAGGAGGTGTCATGCTTGAGGAAATGCCTGGATTTGCAGCCGCTCTAGATCTTGTAATGGTAGGTGTCACACCTACTGGAATGTCCGCTCCAGCTCCGCTAGTACTGGTGGTACTGATGGTATAAGACGCAACTCCACGGGACACGTTGGTTGTACTGGCGGGTTGTATAGTGACACCAGTAATTGGGATATCAGCGCTAGAAGTGTTGTCGGCGCTACCTCCCTCGGGATTGGTTGCTGATAAAAATCTAAGATCCACCATTCTTGAAAATTGAAATGGTATTGAAGAGATCGACTTCACAACCGATAGATTAACCTCCCACTGTGGTCGCCAATTGTTTGTGGGAGAAAACTACTTCTGCAGGTTTATGTAATTTTGGGTGTGTGTGGGTGAGAAGTAAATTTAAACCTTCAAAAAATGTGCTGCACGATGAGCACTTTGATTCGAGAGATAATCTGTATAATTCTGGCCTAAACCGAAGACACGGCCGTTCCATGTTTGTTTCGGTCACAGGTGAAGGATGTGAGGTTGATCTTAGGGAGGGAAGCGAAGAAAGTGTTGAGAGTATTAAGGTGAAGGCTATTTGATGACTTGTTAACAGAAGGTTGAGCAGGCTAGAAAATGTTGCAGGCAGGCTCTGGGTGTTGAATACGATGGTATTAACACTTGGTTTTCTATGTTGTCTGGACTTGCGTTGTTGTTGAAAATAGGGCGGAGAACCTATTTATACAAGTCTTTTAGCCTAACCTTCGTATCTCGTGGGAAGTGGAGAAAGTGGAGTGATGGAGTAGTGGAGTAGTGTGTTGGTGTCACACGACCAGGCTTGCCCACTTCTCCCATCATCACTAACCGTCCATGACTTCCTGACACGTTCTTGTGATGGCGCGTTGTGCGCTGCAACGCTGTAAACCGCCAGACCAATACCCCAGTATGTATCCCCCAGTTTGTGACATGATTAATGTCTCGAGTGTTTTGGAAAACATGTAGCATGTTGTTGTAGCTTGGAAAGTCAGGCTCAGGAAGCTTGCTAGCTTGGTGACCTTCGACGTTCGACATTTTGCATCTTGAGAGGAGGGGCAACCGTTGATCGTTGCACCAGAAACCCTAATTAGCGCTCCTTACTAGAATCGTTGTAGAATTCTAGTACGGACTCGGATTTTGATGATCCGCCCCTCCATTCCATACGGAAAATAATTTCCTATCTCCCAACTCGGGAATATTTAGGTTTTAAGCTCGTTCGGGAGGAGAGAACATCCCGAAAGCAAAACCCAGGAAGGAAATTGATACTTGTGAAGTATCGTGTTGTTTGTAGGCGCATATTGTATGCATGCGGTGCATTAAATATGTTTAACATATTTGAAGCCTACAACCTTGATGAAAATATTGCAAGTTGAAGTGACTCAACTAGCTATGTTCAGGCGTTGTTCGGAGGTTGCATGAGCGGGACCCACCTTGGCCGGTTATGCCATGGGGAAGTGTGGAGGATGGTGATCACGGTGATACCTTGTTTTCCACCTAACTCCCTTCCTAGGCTATTCATCCAAGCATTCGAACTTGGACGGACGAGATTGATGGAGGAATAACCGTTGTATTAGGGTTTGGAAGGCTTGCGAGCTTCTTCTTTCACCCTAACGGTTTTATGCCTTGGGAGGCATGCATGGAGTGGCCGATTGTCCCTACATGTAGGTGGGATGCCACTCTATATGTCCACGCCAGCTGAAAGTCAATCGGAGCAATCTGGGTCTCCCGTTCTAGCCTGCGATGACGGATGGCCAAGATTAGAAGGGATCTCGTATGCTTCCTTTGGGCACGAATTTCGAGATGGCTGGTCTGCAACCGACCGTGGACGATTGTCTGGCCGTATAGCCGGTCCCATGGTGAGTACACAGGCATCGTCGGCCAGCAGTAGTGCCTCAAAATTGTTAGTGCACACATGCCCAAAGTTGCTTGGTCGCAACCTGTAAGCAAACCCTAATTTTAGGGTTTGTGAGCCGCAGCTTCATTCTAGCGTATCTCGACGCCCATGGCTCCTATGGTGAAGCCGTTCGCACCATTAGGAAGGTAGACCGGCGGTGAGCATGTGCGTGCATGCTACTCGGTCCCGCGCGTGATCTAGGCCGTCCAACCATGCCTGCGAAGTTGGAAGGATGAGATCTATTTTTGAGTTTGTTTTCAGCAGGTGAGACTAACATGGGTAGTCTTGCATGCGTTCAACGGGGTGTTTGCATGTCGAACACAAGGCTTTAATTAAAGCATTTATAGTAATGTTGTATACCTACAGAAAACCGGGATGGTTGCTATATGCTCCGTCGGGATGGTTGCTACATGCTCCGTTCTGGGTATATTAAATTCACGGGATGGTTGCACATGCTTTGGTGAATTAATAAAGTGAGAAGTATTCGTCACTTGAATGGTTTTATCCTTTGCAGGATGTCAGCCTATTAAATTAGTTTCATCCTTTGCAGGTGGCAGCATATTAAATTTGGTTTTACAATTTTAGCCCTAAACTAAAATCCACCATCAACAAGATGATATATACAACTCATTTCCCGATGATCATAGTGGAATTAATTTCCACTCTACTACCTGATTCCATGTATTTGTTTCCTTAGTTCTAACTTGAGAGATGGAAGGAAAATAATTGGGGAATACTCAACTATGTTGTATATTATTTCTGTTTGAGTCCTTTTGTTGGTAGTCCACAAACGTCCGCGTCCTCCTCTTGTGAGTGTCTAGCGTTTTCAAAACCAGAGTTTTCTACTCTCGTTGACGAACGCATATATACTTGTTCTATATTGTGAAACTTTATGGAGAGCTCTATAAAATCTCAAGAGATTGTGCGTCTTGATATGGAGGTAGACAATCAGGAACGTAAGTCAATTCAGGAGCTGGTTCTAAAGAAGATGCTTGAAAGAAAGGATCACAACTCCTGGATTGATGATTCTGTCAAGGATTTAACTCGTTTTCAGAATGATTCAAGGGTCGAGTTTGAAAATCTTCAATTGCAAATAAACCAACTTCTATATGGTCAGGCCAGAATTCTTGCTAATCAGAACATTCTGATACGGAATCAAAAGAAGCTCATCATGGATTGTGCCAAAGCTAGACAACTTGCTCGGGTGATTGATCGCAAAGTTAGTGTTCTAATTCACGAACATGGTATGTCTATGGTTAAGAGAATAAAGGAAATCATCTATACGTTCTTTGATGGTTTTATTGAAAGATACGAGGTTCTTAATGAACTCTGATTTCTGTATACCTAGTAAATCTTCTATTTTTCTTGTTTTATTAAGAATAATAACTAGTTTTTTGAAATATCCATTATTGTGATTACACATATCTATGTCCAAAGTTTTCATCTTCTTGTTTTTAGATTTATTGGTTTAAATTCTAAACTTGTTTTGAAGATGATTTTTGCAGTATTAATCTCTTGATTTTATTTATTGCAAGATTGTTATGGGATATGTGTGTTTACGTCTGTGAACTTGATTGTCCCATATTTTGTCAAAAGTAAAGTTGTTCGTGAATTGATATGAAAATATTGATAAAAGAATGAATAGACTTTTGACCAAACACGAAAGTTAAGCCTATATTGTCAATTATTGATGTAAGATAGGTTAAAATCTTTTGTGATTCAAGGATTATGTCTATTATGTGTCATTGTTCAAATAGTGATGGAAACATATAATGAACCCTTGCTTATTCCACAGTATAAGGTCGATTCTCATATCCACAATTTTTGTGTAAATACTGTGTTGTTCCATGAAGTGTCTTATGTTGAGCACTAAAACAACAAAAGTTGATTGCTTTGTGATTATATTAGTTGTTGTTCCGTAAGGTACTTTATGTTGAACATGACTGAACTAAATTAAATCATCTTGTGTGATTATTTAGTTAGCACTCCATAAGTTTTCTTATGTTTGAGCATTTCTTTGACTAGGTTGGTTATTCGTGATTAACTTAGTCATTGCTCCATAGAGTAGAGTGTGGCCAATTAAATTGATTACTTTTGTAATTAGTTTGGTTGAGTATGACAATTAGATGATTTGCGAGTCTTCTTGTGATTAATCTAATTGATTTAAGTCTCCATAAGTTTACTTGTGTCGAGCATATTTAGTCAAATTAATCTTGGTTATCCTTGGTTAATATGATTGAATATATATTTATGGATTCCAAATTCATACTTGTATGTGATTTGTTGAGTCTAAAGAAATCCTTATTTTCTTTTTGAAATTAAGGTCGCTCTTGTTGTTCCCTTGGGAATGACATTTTATGGGGGAGAGTTCTTTTGAACTTGTCCTTAATTGCCAAATCTTTATGGGGAGTGCGGCTGTGGAATATTATAGGGGTTATCTTGTAACTTTATGAACTCCTTGATGAATGCATTTAGCTTCGACTTTATGATTACATCTAAACAAGATGATATACATTTACCTTTGGTCATGAAATGTCTCTTACGGAAATTTCATTAGGATCCCGTTCTTGTACCTTTGCCAATTTTATTGACAAAAAGGGGGAGAATTAATATGTAGTTCACACTACAAATACATATGGTTTTCGGATCATTATGTAAGGGGGGGGTGGTTTCCATGTGAGATGGGGTATTGACTAAGGGGGAGTGAAGTATCACCATAATATTGGTGTTAAAGTTGTGATGCAATTGGACTTTGACGTTGTGTAATGATACTATGACACTGTATAACAATGATTGAGAACCATTGCTTTTCTCATTGTTATATCTACGGGATTTTTAACAACGATGGTGCTAAACTTATAACCTTTGGGATCATTGGATTACTTGGAAGTGACAAAGATTTTGAGTATTGTTGAAGATTATACGACATGTGGAATATGAGCTACAAAGTTTATTTTATATATTTTGTATTCCATATGTATTAATAGTTTTGCCACTAAAATTGACAAAGGGGGAGATTGTTAGAGCATTGCTCGGTCGAACTCGCATGCGTTGCTATCTCAAGCATGTTTTTCAATATTAGTGATCAAAACTATAATGTCTTTGATTTCTAGTCTACTATAGCTAAGGTCTCGGACTAGGATAGAAAGTGTAGTTGAGATCAAGAATTCCATGGCGATCATCATACAAGACGAAGGACTACTCAAGGAACCAGTGGATCTTCATCGACTAAAAGGTATGTGGAGACTTGAACTTATCTATCACTCGAAAGTCTATCTATTGTATCTCCTATCTTTAGATAAAAGTCGTATTACTATATAGACTAAGAATATACACATATGATATTTCGAGCTGAGTATATCTCGCTTATAAACGTTGCAGTTTTCTGTTTTTATTACTCTTCTCTCCTTTCACTATTGTAAACACACTTTTGAGCCATGAATAAATATTTTGAGCGTATTTTCACCATGAGGAGATAAACCCCATCACTGGGATGACGGATAAAGCCAATTCTCATCACTGTGGTAACTTTATTTAATTCTTTTTATGACTTTTGCATTAATATAATTTGAATTATGATTTTAAATTAATTAGTTGTCATTTAGTTTGATGAGTTATGTTTAGCTTAAGTGTTTTGATAACCCATGCTTACCATTTACAATTAATGTTTTATAAAATCTACCTTGGCAAAGATTAAGAGTCAATAATTATTATTTTTGGAGTTTTTATTGTCTAAGAATTAATATTGAACCATAGAAAAAGAGTTTGGTGAAATCCTGATTCCCAGTAATCTCTCAATATTGTTATCATCCTTTGTTTTATTTGCTAGATTAATTTTATAATTTAAGTCTAAAATCAACTTCACAAGTCCGAGAATCAAACCCTTTCTTACCACCGTAAAAACAGCGTCAAGCACCAGACCCATCTTTCTGATGCATACATGGGGTTTGCCATCACATCTAACTCCTTCGGTTCATTGATAATTTGAACGGCAATAGTTTCAGTTTCTTCCCTGGCTTTTCTCGGCTTCTGAATTCTGTTTCCATCCCATTTTATAAACTCGTTCAAACCCACGACTTTCCTGCTAGGACTTGGTGCAGCGACAGAGAAGCTCGGCTGAAAACTTCAGTTCCACATCTTTCTTAGTTCAAAACTTTGGTGGTTCAGGAATTTCTACGAACACTTTATGTGCTTATGGCAATATGATAATGGATGCATACCGGCTGTATAATGGAGGTCACACAAAACTCCTTCCATGCAATTTGAGATGGAATATCACACATTCATAATCTAAGAACTGCACTTCATAAATCTCCATAGTTTGTTAGCAGAACCAATGGCATTAGTCGTTCTTCTTCTTTGTTTCTGGGGTTCAAAACTCAACCCAAATGTCTCTTAAATTCGATGAAACTGTTAGGGTCCTTGACCAAAACACTAGTTAGAACACAGGAAATAGGTAAAGAATCCTAGATAAAACCCTTTGAATTGGGGGTTAGCCACCTCTGCTTGGAAGATTAAGAGAAAAAGAAATAAATAAACTGATTTGTATTGATTAAGTTGTGATTCGATACAAGCTCAAGCAATGTATTTATAGCTAACAGGAATGCTTGTTAGGCAAGCAATGCTAATAATAAGAAGTTTACTCAAACTAAGAAACTATGCAAACTAATTAAGGTAAATCTAATTAAGGAAATAAGAGATATTGGATTGGTGTCGCAACATTCCACCCTGCTTGAAAAATGGCTTGTCCTCAAGCCTGAAATTCTAGAAATACTTCACGACACAACGAATGCGGCGCATCTTGTACTCTCCATATAGTTCTCTTAAGATGCTGATATAACTTACCACGATCAAATACAAATTTCATAGCCTTGGATATTCCGAAACGCATTAACCAGGAAATGTTCTTCCACGCAACATAAGATGTGTGTTCAAACTTCCCGCGATCAAATACAAAAATTGCAATTTGATCTCCTCGTAGATTTTTATTCCTTTGGTTAACACCGATTGCATCTTTGAACTGCCCATTAGTCTTGTTTAAAACCAATAACTCGCTGAGTTTGTGAGTTCTGGTAACCATTGATAGTTCCTTCACATCTAATACCCTTCGAATAATATTTCCTCCTTGACTCGGTTGTTGTACAATGCAACAGAACTTCACTTCTTGTAACAAACAAGATAGACTAAAACTAATCTTAGAAGTATATACGTGCTCAATCAGCCATTGTTTTGTGTAAACATCACACTTCAATAAACTTCTTTTTGAACAGAGATACTGCACAAATGAGTTCCACAGATTTTTGAACTTTAAAATTTCTTTGCCTTTTTTGAACTTTAAAATTTCTTTTCCTCTCTCGTAGTAGTTACTGAAGTTATCCGGAAAAGCGAAATCAGAAGGATTTGTTTGACTGCTTTCGACCTTCGAAAACAAAAAATTACCATCTTCATTGCACATCTTCATATATGTCCGTATGAATTCAACCACACCGACACTAGACTGGCCAAAAGGTTCATAAACTGGCAGAGGTAATATTTCATGGACATTATAATTCAAAATAAGAATAAGCTGTGGAAACTTACAGTTCTCCCAACTATCGTTGTGATTACTTGTCCAACGTGTTGCATAGTGTCTTGAACCAACAAGTGACCGTGTCACCAAAGTCATCTTTTCTTCCAGCTCCATAAATACTTTATGATTTACAATGGTATGAAAGAAGTCACGGATACTATAAGCATCATATAGCAAGACACCATTGTAGTGCATAGCCTTCTTAGTTAAAGTAGTAAACTCCAACTCTAACAAGACACGTATACTGGTCAAAAGATATTGCAATAGATCGAATCCGTCACTAGGATGCATGCCTAGTTGCCGAAATTGACTGACCCTAGTATAAAATTCTGGTGTTGGACCCAGATATGTACCAGCCTCTTCATTGTACTCCGCTACAGGTGTTACTTGTGCAGCAGAGCTTAGGATATCGGAGCAATGAATTAGTCGAGAACAAAATGTTTTCCATAAGAAGTACTTGTTCCGTGCTCCAAAATTAAATAAGAAGGGATACTGAGCCATTAATTGACTGCACCCTAATGGAATTGCACTGGCAGATGTAGCTAAAGGGTTCACCATTTGCTGCTCCAATAATTCAGTATTACTACTCACAAACTCACTCTGTGGAACTAGATAAATAATGACTGCCAAACTATTCAAGTCGTCACTTTTCCTTTCTGGTAAATTGTCGCAGATTTTCGCACCCAGTTTAAGCTCACTGTACTCATCTTTGAGAAAATATGTGAAATCCCCATGAATGAGCCGATCTGCCCCAGCTAATGTGACAAAAAACCGGTTTTCATATAATACTACCATATCTTTCAATTTAATGGCATTAGTGGATTTAATGCAGTTCCAGCACGAAAAATAATTGGAAACTTTTAAGTTCCAGCATCAGTGTATATTCTAACTTTTAAGTGTTAGAATATATATACCGAGATGAATATCGAGGTTGTCAAGTTCAAGGTGAAATGGTCAAGACTCAAGACTCAACATAGCTACCAGAAGATCGACGGATATCAAATATTGGAGAATATCGACGGAGATCAGATCAAGTTTCTAAGAATAAAATATCTTGTGTAATTAGGTATTTTTCTAGATAAGGAAAGTATCTAGTTAATTTCCTACATTTTCTATATTCTAGTTAATTAGGATATATTCTAGTTTATTAAGATATATTCTCTAGAATAAGATAATATCTTAATCAATTATTTATTCACTCTATAAATAGGGACTCCCAATGTAATTGTAATCATCCCAGTACGATCAGTCTGGAGATCAATAATATTTCACCCTTCGGGGTTTTGTCCGTGGACGTAGGTCGAGTTGACCGAACCACGTTAAATCTCTTCTCTTGTCCCATTTCATTTCTCTTGAATCGATGATCCCTTGATACTCATAATTTATTATGGTATCAGAGCGGGGAGATCCGCTCAAACTGCTTCCGCATATCATTTTCATCGATTTTGTTCGGGCTAATCTTCAATAGTGGTCCGCTTTTGTTTATAGATCGGTGATTATTTAAAAAAAAAAAAAAAGGAGCCATTTTTATTACGGGTCCGAAGATTATTAGCTATATGTTAGAATTTTGTTTTCTTTCTCGATTCCATTTTTGGCACCATTATTCTTCACATATTGTGGTTTCGTGTCAACAAGTTTACTCATCATATATGTTTTTAATGAGATCCTCGTTTTTTTTTTCACCATATGGTTCTCAAATCGATCTGCGGTCGATAGATCAGTGTTCAAGTTAAACACTTTGATTCTCTCCGTGTTCAACTTGCGGGGGGGATGTTAGAATATATATACCGAGATGAATATCGAGGTTGTCAAGTTCAAGGTGAAATGGTCAAGACTCAAGACTCAACATAGCTACCAGAAGATCGACGGATATCAAACATTGGAGAATATCGACGGAGATCAGACCAAGTTTCCAAGAATAAAATATCTTGTGTAATTAGGTAGTTTTCTAGATAAGGAAAGTATCTAGTTAATTTCCTACATTTTCTATATTCTAGTTAATTAGGATATATTCTAGTTTATTAAGATATATTCTCTAGAATAAGATAATATCTTAATCAATTATTTATTCACTCTATAAATAGGGACTCCCAATGTAATTGTAATCATCCCAGTACAATCAGTCTGGAGATCAATAATATTTCACCCTTCGGGGTTTTGTCCGTGGACGTAGGTCGAGTTGACCAAACCACGTTAAATCTCTTCTCTTGTCCCATTTCATTTCTCTTGAATCGATGATCCCTCGATACTCATAATTTATTATGGTATCAGAGCGGGGAGATCCGCTCAAACTGCTTCCGCATATCATTTTCATCGATTTTGTTCGGGCTAATCTTCAATAGTGGTCCGCTTTTGTTTATAGATCGGTGATTATTTAAAAAAAAAAAAAAGGAGCCATTTTTATTACGGGTCTGAAGATTATTAGCTATATGTTAGAATTTTGTTTTCTTTCTCGATTCCATTTTTGGCACCGTTATTCTTCACATATTGTGGTTTCGTGTCAAAAAGTTTACTCATCATATATGTTTTTGATGAGATCCTCGTTTTTTTTTTTCACCATATGGTTCTCAAATCGAGCTGTGGTCGATAAATCAGTGTTCAAGTTAAACACTTTGATTCTCTCCGTGTTCAACTTGCGGGGGATGTTAGAATATATATACCGAGATGAATATCGAGGTTGTCAAGTTCAAGGTGAAATGGTCAAGACTCAAGACTCAACATAGCTACCAGAAGATCGACGGATATCAAATATTGGAGAATATCGACGGAGATCAGACCAAGTTTCCAAGAATAAAATATCTTGTGTAATTAGGTAGTTTTCTAGATAAGGAAAGTATCTAGTTAATTTCCTACATTTTCTATATTCTAGTTAATTAGGATATATTCTAGTTTATTAAGATATATTCTCTAGAATAAGATAATATCTTAATCAATTATTTATTCACTCTATAAATAGGGACTCCCAATGTAATTGTAATCATCCCAGATACAATCGATCTGGAGATCAATAATATTTCACCCTTCGGGGTTTTGTCCGTGGACGTAGGTCGAGTTGACCGAACCACGTTAAATCTCTTCTCTTGTCCCATTTCATTTCTCTTGAATCGATGATCCCTCGATACTCATAATTTATTATATAATACTACCTTATCTTTCAATTTAATGGCATTAGTGGATTTAATGCAGTTCCAGCACGAAAAATAATTGGAAACTTTTAAGTTGTCGGACACCCTGAGAAATCCTTCTTGAACACAAAAAAGACTTGACCATGTTTCTCCATTCGAAATACAATTACCATGCAGATATTCTTGAATTGAAAAATTTATCACATTGCAGTCGGTAGAACTACGCTCTTCAAATATGTGCATCTTATATAGGTTGCTTGATGTTTTGTTTGATGTGGTTACCAAATGATCCAATCCTTCCGTGACAGCATACTCCAAAAATTTTAGGAGTGTCAAAACTACAAATATTAATGTTGATACTTGGTACCATTTCATACAATACCCGTTAGTCACTTTTTTGGCCTCATTCACTGAAAAAACAACGCAGCAGATAACTACTGCATCTCCCATTAATTCCTCGTCTTCGTCGATAGCACTAAAAAAATGTTTACCATCAGATTGCCATGCCATGTAAAGAACAAGGTATTTATAACCGTTGCAAGTATATGATGGCGTTTGATTAGTAAAATCCCATAGGCGCACAGACTTATCATCAGATTTACTATCTTGTTGTCCTCCATTAGTGTTGAATGCGATGGAGCTGATCTTAGTATCACCATGATCACAATTATCGGCAACTGTGTCGTTGGATCCATAAGCAATATTTAAGACACCACTAGACAAACAAGCATCCATAGTTAGTTTCATGAGTATCATAGAAACTACCGGATATTTTTCTGATGGTTTTAAGAAGAAAGTATTTCCACGGATATTTGTAATTACGGCAACACAATCGTCATACCCTTGAGTACCATGCTTCTCAAGTTAAATTTCCAAACCCAAACTCGCGTCAATGGGCTTGCCATGGTAGTTACGAATAGTAACCTCAAAACAATTCGATGATATACCTGCACACCTCTCACGATCGAATAATGAAAGAGTATAGATAAAAGGAAGATAAATACACTTCTGATCTGGAAACTTGTGGTAGACAAGCTCCCTCTAAACACTAAGTTTGTTGATGAGTAACACCTTGGAGTTTGTTAGTTTTTGGTAACCCATAGCAGCAATTCTGGGTTGACATTCTATATTTGTCCTTGTAACTCCTTTAATTTGGTAACTCATACCACCAGGTGTTAGATGTGTAGCTTTCCATCGTATACTTGGACATTGCACCGAAGTGTACTTCTCGTGAGTATCAATCTCTGAATATGAATTCATGTTATCTTCCAACTTTACTACAAAATCTTTTGCCAATGATACTCTATCGGAATTTGAAAAAATTTTACCACGAATTCTTCCAATGTAATTTTCTGTAAACATATTTTTCTGAGATAGACAGTCATATACACAGACAGACATATAAAACGACACAAGAGATTTCTTATAGGCTGATTCAACAAACTCAGCCGGCATGGTATATATATGGGACATTATTAGCGTAACCTCATGACTAACAACCGAATTACTCCCAACTGTAGATAACGAGAGTAAATCAAAATCAGGTGAATTACTAGTTTTAAGATTTGATAACTCACCATCAAACTCTTGTGAAACATCTGAAATCTTGTCGACCTGAATTTCTTCGTCTTGAGAAACAAGATTTTCTTCATCCACTTGAGAAGTAATTTTTATAAATTCTCCATTAACTGATGCATTAAACTTTTGGGAAACATATTGATCCTCATCGACCTTTTGTTTTACTTCTTCCTTTTGAGAAGTAGTTTTGGTTTCTGCTTCACTAACTTTTGTTGCGGAAATCATATCAATGTTGTTTTTAGTCGAAGATGAATATGTTTGTTTAGCAACAACAAATCTCTCAGGACCAAAACGATCACGAACTAAAGAGCAAAACTCTACCCATGTAGTAACAGTAATTTTGGTCTTCTTCCAACGATACCAAGCATAGGCATCACCTTTAAGATGCGCGGAAGCGATAATGATTTTTTGATTGTCAGCCACCGTGTGTAAACTAAAATATTGATCGGCACTAAAAATCCAATCATCAAGGTCATCTCCATCAAAAGTAGGAAACTTCAAACCAATAGCTCCAGCACGAATAGGGGTTTCAAGAATTCCATCACCAAGATTAGGGTTAGTAGTACACTGATGGGTCGCTGCGGAAGAAAAAATTCAAGAAACACAACACGTAAAGATTTTATGAGTTCCGAGCACGTGCACATAGTGTCTGCCAGATCTTTTGTATTCTCAACAAAATTAAACTTCTGATTTGTTGTATCCTCAAGGCGCAACATCGTAAAAAAAAAATTAGGTGAAATTTAGGTATGATGTAAACCTGCTCGGATCCAGGTGTTAGGGTCCTTGACCAAAACACTAGTTAGAACACAGGAAATAGGTAAAGAACCCTAGATAAAACCCTTGGAATTGGGTGTTAGCCACCTCTGCTTGGAAGATTAAGAGAAGAAGAAATAAATAAACTGATTTGTATTGATTAAGTTGTGATTCGATACAAGATCAAGCAATGTATTTATAGCTAACATGAATGCTTGATAGGCAAGCAATGCTAATAATAAGAAGTTTACTCAAACTAGGAAACTATGCAAACTAATTAAGGTAAATCTAATTAAGGAAATAAGAGATATTGGATTGGTGTCGCAACAGAAACTTTGAATCCATCATAGACATAAGTTTCCTTTTCCACACTGGATTCTAAGCTGAGTTTGTATCTCTTCAATCTCTTCTCTTAATCATCCTTCTTCCCTGTCTTTCCGGCAACAACAAATGTCGAAACCAAAACAGGTGAACGACTTATTATAAGCTCCTTATTTATCTCAACTTTGAGGCATCTCTTAGCCATTTCCATTTGCGGTTAACCCCTATACGAATCCATGACTAGATGGCGTGAACGGACTTGGAAATTCAACGAGGAAACTGAAGTGGCATATTGCATTAGACCAAGTTTATAAAAGGAGGAGGTGTCCCTGAGTAGAAAGTGTCTGGTGCTCCAGCAATTCTTGTTTCCGATGAAAAGAGCCTTCCACCTTTCTATACTTCGACTATGTCAATATCCAAGGCTGTTAAACAACACAATAAGCCTCTATTTCTCTTCATTCGTGTAACATGACTCCAAAGTACCTATAAAACTCAAAACAAACGTAAAATACATTATTTACAAGAAAAATAACAAAGAAAGCATAACCAATAGATAGTAAATCAAGGTGTTTAAGATATCGGTATGTCATCAAAGGAAACCAAGATGTGTCAAAAGAGTTAGTCGTCCTCTCTCATTCAACAGGAAGACCCTCATAGAGGTACTAGAGGATAGCGAATAATGCTAAGAGGGAAAATCTCAAAGCTCCTGAAAGCTGAATCTGAGCTTCATTGCGTGGCAGCCAAACAATAACATGGTTAGCAGACCCTAACTGTAAAGCACGAAGCAAAAAAGGATCTGGTTAATTTACCAGGCATAAAATTCAAAAAAGAAGTCGTTGAACTATTAGAAGAAGTAAACTTGGGTTCAGAAAATGAACCAAAGATAACATATATAGGAAAAGATATCACTACTGAAGAAAAAAATAGTTTACACTGATTTTTGAAAGATAATGTGGACCTCTTTGCTTGGAAAATGTCAAATATGTTGGGAATCGATCCAATCTCGCCTTTCACTCGCTCAACATCAGTCCAGATTTCAAGCCAGTGAAGAAAAAAATCAAAGTTACGTTGTATGATGCAGTAAAAGCCGATGTTCAGAGAATGTTAGACGCAAAGATAATAAGAGAATGCAAATATCCAGAATGGATATCGAACATTGTGGTTGCAATGAAAAAGAAAAGCAATGTAAAAGTTTGTATAGACTTCACAAACTTGAATAAAGCCTCACCCAAACATAGTTATCCTCTGCCTGGTATAGACAGAACAGTACAAGTTGTCTTAGGGTTTGAAAAATTATCATTTATGGATGGACATTCAGGGTATAATCAGATACCCATGAATCTAAAAGGTGGGGATTATACTGCATTTATCATGGACGATGTCATATATTGTTTCAAGAAAATGCCATTTGGTCTGAAAAATGCAGGATCAACTTATCATAGGATGGCCAACATGATGTTTAAATATATTATCGGAAGCACAATGGAATGTTAGATAGATGATATGGTCATGAAATTAAAAGAACCAGAAGATTACATACAAGATTTGCTCAAAATTTTCACTGTCCTTAGAAAGTACAGCATTAAGTCAATCCTTCAAAATTTTCTTGTGGGGTTCATAATGGAAAATTCCAGGGATTCATGGTCACTAAAAAAAGGATATAATTTGATCCTCTGAATATCGGAGAAATTATAGAGATGAAACCTCTAATCTACAAAAAGAAGATACAACAATTGGAAGGAAAATTGGCAGCACTGAAAAGATTCATTGCAGGACAATCATACAAGTATAGACTACTGTTTAACTTACTTCTCACGCACCAAGACTTCCATTGGAGAGAATAATGCAAGGTAGCTCTTGATAATATTAAGGCTTACTTTTCCTCTCCTCCTATCATATCTTCCTCAGTCAAAGGTGAAGAGATTTATCTCTACATTGCAATCACTCAGATTTCAGTAAGTGCAGATCTACAAAGAGTGGAAGACAATATGGAGAAGCCAATATACATCATTTGCAAGACACTGACAGATCCAGGTTCTAGATACTCACAACTATAAAATATGATATTTGATATCTATTTCTCATCAATAAAGCTAAGATCATACATCTTGAGTTGAAGGATAATCTTGGTCACATAGCACCTATTTGAAAAAGTTTTATCCAAAGAAACGAAAACTGGAAGAGTTTGAAAATGGGGTGTTCACCTGAATCAGTTCAGGAAGATCATCCAAAAGTGCAGGCAGAACCTGAGAATGTACCAGATCGTAAAGACTCATCACTTGACACACATGGAGTGTGGAAATTTTTTGTTGATGATGCATCAAACATAAAATGAGGTGGATCTGGAGTAGTCATAGCAGAAAACAGCTTTATCGAATTTTCATATGTGTTAGCTTTCAATCCAATAAACAATCAAGCAGAATATGAAGCGTTACTCCATGGACTACTGTCTACAAAAAGTTAACATCTAAAAGAGTTTATACTTTTTAATGACTTTCAGCTGACAACAAATCATGTAAAAGGTCATTTTGAAACAAGAGATGTTTCGATGGAGAAATACAAAAGGAAAAGTTAGCGCTCTAATATCCAGCTTTGAAAAAGTGAGTATTAGAAAGATACCAAGAAATAAAATGTGACATGCAGATGCCTTTGGTTTCCTGGGTTCAGTCATACCTGGAGCTTGTCAAAGGACTATTAAGAAATGAATTCTTGAAAGGTCAACAATCAGTAAGCCAGAAACTAATAATGCAATGACTCGGAACTCAAACGTGACCTTAGATGAAGTAGAAAAAACATGGATGATGGGTATTTTCAGCTACCTCGAGTCCAAAATATTACCAGATGACCCTCAAGAGGCAACAAAGATTAAAATCAAAACAACCACATATCAGCTCCAAGATGGTAACATGTACAGAAAGACATACTTGGGACCAGAAAAGCATGGAAAACAAATCCTAGTTGAAATACACTCATGAAACTGTGGTAACCATGCTGGAAAAAGGTTTCAATCTGAAAAGGCAAGATCCCAAGGCTATTTCTAACCACACATGAAAGAAGTTGCTGAGGAGATCAAAAAGAAATTCGATAAATTCCAAAAGTATGATTAATTGATACCAAATTCATATTTTTAAAATTTTATTCCTGCAAACAATAAAAGGTACAAAGCAATTGCGGAAAATGCAAATACCATAATATGACTATGCAAGTCAGAAATTTTACAGAAAAATAGCCCATTAGTGCCAGAAGGAATAAATGTCCTGAAAGCGGAATGAATATGATACAATGATAATTACACTATGAGAATTTAAAATATGCAGATACGATAATGAAATACATGCACCATCAGAGAACCTGCACATCGTCTTGACTCCTTGTTCATTCATGAGGTGTGCATTGGACATTATGGATCAATTTACTACGGTAACAGTTTTAAACTCACACCTTACTTTAAAAGCGGATGAGAAAATATTATGAAGTAAAACTTCAAGATATAAAGCTGAAATTGAACTAAAACATCTGTTAAAATATATGCACCTGGAGGCAGAAAATACCTATTGGTTGCCACAGATTATTTTTCAAAGTGGGTTGGGGCGAAAGCACTGGTAACAATCACAGAAAGTGATGTCAACAAATTCCTAGGGGAACACATCATCTGTAGGTTTGGATTACCCATGACATTAGTAGCATACGATAGAACACAATTCTGATCTGAAAGGCTAGCAGAGTTCTGCAGAAACAGAAATATACAACAAAAGTTTAGCACGCCATATTTCCCACAGTAAAACGGTCATGATCAAGAGGAAATTTCAAACAAGACTTTAATGTCAAATATAAAGAAAAAGATGGATGCTGCTAAAGGATGCTGGGAACACATACTCCATGAAGTGCTATGGGCCTATAGATCAACAAAAATATCTTCAATGAATGAATCCTCATTCTCTTTAGCATTTGGTATGAAAGTTTTCTTACTCACTTAGATGAAATTTATGACCACTAGAACTTTATCAGCCATCTCAGGATGAATGACGAAGTTATATATCCTACAAGCGATCAAAGAAGTCGATCTAAAGAGATGACTTAATAGTTTTTCTAGATGATGATGTAGAGAAGATCAAGAATTTGAAGAATTTTTTGATGGAGTTTCATCTTATTTCTGGTCTAAATTTTAACTTCACCAAAGTGTCATTATTTTAGTGGGTGATAACCAAAATGCATCTGCATGTGCAACTATCTTTAGGTGTCAACTGGCTCATTTTCCTATGAGCTATTTAGGTATTCCATTAGGAAGCAAGTCCAAAGCAGTGGGCGTTTGGGATACTATTCTTAAGAAGTTCCATAAGAAACTTTGTTCTTAGCAGAGAAGATATTTATCCAAGGGTGTTAGACTAATGCTAATTCTGAGTGTGTTGTCAAGCTTTCCAGTTTATTATCTTCCAATTTTCCAATTTCCTACATCAATGGAGAAGAAAATGGAGAAGATAATGAGGGATTTCTCGCGGGTTTATCTAAAAACAAACCAAAAAATAGCAGGGTCAAATGGGATAGTTTGTGTTTGCCTAAAGATGGTGGTGGTGAAATAGAGATTTATGAATAAATCTTTACATGCTAAGTCGATCTGGATAGGGATGAAAATAACGCACTTTGGGGAAGGATAATCAACCAAAACTTTGGTGGAAACTCTAAAGAATTTTATCCTACATTGACAAATACACTTGTGATAAAGAGTCTATGGACAAGTATACTAAAAAGCAATGAGCATGTAGAAAATAGCTCGGTTATTCAGGTTAACAATTGAAATAATGTTTTGTTTATAATTGATAAGTGGATTAATAGTCATTCTTTAAAAGTATGTTTCCATTTTTATACAAGATCAGCAGGTCAAAATATGCAATTATACAAGAGTTGAAAACAAATAAGGAAGGCTGGAATGTGGACTTCTGCAGAGTTTTAAAATACTCGGAAGTGAATGAAGTTTCTCAATTAATTCCTTTGTTGCCTTTAATCAATAGTGACAATATGAGTGGTACTAGAAGATGGCTTTATGGTTTTGTTGTTGCAGGTTGTTACAAATCCTTGGAATATGATGGGTTGATCTTTCCACTTTTGTTATAGGGAGGCGGGTTTTGGATCAAGGGAGTAATAAAATCAGAGTCAACTCATCAAATTAAAACGAGTCTAAAATATCTATCGATCCGGAAAAATTTACCCTCAACATAGTGCACGATTCCTTCCAACAAAATTTTCATCTTCTTCCTCCCTACTCTAACCGTGAAGAACAAACCCTAGAATTAATTCTTAAAATCTATTGAAATTTTTCAACCAAATCTGGTGTTGTTCATGGTTTGTCTTGTCATTTGGTAATTTTAATCATCATGCAACAAAACATGCAATTCTATTATAATACCACATAAGTTCATAATGTAAATTTCTTACTGTTAACATCTAGTAATAATTAGGTAAGGGTTTCTTAAGAGCTTCAATCTTAGAAAATACTCATTAAGAAAAAATAATGTGCTGAAAGTTGGGGCAAAAGTGTTTGATTTCAATAGTTCAGTAAAATACTCCAATGATTTCTTGAAATCTCATTGACTATGGAAAATGAGAAACCAACATATCATGTTATATGGGGTGAACGAGAATTTTAGAAAAACTATGGAAGCAAATTTATTTCGTTTACTCTGGTGAACGTGAAATTTAGATGCCTCTTTTCCCAGAGGGAACGAGAACCAACTAATTGTGATGACAATGTCGTAAAGCAGTTGCGAGAAACAACAGCAGAAGAAGAAGTCGTTCTTTGATTGCAAATGTTAAGATTTATGTTGGAGAGGAAATTAATGACTAAAGACTAAATATATAAAACGAATCTAGAGTTACTCGAAGTGGTAATGGTTTAATAGTCAAATCTAATTTGGTGAGGTTTATACATGTAAAAGACTAGATTAGTGACTAAAGACTAAGAGAAACTGCAGTGGGACGAGTAAAACTAAAGACTAAAAACTAAAAATAAATAAATAAAATGAGTTTAGTCCGTGGTGCGACGCTACGGTGGAGGAGTAAATTTTGTGGAGCGAGTTTCAGAGGTTCGTCTGACATGGGGCGTAGGTATAAAATGTGTTTGGGTTGGACGTAACTTTAATTTACGCCTGATATAGGGCGGAGTCTAAAATTGCGTCTGGTGTGGAGCATAATATATAAAACCGCCCGATGGAGAGACGTAAATTGAAACTACATCTGACGAGGCGTAACTGGTAACTACGCCTAATGGGGCGTGAATTGGAATTATGCCTGATGGGGCGCAATTTGGAAACCTGCCCGTATGTCTGTGGGATGTAACTCATAATTGCGCCCCACCACACACTCGTACCGAACGTTCGTAAAACCCCTTCTCATCTCATCGTTTTCATCGATATGGCAGAATTATAAACCCATTCTCATTGTTTTCATCGTTTTTACTTCTTTTCTTTTCGTTTCAAAGATTCTTCTATACCTTGTCGTCAATTTCTTCTCGACTATTAGTTCAGTATCTAACAAAAATAATGTACAAATTAAAGATTAACTTTAATTTATCCTTGCGATGAGGTGTGTGATCTCAATCTTTTGTCAATTTAATTTTTCCACACAGAAATCAAAATATAGAATTATTATCACCCTTTAATCGTATTATTTATTGATTAGAGATCACCCCAAGGACTAAAATTTGTTATTGTGTTTTGATCGAATTTGAATTTAGAGGGAAAAAAATAATTAAACCCTAAACGTAGACATATGGTGAATCTAATTGCATTTGAGATTTTTTTATGCCCCACTTGTGATTCATTATGTCTAGTTTTAGGATGATTATTGTTTTGGGTTGATTAATGTTTGGTTAATTTGATTATTATTTTGATTGATTCAGAAGCTAATTATGTTTGTTGTATGTGTACAGATGTCGATTTTCAGGTTCAATAATCGCATAAAGATGAACAAGAAACAAAAATATTTAGCCGATGATGATTATAATTTAATCTCTACTGGTCAAATTAAGGAGATCGATGTTCCCAGGTTAGGGAGGCTTCCTGTCGTGGAAGATGATAAACCACACGCTTCTACAGATATCACGGTTGTAGACAACAATAACTCTCAGTATACACATCGTGGTAACTTGTATTCGATCATTACTCACTATAAGGTTATTTCTACACTTAGTCCTAGAGTCAAATATATTATTGAAAGAGCGGGATGGGATAGATTGTTGAACATGGAATTGGGAGAATATCTGCATGCCATGGTCGAATATATTGTGGAGAGGTTTTGGGGTACGACGAATACTTTTCACTTCCCTTTTGGTGAGATGGGGTTCACACCTCTTGATTGGGTCATGTTGACAGGAGCGAATATTGGAGATGGGGTTGATGTTCCGTATGATTCTGAAAAGTACCAATTTGAATATGTACGCGATAATATTTTTCTAGATATCCAAGATGCCTCGCTTTGTGCAAAAGGCACGTCGTGGAAATATAATTCAATTACAGTTAATTTTTTGAGTTCATATTTCGTACCAGAAAAATTACGTGAGGCTGAAAATGATAAAGCCATTGCTGAAAGAGTAGCAACTGCTTTTTTTATGTATGTATTGGGACAATTTTTATTTTCTAATGCAAAGAACTATATTGATGCGGGATGGTTAGCTTCTTTTCACGATCTTGATGCAGTTTCCACCTATGATTAGGGTGGTGCCGCTTTTTCGAGATTGTATGCGGCCCTCCGTAGCTGGTCGGAAGCGGAAGTCACTAAGCGGGACCTTCTAAGTAATAGAGGTAAATTATTTCGATATACTTCTTCTTCCTTTCAATGTTTAATTTATTGGGTTGAGAAACATTCATTTTGTTGCTTGCTATTTTGATTTAGTTTGGGGCTTCGAATATTTGGGCATATGTGCACCCGAGATAGTCCAACCTATGGATGATCAACTAATATGGCCTAGAAGTAGTAGGTGGAAACCAAAGAAAAAGGTGGTTGATATTGTTCGTTGTAGAACTTTACTTAATAAGTTAATCGTGGACCAAGTTACATGGCAACCATGGGAATCATGCAAAAAAATCCTTGATTCAGAAATTGGCAAAAAAACTTCCATGCTCTCAAACACAAGAGTTATATTTGCGTGGAATGGCGTTGTGAGTATTATTCAATAGTTTTTATGAGAGCATTGTTATTAGATGGAAATAACACCATTATGATAATAACATACTTACTTCATGCATACTCCCTTGCTAATTTTACAGCATAACATGTACCTTGGAGAAAGGTGTTGAAGGAAAAACCATCCCACCTATGTTGTTCCCATAAATCTACATACAATAGTTGGGGATATCGATGATAAATAAGGAAAACGCCTAATCGAGGAAGGTTGGGTCGATGCAATAGAGATTGTGCAAGTTGTTTCGTATGATATGTATATGCAATATTGGCGAAAGGTAACTAACTTTAAAGATTATGTAACATATCCAGATTGGGATGTTCCATTATATGGGTATGACGGTGACCTTCATAATCACACGATTGAAAATACTGCTGAACATATACATATTCCACCTCAACATCAAATATCCCCCTGTAACTATACATTCAGTATTATATTTCTTAATTTCACAATAATATGTGCTCGTGTTATTTTTATGTGACAGGATGAATGTTATTCATTTTATCAAGAGCATGCTGATTTTGGTCATCAATTACGTACTTTTACGTTAAATCAAACAACGGAGCAATTGGACATTAGGAGGGCGAAAGATGAGGAAATAGAAAGACTGAGACATCAAAACCACATGTTGGAGGTACAACTCTCTCATTTGCATATGGCACCACAATCCCAACCTCCCCTTGGATTCGGTCACTTTTCCCAAATAATACCACAACTAGTTTGGATGACTATGGGACAAGTATCATCTTCAACAATGGGACAAGGATCAGCTTCAACAATGTCGTCAGTTAATCCCACTTCCAGAGTTAATATTCCTTTTATCCCTCCGCGCTCGGCGTCTTTAGAGGAGAATACAGATGATATGAATGGTTAATTTCAAGTTATAGTGTATAGTCATTTCATAAAGTGACAAGTTAGACTGATAGTTGATGTGTGGGTTTTTTACTCTTGGTGTATAGTCAGTCGTCTATGAATCTTGAGTGGTCGGTCTCAGTAGTCTTAGAGTGACAATGAGTGGTCATCTCCATTTTGAGTATGTAGACGAATCTTTCTGTATGTCTACTCTTTTCACTGTCTCTTATCTTTATTTTTTATTTTTTATTTAATGTATATCCAGACAAAAAAAAAATTATGTTTTTTTTTAATTATTATTTACTCTTGGATTTTCTTTATAAATTAAACACCTCGTCTTCAGTATCTACAAACCAACACACCTATTCTTCTGATTATAATGGAAAACTACGAGAACACCTCAAACTATTATTCTTCAGGTTCTTCTTTTTCTTCTAATAATAGTTTATATTCCTCCGATGATGATACAGTAGCAATTCATCAAAATAACATGGATGCTAGTTTGGGACTCCTTGTTACAAATTCGCGCTGGCCTCAAACTCGTATCAAATTATGGAGAAATCGGGATGAGGGAGCTGAACTTCTATGGAGAGACTACTTTTGCCCGAACCCAACCTTTCCACCAAATGTATTTCGTAGAAGATTTAGAATGCGTCGACAATTATTTAATCGAATAGTTACAGAAGTTGCGGGAGTAAATCGTTATTTTGTTCAAAAGCCTGGTGCATGTGGACTTATGGGATTGAACCCTCATCAAAAAGTAACAGCAGCAATCCGAATGTTAGCTTACGGATGTGCGGCTGATGCAATAGACGAGTACTTACGCATTGGAGAAACTACTGTTTTGGAAGCTACTCGTAGGTTTTGTAAAACTATTGTCCACTTGTATGGCCAAGAATATTTGCGTGAACCAACTGCTGGTGATGTTGAACTGTTGCTTAAGCAAAACAGAAGCAGGGGATTTCCAGGGATGCTGGGTAGTCGAGATTGCATGCATTATAAATGGGATAAATGTCCGTCGGCAGAATCAGGGGCTTACACCGCGTATAAAGGGAGTGAAAGTATTATGTTGGAGGCTGTGGTGTCGTATGATCTCTGGTTTTAGCATGCATTTTTTGGTATGCCCGACTCAAATAATGATATTAATGTGATTAACAGTTCATATGTTTTTTGAAGTCTTATCACAGGAAAAGCACCACCAGTGAACTTTGTGGTAAACGGACATTCATATGATATACCGTATTATCTCGGTGATGGCATATACCCAGAGATTGCTACTATTATTATGTCCATTAAACATCCAGAGGGGAAAAAGAAAATAAAATTTTCAGGGATGCAAGAGGGTGCACAGAAAGATGTAGAAAGAGGATTTGGTGTTCTGCAACAACAATTTGGAATCATCAAACAACCTGCAAGAATGTGGGATCCAGATGTGTTTGCCTATACCATGAAAACCTGTATTATTTTACATAATATGATAGTTCAGGATGAGCGTCTACCCGGTGACTGGCCACATGTATATGAACAACGCAGGAACCCATCACCAGTTGCTATATCAAGAGAAAATAGTGAAGCACTTTCCCCAATTAGAGCTGCGCAGCGTGTTCGTGCAATGCGTAACAAACAAACGCATACCAACTTGCGTGATGACTTGATCGAACACATATGGTTAGAATATGGGAGTAGTTAAAAAATTGGGTACAAGGATAAGTGTAACTATATGCTTTGTTTTTATTAAAAAAAATTCTTATCATTTTCTTTTGTTTTTTACTTTAAATGTATTATGTCTTCTCTATGTACTCATCGTCATATTTTAATTAATTACTGCTAAGTAGTTTAAAAGGGTGTTAAAGTTAATTCAATCGAACGAATATAATATTAAAATCCAAATATTACATAATAAACTAAACTGGCAAGAATAATAATTAATATTAAAACACAATTAAACTACTAAACCTATTATACATAATACGCATATGCTCAAGATTGGTTTCTCTTATTCCGCACAATGTCCGCCTTTAGAAGTTCGAAGTACTCTCTTTGTAAGGGATCCAATTTATCGATATCCTTCATCATGATGCATAATTCATCATCTTCCACTGCCTTAGCTTGTTTTGCCGCCCACTCAGCTTGTTTTGTGGCAAACTCGGCTGCTCTTTGTTCCATCTTGAATTTTGATTGTGCTTCGTAATGAGCATTGACATGTTGATGTTCCTGAATAAGTTGTCCTATCATTTCCTCTTGGGCGGTTGATTTTTCTCTCCCTGTTTTATTTAGTCGTTTCGCTTCTTTCTTACCCAAATACTTACCGCGTTGTCTTTTCTCTATGTCTCCTATGTCACTTTCATTAATGCACTCAGCTTGAGCTCCTTCATCATGTCCTTGCCCATCCTCTTCGTTATTGTCATAATTTTCTTCATCGTGCGTCGTGTCGAACACAAATGTTGATCGTCAATTATATTTTATATTTTCCAACATAATTGGGTAGCACTCTTCGTGCTTAAATGGATTTCCATCATTACAATCCTTGAAGCGCAGCCTTGCTTCTTCGAGCTATTATTGTTTTCGGTAACAGTTTAGTTCATGTGCAAGTTAACAATACAAAATAAGTTCTACAAAAATTGGAGAAAAATTGTAGAAAACTTACCGCACTTTCAGGACCCCATCCAGTATGATGCTCACCTTCTATTTCCCCCACTATTGCAGAGAACAATGCTACCTCTTTGCTTATTCCCTGATATCGTTTCTGCCATGAGCCTCAAGGCCGCTTCGGCTTCTTAGGTAATAGTTGTTCAATATCATGTTTGATGCGACTCCATAATTTCGCTTCGGATTGATCAGTTCCAACACCTGGATCTTGAGATATTGATAAATGAATTTTACACATGGTTAAATCTTCGATTGTTGTAAAATTAGGACCTCGAGGAATTCGTGGTGCCGTTAACCGAGTCAAATAAAAAAAAATCCAAAACTAATTGGAAAGACAATGCAATGAGTTAAATGAAAAACTATTAAACTTGTTTGAAAGACAATGCAATGAGTTTGTTCTTGTTGTGATAGATAGATTGAATAACTCGTTTGTATTTATAGATATACGACGGCAGCAGTTTTTGTTTCCAACGGTCTTAAATGGCCAACGTTCCAAATTTGCCAATGGTACTCGGAAAATTCGAAAAAAACATGAAATGAGATTTCCCAACGATACTCGGAAAAATTAAAATTTTCGAAAAAAAACCTGGAATTGGTGGAGGGATGGGGCGTAGTTTTAAATTACGCCCCATATAGTTACAGGCGGAACTAATAATTGCGTCCGTTTGAGGCGGACTTTAAAGTTACGCCTGGTCAGACGTAACTTGGAACTACGCCTGGTTGAGGCGCAATTGAAACATACCTCCTGGTATCAGGCGCAAATGTAAACTACGTCCCATAGGGCGTAGATTAATGTTACGTTTCAAACAGACGAAGCTATTATTTGCGTCTGACTACCAAGCGCAAATTAAAATTACACCCCAATCGAAACGCAACTAATATTTGCGCCTCACGCTGGGCGTAGTCTTAAATTACGCCCGACTAAAACCAAACTAAAGACCAAATATAGTTTGGTTTTTGGTTTTAGTCTGGTATTTGCTCTTTACTCCTCTCCGTAGCGTTTGAAATCTCGACCAAAAATTTGGTTTTGGTCGACCACTGTGGTTGCTCTAAAGAGACTATACGGTGACTTAACTTCTTGGTTACTGATGGGTGCTTGGTCATTGCATAATTATTCAATCAACCTTTAACTGTTAGTTTGGTATTTTGTACAAATTAAATTATCGTTTTTTAGTTATGCAAAATTTAGAGTCGTAGGCTCAGTGAACTAAAACAAGAGAATTTGCCGTATAAGTGATGCAAAACAGAGTTTGCTAAGAGCATTCTTTGTTCTAGTTTCGACTTGCAAAGATTAACATAAAAGCATCTTGCATTGCACATATCTTATTTGATGATGCCACTTTTCGTTCCCTCCTGGTTGTTTTTATCTATGCATATGGCTTTTCGCTTGGTGACTAATGTATTCAACACTTTTTCACAGCATAACTATGACCAAGATCCTTGAGCAAAACCACCAAAATCTTTAATCATTTTTTATTTACATAAAATCACAATTTAGAGGACACTGGATATACGGGGATAGGTGAGTTTCCTCATTTCTAGAAATATCCGAAAGAAGTAACATTCAAATTGAGGTATTAGTGAGACTAAACTATGAAAACCGGAAGAAGAAAAAGAAAGGAGGAAGAAAAAAATGGAGGTCGACATGTCACCTTTCACCATCAACAAAATTGCAGTGAAATGTTCGATTTTGGGTGTCTAGCAAAATCTGCATTTCACCGTCCATGAAGTGATAGTGAAATGTGCATTTCACCGTTTCTACACGAGGAGAAATTTGGTGTTCACGTTTTGGCAAAACGAACGTGAATGTTACATTTCTCTTCTACTTATACGAAAGAACCAAGGTTTTAGAGACTGTTTTTTCTCGTTTGGATACTTGAGATTTTGGGTGTCCAGTAACCTTGGGTACCTTTGGAAACGAGATTCACAAAATACTTCATTGGATTCCCTTAGCTTAGAAAATGGTTCTCAACCATTGTCATAGCATTGTCGAATAGCCGAACATACGTTATGGTGATAAATTAAACCTAACTCACTCGTGAATCATTAAGTTGAGTCCTGGTTTTCCACTCCCTTGATCCAAAACCCTCCTCCCTATAACAAAAGTGGAATACAGAAATACCACAAAAATTGTTGGAATACAGAAATACCACGAAAGGTAGTTTTCTTTTTCCGGTGCTTATATTATAATGCGGTACTAACTATGGAAAAGTCGAAGACTTCTATTTTGGTGAATGGGTATTTAGTTTGTAAGCAAGATGCTAAATCCAATAACCACTTATTTTTGCATTGTCAAACCACCAAAATAATGTGGTTATACTTTGTCAAAGATTATATTCCGTAATTGGTCTTTCAGCAGTCTGTCAGACACACTTTGTTGGTGCGGAACAGGAAAAAAGGTTTCCAATCTTTCTAGGAAAAGCAGATTATGGGGTCTAATCCCATTTGGTAGGCAGTTTGAAATGAAAGAAAAAGACGATAGAGTGTTCAAGGACAAATATCCAAAGCTGGATGAGGTTATTGATAATGTCAAAATTCTCAAGTTTAATTGGTCTGTAGGTTCAAAGAATATGGTTCTGAATGACTATGAGTACCTGAGGGCATTACTGTGGATATGATTCTGAATGACCATGGTCTCGCATGGTTGAATCGTTCTTCCACTAAATCGTATAGTCAACCATCATTGATTACGATTCTTGACTAAATCCTAAAGTCAAACAAAAATGAAGGTAAAATGTGGGGGTGGAGGGTCAAACTCGTGACCACCAAAGTCATAACACTAACCTCTAACCAGTGTTCCACTTCGGTTTTTTTTATTTTTAATGAAGTTTATTGGTATATATTAGATAAAACACCAAATCTTTGCAAAAGAATGCGGTCTTTATTAGATATACTCAACATAATTCAATATTATTTATAAGAAAATATACGATTTAATAATCGACCATGAATCTCCGATTCACGTTTTAATATGCGATTTGATTCATAAAATTAAAAAACGATTCGCTCCACGATTTACGATTTCACAACCTTGTGAATGACTGATTGCTGTAATAAGTTCTACGTAACTCAGCTCTACAGGTATAATTGAACTGTATCCCGATTCTCTTCACAGGAGCATCATTCTCTTTATGGTGCAACTGTTTTTCTAATTCATTGCCCTTTTGGACTCTTCGACATTTGGCCGGTGTCCTTTTGCTAGATTGGTTTGGCCATGCCCTTCCAAACTATTATCGATGAGCAGTTACCCGTTGGCACCACTATATATCCATAAATAAATAGATAAAACAGTGTCGCTGAGGTCGCATCTAAACCTCAAGCTATTGTGTAGCTCTATGCCTCTATATTACAGCATGGTGATCTGGTGAATCCCAAGTCCTAGTACAAGTTGAGTTGAGTTGTAATTCAGTTAAGAAATTACCCGATTTACTACGAACTACCCCAGTTTTCCCATTGCATTAAGATAAACAAATGGATAATTCTGTATTTGACTACAATAACCAGCTTATGGAGAATGATGGGCACTGCAAATATAGTTTGCATCCTCAGCTTTCACCACCATCGGAATGTTACAAATATTGTAACTGTAGCTTCTGTCAATTTTATGATAAATGTATGCTGTTTGAGTATCTTTGCCTGCAAACCTCATAGGTATCCTTGGCGAATCCCGAATCTGAATTGTATGAATAGCGAAACTCCGTACCAACCCTAGGCTTCTTTCGACTATATGACAAATGTATGCTGTTTAGCATCTTGTCACGATCTTTCCAGAACCTTATAATGTGGGTACTTTTTCTTATTCTTCAATCCACCAACAGAACCAGTCTGAGGAAGTTACATGCTATTCTCGGGCGTCCATAGTACTTAATGTGAATATTGAGATATGCAGAAGACATTCACGGACGTAATTGAAATATCCTTCGACAAAAGTTTCTTTACATTCTTCATCAGCTTGAGCACGTTGACAATTGACTGATCGCGCAGTGTTCTCTGCTTGAAGAAAGCTCTCAACTTCAGACCAATTAAATAAAGATAGGATAAAATATATAGCCGTTGAACTAATGTGAGTGGAGTTGCTTCTGTTCAGCCTGGGATGCAGTCCTTTCCACAGCCACCCACCACTCATAATCTTCGTCATCAATTAATTCCTGATAAAACAGCACAAAAAGAAAGACAATGCTATTAACTTCAAATTTGTTCCTAGTTCGCTTATCCTATTTGCTTTTGAAAATTACAAAAGAAACCTGAAAAAAAAATTGAGCATATGATGAAAACATGAGAACAAAAATAAAGTAAGTTTTGGTAACAATTCTGAGTTGATCTATTTTGCTAACACGCTAGTGCAATCCAAGCCCCTACTTAAACAGCATTTCACCTCCTCTGACCCGAGATGCAATTTGGGACCCAAAACAGGCTGTCTGAATCAAAACCACAGTTTTAAATGAGCTTAATAGTTTTGAGATTCGAACAGGATCCTGCCTGAGTATTTACACGTCATCAAAAGCCAGGGAGGGTTTATGTTGAAAGATGCCTTTGAATACATGATGTGGCCGGAGTTGAACGTTATTCTTAAGAATTAGGTTTTAGCCTTTTGGCAGCCAAGGCTCTACAAGAACTTGACTAGCTTAACCATAACCAACGAAACCAATTGACAGAAACGAATAATTATTTTAATTTCCCCCTCTCTTTTAACACCACCTCACTACTGCCATCCTTCATATTTGTTTCCCTCTTTCATCAACAATGGCTTTGTAAATTCCTTGTTTTTGGTACGTGAACTTAAATTCTCAGAAGAAAAAAAGTGTCCCTTGTTCTCAATATGAAAGCTTACTCGTTATAACACAATGAGCTGAAAACCACCTAAAATGCATTGGAATTACCCAAGACCACCAGTTACCATAAATTCATTTCGGGTAACCTACTCAAGAGTTGCACGAATAAAATTAATAAAATGTGCAACCTGTCCCGCACCTCGAGGGATATGCAATTGCATGGTGTTTAAGTCCTTAAACTAAGGTATTATCGGCACATCCCCGTATCATTCCTAGGAGTGAAGATCCTAAGGTTTGAAATAGATGTTCAGACTTAATTATTCAAGTGTACTAAAGAAAAGAACCATTGTTGCATTTATACGTGTCACCAGAATGCTTGAAGATACAACCGTTTATTTCACCGTTTACACTTCCAATTCCTCAAAATTTAATGGCCTGATCTTTGAAGTTGCTCCAATGAGATTTTAACCAATTTTAGGTGAACTTATCGATGTCAATCTATTAATTTTGTGTTCATTGTGGAAAAGTTTAGTTTAAAGATTATCAGGTCATTCCCTAATATTATCTAAACAGAAGCAGGCAGCGAAGAAAATTTAAGAATGGAAAAAGAAGGTTAAACAAGGAAGACTAACCGGTTCATGCTCCTGGGCTTTTCTCTTATTTTCAATCTCATCAGCAACTCTCATGGCCTCAAGCCACCAACTATTTTGGTTGCAGCACCCCAGATCTTCACCACAAGAATTATGCTCTAAACCGGTATTACCACATTGATAGTCGAGGTTATTACTCATTGACTTGTAGTCATCTGTCTGCAACGTACTCATAAAAGCTGCAGTATCTGGAATGATATCTATTGGGAGTGGACGGGTGGGAGATCGATACCCTGGTGGCATCATTTGGAATGTAAATAGAAAGTCACAGACAATACTTATATTATAAACAGGGTTCTTAATGAACAACAAATTAATGCAAGATTAACATATCCACACCTTTGCAATCAGGGTCATGACATTTTTGATAAAAGACAGCCCTTCTGAAGTCCACAACATACATCACTGACCACAGAACCAGGTTAGGCATATATTAGTCAGTTAAACATTCTTGAAAGAATGAAATTTCAAAGGCAGGGTAGCTGAGAAAACGAAAGTATTCCTCGATAATATTAGTTTCTTAGGGTTGGGATCCTTTTACAGATACATTCTTAAACGCTTTCATAGACAAGGGATTGAGCAAAAGGCTGTGGTTTTCGGGATGAAGATCAACTCCAAGAAGGCTCAACCCACATGGATTACAAATGGGTACATGGTAGGCGATATCAAAATTTCAATCATGTTACGGCGTTCCAAAGCGACACTTTTCAGCACATAGCTATAGATGATGCCCTTTGGAACTGGGAGTTTGTAATAGGGATGTATAGAATATTCTTTCTTCAATTTTTTTTGTTTTAATATTAACCTTTCTCGTTTCAAAAAATTCTCTCCATAAACATAGTGACAAACGGCAGGTTAAAACTTAATATATTGAAATCGGCATAATTTCGGGGGAAAATGAGATGATCTCTGAACAAGACCAAATTCCTTACTTGCAGATTTTAGTTGCATCCTGATATATAGAATATTCAAGAGAGCTTAAAGTTAAGTAAGCCTGCATGCAGCCGACCCTATCTGAGAAGACAACGAGATTTCTAAAAGTTTAAATCACAGTCATAACAACATAATTCTGAGTTTTCAGTGCTTAAGTTAAACATGAATTGTAGACAGAAATTCAGATAACAAAATAATGGAAAGATTAGGGGCGGTGACGTGAATCATAGATAAGTTCCATTTGCAAAAACATAAAAGGTGGTATATGAGCACTTCATAGAGGAATCCCTCTTTGAACCACAATGGAATCGAAGTAGAAAGTATCTCTATTCTGATGACTTCTATTGTAGGTAACCTGAAATGCAAATCTGATTTTGCAGGTATTTAAAATCTTGGTGTCTATCAGGTTTCTAATGCTAATTAAAGCTTTCCACCAAGTATATTTGACCTGATCATATTCCAGAGACATAGAAGATAGATCCCAAATGACCAAGGTTAGTGTATGTCATTTTCAAGAACATAAAGAGTGCCTTCTCCTGGGAAACATAGATCCCCAAGTGGGTATGGCTTAAATAAAAATAGCAGGGTATAACAGAACCAGGATATTATAGGGCATTCCCCCACCAACCATATCTTACCTGTGGCTGTGGGTGCTTGTTACACATAAGAATAAGCAAGAACCATGTACAATAAGCGAAAATTATGAAACGGCCTAGCATAGTATGTAAACCTTCATAGAGAGGTAAAGGTGTGTAAGATAAGGTTACCGTGATTGCTTTTGTGTTCTCTACCAATACGCTCGCAGAATCTATTTCTCAGCATATTGTAAATCATCAAACCATAATTCGAAAACCAATACCAGCTCCGAATTTTGCCTAAGTTGTAGCAGAATCATCAAACAACACAACAAACAAGAACAGAAATATTTAGTGTTAATCATGATATTTATAAACTCAAATAGGAAGTTAAAAGAGGAAAATTAGGCATACTGTAGCATTTGATATAAAGAAATCTTCTTAATCGAGTATAGTAAGCTACAAGCATCAAGGTTTATTTTGTAGACTGGTGATAGATATTAAAACCAAAAAATAATACATAACAAATTTCAGCAACAAGATAAACAAGGTTCAAACCCATAGGCTGGTGAAACCTTGTTTTCCTAGCTTTTAGGTTACAAATAGCATATCAACAGAGTCGATAGTAAATATAACTTAAGTAGTAAGTACCACCTGACACATTACCCAGAGAGGCAATAGATTCCACAAATATGTCCAAAGCAGGGAATGGCGTCTTCCCCATGAATTGTGTCGTTGGCATATCACTAGAAAAAGCATTCAATGCAAACTCTTGTGGAGCACACAAATGTTTTTCGTAATTACTGTTCAGCTGCATTTAAAAAGCAAATGCAAAATTCTGGAGCTGATGAGAAATAGAAGCCTTTTAAGAAAGATGATACAATTGGTAAGTTAAAGAAAAAAAAATGTTCAAAAGGTACCGAAGCCCATCTTTATCTTGAATGTGCTGCTGGTCGGTCGGTTTTTTATGGTTTATGCAACAAATCATGCTCAGCTTAAGTTATTATTTTTGTTTAATTTAATCTACGCCGGATTTAAGTTTCATTAAGTGTTTAAGATTAGCTCAAGGTTAGTGCTACATAAAGGTCAAGTATACCTTAGGTGTCCTATGACTCAGGTGCTTCTCTAACGGCAACTGATGATAGAGAGTTGGAGGACACATGGCTTAGTTGACTAAGATTCTCTTCTTGCCTCTTGTGATAGATGGAATTTATGTTTCCTCCACCACTAAAGCACGAGGAAACACAAGTGTTCAAATAATATAAAAAAAAACAGTGAACTAGTGTATGTTTTATAGTATCATATAGGAGATTGATTATCAAGTTATTTTTCTGTTCATCTTTGTGGTTAATTCATGATTGTACAACAACGTAGTGATAATGTCTTTTCTCTCCACAGAATTCCATTGATGGGTAAAATCTGTTGTAAGTATGCATGATATTGTACTATGCAAGAGATAGAATATTTCAGTTGCAGCATGAACTGTTTGTACAATATATTGTTATAAGGTTGCGGCCGGGGGGTATGTCTAATACTAGGGATAATTCTATTTTCAGCATAAGGTATAGTTATAATCATGTGTAAGTCTAAAGAATGATGATACCAAAGCTGAAATGTTAACATTTCAACTTTAACCACGTCCCAAAGGGACTTAGTAGTAGTAAGTGAAATACTACCTCAGTATTAAAGCATAAAGTCTTCATGCACTCTGAATCCAGTTTGCAAATTAGAACCTTTTGGCAATCACCATTAATATTGCATATTAAAGAGTCCATGAACATTTCTTCTTCACTCTGTGAATAAGTAAATCAACTGCTATAAATATTAGTGTATCAGCACCACTATAAACAGAAGAAGAAAAATTTAACTTGTAGCACAAAATAGGGAATTGATCCTTTTATTTAAAAGCAAATGCCAGAAGGGAAATTTGACAAAGGAAGTGAAAAACAAACTGGGGGGGGGGGAGTGGACATTAGACAAAAACACCCCTTGACAAATGAAACATTAGATTAAGAAAACCCTATAAGAAGTAGCTCTCAATTTAGCATAATATCAGCACTAAAGTGACCCTCTCCGTAAATAAAAATATCTGAACTGCACTATGCTCAAGAAAACTATACTGAATTCTCATTAAACCATCAATGTTTAAGGGACAATCAGCGTGCTACTCGGTCTACGTTTACATACATTAGGTGTTCATTCACAACTTCTAATAACCATCCATGATTTCAAGCAGCGAAAATCCTCCAAAATAGGAATGAATACCTACGAAATATACCATTAGATGTACATAACTGCATGTTTTGGTGTACACTATGCCCGCATGAAAACAGAAGGTATCTTGCGTTTGACATGGATTCTATCTATTATATCTACATAGATGCGACTTAGTTACGATTCTTCATTATCCATAACAATTGTGATTTATACTACTCATCCTCATGGCAATTGACTTAAAGAAACGTAAACTAAATCTTATTAAAAAGATTAAAGATGCTATATGAAATAAAGTACCATACCATGTTCTTACATTTGAACCGCCCAGTAGGTAAAAGTACAGAACTCTTCCCCGCCTTCGAGGATAGAGCCAAACGAAAGCAACGATTTCGAGAATAGACAGCAGTGTCAACAAAAAGTTGAGGTGGGAGCTCATCAGAGCATGAATCTTTTAACACAAACAAAGTCTTAAGTCTCGGATCACTTTCTCTTCCACAACAAATTCTTGAGCATATCTGGCAATGATGATGTAAGACAAAACAGTGTCAACCTAATATCATTCTTGAACATGTTCTTATTCAGATTCCAGGAATCATAAGTTGGCGGAGAAACTAGTGCTTCAAGATAAAATAAAATGCTTAGATAATTCAAAAGAACACCTCTGCAACAAATGCACCAGCATGCGAGTTGTCCTTAAAAGCAGTTTCTGGTATGCGTATGATCAAGTGACGCGAAAACTTCTCTGCCAAATGCACTAATGGAAGTCAGATATTTTCTTACAGAAGAAAGGTATGCTGTCAGGATAATTCTTACAATAGATGACAAAAGTTATCAACTTTGAACTGGTGTGATACGTATGCATAATCTATTCAAGGGATCATCAAAATCTAGAATCTCCTTTCTGAGTAATACTTCACTCATTTCCTTGAAATTCACTTGCGAAAACAGCAATAGAGCATACAATCATATCTTAGCCAATTATTTCATTAAACAAGGAATATCTTACGAGGGAGGAGCGACATTCAATAGTTAAACAAGCCTTTCAAATTTAGAAAACGCTTGCTTAAGTAATAAGTTTAACCGAATTTTCAATTTTGTCATTTGTGTACAAACTGACAGTAATAATTGATGATGTGATTATCAATGTTTGCCCACTGTTTAAGTATAAGGAAACATATTCTTCAAGCCATTTCAGAGTTCTCTAAGATAATGATACAACATGAAGGAAGACTCAACCTCTTAGACAACCCAGATTCTCCAAGTTCGGGTCAAAATTAAATGTACAAGGTTTCACTATATTAAATCAGTCATTTTCTTTAATGTTAATATATATTTAACCATTATATCCTCAAATAATTCCAGATTCAAACACCTTAGATTCCCAAAAGTAAGATTAGATGCCAAAAAAGAAGCAAACGTCACAAACACACGGACTATAGAAACACATACCATTACGACCATACCTTTAGTAGAAGAATCAAGCTCTACAATCCAGTCTAGGTTTCCTTGTATAGAGTACTTGTCATTTAAAGCATCAAAAGTGGCTGCTATCAATAGATCAACCATTTCCTCTCCATTTTTGTCTGCATTGACTATCCTGCTGAATTCCAGATCAAAATACAAATGACATGGTAGACCCTGGAGAAAAATGGCACATTAACAAAAGTGTTTAATGGGGTCAAGATTAACAAATTAGCATAGACATACAGCAGAGATCATTAACACCATTTATTAAATTAATTCAGATGTAATAAAACTAAAAAAGGATAACGTCCATAAGGATCACAGAATGATAAACAAACTACAACAGCAACAAGGTCACATGGTAAAATAGGAATGAACTCTTACAAATATTGTAGGTTGTTAATTTCATGAAATTGCTGCAACTGCTGATAATCATCCATATGTCCAGAAAACTTAATTTAAGCTAAGTGATCAGCAACAGATTTTCAAAAACTCTGCCCACGTCTAGACAATCCAGGTTATGTATGGTTTCAAGAGATTCACCTTTCCTTATAATCACTATCAGTGTTTCACATGGACCCAGGAGGTTCTTCCACATGGGCACTTCACTTCTTGCATGTCTGTAAGGTGAAAATATTTACTCAGTCACCAACTATTTCCACGAAGTACCCTGCTCACTTATACCAGCATGTCGTGCACGTGATTCGTCTTCTTGTATCAGTTAAGATGATTTTTCATGACAACTACCCTCATAAAGAATCAAACCCCTAGATATTCAACTCCATTCAGACCTAATACGTTAAGCCTTTGGCATCTCTAATTGTGTTTTCTAGCATCCAGTTCGAACATTTAGATGATGTCAATTATAGGATGATGTGTAATACGTCGTGGAAGTTCTGAAAACAGTTCTCCTCTCAATACATCCTTGAATCATCTACATGCAGGCTCGCATTTGTAGCGCCTAAAGTATGTCAAATACATTTGTCTTAAAAGTAAACCATAATTATTGAGTGGAATCTAGGATTCAATAAGCAGATGATTATTTATTTCAAGTCTTCATGATGATTAACAGCCTAGCTTCACCGAACATGAGAAACAAAAGAAACTGGCACAGACTGAAAAAATTATGCATAAAAAAACTTTGATATCTCTAACTCAGTGTAATCTTAAATACATGGATAGGGATTACAGGTCATTACTTCCTGAATCACTTCATAATGATGACGATATCTGGACTCCATATGTTTGTACCTGAATAACAACAAATGAAATCATGAAAACAGGGATTTAAAAAATTAAATTATATACACAGTGATTTAAATTTAAAATAAATTAAAACCAATAAGTTGGCCAGGATAAAGAAAGAAACCTTTGCCAGAACTCCGTATAAGTTGAGACGAGAAACCTTCTTTGCCCATTCAAATGATCTTGATAACTAAATAGACGAACATGAGAGCGTGTTTTTGCAAATTCTATTGCCTGGTCTTGTCTGGGAAAGGTAGCCCAGACTTTGTTCCTATATGAAAAACGAATAACCTAGATGAAATGGCTCCGACAATGCAGTAGTCATCACTAGACATAGACGCCCAAAACCTGATAGGAATGATAAAAATCTTGTGGAAAACATCACAGATTTTCAAGTACCTTGAATTTAAATCATTTTCTTCACTGAGGTCATTGTGTATTTCGCGTAGTAATTGCAACAAGCGCCTTGGTTTCTTGGCTGGCACACCATGTGGAGATCCATAGAAGACAACTGGAGAAATATGCTTACAGCTGCTGAACTTGACTGGATTAATTTCCGTTGAAGTGAGCTGATGGAAGTATTCACAAATAATGAGCAAAACATGAACTTAAACTGCTGGGTTCAAATAAAGCCAAGCAAATCAAACTTAATGAATCATCATATACCAACGCCAAGGTTATTAACGAATAATGTGTATACCAACCCCAGGATTATTTTCTGAATTTTCCATTCAAAATATCCAAAAGTAACCTTTTTCAACCACAATGAAAACATTTGACGCTTTGTCTTATACTACTCTTTTTCCCTGTAATAGGGAGAGAGAAAGAAAACCCACCAGAAAGACAGGACACAAAAAATACTTGTTGTCCAGAGTAAATGTGGAAGTCGATACAGTTTGGTTGAACTAATATCAAACAAAAGTTAGTACTCCAATTATGCAAAGAGACTTACTTTTTCAACGCAGAGCTGCATATTTGCTGCATCTTTCTGCCCTTGTCTTGACAATCCTGAATGTGTAATCCTAGCATCTGCCGAGGCTTCATCTTGTGCCAAACTCACACTTTTAGAGTTACTGCGGCTTTTCTTTCTTTCCCTCAATGCAGATGCTGTCATAGTTGATAATGAAGTATGAGGCACAAAACCCATCAATTCATTCTAGCTGACCCCACATGACCTGAGGCCTTCCATTTTAACAACTTAAAGTCGGACGTTGTCTGTATTTTTGGATAAGAACAATCAAAATAATGTGTCCATATCTTTAGGTCATTTTATTGTACACCAAAGCTTAGCTATCAAGATTCTATATTAAAGATAACTTGAAAACACTAGGAATTGACTATTATCATATTTATATATAATTGACAATATCAAATATGTATTCTGCTCAAAAAAAAAAAGATTACCGAACTATTCATACCCAAGAGACATCGCTGAAGACCTAAAATGTGATATTCGTAGGACATTATTGGCCAACATATTTCATACATAGAAGTTATAAAATTACTAATTTTTCAAAACATTCAAAAACTGGAACAAAACTGCCGAAGGTTAAGTGGATTTCACATTTCCATTGCCAAACTTTGAACATAAAACACACAAGTGTTCAGCGTTTTGTTCACAAACTGACTAAAAATGATTTTCTACAATTAGTAAGTAATATCATAAGTTCGACCAAAAATGATATCGATCCAACTAAACCCTAAATCTTAATGAAGCAACTATTAGGAACTTACGAGGAGGAGAGATGCCACACTTGAAGCACTCAAATAGCCGATCAACATCGTCCATTCTCTATCGTTCTCCACCGATAACTGATCTTGGTTAGGTACGAGCGGCTTCTGTATGGATTGGCACGAAATCACTTCCCGTACCCGATAGGGGCTGTTTGGTAACCCACTAAAGCAAGGACTAGTGGCGACATTGTAACTTTATCTCTAAAACTTTGGGGTACATTAATTAGGCCGGTTACTATGGGGTGGCTAACCCATCCATTTGCCATGCCAGATGGCCTGGCAAACTGGCCGCGCCACTATGGGATATAAATTAATCGCTCGAGTCTCAACCGAGCGGTGCAGTCTAGACCGCTAGCGGTCTTTGTAAAACCGGTCGTGTAGAATTTGTCGCTTATTAGATAATAAAGTAACGTCTATTTCCCCCAACGTTTCCCTATAAATTTACCCCATTCAATTCAATTTGATCGCACCTCAACAATTCTATCATCCTACTTTTTTGTACCTTTAATCCTCTGTTTAATTTTTAGTTTCAAATCAATGGATTCTTCTGACGAAGGGGTGCGTATTCATATGGACCGATTTGAAGAACAACAACGAATATTCGTTCAGGCGTTGGAACAAATTGATGATGAGTCAGATGAAGATAGAGAACTAACCAACAATTTGTTGTGACTATATTCATCGGGGCATATACCTAGAGATCTAGAGCCAAGAGAATATTCACAAGAAGATATATGTACCGGGGTCGGGATGAATGGCACGAGAAGTTGATGCACGATTATTTTCTTCTCGACTGTGTGTTTTCTCTAATGAAAATTTCCAAGGGCGGTTTCGCATGCCCCGACATTTGGTGCTAAATATTATTGGTGAGCTTTGTTAGGTAGAACCTCAATTTAATTATCAGTATGATGCATTGAATATTAGAGGTCATAGCCCTGAAAAAAAGGTTACTTCGGCCTTAAGGATTCTAGGATATGGGGCCTCCATATTCTAATGAGTACCTTCGTATAGGCAAAACAAATGCATACAAGTATCTTTCGTTGTTTTGTGAAGCAATGATTAATCATTTTGGTCCAACCTATTTACAAAAATCAAATGACGCAGATGTTAGAGAAATATTAAAGCAAAATCAGGAAAGGGGATTTCCAGGAGTGCTGGGTAGTCTTGACTCCATGCCTTGGGTATGGAACGGATGCCCTACCTATTGGGCCGGTCAGTATAAGGGTCACTGCGCAAAACCAACGGTTGTCCTTGAAGCTGCTGCTTCTTATGATTGTTGGATATGGCACGCTTTTTTTGGTCTCCCGGGATCTGAGAATGATATCAATGTTTTATATAAATCACCTTTGTTTGAGGATTTAAAGTATGGAATTAGTCCTCAGGTAAATTTCGCTATCAACGGGAATCACTACACTCATGGTTATTATCTTGCAGATGGAATTTATCCAAAATGGTCAACTTTAGTTTAATGTTACCGTCAGCCATCTGCCGGTGAGATGGGTCGTCCATACTCGCATTTCAATAGTAGACAAATAGAACTGAGAAAGGATGTGGAACGGGCTTTTGGAATTCTGAAGCGGAAGTTCGCCACCATTTGTGGGCCTTATCGTAGTCTAAGTGCTCGTGAAATGCATAATACTATGCTGACTTGCATCATTATGCATAACATGGTAATTCAGGAAACCCGTCGTAATAACAATTGGACTAACCATGAAGATGAAGACTTAAGGCCTGATTCAACCGGCAAGAGGATTACCTGTAAGGAATTATGCGCAAATGACTAGTCATATTGAGAACAAAACTCTATATAACAGGTTCAGAGAACATCTCAGAGCGAATATGTGGGTTGAGTTTTGAAGAAATGGAGGACGAATTGAGTAGTGTTGTCAAGTTTAGTTGTTTAAGTTTAATTGTTTGTTTTAGTTTTGTTTTGAAGTTATTTAAGTTTAATTATTTGTTTCATAGTTTCGTTTTGAAATTGTTTAAGTTTAATTGCTTGTTTCATAGTTTTGTGTTGAAGTTGTTTAAGTTTAATTTTTTTTACGGTTTCCATTAGAAGTAGCGGTCTAGACTCAATCGCCAACAATCCTTATAAATACATACCACTTCATCCATTTCAAAATCACACATTCACTTAAAAACTTCTCTACTTTCTGGGTAATTTATGGATTACCCAGTATGAGTTATTTGGGTAAAATTCATGATGCCTTCTGCACAGAGACAGGTAATCCTCATAACCGGGATCGAGCTACTTTGTTTTGTCGATTCATGACTATCAAAAAAAGATCTTGTGGATTTTATAGCTATGAGAAGGATTTTCAATCGATGTCGTCTTAGAGGTGACACCAATGCTGAATTAGAAATACGAACTCGAGACGAGTGCCAAAGATGGAAAGGAAGAATTTTTGAATACGAAACGCATTACCAAATTCTTAAGGAGTTTCTAATAACTCGTATGGGATGTTAGGTTTAAGTTTAGTTTTAGTCTTAAGTTTAGTTTTAATGTATGTTGTCAAGTTTAAGTTTTAATGTAATGAAAAAACTACTACAAAGTTTTAATGTAATGAAAAACTAGAACAATTTCATTCATCATAACCGAACTACTACATCTTCATCAAAATTAAAGTTGATACATCAATTAATTAAGTGGCACTACTTCATCGTGGTCTTCGTCATCCTCATTTTCAACTTGACCTCCAAATTGTTTTTCCAAATTTCTGTTTTTTCGTTTTTTATCCAACTTCTCAGCTAACATGTCCATCTCCATCTCTCATACCATCAATTGTCTGGGGGTCATTGTTGAGGTGTATGCATTTAGAATCTTATTTTTGTCATAGTCTGAAACAAATTTCTCTTGAGTTTGTCGATGTTTTTTCATCTCCCTAGTCAAGAATTTTTGGTATAATGCTCTTTGTTTTTTGACGCCTTTTGATGATCTATTAAAGTATCCAAAAAACCTTCACTTGCTTCTCCTTATTGGGCATATTTTCTTCCTAATAATTTTCTCTTAAGCGCAGCATTGACATTCAAGTTGGAATTGTTATTTGTTGTGGTTTCTGGTGAATAAAATTGATTCTCTGGAGGGGGATGAGTTGTTTGAGATGGTTGAGAAACTTGTGTTAAAGGAGAAGAAGTGTATGATGCACTTGCATGTATATTCTTCATGTTTGCTAACACTTATGGATTATATTTAGGAAACACTTTCAAAATATGATAACAACTTTCATAACCAAAAAATTTCCCATGTTTGTGTTTCCAATAATTTCGACACTTTCGTTCGACATCAACATCGACAAGAACGCTCGCTCGAGAACGAGCAGCTTGTATTATAGCAACAACATACAAGGAAAAATGGGTGTTGCTTACAACGAAGCGATCGGACAATCCATTTGCATCACGATCGTTGATGCTCATAGTTTCATCACGAAATTTGGCAGATATGTTATCCCACAACTTGGTAGATTGTTGTTGGGCACTATCGACACTATCTTGTGTAAAGAACACATAGTTTCTACAAATGTATTCATCTTTGGCTAAGGTATATTTTGGACCACGAATATTCTTGCTTTTTGTTAATGAGAATTAAATTCAGACATATTAAAAAACAACACAATACGAGTGAATCAAAGAGTTGGATGATGTAATTTGTTTTATATTAACAAATGTGAAGAGTGAAGAAGAGAAGGTGCAAGTTAAAATGGAAGATGAAATTGGTATTTATAGGGGGGGAGATTTATGGTCATTAAATCAGATTTTATGTGGTGGTGAAGACTAGACCGGCCGGCCGAATATAAACCATTTTCGATCTAAACAACACTGAATGGTGTAGTCTTGACCGAGCGGTCGAGTAGAAACTTGACCTAGCGTGGCCAGTTAGCCAGCTCCATGGTGGGTGTAAAAATGGCAAACTTGATAGTTTGCCATGCCCATAGGAACCGGCCTTATATGCCATTATATTTCACGCCCAACAACTACTCCCAAAAATATAATAAATATACCCTCCCCAAAAAATCCCAAATATCATCATATCATATTAGAGGGCGGATCTACTGACAGGGTGAGGTTTGACAAGTTTTAACAGCCTTATCTGAGCCGTTAGATGATTATAGAAGGATGGATCAGAGTTTTTGAAAAAAAAAATGGGTAATTCGGGTGGAATCATAACCCGACGAAAATATTTAACTTTCTTTCAGTCTTGTTTATTTTTCTCTCTTCTTCGATTAGAGAACAAAAACGGATCTTGATTCTTCGTATATCTAAATCAGGAATTCAAAGCTTTTGAAGATTACAATCAAGAATAAGAAGATGAATTAATAAACAAAAAGGAAAAGGAAAAGAAGGAGAAGAAGGTGAGATTAAACGAATTCAAAAATTAAATATTATAATTACTATATGGGGGATCTATTAGATTTCAGTGAAAATAAGTCATGCTCTCATAATTATAACAGAAAGTTGATTTTTACTTGATTTTCTAATGATTTCATCACATCATACATAATTTGATGGAATAACAAAAAAAGAAAATTAGGGTTTAATTTCGCCCCCATCAAATTTGGATTATGAGAGATAAGAATTGAATACATCCAGATTTTAACTTACAAGGTATCATACTTTGAATGAAATAGATGTAATGGGAGTCTTAATTTGCTAGCACATTTGATTTGCAATCCAAATTCATATTTTACTGGTTGCTGGTTTAAACAGTAGATACTTTTACTCTATGATTATACAAAATAAATTATGACCCTCTAAAATAATTGAAGATGAAGATATCATGTATATTAAGAGAGAAGCAACATGGATTTATTATACGAGAGACAACTAGAGGTTGAAGTTCCACTGCCGTAGAAAAACGAAGGAATATGAGAGATGAAAACCATCTCAATCACACATACGGGTCACAATTTAACCCAAATAACCATTTTGTTTTCAAAGATCTAAACCATCCTTACATAATCATCTAACGGCTCAGAATAGGCTGTTAAAAATTGTCAAATCTCACCCTGTCAACGGATCCATCCTTATCATATTATTATCTTACCCATGTATATATTTCAGCATTATAATGTTGCGCCTCATTTACTACCCTAGTTTTTTCTCATCATTAACATTTTTTTCTCTCTCTTTATTGCTTTCTTCTTCAAAACAGATCTGAAGAAAAAAACGAGTGAAAAAAACTGCAGAAAACCGTCAATCTACAGAAAGAGAAATGGAAAATCAGAATGACTGAATCATTTAGATCATCTTTAGTTTGAAGAAAATCAAATCAGTCACAAAATGATCAAAAATAGGTTTTGAACATTGAAACACAAGATTTACTGAGTTTGAAGATCAAAAGGAAAATTAAACAGGTAAAAACACAAAAATTCCTCTTAGATTTATTGTCAGTTGTGATGATTTTGGTTTTGATTTTGATTTGATACAGTTTGATTTTGAATTCTTATGATTTTGGTTTTCAAATCAGATTTCATTTTCTGAAAGAAAAAAAAATGATGCATGTATAATTTGTTATATATTACTGTTACTCATTAGTTTGATTTGGTTTGGTATGTAATTATTTTGGTATCTAATTGTTTGATTTTGATTTTGATTTTGATTTTGATTTTGATTTTGATTTTGATTTTGATTTACTGTTTCATGTTATCGGAATAAAACTAAACTCTGTCGTTGCAAGTGCAGTTACAGGTAAGAAATGATTGCATGTTACTGTTCTTTGTGTGTGTGTTCTTCAGTATTTGCATATTAATTATAAAGTTATTTTTAAATGTTGAGAATAATTTAATAAAATAATCATGTTTTGGTAGTTTTTGTTGTTATTGTTACACCATAGTCCCCAGTAAATGGTGTCAATTGTTAGAGCACTACTGGGTCGAACTCGCAATTGTTTCTATCTCAAACTTGTTTGTCAAGTTTAGTCGATCAAAACTATATACTTGATTTTTAGTCCACTTATATCTATGTCTCGGATTAGGATAGAAGTGTGTAGTTGAGCTTTAGACTTCCCGGTATTCACCAATTGAAGAAGAAGATCTACTGAAGAGCTTGGAGGAACTTCATCAACAAAAGGTATGTGGAGACTAAAACTTATCTATCACTCAGAAGTTTATTCTATTCTATCTTCTAAAGATACTAAGTCGTATAGCTATATGGACTTTTATATTATACACAATTGAAATATCGAGTCGAGTTTATCTCGTTTATATACTTCTCGAAATACGTGTTGGAGGCTTTTATCTTTAGCTTAAACTTCATCATCTACTTGACGAGTTTCGTTGGAAACAATTTATTTGTTGGAAACCAAATATTAAGTCAAGATGATCATATGAAAATTACCTTGAACATCTTACATGATTTGTGTGAGACAATCATTTGATGTTAACTTGGGAAGTTTCGTATTGATCGATGAATCACTTGAAAATTACTTGAAGCTAGTGGTATGTGTAAGATTGCAATTGTTGTCTTCTAAGGATGTTTCAATGATTAAATGATAGTTTAGAACTATTACCAATGTCTGGATATAACACAAGTTGTATGCTTTGTATGTGAACTGTGAAGTTCTAGTTCAGATACAGAACTCTTGTTTGCGAACGGATTTACCTTTGAAAGGTCCAGAACCGTGGTTCGCGTACTCTGTTTGCGAATGACTAGACAAGGCTAAGTCTGGAACTGTGGTTCGCGTACTCTGTTTGCGAACGGCAAAACTATGTCAAAGTCCGAAACTGTGGTTCACGTACTCAGTTTACGAACACAGTGGTTAGGTTCTAAAATCAGTAAGTATGACTTTTCATACTCATGAACTCAGGTTCGTTTGCGAATTCAGTTTGCAAACTAAAGTCCCTAGAACTTTAATGAAATAAGGTATGTGAACTTGTTTTGCAAACCATGGCATTATGTTCATGAATTGGTTCTTGTATAAGTACTTTGTACAACTACAAACCAAACCGAATGTGTTTCAAAATTTTCATGGATATTTCTATGAGATATTGAACATTTGAACAACTCTCTTTAAAAATAAAGCATATTTAGATTCATTTGATTATCTATAATGATTGATTGATCATTTTATTTGATCTATAAGTGTTAGATGAATGTGGCTAAACTATAAGTGTTCATATGGATAACTTTGGTTAAATATTATTGAGCCAACGGTTATACACATTTAGGTACAGTTCATCTATATATAAATATATGTATATTTCATTTGTGTGTATCAAGCTAATACCATCTAACGGTGGAGATTGATTACTTAGTTTCTAATCATACTTAGCTTGAATCTTAAATCAGAAGTTCATCTAACGGTGAATATCAATTTATTTGTTACTAAGCTATCTTAGCTTTGATTGTAAGCAACCCTGATTTAAAAGACTATTTAAGGGAGAACTCTATCATCTGGGAAACCTAATCCCGACACTTTCGTGTGTCCTAGTTGCAAACTAGAGTTGATTCTCCATTAACCTAGGGTTTTCCAAAATCGTTATTAGGTTAACGACTTGAAGACTTCATTTGGCATTCATAAAGCCAGATCCAACTATTTTCTATGTAGTTGCATATTCTGATCTTACTTTTTCTATCGTATTGAGTTTAATCTTCTCTAAGGTTTTCTCGAGATTATCTCCGATAAGTAAGATATAAAAATTAATCACAACAGTTTTTTGTCTCAGACTCTTGTGGTTCCTTAATAACTTCTTATGTTAATCGGTTAGGTTATTGTGAGGTGACTAATATTTCTTGGCTGCTCTTCGGGAGTATAAGACCATATTATTAGTTGAGTTTCTTGTTAACCTTGATTTATCTAAAGACGTAAAAAACAACCAGAATAGACTTATCTGTGGGAGACAGATTTGTTTATAAGTCTTCAACTTTGGGTCGTAGCAACTCTTAGTTTTGGGTGAGATCATCTAAGGGAATCACGTGCAAAGAGTCCTGCTAGGATTCAAGATGCGTAAGGAACGCGAATGTACCTTAATCGTTATGAGACTTGGTTAGGGCTCAACTACATTCCAGTCCAAAGTTAACTTGTAGTATGCTAGAGTTTGTAGCGGCTTAATACAATATGGTGTTCGAATCTAGACTAGGTCCTGGGGTTTTTCTACATTTGCGGTTTCCTCGTTAACAAAAAATTTTGTGGATGTGTTATTTCTTTTCCGTATTATATTTGTTTATATAATTGAAATATCACAGGTTGTACGTAGTTCAATCATAGATGATAAATCCGACCTTGTTTGTTGGATAGGACTTGATTGACACTCGAACGTTGGTATTTGGTACCATACGAGCTATTCTCATATCAATTAGTCTCACGGATTTCTATTAAGTTGATTTACTATTTGTATTGAGAAAGAGATAAAGCTCTCTGATATCTTTCTTGATTGAGTCTCACTTTAAGTTGGTGCTCTCGGAATTATATTGGAGTTTAGTCCATACAGATTGCCGAACGAAATATTAGGTGCGGTTATTACACCCCCGCGTTTTCAATTGGTATCAGAGTAAGCAAACACGCTAAGACCTCATAAGTCTGTGTTTGTAGCAATCTTAAAAGACGAGGGTACCCAAATACACCACAATCTTTTTGTTTCAACCTATAAGTCCTCTACCGATTGTAATCTTCTATGGACATAGATGAGATAATACGATCTCACGCAACTAAACAATCAGATCTATCAAAGATAAATTGATTCTAGTTGGATCCCAGCCGATCAAGGTTTGTGCACTAAATCCACAAGATACGAAAACTAATAAGAAATCTTCTTCGTCTTCAAATATTCTATTGCCTTCAAATACCTGCACAACACCACTTGAATCTCTTGTGATCAATCACATACAGAACGGAGTCTGTTAACAATGGATTATTAGAAGATGTATTTAGATCTAATAACAGTTCTAAAGATCATATTGATACTTTGATCTAGTTTGAGTTAATCTTATATCAAAAGAGAAGATTCTCAAGAATAAACAAACTAGGTGCAATCAAAGTTTCAACAACCTTAGTCAATCAAATCAAATATAAAACTAGTAACACTGCAATTATCTAGTTTCCCACCAACAGTACTCGTAGAGCTTCTTGGTCCCACAGAAGTCTTTAAACGAGCGGACGTAAGAGATTTCACCTAATTAGGATACTTTCCTCTCCGATTAGACGGCTCCACCATAAACAACAAGAAATGAAGTTTGTCTAGCTCTTAGGATAGCTTGATAGAAATTCAAACTTAGGTATTTATAGACCAAAGATGTTTGGATACCAAGGAATTTTCAAAACCGAAAATATTCTCAAGATATGCAATGAATTCCCAAATTCGGTTTTCCAAATTACAATAAATGTTGGTCCAATATTTTCCAAAATCTCTCATAGAAAATCTCCAATTAGTAAATGCACATTACTAATTTTTATTCTCTATAGAGATATGCATTAATTGCCGGTGATTAAAGCATATAAAACCAAAAACCTTAATTAAAAGATTATTAATTTATTTTGGCACAGGATCACCTTGAGTACCAAGGAATATCTTTGAACAATAAACGATAAGAGTTACTTATCTTGTTCAAAGTATGTTGACATCTTTTCACTGTAAATCCTTATTTCGTATTTACATGGATTTGCATTCTTGGTATCGGTTATACAACACTTCCAAACAAGTTTAGAATTGGTTCGCCAGTTTTCCAAGACTATTATGTGATTGATCAAATACCAAATCACATACATGGGTTCAATCGTTTCTACCAATCACTAGGATCGATTATACCTAATTATGGAAACACTTGTGATCGGTCACACCAGTCATTATGATCGGTTACACCAGTTACAAGTATCAGTTCCATCTACACATGGTATTACTTGTGATCGGTCACACCAGTTACCAGGACCGGTTACATCAATTACAAGGATTGGTCACACATACACTCATGATCTGTCACACTAATTGCTAGGATCGATCATATCATCACATGCTGATTACTTAGGATCGATTATACCAATTAACAAAAACCATTCATACCAAATCATAAGTCAGGTATTGTGATTAGTTATACCAAGATACATAACCTAAGTTAAGATTGGTTCTAGCATCTCACACATATTGGTTATCCAAATATTTACAATGAATAGACGGACCAATAAGCCAAATGATTTCCCTTTCGGTTCAAGAAATTCATGAATATACTTCCTTTAAACAAATGTAAAACATTGTTTCCTAGGATGAAATCTTCACCATAACCAATTCACATAATCATAACAATATATACAAGATTATGTCGATGTCATATCTACAAATTTCAAAAGATAAGCGTTATACTTGGTAGTCTAATTCCCTAATACTATGATCATAATATTATGATCATGTCATATCATTAGAGTAATATACAATATGTACAGTATATACAGCTTCGCAGTTATGTTTTCAATATACCATGACTTGAAAGATACTTTAACAGTGAAATAATTCAAGTCAATATTACTAACCTCAAGTGGAAGGATAATGTGATCGTTGTAGCTCATTACTTCTTCACATTTTTCAGGTATTCGGCGTAATACTTGTATGTCTCAATATTCCTAGACTTTCTAGTCTAACCTAAACGAAGTTGACTCTAGATTTAATCAAGCGACTCTATATGAGTTTTGATACTAAACTATGACAACCAAACTTGACATACCAATGCTTGGTGAGTTCAAACAAGTTATTCTCTAACATAATCTGACTCTATGGACAGAAGTGTTATCTCTATAAATGTACCTCCAATATTTGATGGCTCGAATTACTTATGGTAGAAAATTGTTATGCATGCCTTTCTTCAAGCACGTGATTTTCAATCATGGGTTCGTGTTGTAAATGGCTCCAACAGTTATAATAGACGGTGTAACTGTTGTAAAGGATATTGATAGATATAGTGAAGTCGATATTAGTGTTGCAAAGAAAATTTCTGACGGGTTAAACGCTATTATCCATGCCATTACCCCAGATCTTCAACACCATGTGACTGCGTGCACTAGGTCTAAAGATTCTTGGGATATCTTAGCAATCGTATTTGAAGGTAATACCTATGAGAAAGAAGCTAGGCTTCAAAACCTAAATTCTCATTGGGAAAACCTTCATATGGATGATGAAGATTCACTTGATGAGTTTAATCACAAAGTGTTTGAAATTATTAATGCATCTTTTGCTTTGGGTAAGACTATTCCTGAAAAGGACATTGTGATGAAAATTCTCAGATCTCTACCAGCTAGATACAATTCTAAGAAACATGTCATCGTTGAAGGAAATAACCTTGAAACACTTTCTAGAAACTCACTTGTTGGAAAGTTAAAAGTACTTGATCATGATCAGAATACAGTCAAAACATATGCGTTCAATGTTGTGACCAATACAAGTGAACCCTCTAACTTGTCTTGGGCTGATGAATATTGCACTGATCATGATGATCCTAATTGGTCTTTGATTACGCAACAAATCAAAGATATCGTGAAGAGAAGCAGAAGATTTGTGAAATAGTGTTTCTACTTCAATGCTTCCGATGATTCAACAATATAAGAAGTAAAATCTTTTCAGTACATCAATGATGCACTTTGTTCTGATATTTGCATAGAAATCTCTACTTTTTTGCAAAAACTTCTGTTAACTCTAGTTCTGATTCAGAATACGAGTATGACACTGAGATTTTGAAATTCTTGGATAAAAGTGAAGGAATTCACCGAGAAAATCTTCAACTGAATAAATTGTTGGAGAAACTTAAATCATCACTTCAGGTGAAGAATCTTGAGTATGACAAACTTAACGATGAACTCACCAGAACCCTATCTCTAAAATAAAAAGTAGAGCTTCACAAGACCCGCCCAACTTACCCGAACCTGCCAATACCTGCTAAACCCATGGGTTTTTAATCCGAACCCTCCCGCAGCGGGTTGGTAGTTGGTTATGAATATAAAAACCCGCTATAGTTAGGTTGGTAGTTGGTATTAGCTAAAGCCCTCCCGAACCCGCCCGAAAAAACCCTAAATATACACCATTGATAAAACTAATCCTAGTCGTCCGTTAGTGAAACCCTAGTGGTACTAGTAGATAAGATAACCATCTTTCTCTCAAATTTCTAGCTTTCTCTTTGTTCGGCCTCCTCAGTTCTTCTTCTTCCTCCTCAATTCTTCTTATTCACATACGACAACAACAACTGCTTCGAATCTTCACCAACAATTGACAACAATTGAAATAAACACTTAATCTTCATCTGTGAACTTCCTAGGTATGAAAATTTTGGGTTTTTTATTTTTTTTCTCGTTTAAGATTATTCGATTTCTTTTTTTGCTTCAATTTATTGATTCTGAATTATTATTGTAATTCTTATGTTTTGTTTTGATTTGATTGGTTTTAATTTGATTTTCTGGAATCAATCAGTATATCTATATATGGATCCAGTATTGGATTGATTAAATATGTGTGGTATAATATGAATATCAATTTGTGCTAATTGTATTACAGATTTAGATCTTATGTGTATTGGATTATATTGAATCTCTGATTGTTTATCCTTAGGTAGTTGGGTTAGATGTTTTGGTAATGTAGTTTAGTCAATTCTTTCATCATCTATGAATTTTGTTTCTTTAGTTCTGTTAATTGTTGATTTATCTCTTGTAATGAAAGTAATTTGTTAAGTATCTGGTATGAAATATAAATGGTTGTTCATTATTTATTAAGGAGGTTAATGGACGGTTCATCAACTCCACTTTTGGCTTTGGCTGCTTCCAGTCAAATGTCAAGTGCACCAGCCTCAGTAGCACCTCAATTTGAACCCAGTGGGATACCTCAATCTGAACCTGGTGGGACACCTCAATCTGAACCTGGTGGGACACCTCAATCTGTACCTGATGTGTCTAAAACTGAAGTTACAACCCCCCAGATGGAGGTAACAAGAAGTCAAAACAATTTTCTGATCTATGGGTGAAAGACTTTGTTAGGTTAAATCCTCTTCAAGTAAAATATAATCATTGTAAGAATACTTTTGCTGCAAATTTTAGGAATAAGAAACTAGTTTGAAGAATCATGTGTCCAGATGTCCTAAAAATCCTGATAGGAAGAAGGAACAACAGAGTATTGTGTTATTACCCCCAAAGCCAGATGTTAGTACTAAACTAGTTGCTTCCTCTTATAGTTATGAGAGGTGCAGAAGGCATTTAGTGGAGTTTATAATTAAGCTAGAGTTGTCATTTAGAATTGTTGAATCAGAAGGTTTAATGGCTATGCTTCAAGAGTTTGAACCTAGATTTTAGGTTCCAAGTCGTATGACAATTTACAGAGACCTTTTAAAAATCTATATTGATGAGAAAAAACTGTTGAAAGCATATTTCAAGTCAAAAAAACAAAGAGTATCTCTGACAACAGATACATGGACATCACCGAATAATATTAATTATATATATGTAACTGTTCATTATGCAGATCATGATTGGAAGTTGCAAAAGATAATTATCATGTTTTGTTAGTGAAGGGTCATATAGGTAAAGCCATTGGTATCATGCTAGAAAAATGTTTGGTGGATTGGGGACTCGAAGATGTTTTTGTTGTGACTACTTGACAATGTTAATGTTAATATTGTGTCCATTGATTATTTGAAGTCTAGTGTAATTGGTTGGATAGGTGTAGTTGAAAGAGCTGAATACTTACATGTAAGAAATTTATATTTTTTTAATTACAAATGATGATTTAATATCTGATTCAACCAATGCAATTTCTAAGTTTATGTTGTTTTTGTTCATATCAGGTCAGGTGTGCTGCACATGTACTTGCTCTTGTTATATGAGATGCAATACTTTAATATAACTCGTCGATTAACAGGATCATGTCAGTTGCTAAGTTTGTTACTAATTGTTCTTCTAGGTTGCTACATTTAAAGATTATTGTACAAGAGAAAGGATTGATTTCAAGAACGAGTTGATATTAGATGTTAAAACCTGATAGAATAGCACATATTTGAAGTTAGAGGCTGCTGAAAAGTATGAAAGAGTTTTTAATAGGTTAGCACAGAATGACAAAGAGTTCCAAGAAGTATATTTTCCCTAAAGAATGAATCATTTGCTTTACCTAATATTCAAGACATACTTTCTTATATAGATAATTCCGACCTTGGGGAGTTATCTTCTGACTCTTCATATTTCTGAATCTAATAGTGAAAGTTTGAATGCTAATCTAAGAGGCATGAAGCTACTACTGAAAAAGAAGACAAAGTCTAAGCAGCGTGCCCCTTATGCTAAAAATTGGGATTATGCTAGAGGCCTTGTGAAGTGTTTTAAGGTATTCTTTGACTATACTGTTAAGTTTTCTGCTTCAACACAGGTTACAACACATACATTCTTATGGCAATTAGCAATCATCCATGAACAATTAATTGCTCTTAGAGATACCAGAAATCCAGATTCTTATATTTCCAGTATGGCAACTCTTATGATTGGCAACTACAATAAATACTGGGATAGGTATGAAGATATGAATTCAGCTTTATTTTTTGCCCAAATTCTTGATCCAAGAGAGAAAGAAGGTGGGTTAGAGTTTGTGATTCAGTATTTGTATGAGAACAATAATTACATGGTTGAAAGTATTATGAAAAGGGTAAAACAAGATCTTGTGAGACTCTTTGAAGAATATAAGTCTATGTTTTCAATAGTGGAGGAAGGGTCATCTAGTGTTGCTTCTGTGGATATAACTCCCGATGTTATGGTAGAGTATTCGATTGAGGGTATTCTTGAGTCAAAGAAGAAAAGGCATAGAAAAAACCTAGTTTTTAATGCAAACACAGAGTTAGATAGGTATTTAATGGATGATTGTGCACCAAGTGATCCCAATTTTGATATATTGGCTTGGTGGCAAGAAAATAGTACCAAGTATAAAATGCTCTCACATATGGCGAAGGATATATTAGTTATACATGTTTCTTCAATTGTGTCTGAATCTGCATTTAGTACAGGGAAGCGTGTTCTTAGTCAATGCAGATTTAGACGCATTGGGGAAGGTAATCTTCAAAATATTCTTCTTCTTTGTTTTCTCTTTTCTATATTTATCAGTAAAGATGTTAAAGGAATGTAACATAAATTTCAATTTGGTTGCCGAGTTATTTAAACATCGGGATCATAAGTCCTTGATCCTCGAGGATGCTATGAGGAGAGACTTGAAGATGATAAAAGAGACATGAGTCACTTACTGTTGGTCTGCAAAATTTTATTGTTTAAGTTTTAATCTTAACTTTGAAGTAGTAGTACTGTTTAAACTTGTTTTTATTGGAAGTACTAGTGTACAAAATACATAGTACTTGTTTAAGATTAACAATGAAGACTTATATTTATGGTTTGTTTTGTTAAGTAATTAAGAACTTAAGTAAGAAGTATGTTTGAACTTTAAAACATGTGTGTGTGAATGATCATTGAATATAAAGTAGGTACAGATATAAACACTACGGGTGAAAAAATTGCAGAAAATATTGAACTGTACAATCTGAAGCGGGTTAAAACTCGAACTCGACCGACCCGTAGTGGGCGGATGTTTGTGCGGGCGGGGTTGGTTATGAAAATAAAAACCCGTTATAGTTGGGTTGGTAGTTGGTATTAGCTAAAACCCTACCAGCCCGACCCATGTGTAGCTCTAATAAAAAGAGATTGATACTCTTAAGTGTGACTTACAAAGGTTGTCTGGAAGCTCTGAAAAGATCTCAACAATGTTATTTGGTTAGAAGTCCTTTGGAAATACAAATGGTATTGGGTTCAAGAATAAGACTATGGTCACAAACAATTCCTTTGTTCCAGTCAGTTCTAGAAATATGGATGTCGAGTGTTGTGATGAACAGGAGGCCGATGGCCAAAACAAGAATTCCTCTCTGAATTGTTTGTTTTTTGGAAATACAAATCATGTTCAAAGTAACTATTGTCAATTCAAGAAGAATAACAAAAGGGTTTCCAAGCTTCAGAATGACATGTAAAGGATGAATCTGGCCTTAAGCAACCAACATATAATCTCCGAGACCAAGACGAAATATCGAAGAACCAGAACCAGACGAGGTAAGAAGTCAAATTACATGATAAACCTTGCTATGTAACCTTGTGACACAAGAAGCGAGAATTCTTCTCACTCCATTGCTACCTAATTGTAGTAATATTTGCATCCTCTTTATTAACTTGAGAATATGAGGATTGCATCAAGGTTGCTCAAGTCTTGTCTAGTTGTTATTTTTTTTAATAAGTTATATCTTGAAAATCCTTACTTGTTCTCATGAATGGATAATAAGTAAGATTTCTTTTGTCAAAATCATACACAACCTTGCGTATTACTCTTATTATCATACATAGTTTCCAGTCTACAAAGACCTGATATGTGTATCAACATTTCTTATGCTCTAGACTCTGTTTATTAACCTAAGGATAAGTTTTATTTGTTAACAAATATAATCTACCTTCATGAGAAATTTACATAAGGACATGTAAGATAAGTCATGTAGAATGAATAATATTTTATCAAAAATAAATAATGAATCACGGACCGAGAGGACTTTTTCGAGATGCCTACGAAAAACCTCTCTAGGGTTTTGCTGAGTTCTATTTATATTCTTTTGTGAACAAAATGCCCTTCACCCTTTTCTCTTTGAAAGATACAAAATTATGGCTCCCGTAACCAGAGGTACCACAAAAAGGGATGCAGTAGAAGCAGTTAATGTATATATATGTGAAAGAATCAAATCTTCAAGAAAGAAAAATTAGAAGTCTACAAATGATGAAAAGGGTTCTTCCTCTAACTGGTTTTTGTCTGTTTGTCATCATGATAATGACTTAGGGCTATTGTGAAGGATTTTATTAGCAAAAGAAATGATTTAAAATCTCGAATCATTTTATCTTTCGAAAAGAGAGCTCACTACGAAAAAATGTTGTCTCTGACAAAGAACACCTTGTGTGAACTTAAAACAGAGCTTAGTGAGTTATCTGACATTTCTGAAGATCTGGAAGAATTTAATGATCCTATAATCAATAGATTTTTCAATAATGAAAGGAAATTCTCTATAGATGTTCCGAGAAAGCTCTACGATGTGTAGGAAACTTCTTATGAGAATTTATTCTTGTGTTTAAAAAGTATAACTAGGGTTTGGTATAGCAAATATTGTGATTACACATAACTATTTCCAACGATTTTTATCTTGCAATGTTTTTAGATTTATTTATTTAAATTCTAAGTTATTTGGAAGATGATCTTGCGGCATTTAATCTTATTGGTTTTATATATTGTAAATGTCTTATGAGATATATATGGTTTACGTTCGTGAACTATGTTGATATCTCATATATGCTCAAAAGTTAAGTTTATTATGTCATTATGCAAATATTGATAAAAGATAGAAATAACTTTTTGAGAAAATTTCGCAGTATTGATCTTTCCTCGATCCACTATTATGTAAAAGTACTATATTTACTCCGTAAGTTTTATTATGTGGAGTGTTTCCGGTTAAATTAATCATAAAGTTTCTCTTTTGATTAGTTTAATCGATAATATTTTGGACATTAACAATTCGCATCCGAAGAAATCCTTCTTTTCTCGTAAAAGTAAGGTCGTTCATGTTGTTCTCTTGGGAATGACATCAAATGGGGGAGAGTTCTTAAGTGAACTTGTGCTTAATTTCCATATCTTTGTGGGGAGATCAGTTGTGGAATTTGAAGGGGTTAACTTGTATCTTAATAAACTCCTTGATGAATACACAAATTTTCGTCGACTATGTGAAATCATCAAAACAAAGTTGATATGTTTTCTTTTTAGTCATGAATTATCTTTTGTGAATTCATTATGATCCCATAGTTTTGGTACCTTTCCCAATTTATATTGACAAAAAGGGGGAGAATTATTTGGTAGTTCACACTACATACATAAGGTTTACGGATCATTATGTAAGGGGGAGTGGATTCCATTCTAAGATGGAAGTATTGACTAAGGGGGAGTGATACATATCACCATATTATTATTTAAAACTTGTGATGCAATTGGACTTTGGTTCTATATAATAATACTATGACACTGAATAACAACGATTGGGGACTTTCGTTTTCATATTGTTATTGCTATGGATCTTCAACAATAATGATGTTGAGTTGAACACATTCAAAATCGATGGAGAAATTGAACTAAAGAGGAATTCAAGGAAGTTGAAGAGCCAAGAAAATCAATCATGATGGATCAGAAACTACAAAGTTTATTTATTTTGTAATCCATATGTATTGATAGTTTTGTCACTAAATTGACAAAGGTGTCAACTATTAAAGAACTGCTCGGTCGAACTCGCAAGCATTTCTATCTCAAGCTTGTTTTTCAAGTTTAGTTGATCAAAACTATATACTTGATTTCTAGTCTACTTATAGCTATGTCTCGGATTATGATAGAAGTGTGTAGTTGAGCTTTAGACTTCACGACGTTCACCAATTGAAAAAAAAAGATCAACTGAAGAGCTTGGAGGAACTTCATCAACAAAAGGTATATGGAGACTAAAACTTACCTATCACTCAGAAGTCTTTTCTATTCTATCTTTTAAAGAGACTAAGTCTTATAGCTATATATACTTTTATATTATACACAATTGAAATTTCGAGCCGAGTTTATCTCGTTTATATATTTCTCGAAATACGTGTTGGAAACTTTTAGATTTAGCTTAAACTTCATCATCTACTTGACGAGTTTAGTTGAAAATAATTTATTTTTTGGAAACTAAATATTAAGTCAAGATAATCATGTGAACATTACCTTGAACATCTTACATGATTTATGTGAGACAATCATTTGATGTTAACTTGGGAAGTTTCGTATTGATCGATTAATCACTTGAAAATAACTTGAAGCTAGTGGTATGTGTAGGGTTACCGTTGTTTTCTTCTAAGGATGTTTCAATGATTAAATGAGATTTTAGAACTACTACCAATACCTGGATAGTGGTATACTTTGTATGAAAATTTTAAAGTTATAGTTTAGGCCCGGAACTCTTGTTTGCGAACTATGTTTGCGGACGAATTTACCTGTGAAAGGTTCAGAACTATGGTTCGTGTACTCTGGTTGCAAACGGTGAAAAAGCAGGGGTCTAACAACCACACCCAATATTTCATTAGGAAATTTGTATGAACTAAATCTAATATAATTCCAAGAGAATCAACTAGTAAGTCAGACTCAATCAAGGAAAAAATATCCAAGAGTTATATCTCTGTTTCTCAATGTAATCAGCAAATCAAACAAATAGAAATTCGCGAGCCTGATTATTATGAGAAACAACTTGAACGGTACCAAATACCAATGTTTAAGTGTCAATCAATTTTAATCAACAACCAAAGGTTGGAACTACCAATTGATTGAACTACGCACAACCTGTGATATTTCAATTATATAAAAAAATATAATACGGAAAAGAAATAGCACAGACACCTGAAGTTTTGTTAACGAGGAAACTGCAAATTCAGAAAAACCCCGGGACCTAGTCCAGATTTGAACACCACACTGTATTAAGCCACTACAGACTCTAGCCTTCTACAAGTTAACTTCGGACTGGAATGTAGTTGAGCCCTAACCAATCTCACACTGATTAAGGTACAGTTGCATTCCTTACATCGCTGAATCCCAGTGGGACTATATGCACTTGATACCGTTAGCTGATCTCACCCACAACTAAGATTTGTTACGTCCCAAAGTCGAAGACTTGATAAACAAATCTATCTCTCACAGAAAAGACTATTCTGAAAGATAAATCTGTTTCCCTCAGAATACCTATGAAGTTTTATTCTGTCTATTGATAAATCAAGGTGAACAGGAACTAACTAATAATCCAATCTTATATTCCCGAAGAACAGCCTAAAAATATCAATCACCTCATAATAACTTAACTGTATGGTAGTAGAACAAGTTATTGTGGAATCACAAAGAATGAGACGAAGAGCTTTGTGATTACTTTTTATATCTTTCCTATCGGAGATAAATGATAAGTGTCTAAAACACCTTGATATTTATCTATTGTTTATGCTTTCTTAGCTATGTTTTCTTGTAAATTATGTATTTTATGTTTGATTTTGAGTTTTAGGTACTTTGGAGCAAAAGAAGAAGAAACATCGCTTAAAAGGGCTAAAGTGTTATTTCATGTGCAACCGCTGATGGAGGCGAATTATCTCTCATTATTTGCTTTTATTTCTTCATCTCTGAAAGGCATGACGGCTTTAGTGATGCGAGTTTCGTCTGAAAAGCATGGAAACCTTTGTGAAGAAATTGAAGAAAAGAAGTGAATATGAGAGGTAAGAGATGGTTGATCGAGAAACTACTAAAAGCACCCAGAAAAGTGTTAAAGGCACCCCCAGAAATGTCCCAGAAGAGTCGATAAAGTCACCCAGGAATTTTTGACTATTCACAACCCAAAATTCATCTTTGTACCCCACAAATTGCTAAATGTAGCCCAAATTGCTAAGGGGACACCGATGTTGGATAAGGGGTAGTCATCTTCAACCTTTTGAATTTGAATTTTGGCGGGAAAAGAAGAACAAAATTAGGGTTAAAGATTTCAAGGTGTTCTGAAGAGATTCAATGGCTGAAATTAATTGGGAAGGCTTGATTTAATCAAACAGAGCTGGTAAGGTCAATCGTTTCGTCTAGAATTGGCTGGAACGGCGAGATTAAGAAGAACGGCTTCTTCACGGTTTGAAAATATTTTGGAGGGAAAAATGTTACAGCAAAGTTCAGGTTTAGGGTTTGATTTTTGGGCATTCTAGCTAGAGATTCAATCGCTGATTTCTTTAGGATAACTTTGTTATACCCAAACAGGGATGGTATGGTTGTTGGAATTGCTTAACATTGGCTGGATAATCCAGAATTCGTGAAAACAGAGGAGAGAAAGCTACGGGCTCTCTGTTAATTTTCATGGAGCACTTCTCGGATTTCTTTGTGGGTTTATTTTTGTTTGGGCCTGTTCGGATTATACATGGAGAGTTGGACAAGATTTACACAGACTTTCTATTGTATGGATTTGCTGGAGTTGAACAGGGAAGGTAATAGGTTTATTCACGTAAAAAAGTGAAGTTCACGGCTGAACAGGGAAGAGAATATACTCTGCAAGATTTACTGATATTTTTAGAAGAGTTTGCACCAAACTGAAAGCCACGTGAGAAGAGAAAAAGGAAATAATAACCAAACTAGCCGGAACTTGGAGTAGAAGAAAAGAAAGAAAAAAAAATTCTGGGGAGATTTAGGGTTGTTGCATATATAAATAGAGAATAGAGGCAAGCCTTGGGGTGATACGGATACTTTGGAGAAGAATAGAGAGCTAGGAATCAAAATATCACAAGTTTCAGAAACCTACCTGCTGCTGCAAAAAACTCAAGAACACCAAGAACATTAAGCCGTCAGAAACAGTCTAAGAAAAGTATCGTTATTTAACAGCTGAAGCATAGTATCGTTTGTCAACAGCAGAAAACGTTTATCGTTTATCAACGACAGAAGGATTATATCGTTTACTGCAGAATCATTGTAAGCTTATTTATATCTTTTTGAATACAATGATTAATGAAATTTTCTTCAATTTTGATTCTATGAGTAGCTAAATTTCTTTTCTAGGGTTTTGGAAGAAGCTATTTTTGATGAGTGAATTTTAGTAATTGTTTTCCTTGACAAAAATACTCCAAAATTATGTTTTAATTTGTCTAAAAATTCTCTCTTCTTTACATGCTTCGTAATAATTGTTTTGGGTAGTTTATACCGTTCTTTTATAAGCGAAGGATGATTAGGCTTTAGTATAGCGACGAAAGTCATAAAAAAGAGAGCTTGTAACGTTATATTTTACAAAGCATGAGATTGAGTTCGAAAATTGTTTTGAGTAAAGTTGGAGTATTTTGTCAAAGGAACTATTATTGAGTTTACAAATATTGGAAGTAGTGGAATCCAAAACCCTAGAATCATCTCTCCTTGGTAAACAAAATCAACTTCAATTAGTTTGTCTTAGTATTTTTTTCTTTATTAATCTGAAATCAAATCTTTATAAAAGTCCAGGAATCAAATCTGTACTTACCACAATCAAAACTATATCAGTTTTTGGCGCCGCCGACGCGGACTTGACTTTAGGTTAGGTTTTATATTTTTATTTTCTTTTTTCTTTTTAGTTTAGTTTTTGTTTTATTTAATTTAATTTTTATTTCTTTGATTTTACTTGGGTATTGTTTTTGTTTTTATTGTGCAGGTATTATTCTATATTTATTGCGGAATTGCCTACCAAAAGAGGTAAGTAACAAAACCCAAATTTTATTATTTTTTTAGATCTTATTTCATTTTGTGTATATTTCCTTTAATTTCTTTTATTTAATTAAAAAAAATACACGTGCACACACCAATTGCATTATTCGTCTGGCACCGATTCTAGGAAAACACGTGGTTTAGTACGGTGAACCCTTTGGGCGTTATCATCCGAAACACCACAAACCTCAGCCCAGTACCTGTGACTAGTCTTTGACTATAGGTATATTTTGTTGTAGGTAACCCAAGCTTACCAAAATTAGTGAACCCCAGCATTTGCATGTGCACGATTTTCTTGCTTCACTAGTATTTTTGCTTGTGTATGCGTCGTTGGAAACGGGTAGGAGATAGACTTGAGGAAAATGATCTTTTTAATTTGACTCCGACCGCTACACGGATATAGGTGATACTTCTATTTTTGTCGAAATGGTTAATGAAAAGGATGAAGAGGTCGCACCAACCAAAACCCTTAGGGACCGTTTGAACCCATCTACAGTGATACGTGAACCTGGGGTTGTTTTACCGGCCACTACCGTTAATTTTGATATTAAACCTGGGACATTTGGCATGCTGCATAAATTTAGGGGAATAGAGAATGAAAACCCGTATACCCACGTAAGGGACTTTGAAATGATCTGTGACACAATGAATTATCCAAACGTCACAAAAGATGTGCTTAGGTTGCGTTTGTTTCCTTTTTCCCTAGAAGAGAGAGCCAATGAGTGGTATCATATCATTCCTTCTAAAATAATCACCACCTGGGATGGCCTTGTAGAGGCCTTTGTTAAGAAGTTTTTCCCTCTATCGGCTAACTGTAGTGTTATCCTAGTTGGTTTCATCTCCCCTAGTCCAAGTTGTTCATATACCGAGAAAGGTAAAAGATTCACACTAGCCCCAAGATCTAATAGAGCATTGTCTATCGATTGTTTACCTATGACACATGTGACAGTAGGCAACCAGGATCTTTAAATTTGACCGGGTACTTTTGTGAGATTATGGAACTAAATTGTTGGGTTAAAAATGCCTTTTTATGGACACTATCATCTCTCCTAACGGTGCACATATCTTTTAGGAACTTGGCCATAGCCGGCACATGTTTTATTTCATCTAACAAGGGAAGGTTTACCTTAACTTGCTTAAAGATGTCTAGGATTTCAGCATATGTACTAGGCTTTTTCTTAGTGAGTCTTTGAGGAAATGGTGCGGGTGGTATGTACATTCTCTCAGGGATATCTTCCTCACTTGGACTCTTAGCACACTCAGGCCCATTAGGGTATTTAGAAGAAGTTTGGTCAACCTCGGTCTCTTCGGCTGGACTACTATCCTCAGGTGGTTCTACCCAGTTTTCTAGAGTTTTAACACTCCTAAGGGTGATAACTGCTTTGACATGTTCATTGTGTTTAGAACTACTCGACCCATTAACCTGGTTAACTCCTTTCGGATATGGAGTCGTTTGGCTAGGAAATGTCTCATTCTCCCTATCATTTAACCGGTTCGAAAGTTGACTTATTTGAGTCTCTAAGTTAATAATAGCTTGGGCATTATTTTGCTGGTTACGCTGACTCATTAGGACAAAGTCATCGAACTTTTGGTTGCTTTGGGCAGCACTTTGAGCTAAAAGTTTCATGGATTCTTCTAAAGATGTCAACTTATGATCAACTGGGCTTGGTTCTTGGAATTGAGTTTGATTCCTATGAAAACCTGGTAGTGGGTTGCTAGATGGGCTACCTTGTTGGGCACCTTTAGACCACGAAAAATTGGGGTTATGTCTCCAACTAGGGTTATATGTATTAGAATAGGGATCAAAATTGGGTCTACCCTCAAATTTAGAGTTCATACCACCATGTAGGACACTAACCTGGTCACCGGTTGTTTCACTAGGGTAAAACAGGGAGCACTAAGGTCCAATATGACTTTGGTCACCACAAATGGTACATGGATAAGTTCTGGGCTCACTGTTACAGCTCATAGTCTGGGTAGACCTTTGGTTCATTTCTAAGGCCTCTAGACGCCTAAGGATATCAGACCCATTATCAACTCTATTGACCCTATGAATAGGGTTCCTAATTATATCGGGCTCCCTCATTGAAGCCCATTGACGATTCTTTTCAGCTAACTCAATAAGCTCGTCAAAACAATCATCTAGGTCTTGATGGGTAAATTCACCACCACTCATTGTTTCTACCTGCATTCGGGTTTCACTTTCAAGGCCCTCATATAAGATTTGGGCCATGTGGGCTTTGTCAAAGCCATGGTGCGGGCATTTGTATCACATTTCATTAAACCTTTCTATGTAATCATGTAGGCTCTCACCTATTTTCTTCTTAAAGGTTTGGATAGACTGCCTAACAGCAGTAGTCTTGTGGTGTGGGGTATATATTTTATGGGTCCTTTTGTCAATTCTTATGAAAACTTTTACATCTTGTTAGATGTTGACTACGTGTCTAAGTGGGTTGAATCAATCGCTACCAAGACAAATGATCGCCACGTTGTGATTAAGTTTGTTAGAGACAATATTTTTTCTCGATTTGGTATGCCTAAAGCAATCATTAGTGATGGAGGTTCCCATTTTTGTAACCGGTCTTTTGAGACGCTCATGAAGAAATACTCCATTACCCATAAGGTTTCTACACCTTACCACCCACAAACTTGTGGCCAAGTTGAAGTATCTAATAGGCAGATTAAACAGATTTTAGAAAAGACCGTAAACCCTACCCGAAAGGATTGGTCTTTACGCTTAATAGAAGCATTGTGGGCTTACCGAACCGCTTTTAAGACTCCACTTGGGATGTTTCCGTACAGACTTGTCTTCAGTAAAGCCTGCCACTTTCCTGTAGAATTAGAAAATCGAGCTTATTGGGCCATTAAACTGCTAAACCTTGACCTATCTACTGCTGGTGATCACCGTAGACTGCAACTTAATGAGTTAGAATAAATTTGTAATGATTCTTACCAGAGTGCGAAAATTTACAAGGAGAAAACAAAAATATTGCATGATAAATCGATTATTCGAAAGACATTTGAACCAGGTCAAAAAGTTCTCCTTTACAATTCTCGTCTACATCTTTTCCCTGGTAAATTGAGGCCTCGGTGGTCCGGACCATACTTTGTCAAAATTGTTTTTCCTCATGGTGCAGTTGAAGTTGAAAACTCTAAGAACGGATAAACCTTCAAGGTTAACGGTCAACGGTTGAAACCATTCTTGGAGTTACCCAGTCATGCAATTGAAGAATCGGAGCTAAGAGATCCTGTCTACCAGGATTAATTTTAACGGGTAACAAAGTTTGGCTGAAGACACTAAACTTAGCGTTATATGGGAGTCAACCCATCCTCTTGTTGTACATTAGTGGAATTTTTGTATTTATTTTTTCTTGCTCCCATGGAAGGATTGCTACGCTTCATCCAGGTATTATCTTTCTAACTTACCTCTTTATTCCTCTTGTTACTTATATTTTTGGTACTGAACTTTAATTTGAAACATTAAGGACAATGTTAGGTTTAAGTTTTGGGGTGAGGGAAAAACTTTTAGTTAGTTTTTAATTAAAAAAAAAAATAGAACTTAAGAGCTTAGAAATTTGTGCCAATTCAGGATGACACTAACTAGTCTAAGTGGATGGAAACATCTTGGTTGTAGGAGTTAAGGAACCCAATAACAGAGTCTATTCATAAAAAGACAGAGTTCAGGTGTTAGAATGGAATCATCACACCCGTTCTATTTTTCTTTATTTTATTTGAAAAATTATATGTTTCTTTAAGTGATTTGGTGAGGCCCAACACGTCGAATTATTACCAATGCCAGATGGAATAGAGTGATTGAGTTACTAAATAATAAATAGACCAGACCAATCAGACCAAATGGAATAATAAAGTTTTAAAAAAAAAATAACACTTGGGAATAGCAATATGTGTGTGTTTTCCCTGTCTCCGTCACCTAAACAAGCGTGGAACGCAGGATCCATGTGAACTATCATGTAATCTGCTGACAAGAAGCATGCGCTTAGATCCAAAAGATCAAATCATGCAGTTAATAAAAAAAATGAAAAATGAAAAGTTTATTATTGTGCAATAAATTATCGACCGCTGGTTCCCTTGTATATGCCAAGATGTGTTGATACTAGTCCAGACCAGTATCTCAATCCATTAGGATTCATAGGTTCATCTTGGCAGAAGCCTTCAGACAGATATGGGAAACACCGTTGACCTTTAGACAACATTGTTTTAAACTATCTATCTCTATAATCCATCTTCTTAATCTATTCATTTGTGTGATTCCAATTATTGATGTCCATAGTGATACTATCTGAATAAAACTCTGTCACTTAAATATATGAATATGACTCGCATCCGGGTACTTCCTTTTGTAACCAATGAATGTAGGCCAACCAAGGAGACTCTTTAGTGTCGTTCCTGAGTTCTTCACAGATAGCTAGAGTTTGGAATAAAAGGTTTTGTAGGTACACCTTTGGTAAACCTTTCCGAGACTATAACTCGGCCACTAGGGCCACCTATGAGTTAAAAGGCTTGTTGTACGTGCATAGTGTGACCGTATCCTCGACGAGATGGAGTTGTATGTATTAAAATTATTTTAGTTTGATTTGCTCGAGGACTAGCAAAGTTTAAGTATGGGGGAATTTGATAGGTGTCTAAAACACCTTGATATTTATCTACTGTTTATGTATTTTATGTTTGATTTTGAGTTTTAGGTACTTTGGAGCAAAAGAAGAAGAAACATCGCTTAAAAGGGCTAAAGTGTCATTTCATGTGCAACCGCTGATGGAGGCGAATTATCTCTCATTATTTGCTTTTATTTCTTCATCTCTGAAAGGCATGACGGCTTTAGTGATGCAAGTTTTGTCTGAAAAGCATGGAAACCTTAGTGATGAAATTGAAGAAAAGAAGTGAATATGAGAGGTAAGAGATGGTTGATCGAGAAACTACTAAAAGCACCCAGAAAAGTGTTAAAGGCACCCCCAAAAATGTCCCAGAAGAGTCGATAAAGTCACCCAGGAGTTTTTAACTATTCACAACCCAAAATTCATCTTTGTACCCCATAAATTGCTATTCGCACCCCCAAGAATTTCTAAATGTAGCCCAAATTGCTAAGGGGACACCGCTGTTGGATAAGGGGTAGTCATCTTCAACCTTTTGAATTTGAATTTTGGCGGGAAAAGAAGAAAAAAATTAGGGTTAAAGATTTCAAGGTGTTCTGAAGAGATTCAATGGCTGAAATTAATTGGGAAGGCTTGATTTAATCAAACAGAGCTGGTAAGGTCAATCGTTTCGTCTAGAATTGGCTGGAACGACGAGATTAAGAAGAACAGCTTCTTCACGGTTTGAAAATATTTTGGCGGGAAAAATGTTACAGCAAAGTTCAGGTTTAGGGTTTGATTTTTGGGCATTCTAGCTAGAGATTCAATCGCTGATTTCTTTGGGATAACTTTGTTATACCCAAACAGGGATGGTATGGTTGTTAGAATTGCTTAACATTGGCTGGATAATCCGGAATTCGTGAAAACAGAGGAGAGAAAGCTACGGGCTCTCTGTTAATTTTCATGGAGCACTTCTCGGATTTCTTTGTGGGTTTATTTTTGTTTGGGCCTGTTCGTATTATACATGGAGAGTTGGACAAGATTTACACGGACTTTCTATTGTATGGATTTGCTGGAGTTGAACAGGGAAGGTAATAGGTTTATTCACGTAAAAAAATGAAGTTCACGGCTGAACAGGGAAGAGAATATACTCTGCAAGATTTACTGATATTTTTAGAAGAGTTTGCACCAAACTGAAAGCCGCGTGAGAAGAGAAAAAGGAAATAATAACCAAACTCGCTGGAACTTGGAGTAGAATTCGTGAATTTTAGTAATTGTTTTCCTTGACAAAAATACTCCAAAATTGTGTTTTAATTTGTCTAAAAATTCTCTCTTCTTTACATGCTTCGTAATAATTGTTTTGGGTAGTTTCTACCGTTCTTTTATAAGCGAAGGAGGATTAGGCTTTAGTATAGCGACGAAAGTCATAAAAAAAGAAGAGCTTGTAATGTTATATTTTCCAAAGCATGAGATTGAGTTCGAAAATTGTTTTGAGTAAAGTAGGAGTATTTTGTCAAAGGAACTATTATTGAGTTTACAAATATTGGAAGTAGTGGAATCCAAAACCCTAGAATCATCTCTCCTTGGTAAACAAAATCAACTTCAATTAGTTTGTCTTATTATTTTTTTCTTTATTAATCTGAAATCAAATCTTTATAAAAGTCCGAGAATCAAATCCGTACTTACCACAATCAAAACTACATCAATAAATCTCGAGCTTGGGGGTCTAACAACCACACCCAATATTTCTCTTAGAAACCTGTATGGACTAACTCCAATATACTTTTAAGAGAACCAACTAGTCAGTCAGACTCAATCTTAATAAAAGTATATCAAATAGTTATATCTCTCTTTCTCGATTCAATACTTACTCAAGAAAATAAAAATATGCGAGTCTAATTGAATACAAGAGAAACTACTTGAACGATACCAAAGACTAATATTCAAGGATCAATCAATTTCCAATCAACAACCAAAGGTTGGATTTACCAATTGATCGATTCAACGCACAACCTGTGATATTTCAATTATATAACAAAATATAATGCGGAAAAGAAATAACATAGACACCAGAAGTTTTGTTAACGAGGAAACCGCAAATGCAGAAAACCCCGGGACCTAGTACAGATTGAACACACACTGTATTAAGCCTCTACAGACACTAGCCTAATACAAACTAACTTTGGTCTGGACTGTAGTTGAACCCCAATCAATCTCACACTGATACAAGGTATAGTTGCGCTCCTTACGTCTCTGATCCCAGCAGGATACTACGCACTTGATTTCCTTAGTTGATCTTGTAAGAGCATAACTCAGTTGAACCCACCAAGCGTTAGAATGTCAAGTTTGGTTGTCATATTTTAGTGAGCCAAAACTCATTTAAGAGTCGATTGATTTAAATGTACTAAAGTTAACTTCGTATAGGTTAGCTTGAAAGTATTAGGATGAGACATTACAAGTATTGCGAAGACTTGGGGAAGTGAAGAAGTTGTTTATGGGGTAAAAACTGTTTCTGCTGGTTTTGGTAAATTTGGGTGTGTATGGATGAGAAACGAATCTACACCCTAAACAAATGCACTGCACGTGAGTGCTTTTGATTCGAGAGATCAATCTGTACAATTTTGTCCTAAACCAAGAAATGGCTGTTCCAGACTTACTTCGGTCACAAAGTGAAGGAGATGGGGCTGATCTTAGGGAGGGAAGCGAATAAGGTGTTGAGATTGTGAAGGTGTTGCATGTTTATGACTTGTATCAGAATATTGAACTGGCTAACACAATGAAACATATCAGTTCTGGGTGTTTTCTGAATACTGTGACAACACTTGATTTTTTTTGTGTTTGTCTGTCTTGTTTGGAAATAGGTGAAAGACCTATTTATACAAGTCATTGAGCGTAACCCTCATCTCATAGGAAGTGGAGGAGGTGAAGTGATGGAGTAGTGGGGTCGTGTAAGAGTGATTGTTACACGTTCACACCTTTGCCCACTTCCCTCATCACTGTTAACCGTCCACTCTTCCTGACACGTTCTTGTAATGGCGCGTTGCACGCTGCACATTGTAAACCGCCAGACCAATACCCCAGTGAGTATCCCCCAGTTTGTGACATGCTTGATGTCTCGAATGAGTGGGTCGAGTCGTGGGACCTGTTGTGAGAAATAGCATACGGTGCTAAGTTAAATAACTAAGTTATTTAAGAAATTGATATTCATGAAATATCGTGTATACTCAATGCATGTAATTCATCGAAAGTAATCAATATGTATGAAGCATCGCTATTTTAAAGCTTAACCGAATGAGTCGTGGGTTAAGCGTCTTAAAATAGCATCTCGTCCAACCATCTTCGAGTGATCGTTTGGATGCCGCATGGGCGAGCCATCTCCTGGTCGATCACTCCTTGTGGAAGAGTGGCGAATGGTGATCACCAAGGTGCTTCATTGGTCATCTAGCTTTTAACCTAGGTTTTCCGACCAAGCTGGAAAGGCAAGGTTGGACGGATGAGATGGTTTACGGCATAAATCTGCGATCGTTGATGGAATTTTAGGGTTTTTAAGAGGTGCGCAAGCACCCCTCTTTGGATTGACCGAATTCAAGCATGGGTGTTATTTTTGGTGGGACCGACCGGGTATGCGTATAGACATCCTGCCGGTGTACATGTCCATACAGCTTTGTCTCATGAAGACTTGATCTCGGCCACTCAAATTGGCTAGCAAAGATGAGTGGTCGTGATCGATTTGCGACAGGAATCCATTGCCGCAAAGGACTTGAAAGTCACATGAGATACCACCTTAGGGCATGCGTTTCGAGGCGCTCGGCCATGGTTAGCCTAGGACGGTCAGTCACATGCACAGGTAGGCCCGCGGTGATCACGTCGACATCATTGGGACCTCTTGAGTCTATATCTACACCCTCCGTTTAGGCTGGCGAAGATGGATGGATGCGATCAAACTACGACAGATATGCATCGCCGCAAACCCTAATTAGGGTTTTTAAACAGTCGCGCACACGTGACTTTGGCAAAATGGTTTGGTATGCTGCGCTTTTCCTTTGGGGAAGCCAATTATGTAGGTGAAACGCTGGGCAAGTGATGAACATGTGTGCACCTTCTTGATAGTCCTAAGTTTGATCTAAGCCATCCAAATAGGCTGGCTAAGTTGGATGGTTGTGATCAATTAAAGACACCAGTGGAATTCCTAGACCCTTTAAAGCATCATGCCAGCCATGTTTCGATCAAACGTTCACTACTCTACGACATTGTTGTGAGAAGGCCGATTGGGTAGGTGAGAAGTGGGCCCTCCAACGTGTGCGTTAGCGCTTCCCTGATAATTCATAAGATGATCTAATCCATCCAACCATGCCGGTGAAGTTGGACGGTCATGATGATTTTAAGATTGCTTTAAGCAGTCTTGCTCGTTTGAGCCTTCTTCAAGAAGCGCGACCACCTTACTCTGGGATGGCGTTTGACGGCGCTGGAGGCGTGCGGGTGATGTTCAACCGGCTAGAGCATAAGTGGGACCGCCTGTGGTCATCATGATGATTGCATGCTCCTGCTAGGGTTCGTCTAGGATGGTTAAATCATACATCCAACTTGTGTGGCCGTGATTATTTCTGAGACTGATACGGACTGTCCAGATTTACCTTAGGAAATTAAATATGCTCGATCGGGCTAACCAAAGCGCGTCGATGCGAGACTCTCTCTGTCAGAGAGTGATGTAGCCTATGTGAGTATTTCGTGTATGTCTTAATATTAGCACGGAGATTCATGCTACTCTGCTGAGAGTGAACACTCAGTCGTCATGTCATGTCAATAATGAGAGTTCGGCTGAGAACACAACACGGAAAATACTAGGCAAATCATGCATTAATTTTTAATGCTAATAAAATTCACAGAATATTTGGGATTGTTGTTACACGCACCATTCTGGATGAAGTTTGTGTATTTTATTGAATTGCTTCGAATAAACAAAGTGAAGAGGTTTTTTTCACTCATAACTTCTTAAACGGCTTTTCCCTTTGCAGGGTGACAGCGCATAAAAATACTGGTTTTATAATTTTAGCCCTGGACTAAAATCCACCATCAACAGAAGTACGGAGCTACAACCACAACATCATCCTTCCACTTGAGGTTAGTGATATTTGACTTGAACTGTTTCATTCCCTAACGTATCTTTCAAGTCGTGCATATTGAAAACATAAAACTGCGAAGCACGAACACTCTGGATAGACATAGTATTAAGGAATACAATATGATGTTTATTGCTTAACCATTAAACTTTATATATAAGACATCAACATAATTATATGAATGATATTGTGTTATGTATGGGTATGAGGTGAGGATTTCATCCTAGGAAACAATTTTTTTACATGTGTTTTAAGGAAGTAAGTTAATGATATGTGTTGTGAACCGAAAAGGAAATCGTCAGGCGTTATTAGGTATATTCTTCATTGTATATCTTATGAATGACCAATATGTGTGATTAGTATAACCGCTCATGACTTGTTTGTGTTCTTGGTAAAATTATTCACATGAGGCCTGACTTTTGTATTGGTATGACTTTTATTATTGAAGGCGATCTTAAGTAACCACCTGGGGTATGATCGGGTTTGTGTGTGTCTGACCAAATTTGGGAGAGGGGAACCGATCCTAGTAAGAGGTTGCAGTATATCACAAGGGTAACCGATCCTTGTATGAGGTGCAGCAAGGTTTATAGAAGAAAGGGGAACCGATCCTATGAACATGTGCAACACGTTTTTAGGCAAAGGAGAACCGATCTTATGGACATGTGCAACACATAGGAGGCCTGGCTTATGTATTGGTATGACTTTTATTAGTGAAACCGATCTTAAGTAATCACATGGGGTATGATCGGGTTGTGAGTGTCTGAATTTATTACTGGGAGAAGGGGAACCGATCCTAGTAAGAGGTGCAGTGCATCACAAGGGGAACCGATCCTTGTATGAGGTGCAACAAGGTTTATGGAAGAAAGGGAAACCGATCCTATGAACATGTGCAACACGTTTTTGGGAAGGGGGAACCGATCCTATGGACATGTGCAGTGCATACAAGTTAGATATCAAATATATGTGGGGAACCGATCCTAGTACCTAGTCAACCATATCTTTGGTAAACTAGTGTAACTATGCACAGTACTCATATGGAGGTAGAACCGAAACTTGTTTTGGTAGAACTGTAAACCTATGAGTTGTGATTGAGTGTTACTTGATCAATCACATAGTTCTTAAAAGTTAGATGAACCAATTCTAAACTTGTTTGGAAGCGTGGTAAATCGATTTCAAGTGAGAAAGTATGAAAAATGAGTCGCAAGAGTAAGATGTCGACACACTTTGAACATGGTGCATTAATGCTTATTCTATATTTTTCAAAGATATTCCTTAACGGCTAAGAAGGAAGTAAATCCCAAGATCGAATTTAAATAAGTTAAGAATCTTTTTAATTAAGGGTTTTTAATTATATATGGAAAATAAGAATTAGTTATGTGCATTTGATAATTAAAGATTTTACAAGGAGTATTCGATCATGTATTTTTGTACGGTGCATTCACAGGAATAATGAAAACCGAATTTGGTGGAGTAATGAAAAGTATCTTGAGAATATTTTCGTTTTTGGAAATTCCTTGGTGTCCAAACTTCCTTGTCTATAAATACTTTGAGTTTGCATTTCTAGCAAACTAATCTTGTGTGGCATAGACTTCCTCTTTTGTCTTTTTTACTGGTGAAGCCACCTATCGAAGAGGAGAGTAATCTAATTAGGTGAAATCTCTTACGGCTGCTCAAACTAAAGTCTTATTTGCAATTGAAAAGCTCTAGCGCGACCCGTTGGTGGGAAACTAGATATTTCGGTTTATCTTTAGTTTTCGTATTGATTTGATTGACTAACAGTGGTTGAACTTTGATTGCATCTAGTTTGTTTATGCTTGAGAATCTTCTCTTTTGATATAAGATTCACTCAAACTAGTTCAAGTTTTCGACAGGGATATTTAGACTGTTGTTAGATCTAAAAACGATCTTGTGATGTTCCATTGTTAACATACTCCGTTATGTGTGTGATTGATCACAAGAGATTCAAGTAGTTGTGTGCAGGTGTTTATTGAATATCTAAGAATATTTGAAGATAAAGAATAAATAGAAGATTTCAGACTTGGTTTTATAATATTTGGTGTGCACAATACTTGTTTTCGTAATAGAGGATCCAATTAATAATCGGTTTATCCTTGTGGTAGATTGGATTGATTGATTGCGTAGATCGGTATCAACAAAAGTCTTTGGATTAAGAGTGTTTTTGGCTTAATCTTAACGATTACCTTTTGGTGATTGAACATAAGGTAGATCTTGGAACCTGGAAAAGGAGTTTATGTTAAGATAAAAAGACGAGCCTTTGTGCAACTCATATCACTTGGTTGAAGAGAGTTTATACCAAACAGATTTGTTGTTCCTTTACTGTTTGGAATACGAACCAAAGGAATTGGTCGAAGTACGTGACTTGTTTACAGGTTGGAGGCATGGGAATACATACGGAACTAGGTGAACTATAGGTTTAGTTGCTTGGTCTCAACTATACGAAGTTGGTTAATTTTGTATAAAGGCTTAATTCTGAGAGTATTCAATTCTGGACTAGGTCCCGGGGTTTTCTTGCATTTGCAGTTTCCTCGTTAACAAAATCTTGTTGTGTCATTTACTTTATATTTCTGCATTATAATTATTTTATTATAATTAAAGTAAATTGCACAAATGTTAATTCATATTTACTTGGTACGTGAATCCTATTGAGTTTGGTTAAGTCGGAACCTTTGTATCAAGTAAACACACTTTGTTGTTGTATTGTCTCGATTATGTATCCATAGACGATCACACAAAGTGTGAACCAATTTTTTGTATTTTCTCGACTCAGTCTATAGACAATCACTTTCGGGGAAATGACTTATATGAAGGAAAAGTAATAGCTTGAGGTATATTTGGGGTACCCTCTCCTTTTCAATTGGTGTCAGAGCGGGCAAACACGAAAAGATCTAACAATCTGTGTTTGATGCGATCCATCCTATAAGATATTGAATCCATGTCTGATTCAGTTAACCTTAAGCAAGAGTATGACTACTCAAAGGTTGAAGATGTTACTACTTCGTTGACTCATGATCCAGGAGTTGCGAAAACATCTGTGTCTTTTTTTGATGAAAAGGAAGATGCTGATAAAGAGTTGGTAAAACTTCTAAAGCCTATAAAATCTCTGTCTTCTAAAATGGTGATTTTAAAGACATAGTCAAATCTTCTTAAACAGGAGATCATAAATAAAGACAGTCAACTGGATAGTCTGGCTGAAGAAAATATGAATCTCACTGCCAAATTAGAAGCTCTTGTTAATTCTCTTAATAAAGAGACATGTCCAATTACTCTGACAAATGATGATGTTGTTTTAGTCATATCTAAAATAGATCAAGATGATGGTAGTTTGTCGAACTACATCAAGTCAGAAGGAGGATGAGAAACAAGCTTCTATATCTACTGATGATCAAATGAAATCTTGTCCAAAGGAAACTTTGAACCGATTCCGTGATAATGATCTTAAGGAATACACTTTTCAGTCGCTTGACATGAAACTTATACTTCTTAAACATACTGTGGTCAAAATATTGAAGGAAGTTTCTTATCTTAAAAAACTGAAAAATCATTCCTCAGTAGAAAGAAAGATTATACCACAACCCTATAAGATCAACTCAAAATCAGAGGAAAGAATTGACAATAGCTTTTGGAAGAAGGTTCCTCCTTACCCATATCGAAAAAATTCTTGTTTTGATGAAGAACGATTCCAGAGGGAAAGGAAAGAGAGAATATCTGCCAAAAGAAACAATGAGGAATTTCCAATAATTGTTTCAGATAATCACACTGATGTGAATCATAAGGAAGTCCTTAGAACGAGAAAATCGTATGAAAATCTCATTGAAAGAATTAAGAGAGATCTATCAATCTCTGAAAATTCTCATATCGGTAGGGTTTCTCCACATGATCATATCTCTAGAGCTAGAAAAGATCATCGTCTTGGGAGAAAATATGTTGGGCATAAATTCCCTAAAAGAAACATGAACTATGTTTCTGATATTCAACATAAGCTTGAAAAAGCTTATTCTGATGCAACTTAGTTGTATCAAAGAATTGTGCACTCTCATCCTCATCTGTGCTTGTTTTTATGGATGGGAATGGCACAATAAATCTGGAGCACATGTGTTTGTGTAATTGATTCTCAGAAAATTTATAACTTTTTATTGATAGTTGTAAATCCAAAAATTGTTCATGTTTATCATGATTTTCTAAGATAAGTTTTATTTGGAGTTTATGAATAAAACTAAGAAGTTCGGACAATAGGAAACGAAATATATTCTTTGATATTTTCGGGTTCTACTGATATCTTTCGATCTGAAAGTTATCCCATTTTAAAGGAAAACTCACTCTTTCAGTATACTGATATCCTGATTAATTATTAACCAAGCATGCCTCCAATAACTCGAAGTGTCTCTAAGACTAATAAGGAGGAGGCTCAAAGGGTTAAAGATTGTAAAGGAATCAATACTAAGAAGAAGAAAAGAAGCAGATCAAAAATCATGTCCTATTATGATTCTGAAAGTTCGGTTGGATCACAAGATGAGTCATGTCTGTTGGCCTACAACCTACAAGATCCAACCAAAACCAAGCGGATTCGTTCTGATAGTATGATTGACTATATCCATGGTTTTGAAGAACTAAGAACCAATCTAATAATAGCGATTCAAAATAAGGATTGGCTCAAGGATAAGATTGAGGAAACTAAAGCTGAAATCGCTAACATGAAAATTCAAGTTGAAAAACATGAGAAACACGAAGTGGTTGCAAAGAAGTCTCTTGAGACATGCTTTAATAGTTTGAACACTGAAGAAACATCAGTGAACAATAAGAGCACCACTAGAGATTAAGTTATATGTTGTAATACTTAATCTAGAAAAATAGACATCAATTTTTGATTTCTTTCATTGATTGTATAAGTCTATTATGAATAAAAACTATTATGAATAAAGTTATTTGATTATAATTCTTCTTGTGATAGTCTTTGATTTACATAGCATATGCTTGAATGCTTTATTATTTGTTATGGATGTTTATGGGATATTTGATCTCGGTATCATTACCTTGATATTCGATCTCATAATATGTTGTGAACCCTTATGGTTTGGGTGACTTTTTGATTTAGAAGTATTGAGTTTTAGCCCATGTTGGCAGGATTTATCAAAGGATCACGAGGGGTTCCTGTAGGAACAAATATGTGAAAAAGTCACAATATGTTGAATCGATTTTGGTTTAGCATAAAAGCATATGTGTTTCGACGGTTTTCAACTTTTGCTTGCAATTGTTATAACCGATTATCAACCTTTCTCTGGTATAGGCTGGTTGTTTTATTCTCTTGTTTTTGCATAAGGATGACAACATAATGGTATTTCGATATCAATTATCCCTAGAAGAAGAAGATGCTATCATATTGGAGAAGTTGGATGCGAAATTGAGGTAACAATCTTGTTAGTTAATTGCTTTCCTGTTTAAAGAAAGCTTGTTTTTATTTGATATATATATATATATATATTTTGCTTAAACAAAATTGTCGGTACAATTGATGTGTTTATTCCATTATGAATGTGTGATTCAATTGGTTTCGGTTAAGTAAAACTATTGTTATCTTGCTTTGTTGTGTGATATCAATAGTTTAGGCTTACGAAATTTGGTGCAATTGTGGTGCTTTAATGTTTATGTTAATTCAATTGCTTCCAGTTAAGTAAAACAATTGTTATTTTGCTTTATTGTGTAGTATCAATTGTTTAGGCTTACAAAATTTCGGTGCAATAGTGAAACCTTGATATATATATGTTGTTTCTATTGTATCCGGCTGAGGTGAATAATTATGCAAGTTGATTTATTGGTTTGTATGAATTATTTATGGCTTAACGAATGAATATGTTGACGGGACGAGTTGTTTAGTCCAATTCGATTCCGGATAAGTCAAACCAAGGTAGTTAATTTCGGATTTCGGAGTGTCTCGGCCGGGGCCGAGACACTGGTACAACTTTGTATCGGGGGAATTTCGTTTCCAAATTTCGGTGTAATTTCGGATTAAAATTTTACATTAATATTATATTTATGGAAAATTACACGTTGGATATGAAATAGGAAATAAAATAATATAAAAGAACAATTCCGGCCGAAATACACCGATTTTGACCGGAATTTATTGATTCCGGCCGAAAAAACCGGCGACTTTTCGTTTGGCCGAAATTTCGATTTTCGTTTTCCAAAATCCGAAATTTCGGCCGAAATGGCCGAAATTGACTACTTTGGGTCAAACTAAGTTAATTCTGATCTTAGTTAGACTTATCAAAGTGGAGGTTTCGGTTATTCAAGTATAGCCGAATGCCTAAACAAGGAAATGCTAGTTAACTCACCTAGTATTTGGCTTGTTTAAATCTAAAGGTCTAAGTTATATGGATAATTAGAACCTGATGAGAAAAATGAAGTTTATCTTTGTTTTGGTCCTATAGAATGAAGTTGTTGTATTTATACAATCGGTTTAGCAAAGGAACTAAGTTGCTTAGTTGATGTAGTTGCAGAATAACCTACAACTACACCCTCAATAGAATTAGTAAAAACTCAAGAAGTTCTTGATGATGAATAACAATTTTCTTATTAATGTTCTCAATTGATCACAAAGAAGTATCTAAATGGAATTAGAATAGTTACAACTTTCTCTATTCTCTTTCCTCAAATATTTTCTAACACTCACTAAAATAACCTCTCGAATTTTACATTTGAACTCCTATTTATAGTAAAATTTATACAGCTGTTCATGAGTTACGAAGTATCGCAACTCATGCTCGCAAAATTACTCCATCTTCGCAAAACTTCATATTTCTCCGCGTTTCTTCTATCATCGTAACATTTTATAATTCTTTTCTCCTTTATTTATTACGATACTCGTGACCTATTATCTTGCGATATTCAGTACTTACATCTTGCCTCTTCTCATGTCAATTCTTTGAATAAGAAATGTCATGAGAATCCCTATTCTCGTAAATTTAGTGTAGTTATTACCACCCTTCAGATTCGCAACACGTCTTTTTACTTTTCCCTCATTTTTCTGACACGTTTCTTCGTAACCGTTATTTTCAACCGTTCACGCTTACTCGTATTAATGAATTTTTATCTTCATCAAACTCTCTTATAAATATTATCCTTTGTTTTTGCTTTTTATTCTCTCACTCATCTTCTTCACTGCTTCTGCCTCTGCAACCTCTTCTATTTTTCCTATTTTCCCTTTTATATTCAATGGCACCAATAAAGAAAACTATTGAACAACTTAATGCGGAACTTGCTGATAGAGACCTTATTCTTTCTGAGATTGAAGGTTATGATAATAAGTCTTCTCTCTGTGTGAAGCTCTTTACCAACTATGTTTGGGATGATCAGAAAGTTTTAATCTCACGAGGTCAAATCCTCGCAGGTCTTCCTCTTCCTCTTTATGATGTTAACTTTCCTTTATTCTACGAAATTATTTCCCACCCCAATTTTTCTTGTGACATTTATCAATTGACTGGTGATTGCATTCGCCTCTTAGTTGAATTCGCAAATCGTGCTGCTTTTGGGAAATCTTTATATTCAACTGATCTTAGAAAACCTGGGTTTGAGAATATAGAAATTGTTGCTGCGAATTATACAGTTGAGGGTTTCTTCAAAAATTACACACCAATTCCTGCGAGAAAAGAAGATAATCGTTGGGGTGTTCGTCTTCATCGTAAAGCTAATATCGCAGCAGATGATCTTCTCATGCACGATATTGATTATGCTTCAGGAAATAACAAGACACCTCGTCGTTCTAATGATGAAGATTGGTATAAGTACCCTTTAATGTTATCAGGTTCTTATATTACTGGGATAATAGAACTTCCTGCGAATCTTCGTAACCGCTATTATCAACCTTGGGTTTTTAGAAATGTATGTATTTCCACTTCCTTATCTTTTTGTTACCCTTTAATTTCAAATGAGGTAAGAAACACTCTTGTATTTTTATAAACAATATATTGTTGCCTCTGTTTCTTATCCTCATTTGAATTTACAGGTTCCACTTCTTCCTAAGATTGCTGCGAGTGAAAATAAAAGTTCCACTTCTTCTAAAAGGCTTCCTGCGAGGCAACAAACTCTTCGTTCTGCGAAGGTCTCTCAAGCTTCTGACAGTCAAGATGATGCTCTTCGCAAAGGAAAAAGAAAACTTCAATATATTGTTTACGAGAGAAAGAAAAAGAAGATACTCTCAACCAAATCCCATTCCAATGTAATTTCTTATAATAAGGACATTGAGGAAGATCTTGGTGATGAAGATAATGAATTTCCTGAGAAGGACTTTAGTTCTAATTCTGATACCCTTTCTGACAAAGGAGATGATGATGATGTTGATGAAGGTGGGAATGAAGATTATAGTATCCCAGAAACTTTTGCCTCAGCAATGGTTATCATTTCTAAGGCTTTCCTCCATTCTTCTCGTGGATTAGGAAATTCTCCTACAGCGAATGCTCGCAAACTTATTGCGAAGGCTTGTAAAGTTCCTACTGTTATTGATAATAACTCCCTCAAAGGAATTTCAAGATTCGTCTCTCCTGCTTCATTATATGCTTTAGGCAGCATGGTAAGTTTCTTCTCTATTCCTTGTTTATTTCCTTATTTTATTGATTTCTAACCCCTTTTTTTCTTGTTTAGGTTGGAAGAATTAGTTGTGCAGCTGCTTCTGATTGGGAAAGACGTCATTCTATTGCTGAGAAGAAAACTTTAAATCGTTGTAAGAAGTTAGAGGTTGAAAATTCAAGTCTCCGTCAGAAAATAGAAGATCTAAATATTGATAACGCAGAATTAATATCTCGTCACGAAGATAATTCACAATCTGCGAGCATCGCAATTGATAATTCTTCTCTTCTTGAGGAGAATAATCAATTAAAGCTTGAAATTTCTTCTCTTCGTAATGATAAGAAGCAACTAGAAGGTAAATTCTTTGCGATGATAATTATTTTGGTTACTTTTCCTTCATAATTTGCTAACCAATTCCTTAATTTCTTTTCTTCTTTCTGAGAAAATCTTGCGAAGATAAATAATAATCTGGAAACTGTCCTTGCTAATCGTAATAAGAAAATTTCTGACTTGAGATCTCAGCTTCTAATTTCCCAGCATAACCATAGTTTATATGTCAAGCGTTTTCGAGCTAAGATGACTCGCAAGATTTGCGAAGATAATGAAATTCCTCTCAAGAAGTACCATACGCTCCTTTCTGAAGAAATTCCTGAAGATACTCCATATCTGGAAATTTCTGAAAGTGAAGTTGAAGATGATAGTGAAGTTGAAGAAGAAGATCATTTTGATGGGAACAGATCGCCTGAAAAATAACTTCATTCTTTTTTTTTTTTTTTTTTTTATATATCTGTTCTGTAACTTTTCCATACAACACTTTCTTCTTGATTATACTTTCAATCAATCCAACAATTTATTTTTCAAAGCTTAATTTGAATTAATCTTTCTTTGATGTTTATTTCCCTTATTCGCATAACTTGATCATATGGAGAGAAATAATATATCTTAAAGACTTAGCTTAGTATTCCCTTTCCCCTTATTATTTCTCTTCAAATGATCAACTACCGCTGGAAGTATTAGAATATCCTTCTGAATTTATCTTACGAATTTTCTTCTTATTGTGATAAAAAAATCCTCCCTTCAAAGTATAAGAAATATAAGCCTTTTGCTTTTTACGGAATGTTGCGAGGTAAATAATAAATCTCCCCTTGAAGTATAGAAAGTATGAAGTATACAAAATATGAAATACCCTTAAGAAGTATAAGAAGTATTAGAAGCATTTAATTTATGAAGAATTGCCCAATATATGAAGAAGTATAAAAATTATTACTCATTGTATGAAGAAGTATAATAAGTACGTAACCTTCGCAAAATTAAATATCCGTTGAATAAGTATAATAAATATAAAATATTCTTGAAGAATTATAAGAAGTATTCAACTTTTTGGGGAAGTATTCAATATATGGAGAAGTATAAGAAGTATGTAATTCTCGTAAATTTTTACGAATATGAACTTATTTGTATATGATTGTTATCAAAATCGCATCTTTTGTTAAGTCTTCATTAAAATTCTTCAATGATGTTGTCTTTTTTGATAGGTCTTCTTATAAAAATTCTTCAATGATATTGACAAAGTTGTCTTCTTTTCAAAATTTCTTGATGTATATTCTTGTAAAATTTCTTCAATGATATTGACGAAGTTGTCTTCTTTTCAGATCTTCATAATGTATATTCTTGTATAATTTCTTCAGTGATATTGATGCAATAAATTTCATAAATTTCTGTGGTCTTATCATGCCTTCCTAAGTAAAGGTCTTATTTTGCCACCTCTTTTGTATTAATTATTTGCGATAATATGACAAGTCTTAACATTCTTGCGAACATACAACCTCGTGACATTATCGTCTTGCGATGAAATCGCAGGACGTTCTTACACTTTCATGCAAAAACCCATTGATCTCATCTTAACTTCTTTGTATAGTATTTTTGCCTCTTCAGGAATTGTTGCGACAATATGACAGGCCTAAATATTCTTGCGAACATGAAGCCCCATGACATTGCCGTCTTGCGATGAAATCGCAGGACGTCTCTACACTTTCATGTAGCGACCCATTGATCTCATCTTAACTTTATTATGTTCTGCGAGTTCTTTATTCTTTTCTTTCTTTCTTTCTTCTTTTTTTTTTTTTTTTTTTTTTAGAAGGCTCGCAGAACTTCATTTGTTGCACAAATATGACAAGCCTTTATGTTTTCGCAAACAAGAAGCCTTGTGACATTTGCGTCTTATAGCACTTATCAGCTCCCTAATGGAGGGTGCTTCCCTTTATCTTCCCCCTGATTGCCCCTTCAAGGAAGCGTACATCGACCATACAAGGTTAGCTCTTCCCATCCGGTTCTGCCAACAACCATCTTTTGATCGCAACCTCTTATCCTTTTTGCCTATAGGGCTTATAGTTACGAGGTTGCACCCTATGGGGTATCTTTGGGCCAAGTGCATCATTTGCCAAGACTTGTCAAAAATGGCAGATGTGGTTCAACCTCACCCGGCACTCTTGACTCAACCGTGTACCTCGGCGCCTTGATCGTTTTCTACACTTCTTGGTAAAGACAGTATGCCTTAGTCGCCCAGCCTAAATCTTCTTACACCGCATTTTATATTGCGTAATGTCGTTAGATTAGGTGAGAATCCAAGGTGTCTAACCCGGATAGGTACCCCATTATTGGGTTGTACCCCAAAATTTTTACCATGTACTAAGGGCCCTTGGTGGTGTTCCGGTTACCCTTAGCCACGTTATAGGTACCCCCTTAAATGACGTACTTTAGGACTTTGCCTCTTACGAATTATAGCTTCGCGAACTAGGGTGTACGCCACAAAGGTTTGCCTGTATAAAATTTTCTGCGGCTCTCTTTCTTTTTTGGAGGCTGATCACAAATTGCGGTCTTTTATTCGCAAATTAATGAAATTTTAATTGGAATATAAATTCTGAAAATTTGTAACTTTTTCCCAATTTCCTGCGAGCAAACAATATTCGTAAAATTTTATCATGAAATAAAAATTTTGTTTTGCCACATACCTCATTTTCACGAGCAAACATACTGATAACCTTCTTTTTTCCTCGCAAATCACAATCCCTTATTATCATCGTAAATTTCTTGTATGATTATCATCGTAACTTTATTCTCTTTTTCCTTAATCCTCTGCCATTAAATTTTCACTTCTTTTCACAACCTTTGCTCTTTTTCTCCAATTTTCCTTCTCAGCAGTTTTTCCTTCGCAAACTTCTACTTCTGTATCGTAACATTTCTTTCCCTCAGCCCAATCACCCTTGATAATTCCAATACCCTTCATATGAGGGAATTTTATGCACTGATGTAGAGTGGAAGCTACGCCTAGAATTCCATGAAGCCATGGCCTTCCTATCAAAGCATTATATGGTGATTCAACATCAACAACACAAAACAAAATTTCAGTTCGCATTCCACTTAATGGAATTCGCATGCTCACTTCTCCTTTGGGCTTGTTGGCAGTTCCATTAAATCCATAAATCTTGTAAGTAGAAGGTATTAAATCTGCATCTTTTCCCCCCATAGTTTTGTAAGCAGAATAGAAGAGGATATTGACAGAACTTCCCGTATCAATCAAAATCCTATTAAGACCAATTGACTCTTCCTCCATATCATCTTCGTTCTCCTCCATATTCATGCAGATTGCCAGTCTTACCACCAATGGATTATCATGTACTTCACAACCTTCTGGAATTTCAGTGGCTTCAAAAGAAATTTCACGTTTCTGCCAATCTTCAAGTCATGAAATCTTTGCGATGTTCATTACTTCCTTTCCTTCACCATCCCTCACATATACCCTACTTAACACATTATCATGAAAATCCTCTATGGTTTTATATGAATGAACAATGGAATTACAGAAAACATTCCTTGCTTTTGACCCCACTTCTATATGTAGGATTTCTTCTCCCTTTTCTTTTGTCATGTTCTCCCTGCGAGTTATGGCTGGAGCCTGTGGTAATTGTTGCGACTGTGTCTGCTAAGTAAAAATTGATTTAGTTTTCCTTGATCAATCATTCGCAAAATTATCCTCTTGATATTATGGCAATTATTTGTAGAATGTCCATGAAAATGATGATATGAACAAAATTCATGACTTCTTGGACCCATTGGTGGTTCCTTTCCCATATTCCATGGAGTTGGTACATTCTCTACCAGGATAATTGCTTGCCATATCTTTTCTATACTTGTATTCAAAGGTAGCAATTTTATCTCTTCCCTTACCATTCTTTGACCTCCTTGACCGTTGTTATAATTTTGTCTCTGGTTTCCTTGTCCAAAATAATTTTGCCTTTGTCCACCATAATTTTCTTGTTGTTGATCTAATCTTGGAATTTGGTTATTTCCTATCCGATTATAGAAATTCTTCTCTCTATCATATTCTTCTTGATCTCTACTGCCCATTGCTACCATCTTTGGCTGGCTATCATTGATTTTCTTCTCTTCTGAAATTTGCGAAGAAGTTTGTGAGGATGTTTGCGAAGTTCCTGCTACTACATTGATTATTTTGGGAAGTAAATTTGCTCCTCCCTCTTGATTGTTAGTGTTTGTTACTGGATATGACTCCATATTGTTTTTCTTTTATTCTAGTGTAATGTATTCTTCTTGTAATTCTCGTAATTCTGTCATCATTATGGAATTCTTTCTTCTGAAGATTTGAACATATAATTGTTCAGTTGCGAACATCGCATTTATGAAGGACAGAATCAAGTATCTCTCATCTACACGCCCTGCCATATCACTGCACATAGTCTTCCATCGTCTTACCAAATGCTTCAAACTTTCACCCACTCTTTGTTTTAAACCAAATACATCTTCAATACCAAGTCGTGAAGAGTGATTTGTGATATATGCTCCAAGAAAAACTGCTTGCAAATGATTAAATGACGTAATAGTGTTCTTAGGGAGTCCTTCGAACCACTTTAGAGCTTCCCCTGTTAAACTTGATGTGAAGTACTTGCATAACACAGCATCATGATTCTCCCATTGTAACATGCATCTTATGTATGCTTTAATGTGCTGAATAGCACATGAAGTCCCATCAAAAATACTGGTAAGTGTGGGCAAGTTACATTTTGGTGGAATTCCTCCCATCTCAGCTTCTCTAGCAAATGGAGTCCTCGCAGCTTCTTCTATTGCTTCATCTAATTGCCTCCTATCTCCTCCTCTTCTATTGTTTATCATCCCTCTCATTTCTGCTAATTCTCGAAAGATTCGTGCATTTGCCTCAGAATTCTCATCCATTGGTCTTTTTAATGCAACTTCTCTTCTTCTACGTTCTTGCACTTCCTCCCCTGCGATCCTTCGCATTCTATCATATTCTTCATTAATGTTTTCATTCACATAATTCTGCAAATATCTTCTTTCTAAATTATCATAATTGTTCAGTTGTAAAGCATCTTGGAATTCTTGTTCTTCCCTTTCTATTCTTCTCATGCGAATATCAGGAATTTCTTCTTCTTCATTTCTCCTTCTTCTGTGACTTATTTCTTCTTGATTTACTTGTACTCTGATTCGAGAATTTGGTTCATTCCTTACCACTTCTGTTTGTTGATTTACAATTCTTCTCTTAATTCTTTCATATTCAACATTTTGTTTGTTACGAACTTCTTCATGTCTTCTTACTCCATTCTCGTGACTATTTTGATGTATTGCTTGTTGTCTCTCAGTTTCTTCCATAAGTTGTTGTTCTTCCTCTCGATTCTGATTGTTTTCTTTATGATTTGGTCTTGTTCGTAAATTCTCCATATTTTGTTCGCGATTTGGTATTAAAATGAAACGATTTTCTTGATTTCTATCACCTTGATTCTGCGTTTGTTCTTGCATATCATTTTCATTATTGATTATCGGTGAATTTTGTCCTTCTCTTTCTATTCTAACATTTGATCTTGCAACACTTTGAGATTTCCTCCTTTGTAACATCTCATTTTCCATTCTCAATTCTTGATTTTGTCTTGTCAATTTAGCACGTTCTTCAGCTTCGATCATTCGTTCTTTTTGGATTCCTTGTCTCAATGTTTCTAGCATCTCCCTTTCTCTTTCAAGAATTGTTCCTCCCATCAACATTCCATTTTCTCTGATTTGTGGTTCTCTATCTTCTTCTTCTGGTGTATTAGTTCTCCAAGTGTGTATACTTACTTGATCATGATCTTCTACTTGTTGAGCTTGATTTCTTCGATTGCTCCTTCTTCTACTAGGTTCTCCTGTTATATTTGATTCTCCTCCTGCTAATATTACACTTTTCCTTACTTCAGTTAATGGTTCTGATGTGTTTCTTCTTCTTGTCATTTTTCTGGTACAGGAATTCTTTCAATCCCAGTTTCTAGCGCCAATTATGTAGTTGCAGAATAACCTACAACTACACCCTCAATAGAATTAGTAAAAACTCAAGAAGTTCTTGATGATGAATAACAATTTTCTTATTAATGTTCTCAATTGATCACAAAGAAGTATCTAATGGAATTAGAATAGTTACAACTTTCTCTATTCTCTTTCCTCAAATATTTTCTAACACTCACTAAAAGAACCTCTCGAATTTTACATTTGAACTCCTATTTATAGTAAAATTTATACAGCTGTTCATGAGTTACGAAGTATCGCAACTCATGCTCGCAAAATTACTCCATCTTCGCAAAACTTCATATTTCTCCGCGTTTCTTCTATCATCGTAACATTTTATAATTCTTTTATCCTTTATTTATTACGATACTCGTGACCTATTATCTTGCGATATTCAGTACTTACAGTTGATTTTTTGGTTTGTTAAACTAGTTGGGAAAATTTCTTCGGGAAATTATTTCCATGATAACATATCAAAACATACTTACTTTGTAGTTTCTGTTTTGATATTGGTTATCAAAAATGGTATGTGGAACCCTCGTGCTTGACTCAACAGGTTGCAAGTCTATTTTGAGATTTGTAAGATCCTTTTCATGTTGTCCTTTATATTTTCGTTTCTTTGTCATTTTTGTGGAAAAAAAAGGGGGAGAAATATATGGAGTAAACAGGTGATGCTGGTATCAATTTTATATTGATTTGTGTTACTAGGGAAGAGGACAATGGTGCTTGAACGCTTATCTAATGAAAGAAGAAAAGCACAGACTAAGGGGGAGTAACAAATCATATGATTGGTATAACAAAGACGTGCGGATTGAAAATCTACCTATCTCACCTTTAGGGGGAGTATGAGCTTTGTTATTATAATGTCAACAACGGCATTTTAAGGATTGAATTAATGCAGGTTATGTGTTGTTGAATTCGGGAATCAAGCGTATGTGTAATGAATTATTGTAATTTGTTTATCCATATGATTGTAAGAGTTTTTTCACTAAAATTGAAAATGAAAAAGCGGGGGTCTAACAACCACACCCAATATTTCGATTAGCAATCTGTATGGACAACTCCGAGTTACTTTCTAGAGAATCAACTGGACAGTTAGACTAAATCAATAGAATATATCAAGGAGTTTATTATCTCTATCTATCAATTTGATTCACCCGAGGAAATAAAATATGTGAGTCTTAATCAAAGAGAGAAAACTTGGATGGTACCAAAGACCAATATCCAAGTGTCAATCAATTTAAATCAACAACCAATAAGGTCGGATATTCTAATTGACTGAACAACGCACAACCTGTATTATTTCAATTATATAACAAAATATAATGCGGAAAAGAAATAACAAAGACACCAAAATTTTGTTAACGAGGAAATCGCAAATGCAGAAAAAACCCGGGACCTAGTCCAGATTAAACATACATTGTATTAAGCCGCTACAGACAATAGCCTACTCCAAATTAACTTCGGTCTGGACTTTAGTTGAACCCCAACCAATTTCACACTGATCCAAGGTACAATTATGCTCCTACGCCTCTGATCCCAGCAGGATACTGCGCACTTGATTCCCTCAGCTAATCTCACCCACAACCAAGAGTTTCTACGACCCAAAGTCGAAGACTTTAATAAACAAATCTTTCTCACACAGAAAAGTTTATAAGATAGATAAATTCGTCTCCCACGAATAAACCTATGAGTTTTGTTCCGTATTTTGATAAATCAAGGTGAACAGGAACCAATCAATAAATCCAGTCTTATATTCCGGAAGAACAACTCGGTTTTATCAATCACCTCACAATAAACTTAACCGACGCAGCGAAGAAGATTATTGGGTTTGTGTAATCGTACCCAAACTTGTACATTAGTTGGTTCAACACTAGTTCACCAAATGGTTAGCCAAATGATAACTTTCATATCAACCATATTCTTCTTCACCATAACTAGTCCAAATGACTCAAATGAACTAGTTACAGAGTTGTTCAATTGCTATGAGATCCTATGTACTACACAAGACACAATTGAAGCAAAAACGATGTGAATCACTCGAATCGATTCATGAACTATAAAGCCATGGTTTGAAATATCATTCCTTAGTTTATAATGATAAGTTCACAAACATCGTTTTTAGACATAACCTACTCAAGTTCGCGGACTTAAGTTCCCGGATGAAGTTCACAAACTCCAGAAGAAATTCTCGGGCTCGAGAACTATGCCAGTTCGCGGACTGAGCTTGTATGATGAGTTCGCGGACTGAGCTCACGCACTACTCCGGTTTCACGTGATCAACAAAGTTCGCAAACTTAGGTTCAAGCAATAAGGACTTATACATATATGTGTTACCACAACAATGCTTATATCCTCCAATGGTTATATTGTCTAAACTCTCATTTTAATCATTGAAGCATTCTCAGATGGCGTTATATAGTTGTTATTCACAAACTATTTTTCGTCAGAGCGATTTCCAAAATGATTTAAACATAACATGAATTTCGTCACTAGGTAAAGATGAACTTGGCTAAAGAGAAATCTTTACCAACACATATTCCGAGAAATAGATAAGCGAGATATACTCAGCTCGAAATAACATATGTGTATAATCTTAATCTATATAGTAATACGAATTTTATCTTAAGATAGGAGATAGAGTAGATAGACTTTTGAGTGATAGATAAGTTCAAGTCTCCACATACCTTTTAGTCTATGAAGATCCACTGGTTCCTTGAGTAGTCCTTCATCTTGTATGATGATCGCCATGGAGTTCTTGAGCTCAACTACACTTTCTATCCTAGTTCGAGACCTTAGCTATAGTAGATGCGCAAGCGAGTTCGACCAAGCAATGCTCTAACAATCTCCCCCTTTGTCAATTTTAGTGGAAAAACTATTAATACATATGGAATACAAAATATATAAATAAAATTTGTAGCTCCTATTACACATGTTGTCTAATCTTCAACAATACTCGAAATCTTCGTCACTTCCAAGTAATCCAATGATCCCAAAGGTTGTAAGTTTAATATCATCGTTGTTGAAAATCCATAGCTATAACAATAAGAAAAGCAATGTTCTCAATCATTGTTATACAGTGTCATAGTATCATTACACAACGTCAAAGTCCAATTGCATCACAACTTTTACGACAATACTATGGTGATACTTCACTCCCTTTTAGTCAATACTCCATCTCACATGGAAACCACTCCCCCTTACATAATGATCCAAAAACCATATGTATTTTTAGTATGAACTACATATTAATTCTCCCCCTTTTTGTCAATAAAATTGGCAAAGGTACAAGAACGGGATCCTAATGAAATTTACGTAAGAGACATTTCATGACCAAAGGTAAATGTATATCATCTTGTTCAGATGCAATCATAAAGCCGGAGCTAAATGCATTCATCAAGGAGTTCATAAAGATACAGGATAACCCCTCTAATATTCCACAGCCGCACTCCACACAAAGATTTGACAATTAAGCACAAGTTCAAAAGAACTCTCCCACATAAAATTTCATTCCCTAAAGAACAACAAGAGCGACCTTAATTTCAAAACAAAACAAGGATTTCTTTAGACTCAACAAATCACATACAAGTATGAATTTGGAATCCAAAAAGAAATATTCAATCATATTAACCAAAGCGAACCAAGATTAATTTGACTAAATATGCTCAACACAAGTAAACTTATGGAGACTTAAATCAATTAGATTAATCACAAGAAAACTCGCAAATAATCTAATTGTCATACTCAATCAAACTAATTACAAAAGTAATCAATTTAATTGGTCACACTCGACATAAGAAATCCATGGAGAAATGACTAAGGTAATCATGAATAACCAACCCAGTTGAAGAGATGCTCAAACATAAGAAAAACTTATGGAGTGCTAACTAAATAATCACACAAGATGATTGATTTAGTTCAACATGTTCAACATAAAGTACCTTATGGAACAACAACTAAGATAATCACCAGAGCAATCAACTTTTGTTATTTTAGTGCTCAACATAAGACACTTAATGGAACAACACAATATTTACAAAAAAAATGTGGATCGGAGAATCGACCTTATACCGTGGAATAGGCAAGGATTCATTCTATTCTTCCATCACATTTGCACAATGACACACAATAGACATAATCCTAGAATCACAAAATATTTTAACCTATCTTACATCAATAATTGACAATATAGGCTTAACTTTCGTGTTTTGCCAAAAGTCTATTGATTCTTTTATCAATATTTGCATATCAATTCACGAACGACTTTACTTTTGACAAAATATGGGACAATCAAGTTCACGGACGTAAACACACATATCCCACCAAAATATTGCAATATGTGAAACCATAAAGGTTAATGCTGCACCCATCATCTTCCAAACAAGTTTAGAATTTAAACCAATAAATCTAAAAACAAGAAGATGAAAACTTTTGGACATAGTTATGAGTAATCACAATAATGTCTATTCCAAAACACTAGTTATTCATCTAAATAAAATAAGAAAAATAGAAGATTTCATCAGAAGACTTACTAGTTGTCGTAGATCTTTCTCATAGCATCTACTGAGAATACCTTCTCATTATTGAAAACCCCATTGATGATGGGATCATTCAATTCCTCCAAATATTTATAAATATCAGTTAACTCACTGAATTATTGTAATTTGTTTATTCATATGATTGTAAGAGTTTTGTCACTAAAATTGACAATGAAAAAGCGGGGGTCTAACAACCACACCCAGTATTTCGATTAGCAATTTGTATTGACAACTCCGAGTTACTTTCTAGAGAATCAACTAGACTCAATCGATAGAAAATATCTCAAGGAGTTATTATCTCAATCTCTCGATTTGATTTACTCAAGCAAATACAATATGCGAGTCCTAATCAAAGAGGGATAACTTGGATGGTACCAAAGACCAATATCCAAGTGTCAATCAATTTAAATCAACAACCAATAAGGTCGGATATTCTAATTGATTGAACAGTGCACAACCTGTATTAATTCAATTATATGAAAATATAATGCGGAAAAGAAATAACATAGACACCAGAATTTTGTTAATGAGGAAACCGCAAATGCACAGCAAAAAACCCTAGGACCTAGTCCAGATTAATCATACACGGTATTAAGCCGCTCCAGACACTATCATACTCCAAATTAACTTCGGTATGGACTGTAGTTGAACCCCAACCAATCTCACACTGATCCAAGGTACATTTATGCTCCTACGCCTCTGATCCCAACATGATATTGCACACTTGATTCCCTTAGCTGATCTTACCCACAACCAAGAGTTGTTATGACCCAAAGTCGAAGACTTTAATAAACAAATCTGTCTCACACAGAAAAGTCTACAAGATAGATAAATTCGTCTCCCACGAATAAACCTATGAGTTTTGTTCCGTCTTTTGATAAATCAAGATGAACATGAACCGATCAATAAAACCAGACTTATATTCCCGAAGAACAACTTAGTTTTATCAATCACCTCATGATAGTCTTAATCGACGCAGCGAAGAAAAAAAATTGTGGAATCACAAACGATGAGACGAAGAGGTTTGTGATTACTTTTATATCTTTCCTATCGGAGATAGAAATATCAAGTAAATTATTACACTTGTACTCGTATAATAGAAACAACAAGAGTAGATCATACAACTACGATAAAAGTAGTATCGGTCTGGCTTCACAATCCCAATGAAGTCTTTAAGTCGTTAACCTGGTTTTAGACGAAGAAAACCAAAGGTTAAAGGAGAATCAAATCTATCTTAGCAAACAAGTATCACACAGAGTGTGTGGGGATTAGGTTTCCCAGTTGCTAGAGTTCTCCCTTATATAGTCTTTCAAATTAGGGTTTCAATCAATGTTAGCTTGGTGACAAAGCATTCAATATTCACCGTTAGATGAAAACCTGATTAGATACAAGCTAATATTTATCAACCGTTAGATCGAAAACTTAGCTTGTTATACACACATGTACTTGATGATTTTGGGTTTGTGTAACCGCACCCAAACTTGTACATTAGTTGGTTCAACACTAGTTAACCAAATGATAACTTTCATATCAACCATATTCTTCTTCACCGTAACTAGTCCAAATGACTCAAATGAACTAGTTAGAGAGTTGTTCAATTGCTATGAGATCCCATGTACTACACAAGGCACAATTGAAGCAAAAACAATGTGCTTTACTCGAATTGACTCATGAACTATAAATCCACGGTTTGCAATAGCATTCCTTAGTTTATCAAGATAAGTTCACAAACATCGTTTTTAGACATAACCTACTCAAGTTCGCGGTCTCAAGTTAACCGGTTGGAGTTTACAAAATCCAGCAGAAATTCTCGGGTCGAGAACTTCCGTCAGTTCATGGACTAAAACTGAGCTACAACTCCAGCAAAAATTCTCGGGTTCGAGAACTACGCCAGTTCGCGAACTGAGTTGACGGCTCACGTTCTGATTTCACTTGATCAACAAATTTCGTAAACTTCGGTTCAAGCAATAAGGACTTATACATATATGTGTTACCACAACAATGTTTATATCTTCCAATGGTTATATTGTATAAACTTTCATTTTAATCATTGAAACATTCTCAGAGGACGTTATATAGTTATTATTCATAAACTATTTTTTGTCAGAGAGATTTCCAAAATGATTGAAACATAACATGACTTTCGTCACTAGGTAAAGATGAACATGTATAAAGCGGAATCTTTACAAATACATATTTCGAGAAATAGATAAGCGAGATATACTCAGCTCGAAATGACATATGTGTACAATCTTAGTATATATAGTAATACGAATTTTGTCTCAAGATAGGAGATAGAATAGACTTTTGATTGATAGATAAGTCCAAGTCTCCACATACCTTTTAGTAGATGAAGTTCCACCAGTTCCTTGAGTAGTTCTTCGTCTTGTATGATGATCGCCATGGAGTTCTTGAGCTCAACAACACTTTTTATCCTAGTCCGAGACTTAGCTATAAGTAGACTAAAAATAAAGACTTATAGTTTTGATCACTAATATTGACAAACATGCTTGAGATATCAACGCATGCGAGTTCGACCGAGCAGTGCTCTAGCAATCTCCCCCTTTGTCAATTTTAGTGACTAAACTATAAATACATATGGAATACAAAATAAATATATAAACTTTGTAGCTTTTCTTCCACATGTCTGATCTCCTTGGTTCTTCAACATTACTCAAAATCTTCGTCACTTCCAAGTACTCCAATGATTCCAAAGGTTGTAACTTTAGCATCATCGTTGTTAAAAATCCGTAGCTATAAAAATGAGAAAATAAGAGTTCTCAATCATTGTTACATAGTGTCATAGTGGCAAAACTATTAATACATATGGAATACAAAAATATATAAATAAACTTTGTAGCTCCTATTCCACATGTCGTCTAATCTTCAACAATACTCAAAATCTTCGTCACTTCCAAGTAATCAAATGATCTCAAAGGTTATAATTTTAGCATCATCGTTATTGAAAATCCGTAGCTATAACAATGAAAAAAGCAATGGTTCTCAATCATTGTTATACAGTTTCATAGTATCATTACACAGCGTCAAAGTCTAATTGCATCACAACTTTAACAACAATACTATGGTGATACTTCACTCCCCCTTAGTCAATACTCCATCTCACATGGAAACCGTAGTTGAAGGAAATCCTACAACTACACCCTCAGTAGAATTCATAAAACTTTAAGAAGTTCTTGATGAAAAATGACAATTTACTGATTAATACTCTCAATTGATTACAAAGAAATATGTTAATGGAACTTAGAACAATTATAATTTTCTATGTTCTCTCTCCTAAGACTTTTTCTAACACTCACTTAAAGAATCCCTCAATCTAGCATTTGAACTAGTATTTATAGTGAAATATGTACAACTGTATATAACCTGCGAAGCATCGCAACCTCTGATCGTAAATTTATTCTATATTCGCAAACCCTTCACACTTCTCCCATGCTTCTTCTATTATCGCATTATCTTGTGACACTTTTCTCTTGTATTTGTTACTATGTTCGTAACCCAGTATCTTGAGATATTATGTCCCTACATCTTGCCTCTTCTCATGTCAGTTCTACGAAGAAGAAATGTTATGAGAATCATTATTCTCGCAAATTTAATATAGTTATCATCACCTGTTATATTCGCAACAATTGAATATTCTTCAGAGTAAATGTTGCGATCAAGAAAATCTCCTTTATTTGTTAAAAGGTGAACTTGAGGAATTAATTAAGTCTTCGTATGCAGAGAGAAGTTCTTTTGTTGCCGAGAAGAAATCCCTTCTTAATAAGAATATAATATTGAACACTAAGAGGAATAAACTTAAAGAAGATTATTCCCAACTAGAAAACCTTAATACAAAACTTGCGAAGGATAATAAATTTCTTCTTTCCAAAGATCAAAAGCTTCAATCCAGACTTGAAGGATTAGTTGGTGATGGTTTTGATAAAGCTATGGGTCAGATAAAGAATTATTTTCTATCTTTAGCTCAAATTATTACTTCACAAAGAGAAGGTAGTCATTAAAATTTGACTGCCTTTGATATACCTTTAAACTTTGTTATATTCGCAGAATTGATTCTTTGAAATTTGTTTCACTCGCAGATTCTGAGAATAATCTTCGCAATGCTAAAGCTGGATTGGAGACCACCTGTTCTGAGCTTCGTAAGAATAACGCTTTGCTTTCTACTCGTTTGATGAATTCTCGTGATCGTGCCAATCGGGGATTCAACCATCTTTCTTATGCCAAAGATATTGAAGATACTAACCACCAGAAGGATCTACTTCGTGAAAGTCATCTGAAATCTCAAGTCTTCGTAAACAACATTCTCTTATCAAAATCCTTGTTTCCAGTGAAAGTTGAACCTTTGGAAATATCTGATGATGAAGTTGCTCGTGATCCTGATAGTGACTTTGATTACGAGAGTGATGATGAAGGACTTGATGGTGAAAAAGAATCTATCCCTCAAGGAGAATCTCATGTTGAAGGCTCTACAGAGGGTAATGTTTCGCAAGAATTGAACACTGCTGATGATCCTACTCATCTTAAAGATCCAGCACAAAGTGTTGATGAAGAGCATTAAGCATGATAAACTTCTTTCCCAAGTTATCGTTAATCCTCTTGTTTTTCTTTCTTTTGAACTCTTTCTCTTGGTTACTGTTGGTCCTCTTTTTACAAACAATTATGCTTACTGTTTATGTTCCTTAAGAAGTATATTTTATATTTTGCGATAATGATTTGACTTTTCTCTAATTGAATACTTTCTTGATTTGCATAAATTGAATAAATTGATCATATGAAGAGAAATAACATATAGTGAAGACTTAGCTTAGTATTCCCTTTCCCCTTATTATTGCTCTTCAGGTGATCAATTGTTGTTGTAAGTATTAGAATATCTACCTCAGTTTAAGTTGCAAAGTTTCAGGTTGTTGCGAAGTAAATAAGAAATCTCCCCCTTGAAGTATAAGAAGTATGAAACCTCCTTGTAGAATTATGAAACATCCTTGAAGAAGTATAAGAATTATGAAACATCCTTGAAGAAGTATAAGAAGTATTCAATCCTTGAAGAAATATGAGAAGTATTCAATCCTCGAAAAATTTAACGAGTATGAAATATCCATCCTTGATTGCGAATAAAATTGCCTCTTTTGGTAGGAATTCTTGATATATATTCTTGTTGAGAATATAAAGAATCTCCAATGATATTGACGGAATTGACTTCATTAGTTTTTGTGGTCTTATCATGCCTACCTAAGTAAAGGTCTTACTTTGCCACCTCTTTTGCGATAAAGTCGCAGGACGTTGGTGCATTCGTATGCCTCAACCCCTTGACTTTATCTTAACAATATTTTTGTGTTTGCGATAATATGACAAGTCTGAATATACTTGCAAATATACAGCCTTGTGACATTATCGTCTTGCGATGAAATCGCAGGACGTTATCACACTTTCATGTAATAACCCATTGATCTCATCTTAACTTCTTTGTATTTAATTCTGCGAGTATATATATATATTATTATTTTTTTACTCGCAGAAATACGATTGTTGCACAAATATGACAAGCCTTTATGTCCTTGCGAACAAAAAGCCTCGTGACATTTGCGTCTTATAGCACTTATCATCTCCCTAATGGAGGGTGCTTCCCTTTATCTTCCCCTTGGTTGCCCCTTCAAGGAAGCATACATCTACCATACAAGGTTAGCTCTTCCCATCCGGTTCTAGAAACAACCAGCTTTTGTTCGCAACCTCTTATCCTTTTTGCCTATAAGGCTTATAGTTACGAGGTTGCACCCTATGGGGTATATTTGGTACAAGTGCATCATTTGCCAAGACTTGTCAAGAATGGCAGATGTGCTTCAAACCCACTCTTGACTCAACCGTGTACCTCTGCGCCTTGATCGTTTTCTACACTTCTTGGGAAATACAGTATGCCTTAGTCGCCCAACCTAAATCATGTTACATCGCAATATTAGGTTGAGAATCCAAGGTGTCTTACCCGGATAGGTACCCCGTTTTTAGGTTATGTACCTTGTAATGTACATGTACTCAGGTTCCGTGGTGGTGTTCCGTTTCCCCTGAGCCATGCTTATAGGTACCCCCTTAAATGACGTACTTTAGGACTTTGCCTCTTGCGAAATGTTGCTTCGCGAACTAGGGTGTACGTCATAAAGGTTTGCCTGTGTAAAATTTCTGCGGCTTTCTTTCTTTTTTGAAAGCTGATCACAGTTTGCGTTTTTATTCGTAAAAACTCATCACAACTTTTTCATGTTGCGAAATACCTCATTTCATTTTCTTGTTTTTCAAAATACATTTTGTTATACGTTGCGAACAAATATACTGATTACCTTTTTGTTTCATTACCTTTTTTCTTCATTCTCTTTTCTTCGCAAACCATATCCCTTTTCTATCATTGTAAATTTCTTATATGCTTAACATTATAACTTTATTCCTTCTTGCCTTAGTCCTCCATAATTTTCCTGTTGCTGATCTAATATTGGGATCTGGTTATTTTCTCCCCGGCTATAGAAATTCCTTTCTCTATCATACTCTTCTTGATCCTTGCTACTCATTGCTACCATTTTTGGTTGACCATTGTCAATTTTCTTCTCTTCTGATATCTGCGAAGATGTTTGCGAGGATGTCTGTGAGGTACCTTCTACGACATTGACTATTTTAGGAAGTAAGTTTGCTCCTGTATCTTGTGTGTTGGTGTTTGTCACTGGATATGACTCCATATTGTTTTGCTTTTCCTCTAATGTAATGTACTCCTCTTGCAATTCTCGCAACTCTGTCATCATAATGGAATTCTTTCTTCTGAAGATTTGAACATATAATTGTTCCGTTGCGAATATCGTATTTACGAAAGACAAAATCAGGTACCTCTCGTCCACACGCCCTGCCATATCACTGCACATAGTTTTCCATCTTCTTACCAAATGCTTCAAACTTTCACAAATTCTTTTTTTTAAACCAAACACATCTTCAATACCAAGTCGCGAGGAATGATTTGTGATATATGCTCCTAATAAAGTTACTTGTAGATGATAAAATGATGTAATAGTGTTCTTTGGAAGTCCTTCAAACCATTTTAGATCTTCTCCTGTTAAGCTTGATGCGAAGTACTTGCAGAATACAGCATCGTGATTCTCCCATTGTAACATGCATCTTATATACGCTTTAATGTGATGAATAGCACATGAAGTCCCATCAAAGATGCTGGTTAATGTAGGCAGATCACATTTTGGTGGAATCCCTCCCAATTGCACTTATCTAGAAAAAGGAGTCCTCGCAGCTTCTTCTATTGCTTCATCTAATTGCCTTCTATCTCCTCCTCCTCTACTGTTTAACATTCCTCTCATTTCCGCTAATTATCAAAATATCCGTTCATTTGCCTCAGAATTCTCATCCATTGGTCTCTTCAACGCAGCCTCTCTTCTTCTACGTTCTTGCATTTATTCTCTTGCGATCCTTCGCATTCTATCATACTCTTCATCAATGTTTCCATTTGTACAATTTTGCAAATATCTTCTTTCCAGATTGTCTCAATTTTTTTGTTTCAGAGCATCTTGAAATTCTTGTTATTCCATTTCTGTTCTCCTCATCCTTCTCATGTGAATATCAGGAATTTCTTATTCTTCATTTATCCTCCTTCTGCGATTTATCTCTCCCTGATTTGCCTGAATTCTGATTTGAATATTTGGTTCATTCCTTACTATTTCTGTTCGTTGATTTCCAACTCTCCTCTGAATTCTACCATACTCAATATTTTGATTGTTGCGAGCCTGTTCATGTCTTCTTACTCCATCCTTGTAATTGTTTTGATGCATTGCTTGTTGCCTCTCAATTTCTTCCACAAGTTGCTGCTCTTCCTCTCGATTTTCTTCGCCATTCTGGTTATTTTCCCTTGGAAATGGTTCTGTTCGTAAATTTTCCACGTTTTGTTCGTTGTTCGGTACTAAAATGAAGCGATTCTCTCGATTTCTTTCAACCATATTATGTACTTGTCCTTGAATAGCACTTTCACTATTGATTGTTAGCGAATTTCGTTCTTCTCTCTCTGGTCTAACACTTGATCTCGCAGCACTTTGAGATCTCCTCCTTTGTAACATCTCATTTTCCCTCCTCAATTCTTGATTCTGTCTTGTTAGATTTGCACGTTCTTCAGCTTCAAACCCTCGTTCTTCCTGAATTCCTTGTCTCAATGTTTCTAATGCCTCCATTTCTCTTTCATGAATTGTTCCTCCCATCAATCTCTCATTTTCTATGATTTGCGGTTCTCTATATGCTTCTACTGGTGTATCAGTTCTCCAAGTGTGTACACTCACTCGATCTTGATCTATTGATCCTCCCTGTGTTACTGTTTGTTGAGCTTGATTTCTTCGATTGCTCCCTCTCCTACTAGGTTCTCCTGTTATATTTTCTTCTCCACCTGCGAGTCTTACACTTCTTCTTACTGCAGTCAATGGTTATGGTATACTTCTTCTTCTAACCATTTCTCTGATGCAAAATTCTTTAATTATCTATTTATTACTTCACAGATTTCTTCAATATTTCTTATAGAGTATAATTTCAGAACATCTTTATGATCATGTTACATTCTTTTCCTTTACAATCTTCATCTACGGGCTTTGTCTGATCTTCAAATTTCCAAAACTCCTTCAAATTTCTGCTATAACAATCTTCAGGTCCCTGTTTCTAGCGCCAATTATGTAGTTGCAGGAAATCCTACAACTACACCCTCAGTAGAATTCATAAAACTTTAAGAAGTTCTTGATGAAAAATTACAATTTACTGATTAATACTCTCAACTGATTACAAAGAAATATGTTAATGGAACTTAGAACAGTTACAATTTTCTATGTTCTTTCTCCTAAGACTTTTTCTAACACTCACTTAAAGAATCCCTCAATCTAGCATTTGAACTAGTATTTATAGTGAAATCTGTACAACTGTATATAACCTGCGAAGCATCGCAACCTCTGATCGTAAATTTATTCTATATTCGCAAACCCTTCACACTTCTCCCATGCTTCTTCTATTATCGCATTATCTTGTGACACTTTTCTCTTGTATTTGTTACTATGTTCGTAACCCAGTATCTTGCGATATTCTGTCCCTACAGAAACCACTCCCCCTTACATAATAATCCGAAAACCATATGTATTTGTAGTATGAACTACATATTAATTCTCCCCCTTTATGTCAATAAAATTGGCAAAGGTACAAGAACGGGATCCTAATGAAATTTCCGTAAGAGACATTTCATGACCAAAGGTAAATGTATATCATCTTGTTTAGATGCAATCATAAAGCCGAAGCTAAATGCATTCATCAAGGAGTTTATAAAGATACAATATAACCCCTATAATATTCCACAGCCGCACTCCCCACAAAGATTTGGCAATTAAACACAAGTTCAAAAGAACTCTCCCCCATAAAATGTCATTCCCAAGGGAACAACAAGAGCGACCTTAATTTCAAAAGAAAAGAATGATTTCTTTAGACTTAACAAATTACATACAAGTATGAATTTGGAATCTAAAATATTCAATCATACTAACCAAGGAAAACCAAGATTAATTTGACTAAATATGCGCGACACAAGTAAACTTATGGAGACTTAAATTAATTAGATTAATCACAAGAGGACTTGTAAATAATCTAATTGTCATACTCAACCAAAATAATTACAAAAGTAATCAATATAATTGGTCACACTCGAAATAAGAAATTCTATGGAGCAATGACTAAGTTAATCACGAATAACCAACCCAGTCGAAGATATGCTCAAACATAAGAAAACTTATGGAGTGATAACTAAATAACCACACAATATGATTAATTTAGTTTAATCATGTTCAACATAAAGTACCTTACAGAACAACAACTAATCTATTCACAAAAGCAATCAACTTTTGTTGTTTTAGTGCTCAACATAAGACACTTCATGGAACAACATAGTATTTACACAAAATTGTGGATCAGATAATCGACCTATACCGTGGAATGAGCAAGGATTCATTCTATGTTTCCATCACTATTTGCACAATGAGACACAATAGACATAATCCTTGAGTCACAAAAGATTTTAACCTATCTTACATCAATAATTGACAATGTAAGCTTAACTTTTGTGTTTTTCCAGAAGTCTATTCATTCTTTTATCAATATTTGCATATCAATTTACGAGAGACTTTACTGTTTCCTAAATATGGGACAATGAAGTTCACGGACGTAAACACACATATCCCATCAAAATATTGCAATATATAAAACCTTAAAGATTAGTACTGCAACTATCATCTTCCAAACAAGTTTAGAATTTAAACCAATAAATCTAAAAAACAAGAAGATGAAAACTTTGGATATAGCTATGTGTAATCACAATAACGGCTATTCCAAGACACTAGTTATTCTTCTAACTAAAACAAGAAAAATAAAATTCTCATCAGAAGACTTACTAGTTTTCGTAGATCTTTCTCAGGGCATGTACTGAGAATTCCTTCTCATTATTGAAAAACCCATTGATTATGGGATCATTCAATTCCTCCAAATCTTCAGAAATATCAGTTAACTCACTGAGTTATCTTCTTAAATCACGCAGGGTGTTCTTAGATAGAGATAACATTTGTTCATAGTGAGTTACTCTTTCTAAAGAGGAAATGATTTGAGATTTTAAACCATTTCTCTTATTGATGAACTCTTTTACTGTGCCCCTAAAATTTGCATCAAAAGGACAAATAGAAAAGAGGAAGTTAGAGGAAGAACCTTCTCCGTTAATTGTAGTCTTCACTTTCTTCACCCTTGAGGAAGAAATCCCTTTGCACAGATACACATTAGTTGCTTCAAATGCATCCCTGCTTGTAATACTTCTGGTTACAGGAGCTATAAAATTGTATCTTTTCAAGGAAGGAGGAAGTCTACCAATGATTTAAATAGACTTATGACCATCAAAAACCCTAGAAAAAAAGTCTTCTGAAGTTTAATGATCCATTATCTATATTGTTAGGAGAATATTTTCTTAACAGAAATAGATACAAACTTGAGCCACACAAATACACAAAGCCTCACTTTCTCAAGTTAAAGATGAGGATGCGAACACCCCTGATATTAGATAGGAACGTTATGAGCCAAACGCTCTCCTTGTTTATTACATAGTGATTTTTCAAGGTTTTTTGTGTAAACAAGTTTCCCACCTATTCCGATTCTGGAAGCATTGTTTTTAGGAGGACTGCGCCGATTATCCAGATTCATCTTTTGCATGTTCTTCTGTAGTTTGGCAATTCTTTGAATGTTCCTCTTGAATCTCCAACACGTACTTTGAACAAGCCCTGCATTTCCACAAAACAAACAAACCAAGGATTATTTTTTTTGTTGAGGTATCTTCTGCTTAATACAGCTGCCAACTTTTATCTTTTCCTAATCAATAGAAGCAACATGATTGACAATGTCTGCACACTTTCTTTTGTATCCTAAACCATTTGTGTTTCCAAAGTATTTCTGACCAAACAACATTGCTGAAATTTTGTCAGAACTTCCAGATAATCTTTGGAGATCATCCTTAAGAGTATTAATCTCTTTCTCCTTTAGATTAATGGTTCTGGTGAGTTTATCATTAAGACAGTCTATCTCATGATTTTTCACCTGGATTAATGATTCTAGTTTCTTCAATGAAGCTTTTAATTGAAGATTTTCTTGAAGAATCTCTTTATCCAAGAAATTTAAAGCCCCTGTGTCGGTCTCATATTCTGAATCAGAACTTGAGTATGTAGATGTTTCTGCTGTAAAAGCTGAGAGTTTATCGTATCTATCAAACGTGTTCAAACGATTGACACTTAAAGGTTTTTCTTCCACAGAATCATTAGCAGACAGAGGACGTTTATCACGTCTAATGCTTCTCTTTCCAAATTCCTTGATCTTTTCTGTAATCAATGGTCTTTTAAACCAGACTTCATCCGTACAACATTCATCACCCCATGAGATAGAGTGTTCACTTGTGTCTGACACACCATTGAATGCCACGTTATGAACTGAATTTTGATAAGGAATTATTATCTTTCCAAAGGCTGAATTTTCAGAAAGAGTATTGAGGATATTTCCTTCAACGATGGTACATTTCTCAATCAATAGAAAATATCTCAAGGAGTTATTATCTCAATATCTCGATTTGATTTACTCAAGCAAATACAATCTGCGAGTCTTAATCAAAGAGAGATAACTTGGATGGTACCAAAGACAAATATCCAAGTGTCAATCAATTTAAATCAACAACCACTAAGGTCGGATATTCTAATTGATTGAACAACGCACAACCTGTATTATTTCAATTATATAAAAATATAATGCGGAAAAGAAATAACACAGACACCAGAATTTTGTAAACGAGGAAACCGCAAATGCAACAAAAAACTCCGGGACCTAGTCCAGATTAAACATATATTGCATTAAGCCGCTACAGAAACTAGCCTACTCCAAATTAACTTCAGTATGGACTGTAGTTGAACCCCAACCAATCTCACACTAATCCAAGGTACAGTTATGCTCCTATGCCTCTGATCCCAGCAGGATACTACGCACATGATTTCCTTAGCTGATCTCACCCACAACCAAGAGTTGTTACGACCCAAAGTCGAAGAATTTAATAAAAAAATATGTCTCACACAGAAAAGTCTACAAGATAGATAAATTCGTCTCCCACGAATAAACCTATGAGTTTTGTTCCGTCTTTTGATAAATCAAGGTGAACAGGAACCAATCAATAAAACCAGACTTATATTCCGGAAGAACAGCTCAGTTTTATCAATCACCTCACAATAGTCTTAATCGATGCAGCGAAAAAAGATATTGTGGAATCACAAACGATGAGATGGAGATGTTTGTGATTAATTTTGTATCTTGCCTGTCAGAGATAGAAATCTGAAGCCAATTATTATAATTGTACTCGTATGATAGAAACAGCAAGATCAGATCACACAACTACGATAAAAGTAGTATCGGTCTGGCTTCACAATCCCAATGAAGTTTTTAAGTCGTTAACATGGTTTTGGAAGAAGAAAACCAAAGGTTAAAGGAGAATCGACTCTATCTTAGAAAATTAGTATCACACAAAATGTGTGGGGATTAGGTTTCCCAGTTGCTAGAGTTCTCCCTTATATAGTCTTTCAAATTAGGGTTTGCAATCAATGTTATCTTGGTAACAAAGCATTCAATATTCACCGTTAGATGAAAACCTGATTAGATACAAGCCAATATTTATCAACCGTTAGATCGAAAACTTAGCTTATTATACACACATGTACTTGACGATTTTGGGTTTGTGTAACCATACCCAAACTTGTACATTAGTTGGTTCAACACTAGTCAACCAAATGGTTATCCAAATGATAACTTTCATATCAACCATATTCTTCTTCACCATAACTAGTCCAAATGACTCAAATGAACTAGTTAGAGACTTGTTCAATTGTTATGAGATCCCATGTACTACACAAGACACAATTGAAGCAAAAACGATGTGATTCACTCGAATCGATTCATGAACTATAAATCCACGGTTTGCAATAGCATTCCTTATTTTATCAAGATAAGTTCACAAACATCGTTTTTAGACATAACCTACTCAAGTTCGCAGACAGGGTTCACGGACTCAAGTTAACCGGTTAGAGTTTACAAACTCCAGCATAAATTCTCGGGTCAAGAACTTCCGTCAGTTCGCGGACTGAAACTGAGCTACAACTCCAGCAGAAATTCTCGGGTTGGAGAACTGCGCCTGTTCGAGGACTGAGTTGACGTCTCACGTTCCGATTTCACTTGATCAACAAAGTTTGCAAACTTCGGTTCAAGCAATAAGGACTTATACATATATGTGTTACCACAATAATGTTTATATCCTCTAATGGTTATATTGTCTAAACTCTCATTTCAATCATTGAAACATTCTCAGAGGACGTTATATAGTTATTATTCACAAACTATTTTTCGTTAGAGCGATTTGCAAAATTATTTGAAACATAACATGACTTTCGTCACTAGGTAAATATGCACTTGGATAAAGCGAAAGCTTTACCAACACATATTTTGAGAAATAGATAAGTGAGATATACTCAGCTCAAAATTACATATGTGTATAATCTTAGTATATATAGTAATACGACTTTTGTCTCAAGATATGAGATATAGTAGATTGACTTTTGATTGATAGATAAGTTCAAGTCTCCACATACCTTTTAGTCGATGAAGATCCACTGGTTCCTTTAGTAGTTCTTCATCTTGTATGATGATCGCCATGAAGTTCTTGAGCTCAACTATACTTTTTATCCTAGTCCAAGACCTTAACTATAGTAGAATAAAAATCAAGACTATATAGTTTTGATCACTAACATTGACAAACATGCTTGAGATAGCAAAGCATGCGAGTTCGACCGAGAAATGCTCTAACACTTATCTTTCTGAAAGATGAATTTTCAGAAAGAGTATTGAGGTTATTTCCTTCATCGATGGTACATTTCTTAGAAACAAGTTTGTTGGTTTCAAAAGTAGTTTCTAAGATATCCCAGGCATCTTTATACTTAGTACAAGAAGACACATAGTGCTGAAGGACTGGGGTAATCGCCTGTCTAATCGCATCTAACCCTTCAGAATTTCGCCTTGCAGCAACAGTTTCTTCTGGATTATAACTATTAATATCCTTGAGGGTAGACACATCGCATTCTGTAATACCCGGAGGATCACAGCCATTGATAACATGTACCCATATTTGAAAATCACAAGCTTGAAGATACGTGCTCAAAGCAATTTTCCACCATGGGTAGTTTGAATCATCGAAGACTGGTGGTACGTTTATTGAGATAACACCTCTGTCCATAGAGTCAGATCACTACAAACAGAGACTTGTAAGGTCTTGAACGTGTTTGCCTGCTCTGATACCAATTGAAAAAGCATGGGTCTAACAACCACACCCAATATTTCGATTATCAATCTGTATGGACAACTCCGAGTTACTTTCTATAGAACCAACTAGACAGTTATACTCAATCAATAGAAAATATCTCAATGAGTTTATTATCAATATCTCTCAATTTGATTCACTCAAAAAATACAATCTGCGAGTCTTAATCAAAGAGAGAACTTGGATGGTACCAAAGACCAATATCCAAGTGTTAATCAATTTAAATCAACAACCAATAAGGTCGGATATTCTAATTGATTTAACAACGCACAACCCATATTATTTCAATTATATAACAAAATATAATGTGGAAAAGAAATAACACAGACACCAAAATTTTGTTAACGAGGAAACCGCAAAGGAAGAAAAACGCCGGGACCTAGTCCAGATTAAACATACACTGATTAAGACGCTACAGACACTAGACTACTCCAAATTAACTTCGGTATGGACTGTTGTTGAACCCCAACCAATCTCACACAGATCCAAGGTACAGTTATGCTCCTACGCCTCTGATCCCAGCAGGATACTGTTGTGGATGGGGAAAAACGATTTGCTGGTTTTTAAGGGATTGAAGAGAAGACCGGACGGAGGAGGTTCCTCGAACCAGGCAAAATGCTAATCCTCACACAGATACACCGCTACAAAGGGGGTGCTTAGATTCGAGAGATCAATCTGTAGTACTCCGACCTAAATCGAGACAACGACCGTTCCAGAGTAAATTCGGTCACAAGAGAGGATGTGTTGATCTGTAGGAGGGAAGCTGAGAAATGTGCGGAATCGATGGTGATTCAAGGATTGTGGGTGTGTGAATTCTGAATATGATAAGTTTTGAATGATTGAAGTTGAACGATTGTGAATACATTGCTCAATTTATGAGTTTGATGATCTCGTGTTGTCTAAGAGACGTGGGATTCTTACTCTGAGTATTCTGTATATTCGTTCTGTTTTTCGATGATCCCTTCAATCTTGATTCAGGGACTTATTTATATTGCTGGAATTGTAGACACCATGATCCCATGAAGTGTGACAGTTGATGGAATCAAGGAGTGGAGAAGTGGAAATCGTGTTCGAAACCAGCTGTCCAACGTGTGAAGACTTGGTCGACTTTCCACCCACTACCTCATGAATTCCTTCAACTAATTGCATGACTTGCTCACATTCCATCGTGTGTTTGAACACATGTGCCATAGACCGCCATACCCAAACCCTAAGTGATATCCCCCAAGTGACACGATTGATCATCTCGTGGTTTTTTAGTCAATTGATGACTTCGTGGTTTGATGGGACGATGAGTCCATGTAGTTGCTGAATTGAACATGATGTTATGAAACTCTCGAATTGCACGTGTCATGAGACAGAGGTATAATTCTTACGATGAACTGGACAAGTATTGCTCATTCGATGGATTGTTGAATATTAGTGGATTGTTAAACCAATATTCCTTAACACGAGCAAATATTGATCATCTAATCAAGTGTTGCTCTCGTGATGACTTGTTGAATATTTGACTGTTTGAGCATGTGTTGCTCATGAATGATTGGCAGTGTGCCAAGAATATTAATTAAAGTGCTGGTCGTTGAACCTAGCATAATTAATAAAATTCATGACCATGAGGTCATCGTAAAATTATTAATATTAATTCATGACCATGAGGTCGTCATAGAATAATTAATATTAATTCATGACCATGAGGCCGTAGTAGAATTATTAAGGTTAAAGTCTGGAAACATGGTCCTTGAACTCAGAAACCCTAATTTGACCGATTGATGATCAATTCATGGTCAGAAGTTTTAACCATGGGACAAATGAGGAGCGGCTACATGGTACCGTGAATTAACCATGTAGTGTCCATGTTCTCACGTGAGCAAATATGATGAGCTCATGAAGAGTTCATGATTTATTAATGAAAGAATGATCAAATGCTGGTTCAATCATTATTAAAAAATGCTCGTATGAGACTTAGGTGTGGAAACCTAATTACAAAGTGATGGACCGACCATAGAGTCATGGAGCCGGCCCTGGGTTTTCACATGACCGACTGATGATCACTTCATGAAAATCCAAAGCGTTTGGAAGAGTCTTGGACCTAATACGAGCAATTGTGCAAATTAGGTCAAAACTGTGAAAATCGATGGGATCGGCTTCCGTGAGCCAAAGAGCTAATCTTGTTCAGTCAAGATAACGTGCTCGTGTCCCTAAGGTGTCCGCGTCTCAGTCCTGAGAATTTTGATATTTTCTGGCGTGCAATTGAGCATCCATTCAAGAAAATATGCCAAAATTAGGGTTTCGATGAACTGAGGAAACACCATGAGATGATAGAAAATATTTATAAAATAAGGAATTGTGAGACATGGGACCGCCGTTGGTCAAGGCACGGTCGGCCAGTCATGACCACGGTCCCGTGGTGTCTCTTCCTTAGTTTTACATATTTTTGATGATTCTATGAAGGATTCATGAATTTTGAGAAATTTGATAAATTTAGGGAGTTTTCACGAATTGAAGGAGTTTCCATGAGTTCATGGTCTTTGAAAAAATATTAAAATAATAAAATTCGACCGTGTGGGACCATGGAGGCGTGACCGATCGGTCGTGGCCCAATCCCACGAATTTTAATAATTTTTAAATAATTTTTGGGTATTTTTTTATAGTTTGAAGGAATTTTTGAGAAAAATACCATGAAATCAAGGAAAAAAAATAAGATAATTAATAATAAAATAAAGAAAACAAGGGTGTGTGGGACCGGCTAGGGCATGGCCGGCCGGCCAAGGCCCGATCACGCAAGTTTTCATAATTTATTTTATTTTATTATTTTTGATGATTTAAAGGAATTTTGAGGAAAAATACCATGAAATTAAGGAGTTTTTTCATGAAATCATGAAACAAAATACCAAATAATAATAAAACAATGGACACATGGGACCGGCTAGGTTAAAACCCTAATTAGCGCCCTTTAGTAGAATCGATGTAGAATTCTCATACGGACTCGTATTTTGATGGTCCACCCCTCCATTATGCACGGAAAAGAATTTCCTATCTCCCAACGCGGGAATATTTAGGTTTTAATCTCGTTCGGGCGGTGAAAACAGCCCGAGAGTAAAATTCAGGAAGAATTCAAGGGGCCGGTCCCATGATATTTTTCCTAACTTTATCGTGTTTGATAAAATCATGTGATAAAAATACATGAAATTAGGTAATTTTTAGAGAAAAATAATTAAAAAATAATAAGGGACCGTGAGGTGTGGGCCGGCTGGGACCAAGGCATGGCCGATCGGCCAATGGTCACGTCCCACACACTCTCCTAATTTTATATTATTTTTGACGGACTCGTGGAAGTACCACGAATCTGAGGAATTTCCTCAAGAAGGAAATTTGATCAATCGAGAGAATTTTTATGAAAATAATAAAAGTTGATAGATGATTACTGTTACTTCATAGGATCAGCTGAAGATTCGAATATGAACTCAGAACGATGAGGTGGTCATTGCCATTCCATGGGATCGTCGTTGATTCGACCATGGAATCGGAGCAACGATATTGCCATTCCATGGGATCGTCGTTGATTCGACCATGGAATCGGAGCAATGATATTTCCATTCCATGGGATCGTCGTTGATTCGACCATGGAATCGGAGCAATGATATTGCCATTCCATGGGATCGTCGTTGATTCGGCCATGGAATCAGAGCAATGTTATTGCCATTCCATGGGATCGTCGTTGATTCGACCATGGAATCGGAGCAATGATATTTCCATTCCATGGGATCGTCGTTGATTCGACCATAGAATCGGATCAATGATATTGCCATTCCATGGGATCGTCGTTGATTCGACCATGGAATCATTGCAATCTTATTTCCATTCCATGGGATCGCCGTTGATTCGACCATGGAATCGGACCAATGAAGGGATAATTAACCTCATGGGTCTATGCCTAGTAGAATAAACTGACTACGATAGGAGCATTAATTATCCTGACATGACTTGACGATAAGGCATATCCTTTATATAGTCAGGTTAAACTCGTTGTTTGTTCCTGAAGACGATGTTGCTCCGTAGAGCCGTCCATCCCGTGATACTATATAGAAATGACTGAAAGTAGTCAGTATTCATGAGATTATGTTGTTGTCTAGGCCTTGACTGCATATCTACATGTACTCTGAGAGAAAGTACTCTCCGTTGAGAATTCGATGAGAGACTCGTGTCTCAATACTCATGTGATTGTTGAACCAAAGGCCCGTATAATCATGAGTTTATGATTTTAGCCTTTGTTGAAAATCCACCATCTACATTAAGTCCCCTGCTTATTGAAGAAGGTCGTGTTCCTCACTCAGCAATGAATGGTGATTTTCCGGTCATAAACAATATAAGTAATTGAAATTAGTCGTAAGTTAAGATGTTACCGGATTTCGATCGTACGAGCATACCATAACTTGAATGAAGATTCCAGCGGCATGCTAGAGCGTCATTTGATGAGCATAAATTGGTGTTGAACCGCTGATTTGGATGACGGGTCCTTGGTCGTTTAGGATTCGCTGGCCGAGCCCTCTCCATCACCTTCACTCCAACATCAAGAGGAGGAAAAGTTGCCGGACCACCAGCGCCACCACCGTCGCCGCCACCGTCCGACCGTTTGCTGGCGGCGCCGACAGGTATGCGTCCGATTTTTTTTTTTTTGCTGATGTTTGTTAATGTTCATGAGTTTTATGGGTTGTTCACATATTGATCATGATAAAATCATATACCCGTGTATATATAATTGTAGGTTTCGTCGAAAACCTTCGTTTTTGAAAACGTATGCTCGTTTGATCGTTAGTTTTTGAAAACTAATAATAATCCCTGATTTAGAAGATATTTTTCCTCATATATGAATATATAGGTTGAGTGATAAAACTATGTTTATGAGCTTTCATGTGAGCCAAAGTTTTATCATGAAAAAGTGAATTTTCACAAAACTGAAGTAAACCCTTCGTTTTAAAGCATAACGAGGATACGGAGAAAAGAGTTTCTCTTATTTATGTATATATGAACTCGTGTACAGTGATAAAATTTTGTGTATGAGCTTTCATGTAAATCAAAACTTTATCTTGTAATGCGTGAGCTTTCGCAAAATTGAAATAAACCTTCGTGTCAAATACATATGACGGCACGAAGGAAAATAGTTTTTGTAAAACCATGGCCAATTCATGGGATTTTTTTTTGAAACCGTGGAGTGTCCACAATTTATTTTTATGAGCCTGGCTCATGTTAAAAAATTCCATTTATTTACGTGAGCAAATAAACGTTTTGTTTATATATACATGCAGATATATATTATGTTTTCTAAAATCAAAACTTGAGTTTTGTGCGATATTGCTTAGAAGTAAACAATTATTTATGATGAAATAATGTTTTAGTTTTTCATAATTCTACGGTGAATGTTCACACAGTAGAAATATTCATGATTTTATGAAAAATCTGAGTTGTTCATTTTTTATAGGTTTTGAAGAAACGAACAATTTTGGAGTGTTAACTCTAGCATTACTCTCACTACTGTTAGTGGAAGCGTAAAAAGGTAAGAGTTAAGAGTTACCGTTTTGGTAGATGCTGATGAGAGCATCCTGATCATTTCTTTTGTGTTTTAATTCCACTGCTTTGATGAAATCTGCATCTATGGATGATATACTGAAGTAGGAATGTTGTATGGACGTCACAACATCTTTGCGAGAATGACCGGTTCCTATAACGATGCTTCCAAAGATGATATTTCCATAGATGATATCTCTACAGGTGCAACTTCAAGAAATGATGCTTCTGGGACCTTTGAGTGATGGTGAGAGATCCTTCATACTGAGTTGTACTTATGCTTATTTCACTAGATTCACCACATGATAATCGTATAGTGGAATCCTGGATAGATATGAACTCTACAGAAATGGAAGAAAGTCTACGGGAGCGGAGAACCCAGAAGTAAATACTACAGGATGTTAGCAAATGACGTGTAGTCCCCAGCCGTTTCTTTGGTGAGTTGTTAATGCTCCTCGTGTCATGAATTTTCCCGTGCAATTAGGATCATGAAACCAAGGTTTGTTATTTCTTTTCAGGCTTTTGCTATATCGATTGACGGTCTTCAACTTGTTCCCGGACAAGCAATTCATGAATCCACCACTGATGAAAAGTCGATGTAAGTATCATTTTTCGTGTAGGTGATCTTGGCATCTCCTTGAAGTAATAATAATTGTTGTTGATGAGTCCAAGAAGAAATCATTGTAGATAAGAAGATTGATGAAGCGCACTCTTCTTTGGGGCATGGGGATATGAAGAATTCCCGAACCAAATAGAGAAAGCGGTGTTGCCAATAGAGATTCCGGTATTTCCGAGCCTTCAAATGATTTAGAGACTCCCCCAGTAAGTATATCTCCTTTAAATCATTCTAATCCCATGTAATCTTCGCATTAGGTGCTGAACGACGAAGTTGGGAATCATGGATCCAATAATGATGATTTGGGCAATCCAGGAGTTGTTGGTGACAAGACTTTCATAGCTGCGCCTCAGGATGATGGAGTGTTGGTTGCTGATACCGTGGAGGTGGTGGAAACTCCAATGGTGCCTCATACGGTGGAACCCGAACCCGAAATAGCAGAAGCTACTTCCCTTGAAGTTGTTTCTATGATAATTGACACTGCTCCAGTAACTGAGAACGAGATGATAGTGCATGAGTATCCTACTGCAGGGATTTCCTTTGATCCTCAATTTAGTGAGTTACTCCCATATCACCGACTTGTTGGAAGTTTTAGCGTTCCCATTGGATATGTTGCTATATACAAGGAACTGTGGGAGATGTATGGACACATTGTTGTTACTCGGGATCCAGGACATAGTTATTTCTTGACGAAACAAGTAGAGGCCATCTTGCGTGTTATAGATGATATACAGATTACAGCCAGAGATGTTGTTTCCCAAGATGTACTCTTTGATTGGGAGTACAACTTGAAGAATGGAAAAGAACTTGGCTTCAATCTGAAGTGGCTCCGTGAAAGACTTGAAGTTATCAAGAAAGCAGAAAAGGGTGAAGCTCCTTTCCCTACCAGTGATGTTGTGTTGAAGAAGATGTAGTAGTCGAGCTAACTAGGAAGCTGGAGGTACCTTGATGAAGGACTTAGCAAAAATACCTCACACGGCATCGAAATTCTATGCTTGACCCCAACTTTTGAAGCTAAGAAACTGAGTTATTAAATGATAGAATAATCACTCAATCTGGAGTTGTATAAGTCCGCCAACGAAGCGTGCACATTTGCAATTTTTAATCCCGCACAAATGTTTTAGGCATCGTAGACCTGACGGTAAAGGACATATCTTTCAGCTTGTATATCCGATTAATGCTCCCTTTTGGTATGTTGTTGAAGAGACACATAAGAACATCTTTTATTGAGGAAGTATTGTCCCATTCCTCACCCATTGGCACGTGTTTTGCAAACCCATGACCTGAAGTGTGTTGTATCTCATCTGTAGAGGTGACGAGAACATCTTGTAGAAGACTTTGGATATGCGCACCAGTCGTGCCAGCTTTGGGAAGACTTCATGTGAGAATGTTATCAGGTCTTCACATCTTGATATGAATCATTGGTTCTTATAGAAGTCTGCTTCATGTGTAACACTTCAGAGAATGATTAGTTGATGAAGCCCTGAGGATGTTGCTCCTGAGACCATTGTTGGTGTTGAGACCATGAATGATCACTCTCCAAAGATCTTTGTCGATGTTGAGATCATGGATGGTTTTCCCTTAGAGATTATTGTTGATGCTGATACCACGGTTGAAGTTGCTCCAAAGAACGAAAAGGATAGAACCATGATTATAGACATAGTAGTTTCTCCTCCATCCAGTGATCCTTTTGGTGTGTTGATCATCTCTAAGATGAAGGTGTTCTGGGAGTTCAACATGAATTCTCCTGAACAATATGATTTTACTGTGAACTGGATTCGTCAGTGAGTCGACGATGTTATGGCAAATTACATCGTGCCTTCATTAAAGGTGTGATCGGTGAAGAGAAAAAGTTCTTCAGTCGTGAAGGAGCTTGTGATGTAGAGATCCCGTTGATGAAGTTTCATGGAATCACATCAGGTTGCAATAACTTGTTATGTGGATAACATTTATTGAAATAAAACCGATTTCTCCAGCAAGATCAAGTCCCAGCGTATGTTGAAGGAATTCATGCCATCCATGGGTGAATGATATTACATATGCTTCAGAAGTCTGGTCATGGAGATAGTGATGACTCATCGATTGTAGTTTACTTGTATTTTGATTGCGCTGGTGGTGAATCAGTATGTCATCATCGGGGTATTTATGCTGAAGCCAGAGGTGTCATTATCGAAGATGTACTCTTTTATTGGGAGTATAATTTGAAGACTCCTTAGATGCTTTAGTATTGAAGTGTCATATCCTTCGAGCTTTGAATGTCTTAGGCTTGATCGTCTCGGCCCCGAGTATCTTCTTTTGATTCAGCATCCCTTTCATTGCGGTAGTGGGATTCAACACTTTTGCAGACATCAGAGCTTTCTGATTTTCTGGGACACATGGACACTTCTGCAAGGCTCTGGAGAAACTCCCAAAGTGTTCTTTTCCATGCTTGGACATCATCTCAGTAATGAATGTTTCAATGCTCAATTTGAAGAAATGTCAGATTCAACCACTTGGTAAAATACTAATCCGGTGAAGCTACCATTCATAACATCTTGCAGAGTTGCTATCAAAATTGATTCCCCGTGATAGGATAGCATGTGAGGAAATAAATGACATAGACATGAAATGAATGAGACTTTCCTGAGTGTGGAACCTCTTGACGAATATCTATGCATCTTTTTCAGGTTCTTGCTTCAACCTCGTCGAAGTTTGAAATTCCTCAAAGTACTCTGATGATGGAATGTCCGTTAAACCTTCTAGATCAGAACTTTCTTCGTTGAAGGAATGTGTAACCAAAGATGCTTCGTAAGTATCCATCTTTTCAGTGTGGACCTACGCTTATCTAAAGGACATGTCATATCCTAGATCTTCCTGATTATGAAAAACTTGGTTTCTATCCAAGTGGGACTTATGTTCACTTTAAGAGTGATGTAGCCCTGAGTATTTCCGAGCGCTCCTTCGAGGTATTATGATTGAGATGGAGAATGAGTATCTTCTTGCTGAGCGATGCATGTGGATCCGATGGTTTTCACTGGAATGTTGTTGATGGTGGTGTCAACATCGATCAATGTTCTTCCAATTGACTGTGGTAAGTAGTCACCAGTCGTACATATCTTGATCTTTGGCTGGAGGCTCAAGAAGTATTTTCGGGATGGACTTCTTGACACGATGTGGTTCAGTACTGTGAATATATCTCTCCTTTGTGCCTTCGACAGATAACGCAATTCACGTTCGTCTTGAACTGTTTCTTTGATAGGTTGTCCAAAGAGTGTAAAGGTTCTGATTGGGAGAGGATTCTTGTGTACACCTTCAGTCCCCAGTTGAAGCTATTGTGGATCAACCTTCTCTCCGAGAATGTTTCAAAACTGCGCAGTTGCTTTGTGGGATGGCTGACATACCTGTGGAAGCGACAATACCGAGGATATTCCATGGCTTCTTCGGTTGGTTCCTTTTTGTTAAAAGGAAACTTGATTGCACCATCTTGAATCCAGACATCGAGTAGCTCGTTGACTTCTTCCATGGAACAAGGAAAATCAAGTGCCTCTGGCTCGTCTGTTTGTTGAGGAGAGATCTTCGAGTTATCTTTTTTTGTGCCTTCGAAGGGGTGGAGGCTGTCTGCTTGTGTTGTGGTTCAGCTTTCCGCTTGATTCCTTCTGCGACAGCGTTCGTCGAAGATTGCAGGGCATACTGTTTGTTAACCAAACGCCTATTTCCTCGAGGGTCTTTTGACTCCTCAGTTATTGTAGACTTTGGTCTTTCCAGAAGAGCGGGTGTGGTAGTTGCTGATCTCTTCGCGGCTTCGTGGAGTTCTGAGAAAGTTTGGAATCGAAGGTTCTTCAGTAAAGCTCTGTAGACCGGGAGCATGTCGTTGATGCATAAGTCCACCAGTTGTTGCTCCGTGACGTTTGGATCATAGAAGTCCAAGGCTTGGACTCCGAACCTCTTCACATAATCATTGGGGTTCTCACCTGTCTTCTGAGATATTCTCCCAAGATCAGAGAGAGTGACTTGCTCCAATACGAAGAAGTATTTCCTGTATAATGTATTGATCATTTCTCCCCAATTGTTGATGGTCCTTGGTGCGATGTTGTTATACCAGGTGTATTCTCTTTCTTTCAAAGACTTTGAGAATTCTTTGAGACAAACAATGTGATTGTGTTCATGTTCTCCCAAGGCTTCGAGGAAGCGGGAGACGTGCTCTCGAGCATTTACAGTTCCATCATATAGGGTGAACGTTGGAGAGACGTAGCCTTTTGGAAGGGGAATCCTCTGTGTAGCGGCAGGATACGGAGGTTGGTGATGATGGACGTGTGACGTCTTGTATTTTCCTTGGTTCTCCAGAAGACGCTCCAAATCTTCACGAGTAATGAAGCTTGATGATTCCTTCGTTGACGAGTCATCTGCAGCTTTGCCGGCTTCGTCATCATCCATTGTATGAATTGGAATCACCTCAGGATCAGCGGCGTCTGAGGACTTTTCCTTTTATTTCCCTTTTTCTGACATCTTGTCAGTAAGAGTTTTGAGATAATTACACAACTCCTTCTGCGTAGAAGCCATGTCTGTTTGATTCCCGACGAGAATTTCATGGACCTTCATGAGATCGCCTATGGTAGGTGGATTTTCTCTGGTTTCTTCGAGACATCTGCCGAAAAGGGGATGATCCTCCGAGTTATCACGAGGAAGAGTAATATCACCGCCTTCAGTGTTGATAAAAGGCCTAGTTTCTGGGACATCCTCATTGTTGTTGTTGTTGCTAGTGCTAGCATTGTTAGGATCAATTATGCATGACCTAAGATCAACCATCTTGTGAAATTGTGAGATTGCAACCGAGAGAGTGATCTCCCACTTTGGTCGCCAATCTGTGGAGAAAAACGATCTACTGGTTTTTAAGGGATTGAGGAGACGACCGGATGGAGGAGTTTCCTCGAACCAGGAAAAATGCTAATCCTCACACAAATGCACCGCTGCAAAGGGGGTGCTTAGATTCGAGAGATCAATCTGTAGTACTCCGGCCTAAATCGAGACAACGACCGTTCCAGAGTAAATTCGGTCACAAGAGAGGATTGGTTGATCTGTAGGAGGGAAGCTGAGAAATGTGTGGAATCGATGGTGATTCAAGGATTGTGGGTGTGTGAATTCTGAATATGATAAGTTATGAATGATTGAAGTTGAACGATTGTGAATACATTACTCAATTTATGAGTTTGATGATCTCGTGTTGTCTAAGAGACGTGGGATTCTTACTCTGAGTATTCTGTATATTCGTTCTGTTTTTCGATGATCCCTTCAATCTTGATTCAGGGACTTATTTATATTGCTGGAATTGTAGACACCATGATCCCATGAAGTGTGACAGTTGATGGAATCAAGGAGTGGAGAAGTGGAAATCGTGTTCGAAACCAGCTGTCCAACGTGTGAAGACTTGGTCTACTTTCCACCCACTACCTCATGAATTCCTTCAACTAATTGCATGCCTTGCTCACATTCCATCGTGTGTTTGAACACACGTGTCGTAGACCGCCAGACCAAAACCCTAAGTGATATCACCCAAGTGACACGATTGATCATCTCGTGGTTTTTTAGTCAATTGATGACTTTGTGGTTTGATGGGACGATGAGTCCATGTAGTTGCTGAATTGAACATGATGTTCTGAAACTCTCGAATTGCACGTGTCATGAGACAGAGGTATAATTCTTACGATGAACTGGACAAGTATTGCTCATTCGATGGATTGTTGAATATTGGTGGATTTTTGAACCAATATTCCTTAACACGAGCAAATATTGATCATATAAGCAAGTGTTGCTCTCGTGATGACTTGTTGGATATTTGACTATTTGAGCATGTGTTTCTCATGAATGATTGGCAGTGTGCCAAGAATATTAATTAAAGTGTTGGTCGTTGAACCTAGCATAATTAATAAAATTCATGACCATGAGGTCATCTTAGAATTATTAATATTAATTCATGACCATGAGGTCGTCGTAGAATTATTAATATTAATTCATGACCATGAGGCCGTAGTAGAATTATTAAGGTTAAAGTCTGGAAACATGGTCCTTGAACTCAGAAACCCTAATTTGACCAATTGATGATCAATTCATGGTCAGAAGTTTTAACCATGGGACGAATGAGGAGTGGATACATGGGACCGTGAATTAACCATGTAGTGTCCATGTTCTCACGTGAGAAATATGATGATCTCATGAAGAGTTCATGATTTATTAGTGAAAGAATGATTAAATGATGGTTCAATCATTATTAAAAAATGCTCGTCTGAGACTTAGGTGTGGAAACCTAATTACAGAGTGATGGACCGACCATAGAGTCATGGAGCCGGCCCTGGGTTTTCACGTGACCGACTGATGATCACTTCATGAAAATCCATAGCGTTTGGAAGAGTCTTGGACCTAATACGAGCAATTGTGCAAATTAGGTCAAAACTGTGAAAATCGATGGGATCGGCTTCCGTGAGCCAAAGATCTAATCTTGGTCGGTCAAGATAACGTGCTCGTGTCCCTAAGGTTTCCGCGTCTCAGTCCTGAGAATTTTGATATTTTCTGGCGTGCAATTGAGCATCCATTCAAGAAAATATGCCAAAATTAGGGTTTCGATGAACTGAGGGAAACACCATGAGATGATAAAAAATATTTATAAAATAAGGAATTGTGAGACATGGGACTGCCGTTGGTCAAGGCACAGTCGGACAGTCATGACCACGGTCCCGTGGTGTCTCTTCCTTAGTTTTACATATTTTTGATGATTCTATGAAGGATTCATGAATTTTGAGAAATTTGATAAATTTAGGGAGTTTTCACGAATTGAAGGAGTTTCCATGAGTTCATGGTCTTTGAAAAAATATTAAAATAATAAAATTCGGCCGTGTGGGACCATGGAGGCGTGACCGATCGGTCGTGGCCCAATTCCACGAATTTTAATAATTTTTAAATAATTTTTGGGTATTTTTTGATAGTTTGAAGGAATTTTTGAGAAAAATACCATGAAATCAAGGAAAAAAAATAAGATAATTAATAATAAAATAAAGAAAACAAGGGCGTGTGGGACCGGCTAGGACATGGCCGGCCGGCCAAGGTCCGGTCCCGCAAGTTTTCATAATTTATTTTATTTTATTATTTTTGATGATTTATAGGAATTTTGAGGAAAAATACCATGAAATTAAGGAGTTTTTTCATGAAATCATGAAACAAAATACCAAATAATAATAAAACAATGGACACATGGGACCGGCTAGGTTAAAACCCTAATTAGCGCCCTTTAGTAGAATCGATGTAGAATTCTCATACGGACTCGTATTTTGATGGTCCGCCCCTCCATTATGCACGAAAAAGAATTTCCTATCTCCCAACGAGGGAATATTTAGGTTTTAATCTCGTTCGGGCGGTGAAAACAGCCCGAGAGTAAAATTCAGGAAGAATTCAATGGGGCGGTCCCATGATATTTTTCCTAACTTTATCGTGTTTCATAAAATCATGTGATAAAAATACATGAAATTAGGTAATTTTTAGAGAAAAATAATTAAAAAATAATAAGGGACTGTGAGGTGTGGGCCGGCTGGGACCAAGGCATGGCCGATCGGCCAATGGTCACGTCCCATACACTCTCCTAATTTTATATTATTTTTGACGGACTCATGGAAGTACCACGAATCTGAGGAATTTCCTCAAGAAGGAAATTTGATCAATCGAGAGAATTTTTATGAAAATAATAAAAGTTGATAGATGATTACTGTTACTTCATAGGATCAGCTGAAGATTCGACTATGAACTCAGAACGATGAGGTGGTCATTGCCATTCCATGGGATCGTCGTTGATTCGACCATGGAATCGGAGCAATGATATTGCCATTCCATGGGATTGTCGTTGATTCGACCATGGAATCGGAGCAATGATATTGCCATTCCATGGGATCGTCGTTGATTCGACCATGGAATCGGAGCAATGATATTGACATTCCATGGTATCGTCGTTGATTCGACCATGGAATCGAAGCAATGATATTGCCATTCTATGGGATCGTCGTTGATTCGACCATGGAATTGGAGCAATGATATTGCCATTCCATGGGATCGTCGTTGATTCGACTATGGAATCGGAGCAATGATATTGACATTCCATGGGATCGTCGTTGATTCGACCATGGAATCCGAGTAATCTTATTGCCATTCCATGGGATTGCTGTTGATTCGACCACGTTGATTCGACTATGGAATCGGAGCAATGATATTGCCATTCCATGGGATCGTCGTTGATTCGACCATGGAATCGGAGCAATCTTATTGCCATTCCATGGGATCACTGTTGATTCGACCATGGAATCGGAGCAATAAAGGGATAATTAACCTCATGGGTCTATGCCTAGTAGAATAAACTGACTACGATAGGAGCATTAATTATCCTGACATGACTTGCCGGTAAGCCATATCCTTTATATAGTCAGGTTAAACTCGTTGTTTGTTCCTGATAACGATGTTGCTTCGTAGAGACGTCCATCCCGTGACACTATATAGAAATGACTGAAAGTAGTCAGTATTCATGAGATTATGCCGTTGTCTAGGTGTTAACTGCATATCTACATGTACTCTGAGAGAAAGTACTCTCCGTTGATAATTCGATGAAAGACTCGTGTCTCAATACTCATGTGATTGTTGAACCAAAGGCCCGTATAATCATGAGTTTACGATTTTAGCCTTTGTTGAAAATCCACCATCTACAACTGCACACTTGATTCCCTCAGTTGATCTCACCCACAACCAAGAGTTGCTACGACCCAAAGTCGGCGACTTTAATAAACAAATCTTCCTCACACAGAAAAGTCTACAAGATAGATAAATTCGTCTCCCACGAATAAACCTATGAGTTTTGTTCCGTCAAATCAAGGTGAACAGGAACCAATCAATAAAACCAGACTTATATTCCCGAATAACAACTCCGTTTTATCAATCACCTCACAATAAACTTAATCGACACAGCGAAGAAGATTATTGAGGAATCACAAACGATGAGACGAAGTGTTTGTGATTACTTTTATATCTTGCCTATTGGAGAAATAAATCCCAAGGAAATTATTACAATTGTACTCGTACGATAGAAGATGCAAGATCAGATCACACAACTTCGATAAAACTAGTATCGGTCTGGCTTCCCAATCCCAATGAAGTCTTTAAGTCGTTAACCTGGTTTTAGAAGAAGAAAACCAAAGGTTAAAGGAGAATCGACTCTAGCTTAGCAAACTAGTATCACACAGAATGTGTGGGGATTAGGTTTCCTAGTTTCTAGAGTTCTCCCTTATATAGTCTTCAAATAAGGGTTTGCAATCAATGTTATCTTAGTAACAAAGCATTCAATATTCATCGTTAGATGAAAACCTGATTAGATTCAAGCTAATATTTATCAACCGTTAGATAAAAAACTTAGCTTGTTATACACACATGTACTTGACGATTTTGGCTTTATGTAACCGTACCCAAACTTGTACATTAGTTGGTTCAACACTAGTTAACCAAATGGTTAGCCAAATGATAACTTTCATATCAACCATATTCTTCTTCACCATAACTAGTCCAAATGACTCAAATGAACTAGTGAGAGAGTTTTTCAATTGCTATGAGATCTCATGTACTACACAAGACACAATTGAAGCAAAAACGATGTGATTCACTCGAATCGATTCATGAACTATAAAGCCACGATTTGCAATAGCATTCCTTAGTTTATAATGATAAGTTCACAAACACCGTTTTTAAACATAACCTACTAAACTTCGTGGACTGGGTTCACGGACTTAAGTTCTCGGACGGAGTTCACAAACTCCAGCAGAAATTCTCGGGCACGAGAACTATGCTAGTTAGCGAACTAGGTTCGCAGACTGAGCTTGTATGCTGAGTTCGCGGACTGAGCTCACGTACTACTCCGTTTTCACTTGATCAATAAGGTTCGCAAACTTAGGTTCAAGCAATAAGTACTTATACATATATGTGTTACCACAACAATGCTTATATCCTCCAATGGTTATATTGTCTAAACTCTCATTTCAATCATTGAAACATTCTCAGAGGGCGTTATATAGTTGTTATTCACAAACTATTTTTAGTCAGAGCGATTTCCAAAATGATTGAAACATAACATGACTTTCGTCACTAGGTAAAGATGAACTTGGCTAAAGCGAAAGCTTAACCAATACATATTCCGAAAAATAGATAAGCGAGATATACTCAGCTCGAAATAACATATGTGTATAATCTTAGTCTATATAGTAATACAACTTTTGTCTCAAGATAGGAGATAGAGTAGATAGACTTTTGAGTGATAGATAAGTTCAAGTGTCCACATACCTTTTGGTCGATGAAGATCCACTGGTTCCTTGAGTAGTCCTTCGTCTTGTATGATGATCGCCATGGAGTTCTTGAGCTCAACTACACTTTTTATCCTAGTCTAAGACCTTACATATAGTAAACTAGAAATCAAGACTTTATAGCTTTGATCACTAACATTGACAAACATGCTTGAGATAGCAACGCATGCGAGTTCGTCCGAGCAATGCTCTAACAGAAAAAGGGGAGATTGTTAGAGCATAGCTCGGTTGAACCCACCAAGCGTTGGTATGTCAAGTTTGGTTGTCATATTATAGTGAGCCAAAACTCATTTAAGAGTCGCTTGATTTAAATATACTAGAGTCGACTTCGTATAGGTTAGATTGAAGTATTAGGATGAGACATTACAAGTATTGCGAAGACTTGAAGAAGTGACGAAGTACGGAGATACAACCATAACATCATCCTTCCACTTGAGGTTAGTGATATTTGACTTGAACTATTTCATTCCCTAACGTATCTTTCAAGTCGTGCATATTGAAAACATAAAGTGCGAAGCATGAACACTCTAGATAGATATAATATTACGGAATACAATATGAGGTTTATTGCTTAACCATTAAACTTTGTATATAAGATATCAACATAATCGTATGAACGCTATTGTGATTATGTATGGGTATGAGGTGAGAATTTCATCCTAGGAAACAATGTTTTTACATGTGTTTTAAGGAAATAAGTTCATGATATGTGTTGTGAACCGAAAAGGAAATCACCAGGCGTTATTGGGGTTGTTCTTCATTGCATATCTTATGAATGACCAATATGTGTGATTAGTATAACCACTCATGACTTGTTTGTGTTCTTGGTAAAACAATTCACATGAGGCCTGACTTATGTATTGGTATGACTTTTATTAGTGAAACCGATCTTAAGTAATCACCTGGGATATGATCGGGTTTGTGTGTGTCTGACCAAATTTGGGAAAGGGGAACCGATCCTAGTAAGAGGTGCAGTACATTACAAGGGGAACCTATCCTTGTATTAGGTGCAACAAGGTTTATAGAAGAAAGGGGAACCGATCCTATGAACATGTGCAACACATTTTTAGGCAAAGGAGAACCAATCCTATGGACATGTGCAACACATACAAGTTAGATACCAAATATATGTGGGGAACCGATCCTAATACATATTCAGCCGAATCTTTGGTAAGCTAGTGTGACTATGCACAGTACTCACATGGAGGTAGAACTGAAACTTGTTTTGGTAGAACCGTTACACCCCTGACTTGTGATTGAGTGTTACTTGATCAATCACATAGTTCTTAAAAGTCAGACGAACCAATTCTAAACTTGTTTAGAAGTGTGGTAAATCGGTTTCAAGTGAGTAAGTATGAAAAAGGACTTACAAGAGGAAAGATGTCGACACACTTTGAACACGCACATTTAATGTGTATCTTTTATTTTTCAAAGATATTCCTCAACAGCTAAGAAGGAAGGAAATCCCATGATCGAATTTAAATAAGTTAAAAATCTTTTAATTAAGGTTTGTAATTATATATGGAAAATAAGAATTAGTAATGTGCATTTGCTAGTTAAAGATTTCCAAGGAGATTTCGATCGTAAATTTGGACAGTGCATTCTCAGGAATTATGAAAACCGAATTTGGAAAATATTGAATATCTTGAGAATATTTTCGGTTTTGGAAATTCCTTGGTGTCCAAACTTCCTTGTCTATAAATACTTTGATTTTGCATTTTTAGCAAACTAATCCTTCGTGATAGTAAACTTCCTCTGTTGTATCGTTACTGGTGAAGCCGCCTATTCGGAGAGGAGAGTAACCTAATTAAGCGAAATATCTTATAGCCGCTCAATTTAAAGTCTTCTTTGGGATTGAGAAGCTCTAGTGTGTACCGTTGGTGGGAAACTAGATAATTGCGGTTTATATTTAGTTTTCATATTGATTTGATTGACTAACGGTGGTTGAACTTTGATTGCACCTAGTTTGTTTATGCTTGAGAATCTTCTCTTATGATATAAGATTCACTCAAACTAGTTCAAGGTTTCGACATGGATCTTTAGACTGTTGTTAGATCTAAATATGATCTTGTGATAATCCACTCCATTTTGTGTGTGATTGATCACAAGATATTCAAGTAGTTGTATGCAGGTGTTTATTGAAGATCTAAGAAGATTTGAAGACAAAGAAGAGATAGAAGATTTCATACTTGGTTTTATAATCTTTGGTGTGCACAATACTTGTTTTGGTAATAGAGGATCCAATTAATAATCGGTTTATCCTTGTGGTAGATTGGATTGATTAATTGCGTAGATCATTATCAACACAATTCTTTGGATTAAGAGTGTTGTTGGCTTAATCTTAACGATTACCTTTTGGTGATTGAACATAAGATAGATCTTGGAACCTGGCAAAGGAGTTTAAGTTAAGATAAACATAAGAGCCTTTGTGTAACTCATATAACTTGGTTAAAGAGAGTTGATACCAAACAGATTTGTTGTTCCTTTACTATTTGGAATACGAACCAAAGGAATTGGTCCAAGTATGTGACTTGTTTACAGGTTGGAGGCGTGGAAATACATACGGAACTAGGTGAACTATAGGTTTAGTTGCTTTGTCTCAACTATACGAAGGTGGTTTATTTTGTATAGCGGCTTAATCCTGAGAGTATTCAATTCTGGACTAGGTCCCAGGGTTTTTCCGTGTTTGCGGTTTCCTCGTTAATAAAATCTTGTTGTGCGATTTACTTTATATTTCCGCATTATAATTGTTTTATTATAATTAAAGTAAATTGCACAAACGTTAATTCATATTTACTTGATATACATTCCTATTGAGTTTGGTTAAGTCCGAACCTTTGTATCAAGTAAACACACTTTGTTGTTGTATTGTCTCGATCTCGTATCCATAGATAATCACATGAAGTGTGAACCGATTTGTTGTATTGTCTCGACAAAGTCTATATACAATCACTTTCGGAGAAAGGACTTATAGGAAGGAAAAGTTATATCTTGAGGTATATTTGGGTACCCTCGCCTTTTCAGATCTCACCCACAACTAAGAATTGCTACGACCCAAAGTCGAAGACTTTAATAAACAAATATGTACCACACAGAAAAGTCTGCGGTAATAGAAAAATCTGTCTCCCACAGAAATACCTACGAGTTTTTGTTCCGTCTTTTGATAAATCAAGGTGAATAGGAACCAATTGATAACCCGGACTTATATTCCCGAAGAACATCCTAGTATTATCAATCACCTCACAATAATCTTAATCGACTAGCGAAATAATATTTTGCAGAATCACAAACGATGAGACGAAGATGTTTGTGACTACTTTTATATCTTGCTTATCGGAGAAATCAATCTCAAGCCAATCTTATGATTTTACTCAAATACGATAGAAACAGCAAGATCAGATCACACAACAGAGAAAATAGTTGGGTCTGGCTTCACAATCCCAATGAAGTCTTTAAGTTGTTAACCTACATGGTCTCGAGAAGAAACCTAAGGTTAAAGGAAAATTGACTCTAGCTAATACAACTAGTATCATACAGAAGGTGTGGGGATTAGGCTTCCCAGTTGCTAGAGTTCTCCTTTATATAGACTTTCAAATGAGGGTTTGCAATCTAAGTTACCTTGGTAACAAATCATTCAATATTCACCGTTAGATGAAAACCTAATTAGATTCAAGCTAATATCTTTCAACCGTTAGATCGAACTTAGCTTGGTACACATAAATGAAATGCATGTTTATTTAGGTTTGTGTAACCGTACCCAAACATGTACTCTTAGTTGGCTCAAAAGTATTTAACCAAATGGTTAGCCATATGAGCACTTCCATATCAACCATATTCTTCTTTACCACAACTAGTTCAAATGACTCAAATGAACTAGTTAGAGAGTTGTTCAATTGCTTAGATCTTATAGAAGTATATGAGACACAATCGAAGCAAAAACGATTTGATTCACTCGAATCAATTCATGAACTTCATAGCCACGGTTTGCAAATATGCATTTCTTAGTTTATATAAGTTTAAGTTCACGAATAACCGTTTTTAGAAACTAACCCACTTAAGTACGCGAACTGGTACGCGGACTTAAGTACCTGAAATGAGTTTGTTTTTAGTTCACAAACTCCAGCAGAAATTCACGGAATATGAACCTCCGACAGTACACGTACTGGTACGCAAACTTTACTTCCGGTTTACCTGATCAACAAGGTACGCATACTTTGGTTCAAGGAATAAGGACTTACACATGTACAATGTTTATATCCTTTCAAGATTATATTCTATACTCTCATTTCAATCATTGAAATATTCTTATAGGACGTTATATGATTGTTATTCACAAACCATTTTTTGTCAAAGCCATTTTAAGTAATTGAAACTTAATATGACTTTCATCATTAGTAAAGATGAACTTGGCCAAAGCAAAAGCTTACCAACACATATTTCGAGAAATAGATAGCGAGATAAACTCGGCTCGAAATAGCAAATGTGTATAGTCAAAGTCTATATAGCAATACGACTTTTGTCTTAAGATAGGAGATAGAGTAGATAGATTTTTGAGTGATAGATAAGTTCAAGTCTCCACATACCTTTTAGTAGATAAAGTTCCACCAGTTCCTTGAGTAGTTCTTCGTCTTGTATGATGATCGCCATGGAGTTCTTGAGCTCAACTAAACTTTGTATCCTAGTCCGAGACTTAGCTATAAGTAGACTAAAAATCAAGACTTATAGTTTTGATCACTAATATTTATAAACATGCTTGAGATAGCAACGCATGCGAGTTCGACCGAGCAGTGCTCTAACAATCTCCCCCTTTGTCAATTTTAGTGACAAAACTATAAATACATATGGAATACAAAATAAATAAATAAACTTTGTAGCTTTTCTTCCACATGTCTGATCTCCTTGGTTCTTCAACATTACTCGAAATCTTCGTCACTTCCAAGTACTCCAATGATTCCAAAGGTTGTAAGTTTAGCATCATCGTTGTTGAAAATCCGTAGCTATAACAATGAGAAAACAAGAGTTCTCAATCATTGTTACATAGTGTCATAGTATTATTACACAACATCAAAGTTCAATTATATCACAACTTTGACAACAGTACTATGGTGATATGTATCACTCCCTCTTAGTCAATACTCCATCTCGCATGGAAACCACTCCCCCTTACTTAATGATCCTAAAACCATATGTATCTGTAGTGTGAACTACACATTAGTTCTCCCCCTTTTTGTCAATAAAATTGGCAAAGGTACGAAAACTAGTAGGATCCTAATGAAATTTCCATATAGACATTTCATGACCAAAAGAAAGCGCATATCAACTTTTTAGATGCCATCATATAGCTGAAGCTAAATACATTCATCAAGGAGTTTATAAACATACAACATAACCCCTATAATATTCCATAGCCACATTCCCCACAAAGATTTGGCAATTAAGCACAAGTTCAATTAAGAACTCTCCCCCATAAAATGTCATTCCTAAAAGAACAACAAGAGCGACCTTACTTTCACAAGAAAAAAAGGATTTCTTTGGACATAAAAAATCACATACGAATACGAATTTGAATCCAAAATAATTAAATTAACCACAAGAAAACCCATAATTAATTCAATTAAAATATACAACCAAATTAACCACGAAAAATGATCAATTTAATTGGTCATGCTCGACATAAGAGAACTTACGGAGATGCACAAGATATATACATAAAAATATAGATTAGGGAAGATTAATATTGTGAAATAGACAAGGATTCATTCTATTTTCCATCACTATATACACAATGACATATTGTAGATGGGGAAAAATGATTCGCTGTTTTTTTAGGAAAGTGAAGAGTCGAGAGCGTTATCGAGACTCCTCGACCGAGAAAACTGCTTAACATCACACAGATGCACTGTAAAGGGAGTGCTTAGATTCGAGAGATCAATCTGTAGGACTATGGCCTAAACCAAGTCAATGGCCGTTCCAGAGTCAATTTGGTCGCAAAGAGGGAGACCGGTTGATCTGTAAGAGGGAAGCTGAGAATTGTGTGGGATCAGGGATGATCAAGAATTGTAGATGTGTTGAAGGTTTCTGCAATAATTGGTGAACTGTTGAGTTCGAATAAGTTCTGATGGATTGATGAATTCTTGAGAGTAGTTACTCGATAAATTCTGTGTAGACAATTGATAACTAATGATCATTAGTTGTCCTCAATCATGGATTAAGAGACTCATTTATATTGTCAGAGTTGTGAACACCTTGATCCCTGTAAGTGTGATGGTTTCATGAGTGGAAGAGTGGGCAAGTGGAAGATCGTGGTATTCAGTTCCATGTCGTGTGGAGACTTGACGGATCATGCACCCACTACTTTGCTAACTCCTTCAACCGTTTATACAACTTACTCACATTTCTCATCGTGGATGAATCCACGTGCCATAGGCCGCCAGACCAATACTCTAATTGTTGTCCCCCAATTTGACGTGATTGATGTCTCACGAATCGTGGAGTCTGCATAACATACATGTATTTAGTTTGTCAATTGACTGATTAGACAATGAGCCTAGGTTTTACTGAATTGATCATTATCGGCGAATGCTCAGTGATTCACGGACTTGGACGTGTTAGTCCTTGTGTTGATATTACTCGTGTATAGTTATTGTAAATTCGGGCGTATGAGAAAGTTTTGCTCGACTCGACGGATTACTAATAGTTTGATGAGCAATTGAGAAAGTTACCGATAAATTACTGAATATTGGTATTTGATAGTGGATCAATATTCGAGCAACTGAGCAAGTATTGCTCAATTCGATAAATTACTGATAAATTATCAAATATTGATAGTTGGATCAATATTTGAGCAACTGAGCAAATGTTGCTCAGTTCGACAAAATATTTATTGGTGACGTGACCCAATAAAATATTAAAATATTGGTAGATTACCGAATAATATATAATTAATCCGCGTGTTGCTTGATGGATTAACATAAATTTATTTAGTGTTTGAACTTGCTCAGAATAATGATTTGTTGAGTGTTTGTTCGAAAACCCTAATTTTTGATCAATTGCTCATTAGTCGACGAATTGCTGAAAATAGGTCATGAGCAAGGAGGGACCGACCACATGAGACTATGGAGTCCATGTGATTCCCAGTTGCTCGAGCGAGCATGCACCAGAGTCCTGAGTTGGCCAGTTGGTGAAAGAATGATGATTAAATGTCAATTTCATCATTTACTGAAATATTACTGGGTTCCGCATTAGGTGATAAAACCTAGGTATGAAAGATAGGACCGACCAAAAGATCATGGGACCGTCTCTTGGTGGTCACGAGACCAGATGTTGTTCGTTTGAGCAATCCCCAGGTTGGTTGGAGAGAGTTTGGGCCCAATATGAGAGATTGCGCAAATTAGGTCAAAAGTATGAAAACGTATGGGACTGGCTTTGTGCAAGCCCTAGGAATTACCCTGGTCGGTCATTAAGGCATGCACATGTTTTCCTGGTGTCCGCGTCTCTGTACTAAGAGTTTTAGTATTTTCTGATGTGCGTTCGAGCGATATTGTGAATTTTCAGAAGAGTTTCATCTTGACTGAAATTATTGATTTTTGTTGGAATGAGCATGTATGCTCAATTGATCAATATCTTGTAAATATTAAAATAACAATATATTAAAATTTAAAATTTCCGCAAGAGGCTAGCGGTCGTGTGACCCGTTGGCTTTTGTTTTTTCATGATTCGAGCAAAATTTGAGAACTTATGATGAAATCATGATTTTTGCTCAAACCAAGGAGTTTCATGAATTTAGGTAAATAATAATTATAAAAGAATTAGGATTGCAAGGTGTGGGACCGACCACAACTAGGGCATGGCCGTCCGGCTATGTTGCCCGGTCCCATAACACTTTCCTAATTTTATATTATTATTTTTCATGAAACCATGATGTTATGGAGAATCCATGAGTTTTGTTGAAACTGAGGAGTTTCATGAAATTGGGGAATTATAAAAAGCTAAGGATTGTAATGTGTGGGACCGGCCACGGCTTGGGCATGGCTGGCCGGCTAGGTTGCCCGGTCCCGCACATCTTTCCCTATTTTATAATATTATTTTTCATGAACCCATGAAGTTATGGGGAATTCATGAATTTTGCACAAACAAGGAAAGTTGTTAAATTGAAGGAGTTTTTCATGAGTTCATGAAAATAACAAAATAGGGAAAAATAATGGAAGAAGCATGGGGACCAGCCACGACACGGTCGGACGGTGGGCCCGGCCCCTGGGCGCTTCTTATTATTTTATTATTATTTGTTGATTTCTCCTATTTTGCGTAGGATTCCTCATCTGTCCATATTTTTGGATGCTCGTTTTTGCATCCAGGTACTCAGTCGTGCAGCATTGTCGAGTACACTTACACCTTTTTTGTGGGGCTTACTCAGTGATGATCCAGATGCCTGATGGTTGAGTATTTATTGTCAATTCATGAAATTCAGTATAGAATAATTCATGAAACAAAACAATAAAATGAGTAGTTATTTATTATCAATTCATAGGATCAGTTGTGGATTCGACCATGAACTCGGAATAATAAAACATGCATTACCATTCCATGGGATCGTAGATTCGACCATAAAATTGGAGTAATAAAATTATCTACTACCATTCCATGAGATTAGCAGTGAATTCGATCATGAAATTGGAATAATGAGATAATATAGTAGTTTATTGCCATTCCGTGAGATCAAGTCGTAGATTCGATCATGGAATCGGAACAATTTTTATTACCATTCCATGGGATCAGGTCGTGGATTCGACCACGGAATTGGAGCAATAATAGATCATTCTGGGAATTCAGTGGAGAATGTCACGGCAGAATTAATCTAATACAGAAAAGATATTAGACAGTTATAACGTCACATCCATTCTGAATGGTGCATAGTCAGGGAGTCACGGGTGTTGTTTACTACCTGAAGGAGTTACTGCTCTCAATCTACGGAGAACCGTCTGAATCTATGCACGGTCTCTCCACATAGTCAGGGAAGGGTGAGTGTCACCACCGTCCTGAAGGCGTCCGCCGCCCAACTATTCTTTTATGTGGAGAGAGGTCGCTCTCATGCAGTCAGGGAACAGTGAGTGTCACCGACGTCCTGAAGGTGTTAAACTCTCAATCTATGGAGAACCGCCCAATTATGTTATTCTGCATAGAGGGCATGATGAAATTCTAGGGATAGAATCGCTCAGCTAGTGGGGATTTTCACAAACATATTCATCATGGCTTCATAAAATATGAATCGTTGCATGCCTGAAAGCCGTGTCGAAACATGCCTCATGATTTTACGATTTTACGGCTTCCTTGACTTCGTTACCACACTCTACACCATCATCCATGGATGTAGTTAAAACAGTTTCCAAAGCATCATCACGATTCAATTCAAACATTTGTTGTGCCAATGTATCCATAACATCAACGGAGAAACAAGAGTGGACATTACTAGGATATCTCATCGTCTCGAAAATGTTGAAACGTATTATTTCTACATCAAACTCCATAGTCAACGTTCCCTTGTCTACATCAATGATGGTTTTAGCCGTTTTCATGAAGGGACGCCTAAGTAGCAATGGAAGAGATGAGTCTGGTGAACCTTCATCCATCTCTAACACACAAAAGTCAGCTGGAAATACAAGTTGATTAACTTGCACAAGAACATCCTCAACAATACCCATTAGGTAGACATTAAAACGATCGTCTAATTGCAACACAATTCCAGCCTTTTTCAAAGGACCTAGATTAAGTGAATTATACATGGATGCCGCCATAACATTAACGGATGCACCTAAGTCTAACATTGCTTTGTTAAAAGTGGTGTTACCAATTGTGGCGGGAATGTCAAAGCTATCGGGATCCTTGCACTTCAGTGGGAGTTTGTGTTTTAAGATTGCCGAAGCATTCTCCCCCACACTTAGCACTTCATTTACTTTGAGCCTTTGCTTATTGGTACATAAGTCCTCCAACACTTTTGCATACTTGGGAACTTGCTTGATGGCATCAATGAGTGGTATGTTCACATGAATCTTCTTAAAAACATATAAAATCTCCTTTTCTAATTCCGCCTTTTTAGAACTTGCAAATCTGTGAGGAAAAGGTATAGGAGGAACATAAGTAGAAACCGGAGTTTTAGAGTTAGGAGTAGGTACCTCGGGTGTTTGGGGAATTTCATCCCTCTTTTCCTCCAAAACTGACTCCTTTGGAGCTTCTTCCTTACCCAAATCAGCAACTTCGGGTTGCACAAGTTGTGTACCACTTCTCAACGTAATAACATTGACACCCTCTTTTGGGTTAATGGGTTGAGAAGGGAGTCTCCCACTATTTTGTGCCTTCAATTTGTTGATATCAATCGCCATGGAGCCCACTTTAGTCTGCAACTCCTTGATAGCACTCTTAGTTTCTTGTTGGCTTTCCTTGAACATGGTAGAAATACCTTGCATCATTGTTTGTAACTTTGCATCGATATCAGAACCTTGGTTTTGTACCGGTTGTTGTGGTTTCTGAAATTGTTGTTGTTGCGGTTGGAATTGTTGTTGTTGTGGTTGAAATGCACTCGGACGGTTGAAAGTAGGTTGTTGAACCGCACCTTTCTTGTTGGCATAGCTGAAATTTGGATGATCTCTCCATCCCGGATTGTAGGTGTTGGAATAGGGATCATAATGTCTTTGTTGATTTAAAAAAACCGCATTAGCTTGCTCCAACTCTTCACCATACGAAGGTAATATAACCGCAGCCATCTTTTGCATCATTTGCTCCATATTGTCCATCCTTTAATCACGGTGTGATGGTGATGAATCACTAACTTCATGCACTCCCTTAACCATTGGTTCACTTCTTGTGTAGAATTATTGCGAGTTCGCAGCCATACTTTCAATCAACTCGGTAGCTTGGGCCACCGTCTTGTTCACTAGTGCACCACCACTGGTCGGTTGTCAGCCGACGCAGAAATAATTTCACTTTCTTACTTCCTAAAATAAAAATAGTATGCGATAAGAAAGAGTTCGTATCCACAGAGAGGCCTTTGTTGTTATGCAAATTTTCAGTTTCTTAGTAACCAAGGGGGGTGTTGTTTTATCAAAGCAATAAAAACTAATTTGAAAGCAATAAAGTATTAAAGTAATCAATATGGATAAAGTATTGGTCACGGGATAGTTTCATTCACAAATACATATTTTCATCAATGACTAGAATTGAAATTTAATCTCTCATCTACTAAAAGTCCTAGGATACCTTGATCGCAAGAATACCCCGCTAATTCCCTGATTTCATCACAACCACATTAAAAGATGCAAATGTGAATTCTTCCTAGAAAGCAACCTAAAGTGTAAAACCAAATTAGATTTAACTCTCTAGAAGCAATAAGCTATATGGAATAAGACTAATCAAGGCAATCGAAATGTGTAAAAGCACTAAATCAATTTAACCCAAGTTATGATTCATATGTGACTAGTAGGATATATCTCTACAAGCACTACCCACATTTATGCTACTTAGAATCAGGGATTAACAACGTTTTCGTATTGAAAACCCTAATATAGCTCTAGATATGAATGCAAATCGGATTGATTCCGGACTCAACCAAATAAACAATCAAATCATAATATCAATATCAACAATGAAACATAAACAATAAACTTGAGACAAAACTAATGCATTGAATCAGATTTTATTTGTGAAATCCACTTATTATCCCACAACCAATATTAAGAATTTAGCTACTCATGGTTTTTGAACTCAACATAATTATTATTAAAAATAAAATGAAGAACATAAAAATAAATGGAAGAAAACCCTAGTTGCTTCTCTCCTCCAAAAACCCAGTAGAAAGATACGTGATATGTGATATCCCCAAAAGAATAGAAACTCCTCCTTTTATAGCTTTCCAACTTTCCAAATTAGGTCTTCAAAGCCCACGGTCCAATAGCAAGAAGTCCACCAAAGCACATGTGCGAAATACCCATAAGAGAATATGACCCAACAGAGCTCACCGGAAAACTGTGTTTCGTCCGGAAAATGGCCGGAATCCGGCGCCGGAACTTGTCACCGGAACTTGTCACCGGAAAATTTTCTCCGATCGCTTGAAGCATTGGAAGACGTCACCAGGCAAGTGCACACTCCCAGAAGCTCAACTCGATTTTTCTGCAATTCAAACATTCACAAAATACCACCTAAACCAATTCCTTGTTCTTGCGAAAACGCACCCAAAAGCGTGACCCGTAGCTCATATGTCCGGCCGCCAACTCTTGTATCCAACACATACCCCCTTCGCGATTCACTGAAATATTTCAATCCATGCTTTAACTTTCGAAATCCGACTATCGGAACTATGCTCACCGGCGCGCCATTTTTACTCCGTTTTCGTACTATTTCTGCGAATGCAGCTAACCCTTGCTCATCTAAACTCTGCCAGCTCTAGTGTATTCATGTTAACTGATCATTACATATCATTAAACCCATAAACTCCATTTGTTCTCATGCCTGCACTTCACACTTGGAATCAACCACAGCAAGTTTATTCTGCAGCATAGCAATATTACCAACTCATTTCCTCCAGTGCCACTGCAACACAGCTCATCAGCTGCACTTGAACATCAATAACACACTAACTACAAACCACCAGGTTCAGATCACTACCACCTGTAACATCTCACATTCATTCTACCACTGCTACAGTTCCATTGCAGGCTCCATCACCAGCAACACTCCTTGAACACCAGTTCAGCTACAACTGGTTACCACCACTACATCACTACCCTGCAACCTCAGTTCAAAACCACCAGAAACTTGAATAGCTCCTTCCCTCTCCAACTGAGCTCACTGCAACTCTGCAACACCAGCTGTTGCTACAATTCACACCTATACAAGCCTGCAATGCTCTCACATTCCAAAAGAACCTAACTCCGCCTGCAATTTCAGCCTAACCTCATAACCAATAGCATCAGATATACAACCTAGTCCACCTGCACTTCCTCATTCTGCAATTTCTCACAGTCCAGCTGAGCTTCCACAGCGTCATCTCAACTGCTCAGTCCCCGTACTTTGCTGCTGCAACAATGCATTCACTCATCTGAGCCAGCAGCATAACAGCACCACCACCTGCCTAGCACTCCCACTTCAGGGAGAAGCATTCACAAGCATCAACACAGCTCCATATCTTCATTCCATCAATCTCAGTTGCCTCAAATTCCTCTTGCATTAGCAGCTGCAACAATACCATTGCTCTCTTCTGCAATATCTGCAATACCATAGACTGCAGCTCCAGCTGCTCCATTCCTTGTTTAGTTCACCATCTCAGTTGCACACACACAACCAACCCTCCTGAGTCTCCACCAGTGCCTTACTGCTACAACCCAACCATTGTTCAGTTTCTCCTTGAACTGCACCACTACTCCACAGCTACAGCTCCTTGTAATGCAACCTTTTAGCTGCACATGTTCATAGCAATACCCTGCAACAACACAAGCACTAATGCACCTGCAGTTCTTAACATTATCAACTGCAGCATCATCTGCCACGGAAACTTCAGTTGCACCCCAGTTCAGCTATAAATCCACTGCAATCCCTTTGAACTAGCACCAACTAGCCATCTGCTCAATTCACCACTTCCATGGGCCACTTCTGATTCACCAGCTGCAACTACAGCCATGATGGAAAATCAGTATCGCAAGCTGCAGCTTCATTCCCTGTTCCCTGCAACACTTGATTCATCTTTCTCCTCTTCATGGCACCAGCTTCACTAGCTCCAACACGTCCACTGCATCTCACACCCAAAAGCAGCATCATTAACTTCCCAGCTGCTCCTGCAACTTCAGTTGTACACCAAACCACCAATAGCATCACCAAGTTATCACCTGTAATTTACCACCTGAACTATCTTGTAGCATGAATTAGAACAAACCCTAACATCTATTTCACTTTGTCGGTGGAATCACATACAACCCATGTCTGAGCTCTAGACTTTCAATTTTCTCTAACCCCTGCTGTTACTTGTTCTTCATATCAAAACCACCGGAATCGAACCCCTTCAACATCAAATCCACTCTCTTCTCGCTCTGATTCTGAGCAATAGATTCCTCCATCTCAGTTTACCCTCTGGCTTTCAACTACAAATCCATTAATCTCCATATTTCTCCCCAAATCACTGCATCAAATTTCTTCAATCTACTCGATTCTTAGATCCACGAGATTCAACCCTTCTCAATTCAAATCAGTACCATCTTCAGTTCCTCAATCTTCCCTTTCTCTGAACTGAGGTGCCGCTACTCTCACTTCTCTGAATCGCCCTTTCTCTGACTTTGAAACCAAATGATAGAGAAAAATGATTTTCTCTGAAATCTAGGTTTGTGTAAGAATGGGAATGGCTACACCCACAAAAGTGGAATAGATAAGGGGTTACCCAGAAATGACTCCAGGAACCCAATGAATAAGAATGGATATGGGCCATCTAGTTATGTGTCTTTTCGATTCCGAACAACTAACAACCCAAACTCTCCGCTAGACTGAATTGTCAGTTATGAAAGACTAACAATACGTCCTTCACCTCCTTCTTGCGCAACCAAGCCGACTCCAGATAAACTTTTTCTCCTTCTTTTGAATTCCTCCACCAGCGGCAGCCTTCTAGCCTGCTCCACATATCGCATGTGAATTCCCTTTGTGCTCCTTTTCGCCCCAAAAGGACAATTTGTCCTTCTTTTGCTCCAAAGGACTCCATTGCACCTAATCAACTCAAATTCACACATAAGATACATATTTCACAAAATAAATAGCAAAGAAAGCATAAATACTAGATATAAAATTAGGTGTTTTACAACACCTATCAGATTCCCCCACACTTAGACTTTGCTAGTCCTCGAGAAAATAAAACAAAACTTCTTCTAATGAATACATACAATTCCCGTGAGCGTTTACTAGAGAAATACCCACACAACCTACAATTCCAACTTACAAGTTCTCTGAAAAGATAGTATCCAACGCGCTAAGAAGACATAGAGATTTTGCACACTAGTCATAAGAAGTTAGACACATAAATGAACACAATCTCATTCTTAAAAGTTAAGAGAGAAATAACCATCCCTTATCGAAAGAAATTCGGGTTCGGAGTGATCAAAAGTCTTGACTCTGCCTCACAAGAAAGGGTTTTATGAAATTGCACTCAATAATAAACAGCTCTTTATGGTTCACACATGTATCCAGGTAGGAATGAATAGAGAATCCTGCGACACGTTGAATAGTAGGAAGGCAACCCTCCGAAATGTTTTGAAAACCCACATCTTTTATTCATTTTGAAAACCCTTTTTCTGACGATCTCTTAGAAAGGAAATCAACCACTTAACGAAGGTGGGAATATGCTTACTTACCTCGTTATCCGTTCAGCGTGCAGCTAGCACCACTCTCACAGCATCCATAGAAACGTCTTCGGTTTTCAATCTTTGTCTTCGGTCTTCAACTCTTGATGATAACTCTTGAACTTCGTAGAATCTTGACAATGTGATTCTTTCCTCTCATTCCTCGTTGCTTGAAACTTCACTGTAGATATTTCTTCTTCCGTTGGCTTATTGAATGAATACAAAACCAAAATATAATCTAAACAAACCAAAATATGATGCAATGAATTTTTTTTATTTTTTTTGAGACAAAGTAAATACAAAATGAAAAAAAAATAAAAATAAAAACTAATGATGATCCTAAAGAACTTTTCTCTTGTCTTGTCTTTTTTTTTTTTTTTTTTTTTTAGACAAGAGAATAAAAATAAAAATAAAAATGCAAGTACAAATGCCATGGTGTGAGTACTTTACCGCTTGATTCTTCACAACTTGTATGTCTCGATATCATAAACTTCTTGAATTCTCATCTTGATAATCTTCATTCTTGTACAATAGTCTTCAACTTATAAAAATTATGCTCCTTATCTTGTTGCTATACTTGAATCTGAAATCTGCTCATTTTTGTAACGTTGCTTGTAAACCTAAAACGTCTTCAACTTTGCTTCGAACTTGTGATTCTTCCCTTGTTAATGATGATGGTGTTTCTATGGACCCGTTGATGTCGAGAGAGATAAAGTGGATGGTGCTAGCTGTGAACAAGATTACAAGTGGTATGTAAGTTAGCAATTCGATGTCACCATTCATGATTGATAAAATAGCACTCAAGAGATCAAAATAGTGCTTCTATTGGTGGGAGGTTGGGTAGATCACCATTCTACCCGGAATTTACGTACGGTGACACACACTCTAAAAGCACAAATATAGACAGGTACAAAGAAGTGAAGGTCGGTGCCTCTCATGATGTAACATGGGTAGTCTCCACTATAGGGGACCACTACTCTACTACCGAATTCAGTCTGCACCATATTTGCCACTGGCATGGTTAAATCCAACTTTAACTCTCATACAAGTAAGAAACCCGATCATGTTCTCTGTCATCTCTAAGTTCAGTCACTCTTATGAGAATATCGATGTAATCTTAGCAACATGGATACTATGTGACTCTAAACTAACTACAAGTTGGAGTTTTTCATGCACTAATTTACACAAAAGTTGAAAATTTTGAAAAAATTTACACTGCAAATGCTTAACCACTCCCCCACACTTAAACTTTACATTGTCCTCAATGTAAATTGAGTCATCCAAAGTAAGTCAAGGTGGGAAATTATGCATGACAAATGACAAGAAATCAGAAAAATACAACCAATATAATACAAGAAAAAGCTAAAAACAAAACAAAACAAAACAAGAAAATGAAAATAAGACAAGAGATACTCATCCTATGGGTTGCCTCTCATTTAGCGCTTGGTTTAAATTCGTCAGCCCGACTATCTCCTTGCTTTCTACGACTCCTCCAGAGGGAGTGCATCCACAAAATTCTCTCCTTCCACCACTTCGGAAGTGAAATTCTCATAATATGGTTTCAACCGGTGCCCATTAACTTTAAGTTCCTTGCCTGTAGCTATGCTACGAATTTCTACTGCACCATGAGAAAACACATTAGTAACAATGAAAGGTCCGATCCATCGTGACCTTAATTTACCCGGAAATAAATGCAAGCGAGTATTAAACAAAAGCACTTTCTTCCCAACACAAAATTGTTTTCTAGAAATCATAGTATCATGAAAGGCTTTCGTTTTCTCCTTGTAAATGCGAGAGCTTTCAAATGCATCATTGCGAAGCTCCTCTAGCTCTTGGAGTTGTAACTTCCTTTGCTTTCCAGCCCCATCCATCTCCATATTGCATTGATTTATTGCCCAAAACGCTTTATGTTCAATCTCCACGGGTAAGTGACAAGGTTTACCGTACACAAGCCTAAAGGGATACATCCCAATAGGTGTCTTGTATGCGGTTCTATACGCCAACAAAGCATCATTTAGTCGCAAACTCCAATCTTTCCTTGTTGGATTCACCGTCTTCTCAAGAATGGATTTCACCTCTCGGTTGGAAACCTCGGCTTTTCCATTTGTTTGAGGATGATAAGGTGTTGCAACCTTATGTGACACATTGTACTTCTTCAACAAGCTTTGCAAAGTCCTGTTGTTGAAGTGAGAACCCCCATCGCTAATTATGGCCTTCGGAATTCCAAACCTTGCAAAAATGTTAGCTTGCACAAAATCTGAAACAACCTTGGAATCATTAGTAGAGGTGGCCTTAGCTTCCACCCATTTAGAGACATAATCAACAGCAAGTAAGATGTAATAATTCCCATGTGAGTTGACAAAATAACCCATAAAATCAATACCCCATACATCAAAAACTTCAATAAATTGAATAAAGGTTTGTGGCATTTGATTTCGGGCACCTAGATTGCCTGTTCTTTGGCACCTATCACAAGTTGTGCAAAATATATGTGCATCCTTAAACAAGGTTGGCCAAAAGAAACCGCTTTCAAGTACCTTGTAAGCGGTTCTCTTACTTCCAAAGTGTCCTCCGCAAGCATAGGAGTGACAAAATGACAAGATAGAATTAAACTCAGTTTCGGGAACGCACCTTCTCATTACTTGGTCGCTGCCATGTTTCCATAAGTATGGATCATCCCATATGTATTGGTTTCCTAACCTCTTTAGTTTGTCCCTCTCAGCACGAGAAAAGTTCTTTGGGATTTGTTTAGTTACCAAGTAATTCACAATGTCCGCATACCATGGTTCTCCACATGCAATTGAGAAGAGTTGCTCATCCGGGAAACTTTCACGCAATGGGATAGCTTCCTTTTCCACAGCAAGACGGCTCAATTGATCCGCAACGGTGTTCTCAATTCCTTTCTTATCTTTGATTTCAATATCAAACTCTTGCAAGAGTAAAATCCAGCGTATGAGCCTCGGTTTCGCTTCTTTCTTCATTAGCAAGTACCTAAGAGATGCATGATCAGAATAAACAACAACTTTCGTACCAATTAGATAAGAGCGAAATCTCTCCAATGCAAATACAATAGCTAAAAACTCTTTTTCAGTGGTTGTGTAGTTTTGTTGGGCCTCATTTAACGTTCTAGAAGCATAATAAATGGCATGAGGTATCTTCCCCACACGCTGCCCAAGCACCGCACCAACCGCGTAGTCACTAGCATCACACATTAGCTCAAAAGGCTTGCTCCAATCCGGTGGTTTAATGATAGGGGATGAAATCAAAAGTTCTTTCAAACGATTGAATGACGCCATACACTTCTCATCAAAGTTAAAAACCACATCTTTTTGCAATAAGTTGCAAAGTGGTGATGCTATCTTGTAAAAATCCTTGATAAATCTACGATAGAAACCTGCATGACCAAGAAAAGAACGTATCTCCCTCACCGTAGTGGGAGGGGTTAGAGCACGAATAAGGTCAATCTTAGATTTATCAACTTCCAAGCCCTTAGAAAATATAATATGGCCTAAAACTATGCCATGAGTTACCATGAAATGGCACTTCTCCCAATTAAGAACAAGGTTTGTTTCAACACATCGTTCAAGAATTAATGACAAGTTGTGTAAACATAGGTCAAATGAATCACCAAAGACACTAAAGTCATCCATAAACACTTCAATGATGTTTTCAACATATTCGGAAAAGATACTTACCATACACCTTTGAAAGGTAGCTGGAGCATTGCATAAGCCAAAAGGCATCCTTCTATACGCAAAAGTACCGAAAGGACAAGTGAAAGTAGTTTTCTCTTGGTCCTCCGGTGCTATCACAATCTGATTGTAACCTGAATATCCATCAAGGAAAAAATAATAAGCATGTCCAGCTAAACGTTCAAGCATTTGATCAATAAAAGGTAAGGGAAAATGATCCTTCCTAGTAGTAGCATTCAACTTTCTATAATCAATACAAACCCTCCAACCGGTTTGCACACGAGTTGGGACAAGTTCATTCTCATCATTCTCTACCACCGTTACCCCTGATTTCTTTGGTACAACTTGTACCGGGCTCACCCACTTGCTATCGGATATGGGGTAGATAACACCCACTTCCAAAAGCTTGAGTATCTCCTTTTTCACAACTTCCATCATGGGAGGGTTCAAACGACGTTGCGCTTCCCTTTTAGGCTTTGCATCGTCCTCCAAACGAATCTTATGCATACAAACGGCATGGCTTATACCCTTGATATCAGCGATTGTCCATCATATGGCCGTCTTGTGCTTCCTTAGCACCCTTAGAAGTTTTTGCTCATGTAATTCACTAAGCTCGTTAGAAACAATCACAGGTAACTCTTCATTGTCACCCAAGTACAAGTACTTTAAGTGACTTGGAAGAGGTTTCAATTCCAACTTTGGAGATTTAACAATAGAAGGTAAAAGCTTTTCATCATTGCATGGTAAGGAAATAAAAGAGACATTTTGAGTTTCCGGAAATCCTTGTAGTGAGTTGAGATCACCAAGGGCTTCCTTAACTTCGTTACCACACTCTACTCCATCATCCATATATGTAGTTAAAACAGTTTCCAAAGCATCATCACCATTTAATTCAAACACTTTTTACGCCAATGCATCCATAACATCAACGGAGAAACAAGACTGGAGATCGCTAGGATATCTCATCGTCTCAAAAATGTTGAAACATATTATTTCTCCGTCAAACTCCATAGTCAACGTTCCCTTGTCTACATCAATAATGGTCTTAGCCGTTTTCATGAAGGGACGCCCAAGTAACAATGGAAGAGACGAGTCCGGTGCACCTTCATCCATCTCTAGCACACAAAAGTCACCAGGGAATACAAGTTGATTAACCTGCACAAGAACATCCTCAACAATACCCATTGGGTAAACATTAGAGCGATCGGCTAATTGCAACACAATTTCAGCCTTTTTCAAAGGACCTAGATTAAGTGAATTATACATAGATGCAGGCATAACATTAACGGATGCACCTAAATCCAACATTGCTTTGTCAAAATTAGTGTTACCAATTGTGACGGGGATGTCAAAGCTACCGGGATCCTTGCATTTCAGTGGGAGTTTGTGTTGTAAGATTGTCGAAGCATTCTCCCCCACACTTAGCACTTCATTTCCCTTAAGCCTTTGCTTGTTGGTACACAAGTCCTTCAACACTTTCGCATACTTGGGAGCTTGTTTGATAGCATCAATGAGTGGTATATTCACATGAATCTTCTTGAGAACGTCTAAAATCTCCTTTTCTAGTTCCGCCTTCTTAGAACTTGCAAATCTGCGAGGAAAAGGTATAGGAGGAACATAAGTAGGAATAGGAGTTTTAGAGTTAGGAGTTGGTACCTCGGGTGTTTGGGGAATTTCATCCCTCTTTTCCTCCAAAACCGGCTCCATTGGAGCTTCTTCCTCACCCAAATCAGCAACTTTGGGTTTCTCAAGTTGTGTACCACTTCTCAATGTAATAGCATTAACACCCTCCTTTGGGTTGATAGGTTGAGAATGGAGTCTCCCACTATTTTGTGCTTTCAACTTGTTGATGTCAATCGCCATGGAGCCCACTTGAGTCTGCAAATCCTTAATCGCACTCTTGGTTTCTTGTTGGCTCTCCTTGAACATGGTAGAAATACCTTGCATCATTGTTTGCAACTTTGCATCAATATCTAACCTTGGTTTTGCACCGGTTGTTGTTGTTGTTGCTGAAATTGTTGTTGTTGAGGTTGGAATTGTTGTTGATGTTGCTGGAATTATTGATGTTGCGGTTGAAATTGTTGTTGTTGCGGTTGGAATACACTTGGACGGTTGAAAGAAGGTTGTTGAGCCGCTCCTTGCTTGTTGGCATATCTGAAATTTGGATGATCTCTCCATCCCGGATTGTAGGTGTTGGAATAGGGATCATACCTTCTTGGTTGGTTTGGAAAAACCGCATTAGCTTGATCCAACTCTTCACCATATGAAAGTAATATAACCGCAGCCATCTTTTGCATCATGTGCTCCATATTGTCCACCCTTTGATCACGGTGTGATGATGATGAATCACTAACTTCATGCACTTGCCTCACCATTGGATGACCTATTGTGTAGAATTGTTGTGAGTTTGCATCCATTCTTTCAATCAAATCGGTAGCTTGGGCCACCGTCTTGTTCACTAGTGCACCACCACCCGCTGCGTCAAGAAGATATCTATCACTTGATTAGAGGCCTTCGTAGAAGTACTGGATTATCATCGCATCGCTGAATTGATGGTGAGGACAGCTTGCCACCAATCTCTTGTATCGCTCCCAACATTCATACAAAGACTCTCCCGCATGTTGCTTTATTCCGCAAATCTCTTTGCGAATTTGAGTGGCCTTTGACGCAGGAAAATACCTATCTAGAAAGATTTTCTTCAACCTGTTCCATATAGTGACACTTTCGGCCGACAAACAATACAACCAATCCTTAGCGATGTCCACCATAGAAAATGGAAACACTTTCATCATTGCACCATCGGCATCGGTCACCGCTGGAAGCATAGCCTTTACAATGGTATAGAACTCCATGATATGCTTGTTTGGATCTTCATTCGCCATTCCATGAAACTTTGGCAACTCTCTAAGCAACCCCGGATTGATCTCGAATGTTGACTTGGTTTGAATACACCATCGTTGTGCATCAAGCCTATGAGACGCCAAATCCTTGAGTGTACGATTTGCGTCTTCCATTGCTTCTTCTTCTTCAACTAGTGGTTCTTCTACAAATGGAACCTCTAGTTCTTCTTCTAGATGTAATTCTTCTTCCACTTCTTGATGAAGAGCTTCGTGTTCTACTTCCACGACTTGTTCTTCCGTTGTGTCTTGACTTGGTTGGAGTATTGTGCCTCTTCGAGTAGCAATCCCGCACCTTGGATAGTTCCAATCCTTAGAATCCAGGGATTAGTACCTGAAAAACAATTCTCGCAAACAAGTAAGAAACAAGACAAGAAACGGAAAGCAAATATGCAAGCAGAAAAATGATAAAAAGAAACTAAAAACTTAATAACAAGCCGTTTGCCTCCCCGGAAACGGCGCCAAAATCTGATCGGTTGTCACCGAACGCAGAAATAATTTCACTTTCTTACTTCCTAAAATAAAAATAGTATGCGATAAGAAAGAGTTCGTATCCACAGAGAGGCCTTTGTTTTTATGCAAATTTTCAGTTTCTTAGTAACCAAGGGGGGGTGTTGTTTTATCAAATCAATAAAAACTAATTTGAAAGCAATAAAGTATTAAAGTAATCAATATGGAAAAAGTATTGGTCACGGGATAGTTTCATTCACAAATACATATTTTCATCAATCACTAGAATTGAAATTTAATCTCTCATCTACTAAAATTCCTAGGATACCTTGATCGCAAGAATACCCCGCTAATTCCCTGATTTCATCACAACCACATTAAAAGATGCAAATGTGAATTCTTCCTAGAAAGCAACCTAAGTGTAAAACCAAATTAGATTTAACTCTCTAGAAGCAATAAGTTATATGGAATAAAACTAATCAAGGAAATCGAAATGTGTAAAAACACTAAATCAATTTAACCCAAGTTATGATTCATATGTGACTAGCAGGATATATCTCTACAAGCACTACCCACATTTATGCTACTTAGAATCAGGGATTAACAACGTTTTCGTATTGAAAACCCTAATATAGCTCTAGATATGAATGCAAATCGGATTGATTCCGGACTCAACCAAATAAACAATCAAATCATAATATCAATATCAACAATGAAACATAAACAATAAACTTGAGACAAAACTAATGCATTGAATCAGATTTTATTTGTGAAATCCACTTATTATCCCACAACCAATATTAAGAATTTAGCTACTCATGGTTTTTGAACTCAACAAAATTATTATTAAAAATAAAATGAAGAACATAAAAATAAATGGAAGCAAACCCTAGTTGTTGCTCTCCTCCAAAAACCCAGTAGAAAGATACGTGATATGTGATATCCCCAAAAGAATAGAAACTCCTCTTTTTATAGCTTTCCAACTTTCCAAATTAGGTCTTCAAAGCCCACGGTCCAATAGCAAGAAGTCCACCAAAGCACATGTGCGAAATACCCATAAGAGAATATGACCCAAAAGAGCTCACCGGAAAACTGTGTTTCTTGCCGGAATATGGCTGGAATCCGGCACCGGCGCCGGAACTTGTCACCGGAAAATTTTCTCCGATCGCTTGAAGCATTGGAAGACGTCACCAGGCAAGTGCACACTCCCAGAAGCTCAACTCGATTTTTCTGCAATTCAAACATTCACAAAATACCACCTAAACCAATTCCTTGTTCTTGCGAAAACGCACCCAAAATCGTGACCCGTAGCTCATATGTCCGGCCGCCAACTCTTGTATCCAACACATACCCCCTTCGCGATTCACTGAAATATTGCAATCCATGCTTTAACTTCCGAAATCCGACTACCGGAACTATGCTCACCGGCGCGCCATTTTTACTCCGTTTTCGTACTATTTCTGCGAATGCAGCTAACCCTTGCTCATCTAAACTCTGCCAGCTCTAGTGTATTCATGTTAACTGATCATTACATGTCATTCAACCCATCAAATCCATTTGTTCTCATGCCTGCACTTCACACTTGGAATCAACCACATCAAGTTCATTCTGCAGCATAACAATATTACCAACTCATTTCCTCCAGTGCCACTGCAACACAGCTCATCATCTGCACTTGAACATCAATAACACACTAACTACAAACCACCAGGTTCAGATCACTACCACCTGTAACATCTCACATTCATTCTACCACTGCTACAGTTCCATTGCAGGCTCCAGCACCAGCAACACTCCTTGAACACCAGTTCAGCTACAACTGGTTACCACCACTACATCACTACCCTGCAACCTCAGTTCAAAACCACCAGACTCTTGAATAGCTCCTTCCCTCAGTTCACTCCTGAGCTCACTGAAACTCTGCAACACCAGCTGTTGCTACAATTCACACCTCTACAAGCCTGCAATGCTCTCACATTCCAACAGAACCTAACTCCGCCTGCAATTTCAGCCTAACCTCATAACCAATAGCATCAGCTATACCACCCAGTCCACCTGCACTTCCTCATTCTACAATTTCTCACAGTCCAGCTGAGCTTCCACAGCGTCATCTCAACTGCTCAGTCCCCGTCCTTTGCTGCTGCAACAATGCATTCACTCATCTGAGCCAGCAGCATAACAGCACCACCACCTGCCTAGCACTCCCACTTCAGGGAGCAGCATTCACAAGCATCAACACAGCTCCATATCTTCATTCCATCAATATCAGTTGCCTCAAATTCCTCTTGCATTAGCAGCTGCAACAGTACCATTGCTCTCTTCTGCAATATCTGCAATGCCATAGACTGTAGCTCCAGCTGCTCCATTCCTTGTTTAGTTCACCATCTCAGTTGCACACACACAACAAACCCTCCTGAGTCTCCACCAGTGCCTTACTGCTACAGCCCAACCATTGTTCAATTTCTCCTTGAACTGCACCACTACTCCACAGCTACAACTCCCTGTAATGCAACCTTTTAGCTGCACATGTTCATAGCAATACCCTGCAACAACACAAGCACTAATGCACCTGCAGTTCTTAACATTATCAACTGCAGCATCATCTGCCACGGCAACTTCAGTTGCACCCCAGTTCAGCTATAAATCCACCTGCAATCCCTTTGAACTAGCACCAACTAGCCATCTGCTCAATTCACCACTTCCATGGGCCACTTCTGATTCACCAGCTGCAACTACAGCCATGATGGCAAATCAGTATCGCAAGCTGCAGCTTCATTCCCTGTTCCCTGCAACACTTGATTCATCTTTCTCATCTTCATGGCACCAGCTTCACTAGCTCCAACATGTCCACTGCATCTCACACTCAAAAGCAGCATCATTAACTTCCCAGCTGCTCCTACAACTTCAGTTGTACACCAAACCACCAATAGCATCACCAAGTTATCACCTGTAATTTACCACCTGAACTATCTTGTAGCATGAATTAGAACAAACCCTAACAGCTATTTCACTTTCTCGGACGTGGAATCACATACAACCCATGTCTGAGCTCTAGACTTTCAATCATCTCTAACCCCTGCTGTTACTTGTTCTTCATATCAACACCACCGGAATCGAACCCCTTCAACATCAAATCCACTCTCTTCTCGCTCTGATTCTGAGCAATAGATTCCTCCATCTCAGTTTACCCTCTGGCTTTCAACTACAAATCCATTAATCTCCATATTTCTCCCCAAATCACTGCATTAAATTTCTTCAATATACTCGATTCTTAGATCCACGAGATTCAACCCTTCTCAATTCAAATCAGTACCATCTTCAGTTCCTCAATCTTCCCTTTCTCTGAACTGAGGTGCCGCTACTCTCACTTCTCTGAATCTCCCTTTCTCTGACTTTGAAACCAAATGATAGAGAAAAATGATTTTCTCTGAAATCTAGGTTTGTGTAAGAATTGGAATGGCTACACCCACAAAAGTGGAATAGATAAGGGTTTACCCAGAAATGACTCCAGGCACCCAATGAATAAGAATGGATATGGGCCATCTAGTTATGTGCCTTGTCGGTTCCGAACAACTAACAACCCAAACTCTCCGCTAGACTGAATTGTCAGTTATGAAAGACTAACAATACGTCCTTCACCTCCTTCTTGCGCAACCAAGCCGACTCCAGATAAAAATTTTCTCCTTCTTTTGAATTCCTCCACCAGCGGCAGCCTCCTAGCCTGCTCCACATATCGCATGTGAATTCCCTTTGTGCTCATTTTCGCCCCAAAAGGACAATTTGTCCTTATTTTGCTCCAAAGGACTCCATTGCACCTAATCAACTCAAATTCACACATAAGATACATATTTCACAAAATAAATAGCAAAGAAAGCATAAATACTAGATATATAATTAGGTGTTTTACAACACCTATCAACCACCCGCTGCATCAAGAAGATATCTATCACTTGATTGAAGGCCTTCGTAGAAGTATTGGATTATCATAACATCACTGAATTGATGGTGAGGACAGCTTGCCACCAATCTCTTGTATCGCTCCCAACATTCATACAAAGATTCTCCCACATGTTTCTTTATTCCACAAATCTCTTTGCGAATTTGAGTAGCTTTGGATGCAGGAAAATACCTTACTAGAAAGAGTTTCTTCAACCCGTTCCATGTAGTGACACTTCCAGATGGCAAACAATACAACCAATCCTTAGCGCTATCCACCATAGAAAATGGAAAAACTTTCAACATTGCACCATCGGCATCGGCTCACTGAAGCATGGCCTTGACAATGGTATGAAACTCCATAAGATGCTTGTTTGGGTCTTCATTCACCATGCCATGGAACTTTGGTAACTCTCTAAGCAACCCCGATTTGATCTCGAAAGTTGATTTTGTTTGGATACACCATTGTTGTGCATCAAGCCTATGAGAATCCAAGTCCTTGAGTGTACGATTTGCATCACCCATTGCTTCTTCTTCTTCTTCAACTAGTGGTTCTTGTACAAATGGAACCTCTTGTTATTCTTCTAGTTGTAACTCTTCTTCCACTTCTAATTCTTGTTCTTTTGTTGTGTCTTGACTTGGTTGGAGTATTGTGCCTCTTCGAGTAGCTATCCTGCACCTTGGATAGTTACAATCTTTAGAAGCCAGGGATTAGGTACCTGCAAACAATTCTCGCAAACAAGTGAGAATCAAGACAAGAAACAAAAAACAAAGATAAAAGCAGAAATTATAAAAAGAAACTAAAAACTTAATAACAAGCCGTATGCCTCCCCGTCAACGGCGCCAAAATTTGGTCGGTTGTCAGCCGAGAAAAAATAATTTCGCTTTCTTACTTAACTAAAATAAAAGTAGTATGCGATAAGAAAGAGTTCGTATCCACAGAGAGGCTTTTGTTGTAATGCAAATTTCAGTTTCTTAGTAACCAATAAGGGGGATTTTGATTTATCAAAGCAGTAAAAATAAATTGAAAGCAATAAAGTATTAAAATAATCAATAAGGATAAGATATTGGTCACGGGATAGTTTCATTCACAAACTTGAATTCTCAAAAATGAGTAGAATTGAAATTTCAATCTCTCATTTATTAAAAGTCCTAGGATACCTTGATCGCAAGGATATCCCGCTAATTCCCTGATTTCATCACAACCACATTAAAAGATGCATATGTGAATTCTTCCTAGAAAGCAACCTAAAGTGTAAAAGCATAATTAAGTTTAACTCCCTAAAAGCAAAAAGTTCTATGGAATAAGACTAATCAAGGCAATCAAAATGTGTAAAAGCACTAATTCGATTTAACCCAAGTTATGATTCATATGTGACAGTAGGATATATCACTACAAGCACTACCCACAATTATGCTACTTAGAATCAGGGATAAACAACATTTTCGTATTGAAAACCCTAATATAGCTTTAGATATGAAAGTAAATCGGATTGATTCCGGACTCAACCAAACAAACAATCAAATCATAACGATATAAACCATGAATCATAAACAATAAAGTTGAGACAAAACTAATACATTGAATCAAATCTTATTTGTGAAATCCACTTTACATCCCATAACCAATAAATGAAATTTAGCTACTCATAGTTTTTTGGGTTCATCATATTCATAATCAATAATAAAATGAAGAAGATGAAAAATAAACGAAAGCAAACCCTAATAGAATCGCCGCTCTCCCAAAACTCAAGTAGAATAATGTGTGTTCCCAAAAAGAATAGAAACTTTTCCTTTTATAGCTTTTCAACTTTCCAAAATTATGTCTTCAAAGCCGAAAGTCCAATAACAAGAAGTCCACCAAGCTCATGTGTGTGAAATACCCATGTGAAAATATGTCCCAAAATAAGTCGTCGGAAAACTGTGTTTTTCGCCAGAAGTTGGCCGAAATCCGGCACCGGAACAAATCTCAGGTGACCGGCAAAGTCCACCCGGTCACCTGCGTCGAAGTAATGTCAACTCAGTCAATGTCACTGAGTCAAGAGTCTAACTCAGCTGAATGGGCTGAGTTGGTATTGACCAAGGCTATTACACTAGGTAGAGCTCTGCTGCATCAACATTGTGCATCAGCAGTGCACCCCAGCCATGATGGCCCTGTGTTGCACCACCTGTAACTGTAACTTGAATTGCACAAACTCAGTAGCTCCCTCTTCTCTTCGACGACTTCCAAATTGCAGCTGCACCTACAGCTCATATCCCATGCTTCAGTTCAACCTATTTGCTAAACATACATCTAGGTTCACATGCTATTCTTCATTGTGTTGCAGCACCTCATTAAACCTGCAACTCCTCACAACCATTTCAAGCACCAACAACTTTCTCCTGCAATCAGATTTAACACAGCTGCAATACCCTATTAACTCCTCATCAATTCCATTCTTACACCAGGTCCATCTCTGCTAAAACACATGACCTGTACAGCTGCAACTCTCCACTCCATCTACCACCAGCAACTCCAACCTATTTCTCCCATCAACACACAACAAAACTGGAACTCACAAATCTCATAAATGCCACCTGCATCTTCTTCTCAGTATCTCCAACAACATCATCTCCTCCACTGCAATACCATTTGTTGTCCTTCTACACAGCTCCAACTTCTGTCTAGACCTCCTTCCCATGCTCAACTGCAATCTAAATCAGGGCCATGAACACAACAACGCTCCAGCTGCAACATTAGTCAAACTATTTCACCTACAATCTTCTTTACTGCCATTACCCAACTGCATATAACAAAACTCAAACAACAGCTGCACTACCAACTTAGTTCAACACCACAAGATCATTCTCCACAGCCCTAAAATCTCCTTCATTTCCATTCCTGAACTTCACCAACTGAAAAAACTCATTTCCAGAACTGCAGCTGCAATATACCAAACCACCACCATCACCTGCCATTCATTGTTATCTGTGGCAATACCAACACTCATACTCCACCGATCTCAGAACAGTAACCAACTCCATATACTCCATTCACCAAACCGCAGAAACTGATACCTGTTCTTCCCTGAAAACTCAGCTGCAACACAGTTCAATATTCTTGCAGCCAAACAACACCGGCTGCAACTGCATAGACCAAATCCATCTCTGCCTATCATCTGAGCAATATTGCAATCTAAGTACCATCCTCGCATTCAGAGCCATACCACCAATTTCAGTTCCACCTATTCATTCCGTAACATCACAACCAACTGCAATACTCTCAGTTCGCAGTTTTAACAATCATTCAAACACATACACAGAATTCACCCAACAAGAACACCGCAATCTTGAATCACTTGTATTGCCCCTCTGTTAACTTCTGAATTCACCCAACAAGAACAACAGATATCAGTCTTGTTCAATGATTTCCTGGCAGCAAAATAAGCTCAAAACTCCACCAAATCAAACCCATTTGAACCCTAAACTCAACCTGCACAAATAGCTTGCCAGACAACTCAGACAGCTCCCTGTGTAGACCTCAGCAAACAGTTACATCTACCGGCAACTCCAAGACCATGTGCAATTTACCCTTCCATTTACCTTCATAGACATCTACAGATCTCAACCACCAGTACCTGCAGTTCTTCTTGACTTCACTTTCTCAGCTTCATACCCTGCAATCATCACAACTGTAATTGCTTCACAACTCACTGCAAATTCCAACTGAATCTCATTCCATCTCACTGGTAGTTGGATCTTGAAACAAACCCATCTCCATGTCATAATTAATAACAATACCATCTGATTAATTATTCCATCCTCTCATCTTCTCGGTTCACAGCAAATCTTAGGGTTTGAGATCAATCTCCATACTCTTATCAATTCCGCCATCTTCATACAGATTCAAACCTTCACTCTTCTCTGGATCTTCTCTTTATCATCTTCCTTTTACGAGTTTAACACAGAGACCACCACTAATTTGAAATTTAATGCAAACCCATTTCTAATCTGCATCTCCTCTTTTTCATTTAACTCTCAAAACCCCTAAAATAGCTCTACGATTTCATGTTAGCTCAAGAACAACCCATCTCAGAAACCCTAACTCAGTGCTTCAATTTTACTCTGAATTTCCTCCATGAAAGTTAATGGAGCCGCAGCTCTGTACAGGCAGGGTCGATAAAGAAGAAGAGCTAATGATTTTCTTCTCTGAAATTTAGGTATTTTGTAGGAATTTGGATTTGCACACCCCAACTGATAGGATAAGGGGTAATAGCTTATACATGGCTTGTCAGTTTCAGGGAACCGATTGCCTATTCACTTCTTTGCTCAACTGTCAGTTTTAGGAAACTGACAATTCATTCTTCCTCTCCTTTGCTGCGCATCCTAGCCTACTCCACATATCGCCTGTCGTGAATTGACCTTTTCCCATTTTTGCTCCAAATGAATGATTTCTCCTTCTTTCGCTTCAAACGACTCCAGTGCACCTAATAAACTCAAAATTAAACATAAGAGATGCAATTCCCAATGACAATAGCAAAGAAAGCATAAATACTAGATATAAAATTAGATGTTTTACAACACCTATCACCTGCCGAATAGAGGATTGTCTCTGATGTTAGTTTGCGGAGGAGTGGTATCACCAGCACTGATGTTGGAAGCATGAGTGGTTTCTGGAGTACCACCATTGTTTCTAGTGCTTGCGTTGTTTGGGTTAGGATTTGTAACTGAGCCTGACCTAAGATCAACCATTTTTTGAAAGTTTGAGATTACAACCAAGAGATTAATCTCCCACTGTGGTCGTCAATCTGTAGATGGGGAAAAATGATTCACTGGGTTTTTTAGGAAAGTGAAGAGTCGAGTGCGTTGTCGAGACTCCTCGACCGAGCAAAATTCTTAACCTCACACAGATGCACTGCAAAGGGATTTCTTAGATTCGAGAGATCAATCTGTAGGACTCTGGCCAAGTCAATGGTCGTTCTAGAGTCAATTCGGTCGCAAAGAAAGAGATGGGTTGATCTGTAGGATGGAAGCTGAGAATTATGTAGGATCAATGATGATCAAGAATTGTGGATGTGTTAAAGGTTTCTACAATAATTGGTGAACTATTGATTTCAAATAAGTTCTGATGGATTGATGAATTCTTGAGAGTAGTTACTCGAGAAATTCTATGTAGACAATTGATAACTAGTGATCATTTGTTTTCCTCAATCATGGATTCAGAGACTTATTTTTATTTTCAGAGTTGTGAACACCTTGATCCTTATAAGTGTGACAGTTTCATGAGTGGAAGAGTGGGAAAGTGGAAGATCATGGTAAAGTCAGTTCCATGTCGTGTGGAGACTTGACGGATCGTGCACCCACTACTTTTCTAACTCCTTCAACCGTTTACACAATTTCCGCACATTTCTCGTCGACCAATACCCTAGTTTTTATCCCCAATTTGACGTGATTGATGTCTCACGAATCGTAGAGTCTGCATAACGTGTATTTAGTTTGTCAGTTGACTAATTAGACAATGAGCCTAGGTTTTGCTGAATTGAGCATTATCGGCGAATGCTCATTGATTCATGGACTTGGACGTGTTAGTCCTTGTGTTGATATTACTAGTGTATAGTTATTGTAAATTCGGGCGTGTGAGAAAGTTTAGCTCGAATCGACGAATTACTAATAGTTGGATGAGCAATTGAGCAAGTATTGCTCAATTCGATGAATTGCCGATAAATTAATGAATATTGATATTTGATAGTGGATCAATATTCGAGCAATTGAGCAAGTATTGCTCAATTCGACAAATTACTGATAAATAACCAAATATTGATAGCTGGATCAATATTTGAGCAACTTAGCAAATGTTGCTCAGTTCGACGAAATATTTATTGATGACGTGACCCAATAAAATATCAAAATATTGGTAGATTACCGAATATTATATAATTAATCCGCGTGTTGCTTGATGGATCAACATAAATTTATTTAGTGTTTGAACTTGGTCAGAATAATGATTTGTTGAGTGTTTATTCGAAAACCCTAATTTTTGATCGGTTGCTCATTAGTCGACGAATTGCTAAAAATAGGTCATGAGCAAGGAGGGACTGACCACATGAGACTATGGACGTCCATGTGATGCCCAGTCGCTCGATCGAGCGTGCACCAGAGTCCTGAGTTGTCCAGTTGGTGAATGAATGATGATTAAATGTCGATTTCATCATTTACTGAAATATTGCTGGGTTCCGCATTAGGTGATGAAACCTAGGTATGAAATATGGGACCGACCGAGAGAGCATGGGACTGTCTCTTGGTGGTCACGAGACCAGCTGTTTTCCGTTTGAGCAATCCCCAGGTTGGTTGGAGAGAGTTTGGTCCCAATATGAGCGATTGCGCAAATTAGGTCAAAAGTGTGAAAACGTGTGGGACCGGCTTTGTGCAAGCCTTAGGAATGACCCTGTTCGTTCATTAAGGCATGTACATGTTTCCGTGGTATCCGTGTCTCCGTACTGTGAGTTTCATTATTTTTTGATTGCGTTCCAGCGATATTCTGAATTTTCAGAAGAGTTTCATCTTGACTGAAATTCTTGATATTTGTTGGAATGAACATGTATGCTCAATTGATCAATATCTTGTAAATATTAAAATAAGAATATTTTAACATTTAAAATTTCCGTGAGAGGCTATCCGGTCGTGTGACCCGTTGGCTATTGGTTTTTCATGATTCGAGCAAAATTTGAGAAGTTATGACGAAATCATGATTTTTGCTCAAACCAAGGAGTTTCATGAATTTAGGTAAATAATAATTATAAAAGACTTAGGATTACAAGGTATGGGACCGGCCACAGCTAGGGTATGGCCGGCCGGATATGTTTCCCGGTCCCACAACTCTTTCCTAATTTTATATTATTATTTTTCATGAAACCATGATGTTATGGAGAATCTATGAGTTTTGTTGAAACAGAGGAGTTTCATGAAATTGGAGAATTATAAAAGGCTAAGGATTGTAAGATTTGGGACCGGCCACGGCTTGGGCATGGCCTTCCGGCTAGGTTGCCCGGTCCCGCACACCTTTCCCTATTTTATAATATTATTTTTCATGAATCCATGAAGTTATGGGGAATTCATGAATTTTGCACAAACAAGGAAAGTTGCTAAATTGAAGGAGTTTTTCATGAGTTCATGAAAATAAAAAAATAGGGCAAAATAATGGAAGAAGCATGGGGACCGGCTACGGCTAGGGCATGGCCGGCCGGTAGGCCCGGCCCTTGGGCGCTTCTTATTATTTTATTATTATTTGTTGTTTTCTCCTATTTTCCGTAGGATTCTCCATCTGTCCATATTTTTGGATGCTCTTTTGTGCATCCAGGTACTCAGTCATGCGTCATTGTCGAGTACACTTACACCATTTTTGTGGAGCTTACTCAGTGATGATCCAGATGCCCGATGGTTGAGTATTTATTGATAATTCATGAAATTCAATATAGAATAATTCACGAAACGGAACAATAAAATGAGTAGTTATTTATTATAAATTCATAGGATCAGCTGTGGATTCGACCATGAACTCGGAATAATAAACCATGCATTACTATTCCATGGGATCGTGGATTCGACTATAGAATCAGAGTAATAAAATTATTTATTACCATTCCATGATATTAGCAGTGAATTCGATCATGAAATTGGAATAATGAGATAATATAGTAGTTTATTGCCATTCCGTGAGATCAAGTCGTAGATTCGATCATGGAATCAGAACAATTGTTATTGCCATTCCATGGGATCAGGACGTGGATTCGACCATGGAATCGGAGCAATAATATATCATTTTGGGAATTCAGTGGAGAATGTCACGACAGAATTAATCTAATATGGAAACGATATTATCCAGTTAAAGCGTCTCTTCCATTCTGAATGGTGCATAGTCAGGGAGTTATGGGTGTTGTTTATGGCCTAAAGGCGTTACTTCTCTCAATATAAGGAGAACCGCCTGAATCTATGCACGGTCTCTCCTCATAGTCAGGGAACAGTGAGTGTTACCAACGTCCTGAAGGCGTCCGCCGCCCAAGAGAGGTTGCTCTCATGCAGTCAGGGAACAATGAGTGTCACCGACGTCCTGAAGGCGTTAAACTCTACGGAGAACTGCCCAATTATGTTATTCTGCATAGAGGGCATGATCGAATGCTAGGGATCGAATCGCTCATCTAGTGGGGCTTTTCGAAAACATATTCATCATGGCTTCGTAAAAAATGAATCGTTGCATGCCTGAAAGCCGTGTCGAAACATGCCTCATGATTTTACGGTTTTGGCATTTGCTAAAAATCCACCATCAACACATATAATAGACATAATCCTTATAAACAAAAGTTTTATCCTTTCTTCCATCAAAATATGACATAAAAGGCTTTAATTTTTGTAATGTCAAAAGTTCATTCATTCTTCTATCAATACATGCATATCGACATATGAAAGACTTAACTTTTGAAAAAATATGGGACAATCATAGTTCATGGACGCAAACACACATATCCCATAACACATTGCAATATATAAAAATTAATACTGCAAAAATCATCTTTCAAACAACTTTAGAATTTAAACAAATAAACCTAAAACAATGAAGATGAAAACTTTGGAATAGCTACGTGTAATCACAATAACGACTATTCTAAAAACTAGTTATTCTTCCTAAAACATAAGAAATAAAATTCTCATAAGAAGATTTACTAGACAAAATAAAATCAAAGTTCACTGAGAACTTCATACCTTTCAATGAAGGTATCACTGATTTCCTTTACTCTGTTGACCATAGACACTCCATGTTCGTGAGTTAGAAAAATGACTTTACGATCAACAACCCGAGCAAGCTGTCTAGCCTTGACAAAATCCATGATGATCTTCTTTGGATTCCGTATCGGAATATTCTGATTATCAAGGATTCTGGCCTGACCATCTAAGAGTTGATTTATTTGCAGTTGAAGATTTACAAACTCGTCCTTTGAATCGTTCTAAAAACGAGTTAAATTCTTGACGGAATCATCAATCCAAGAGTTGTGCTCTTTTCTTTCAAGCATCTTCTTTAAAACCAGCTCTTGAATTAATTCTTGTCCTTGAATGTCTTCCTCCATATCAAGATGCACAATCTCCTGAGATTTTGCAGAGTTTTCCATAAAAATATTTGTTAGGGATGGAATAACACACTATTGAGTATACATGTATATATGTTTATCAACAGAAGATGGAACTCTTGTTATGGAAACCCTATGAACTTGCACTAGGAGGACACGAAGTTTGTGGAGCGGCAGCAAAAAGAACAACTCAAAAAATATATTATACAAAATACATGAGTCTTTCTCAATTATCATCCTTGTACCTCTCAAGTTAGAAACAAGGATGGAGATACCTGGAATCAGGTAGTAAAGTGAGAAATTATCCCACTACAATCATTGAGGAAGGGGTTGTACACATCATCTGAAGGTTTGAATTTTGTGTTTTTTTCATTCTTCGGTAAACTTTCATCTCAGATGAGTAGGAACCAACCTCTTTATCATTTGCGTCAGAAGGATTTTTCCGAGGATAAAATATAGGACCTCTTGAGATTGGTTCAAGAGGATCAGGGTATAGAGAGATCCATTTCCTAGACTTTGATTTACCATACTTTTTCTTATAAACACAGGTAATGTATTCATTAGTGGCACAAGAGTTTATACCATTGAGATGAACTTGAACCCTGTGACGATTTCTTGAAGAGAGATCATTTTTATAAGATTTCTGGTAATTTGTGGGGATGAGATTCACTGTAGAAGCCGTCAGACGATTTTCTCCATTGATAGTAGAAAGAAGCAAATTATGGAGATTATAAATTTGTTTTCTCCTAGCAAAACAATGAATAGCATAGTGATTCTTTTTTCCACAAAATGAACAAGTTCATGGAGTAGAGACGTTAACTAGAACCTTCTTACCCGTATTAGGAGTTTGCAAGTCATGTAATCCTTTCATGACAAAAACTTCTTTTGGAAAACATCTCTTCATGTGCTGTAATTAAGATTGAGAATTAGTTGGTACAAAAGAAATTTTCCTTACAACAGAGTTTTCCTTTTTCAAAGATTTGCACTGTTCTTGGGCTAGAACAAGAGATGCTCCTAGTTTCTCTTTTTCGACACAAAGTCTGTTTAAATATGATGAATGTGCCTCGATCAACCATATTTCTCTAATTGAATCTTCCTTGATAATATCCTCAAAAATACTAATGTTTCCGCGCTATAGAGTAGTTTCTTGAATAAGTTTTTCGATATTGTTAGAAAAGGACTCAATTATATTATAGAGTTCCCGTTCTCGACCAAGAGACTTTTTAAATTCATCAATAAGCTGAGCATGATTCTGAAAATCAATAGCCTTAGTAGAATTTTTTGAGATTCTGGTGAGCTCCATTTCATCTTTTGTGATGGTGTCAAATGTCTTATTGGAAGAACATATATCAACATTTGATAGAACTGCATTTCTACCTCGGGATTCAAAAAAATCAGCTAAGGAATTACCCTTTGAGTTGATCCCAAGACATTTGGCATAATTAAAACTTTGGAGGGAATCTTGGTATGCATATATGTCAGAGATGAGATTCTATCCACATACTCAAATTGCTGCAAACACAGACTTGTAAGGTCTTTAAACGTGTTTGCCTGCTCTGATACCAATTTAAAACGTGGGGGTCTAACAACCACACCCAATATTTTGCTTAAAAATCCGTATATACTAACTCCAATATAGAATCAACTAGGCAGTCAGACCCAATCTTAATAAAAGTATATCAAAGAGTTATATATCTCTTTCTCGATTCAAGCAAATAGAAATCTACGAGTCTAATTGAATACAAGAGAAACTACTTGAACGGTACCAAAAATCAATGTTCAAGGATCAATCAATTTCCAATCAACAACCAAAGGTTGGATTTCACAATTGATTGATACAATGCACAACCTGTGATATTTCAATTATATAACAAAATATAATGCGAAAAAGAAATAACACAGACACCAAAAGTTTTGTTAACTAGGAAACCGAAAATGTAGAAAAACCTCGGGACCTAGTCCAGATTAAACACACATTGTATTAAGCCGCTACAGACACTAGCCTACTACAAACTAACTTCAGTCTGGACTATAGTTGAACCCCAATCATTATTACACTGATCCAAGGTGTAAGAGCATTTGTCGGTCGAACTCGCATGTGTTACTATCTCAAGCATGTTTGTCAATATTAGTGATCAAAACTATAAAGTCTTTGATTTCTAGTCTACTATAGCTAAGGTCTCGGACTAAGATAGAAAGTGTAGTTGAGATCAAGAACTCCATGGCGATCATTATACAAGACGAATGACTACTCAAGTAACTAGTGGATCTTCATCGACTAAAAGGTATGTGGAGACTTGAACTTATCTATCACTCAAAAGTCTATATACTTTATTTCCTATCTTGAGACAAAAGTTGTTTTGCTATATAGACTTAGATTATACACATGTGGATATTTCGAGCTGAGTATATCTCGCTTATCTATTTCTCCAAATATGTGTTGGTAAAGCTTTCTCTTTAATCAAGTTCATCTTTACCTAGTGACGAAAGTCATGTTATGTTTCAATCATTTTGGAAATTGCTATGACGAAAAATAGTTTGTGAATAACAACTATATAACGTCCTTTGAGAATGTTTCAATGATTGAAATGAGAGTTTAGACAATATAACTATTAGAGGATATAAACATTGTTGTGGTAACACATATATGTATAAGTCCTTATTGCTTGAACCGAAGTTTGCGAATTTTTTTGATCAAGTGAAACCGGAGTAGTGCGTGAGCTCAGTCCACGAACTCAGCATACAAACTCAGTCCGCGAACCCAGTTTGCGAATTGACAAAGTTTTCGAACTCGAGAATTTCTGCTGGAGTTTGTGAACTCCATCCGGGAACTTAAGTCCGCGAACTTGAGTAGGTTATGTCTAAAAATAATGTTTGTGAACTTATCTTAATGAACTTGTAGGTACTGAATATCGCAAGATACTAGCTTATGAACATCGCAATGAATGTAAGAGGAAAGAATTACAAAGTGATGCGATGATAGAAGAAGCACGGGGAAGTATGAAGATTTGCGAAGATAGTATAATCTTGCGAAGATGAATTGCGATACTTCGCAATTCATATACATCTGTACAAATTTCATTATAAATAGGAGTTCAAATGTAAAATTCGGGAGGTTCTTTTAGTGAGTATTAGAAATTATCTTAGGAAAGAGAATAGAGAAAATTGTAACTATTCTAGCTCCATTTAGATACTTCTATGTAATCAATTAAGAGAATTAATGATAAAAAGTGTTATTCATCATCAAGAACTTCTTAAATTTTAGCAATTCTACTGAGGGTGTAGTTGTAGGTTATTCTGCAACTACATAATTGGCGCTAGAAACAGGGACTTGAGGATTGTGATAGCCAAAATTTGAAGGAATTGTGGAAAATTTGAAGATCAAATGGAGTCAGTAGATGGAGATTCCAAAAAAGAAGAATGTAATATGATCACAAAGACAATGATTGATGAATTTCATAATAACATGAAGGGAAAGATATACAAGCGAGATTGTAGAGGAAGAAAGATCATGGAGGAGGAGAAAATAACAACTTTATAAGAATGGGAAAAACAGAAAATCACATTTTCAGTAGCAGAAATTCCAAATGAAGACATAACCACACTTCACCATTGGTGATCACAATTCCGGTCATGCGAGAAGAGAAGAAGGCTATAGAAAAATGGAAATTAAACCGAATCTTGATTGATACAGGGAGTTCTGTTAATATCATATTCTATCATGCACTTAAAGGGATGGGAATTAAAGATGAAGAAATCACAAATTCAAAATGTCTTATTCAGGGATTAGGAAAATCGACAACAAAATCTAAAGGGGAAATAATGCTGCGAATATTACTAGGAGAAATCGAAACATATGTAACCTTGAGTGTGATAGATATAGAATCTCCATATAACATGCAGATAGGAAGGCCGTGGATTCATGCGATCAAAGCTGTTGCTTCAACATTACATCAGAAAATCAAATTTCCTACACCAAATGGAATACATGAAATAAAAGGAGATCTTGATAGTGCAAGATTTTGTTATCAGATTGAAGTAAAATAGTGTGGAGGGAGAGCAAGAAATAAACAGTTTCGTAGAAAACTTGCGAAGAAAGCAAAAAAGGAAGAAGAATTCCGAGTGTATACAATAAGAGCAAAGGAATGGAGAGTAATACCAAGTGAGATTCCAGAAAAATAAGGGGAACCAGCAAAAATAATCAAAGAACCAACACCAATGGGGGAGCAAATTCCAAGATATGTTGCAGCCGAACCAACCAAAGAAGTAAATATTGGAAGTAAAGAGGAGCCTTTATTCTTGCGAATTGGAACTAAGATGGATGAAGAAGAAGAGAAGAGAACTATTGATCTCTTGCGAGAATATAAAGATATATTCACAGGAAGTGTAGATGAGATACCAGGAATTGATCCATCAGTGGCGTGTCATATATTGAACATAGATAAAAACGTAAGACTATTCAAACAAAGAATAAGGAAGATATCACAAAATTATCATGTACAGATAGAAGAAGAATTACAAAAGATGTTGGATGCAGGAATCATAAGGGAAGCAAAATACCCAGAATGGATTGCGAATATGGTCATTGTTCCGAAAAATAATAAAGGGATAAGAATTTGTATAGATTTCACTGATCTAAACAAAGCCTGTCCCAAAGACAGTTTTCCATTACCAGACATACCACAAATGGTGGAATCAGCTGCAGGTCATGATAGAGTTACTTCACTCGATGGATATAAGGGGTATAATCAAATATCACTCGCAGAAGAAGATCAAGAACATACTGCCTTTTTTTCTCCAAGAGGTTTGTATTGTTATGTGAAGATGCCATTTGGTTTGCGGAATGCGGGTGCTACATATCAACGTATGGTTGAAAAGGTGTTCTCAAAGTGGATACATAAAACTTTGGAAGTATATGTATATGATATGTTGATAAAAAGAAAAGAAGCTAAAGATCATGTGCAAGATTTGAGGGAAATATTTGAACAAATGAGAAAGTTCAACATCAAATTAAATCCTGAGAAATGTATAATTGGAGTTGCATCTGGAAAATTCTTGGGATATATAGTATCAAAGGAGGGAATACAAGTTGATCCAGAAAAGGTACAGGAAGTTCGTGACATGCCAACACCTGCAAAGATAAAGGAAGTACAAAAGCTGAATGGACTCTTAGCTTCACTTGGAAGGTTTATTTCGCGAATGTCAGATAAGTGCAAACATTTCTTCAACATACTTAAGAAGGGAGAAAAATTCAAGTGGACTGATGAATGTGAAAAAGCTTTTCAAGGAATCAAAGAATATTTCGCAAATACATCCATATTACAGAAACCAGAGAAAAATGAAGAATTATTGGTATACCTCGCAACAACTCCATATGCTCTAAGTGCAGTTCTGTTGCGAACAGACGCAGGAGTAGAAAGGCCCATTTACTACATTAGTAAAACTTTTAACTCAGCAGAGAAGAATTATTCTAAAATGGAGAAGTTAATCTTAGCCCTGGTTTATGCATCATTCAAGTTACGAATATACTTTCAAGCACATGTAATAAAAGTGGTAACCAAAGTTCCAATAGAATCAATCATGAAGAACACAAAGAGGTCAGGGAGAATAGAAAGGTGGATTGGACAAGTGAATCATTACAAGATAAAATACGAAGTATTATCATCGCAAAAATCACAAGTCGTTGCAGATTTCTTGGCAGAATTTCCTATGGAAGAAAATGAAGCAGTAGAAGAAATGATGGATGTTGAAGAAGAATTTGGGAACCCAAAAGACTTGTTAACAGAACCAAACAGATGGGAAATTTTAGTAAATGGATCATCCAATAGTGAGGGGAATGGAATAGGAGTTGTGTTAATTTCACCAGAAGGAGAAAGAACAACATTCTCATTCAGACTAGAATTTGCATCTACGAACAATGAAACAGAGTACGAAGCTGTAGTGCATGCATTGAAGATTGCAATAGAAAAGAAGCTTGAAAGTATAAGGATAACAAGTGATTTGAAATTGGTAATTTGTCAAATTAAAGGAGATTATACCACAAATGAATCTTCTTTGAAGAGATATAAGAAACTCGTTGATGAATTATCTGCGAGGATACCAAAATTAAAGTGGAGGCATATAAAGAGGAAATATAATCGACTCGCAGATGATTTTGCATTCATTCCAAGTATGATGACAAATCCAAATACAAGAAATATTAAAATCCAGACGATTCAACACCCATCAGTGAACAAAGAAAAAGAAATTGAGGAAGCAATTGCAATGGAAGTAGAAAGAGAATTACCAAATAGCATCGCAGATTGGAGGAAAGAAATTCTTGCATATCTCGCAACAGGAGAAATATCCAGGAACAGATTAGAAGCACATAAATTAAAGAACCGTGCAACAAACTATGAGTTACGAGAAGGAATTTTATATAGAAAATCTTTCAATGGACCACCTCTCAGGTGCTTAACTCGTGAAGAAGGAGAAAAAATATTGAAGATGTTACATGGAGGAGAAACTGGCAATCATAGTGGGGGAAGATCTCTAGCGTATAGAGAAAAGATACAAGGATATTACTGGCCTTATATGCATACAGACGCGAAATTGTTCGTACGAAGGTGCAAGGAATGCCAACGACATGGTAAAAGAATTCATGCACCAGGGGCAACATTAACTTCTTCAACAAGCTGCTGGCCTTTTGGGAAATGGGGATTGGATATTGTTGGACCATTCTTACCTGGATCCGGACAAAGAAGATACTTGATAGTTACAACAAATTATTTCACGAAGCTCGCATAAGTAAAAGCAGTACAACATATTCGTGATAAAGATGTTTTTACGTTCATATTTGAGAACATCATTTGCAGATACGGAGTTCCAGCACAATTAGTATCTGATAATGGAAAACAATTTGAAGGGCAGAATATAGAGATGTTACTCAGTGCTTTTAGGATAAAATGTGGGAAGTCAACTCCATTATATCCACAAGATAATGGACAGGCAGAGGCAACAAATAAAACAATCGCAGATACGATCAAAAAGAAATTAGAAGGACATCTCAAAGGGTGGTGAGAGCAGGTACCTAGTGCAGTTTGGGAATACAACATAACTAGAAGAGAGGCAACTGGAATGTCTCCTTATTGCTTAACATATGGAGTGGAAGCTGTATTACCAACAGAGGTTATAATTCCGACAACAAAGAAAGAAGCTTGGGAAAGAAATTTAAGTGCAGGGGTGATATTAAGTGAACTGGATGACTTGGAAGAAAAACGAGAAAAGGTGTTGCAACATATGAAAATTTATCAGGAAAGGTTAGCTCGAGAATATAACAAAAGAGTCATTGAACGTGAATATCAACCAGGTGATTTGGTTATGCGAGAAACACCTCCATATCAGAAATAAAATGGAGGAAAATTAGCACCAAAATGGGATGGACCATATGTTATCAAAGAGATTATGGGAACCGGAGCTTATCGACTGATGGATCCAGAAGGGAGAGACATGGGCTTGAGACTTGGTAAACCTTGGAATAGACTGTATTTGAAAAGGTATTATCCATAAAACTCATGATTAGTTTTACGAATATTGTTTACTCGCAGGAAATTTACAAAAGTTACGAATTTAAAAAAAATTCATTGCGATTAACTTTCATTAAAGAAAGACGCATACATTAACTTGCGAAGAAAAGACCGCAATTTGCGAATAAAAGACCGCAATCTGTGATCAGCTTTCAAAAAAGAAAGAAAGCCGCAGAAATATTACACAAGCAAACCTTTGTGGCGTACACCTAGTTCGCGAAGCAACATTTCGTAAGAGGCAAAGTCCTAAAGTACGTCATTTAAGGGGGTACCTATAACCATGGCTAAGGGTAACCGGAACACCACCAAGAGCCCTTAGTACATGGAACTTTTACGGGGTACAACCCAATAACGGGGTACCTATCCGGGTTAGACACCTTGGATTCTCACCTAATCTTGAGACATTACACAATATTATGCGGTGTAACAAGTTTAGATTGGGCGACTAAGGCATACTGTCTTTCCCAAGAAGTGCAAAAAACGATCAAGGCGCTGAGATACACGGTTGAGTTAAGAGTGTCGGGTGGGGTTGAACCACATCTGCCATTTTTGACAAGTCTTGGCAAATGATGCACTTGGCCCAAAGATACCCCATAGGGTGCAACCTCGTAACTATAAGCCCTATAGGCAAAAAGGATAATAGGTTGCGATCAAAAAATGGTTGTTTGCGGAACCGGATGGGAAGAGCTAACCTTGTATGGTCGATGTACGCTTCCTTGAAGGGGAAAACAAGGGGAAGATAAAGGGCAGCACCCTCCATTAGGGAGCTGATACGTGCTATAAGACGCAAATGTCACGAGGCTTCTTGTTTGTAAAAACATAAAGGCTTGCCATATTTGTGCACCAACTGAATTTCTGTGAGCATTCTAAAAAAAAATGGAGAACTCGCAGAACATAACAAAGAAGTTAAGATGAGATCAATGGGTTATTGCATGAAAGTGTAACAACGTCCTGCGATTTCATCGCAAGACGGTAATGTCACGAGGTTGTATATTCGCAAGAATGTTTAAACTTGTCATATTATCGCAAATACAAAAATATTATCACAAAAGAGGTGTCAAAATAAGACCTTTACTTAGGAAGGCATAATAAGACCACATCAATTAATGAAATTTATTTCATCAATATCATTAAAGAATTTTTTACAAGAATACATATCGTGAAATTCTGACAAAGAAGACAACCCTATCATTGAAGATTTTTTACAAGAATATATATCATGAAGTCCTAGCAAAGAAGAAACAAAAAACACAATCCCATTGAAGAAACAAAGAAGACAATCTCATTGAAGAATTTTCACGAAGGCATAACAAAAGATGCAATTTTACTCGCAATCAAATACAGACAATTCATATTCGTTAAATTTTACGAGAATTACATATTTCTTATACTTCTTCATATAATGAATATTTCTATATAAATCGAACACTTCTTATAATTCTTCAAGAAAGTCTCATATTTATTATACTTCTTCAACGGATATTTATTATACTTCTTCAAGAATATTTCATATTTATTATACTTCTTCAACGGATATTTATTATACTTCTTCAAGAATATTTCATATTTATTATACTTCTTCAACGGATATGTAGTACCAGAATATCTCCACAACGATATTCTCATGATAAGAACAACGCTTTCACGAGAATGTCAAATATTCCTATAAGTATAAATGACATTATTCACGAGAGTGTCGTGAGGATTCTTCAGCAACATTTGGCGAGCGTCACGGGGAAGCATCATAATAGCTGACGATTGAAGAGACATGTTATGAGAGTGTTGTTTCACGAGGATTACAAAAGTTGGCGAAGATTAATATTGAAAATACCACGATGAGATCGCAGAATATATCCGAAATAAGGGGAAAACTTAGCTATCACCCACTATGTAATTTCCTATATAAAGGGTTCAAGTAAGTCCAGATGATGATGATGTATTTTTTAGAGTTGAGAAAATCTTGAGGAGAGAGAAACTCCAGAAAATAAAGTTGTAATTCTGAGTTTGAATATTTTAAGTAAACATTTCTGAGATCTAAATAATAAAAGTGTCGTTTAATTCTTTAATCTTCAACTAGTTTCACTTAGATTTTTATAGGATCTTAATAGGGGTGTAGTGTGGGAAATCCTGCTACTACATTTTGGCGCCGACTAAGGGGAGGTTGAATTAGCAAAATCGAAGAAAAGGTAAAAAAGAAGACAGGAATTATTCAAGATCAAGGAAACTTTGAAGAATATTGGTGAAATATTCAGAAGAAAAATGATTAGAATTAAAGAAAATTGTAGGAAATTGAAGTATGAATTAGTGTCAAGAGAAATGATTGATAGATTTCATGAAAATATTAAGGGGAGGATACATAAACGTGATTTTGAAGGGAGAAAAATTATGATGGTAGAGAAAACGCCATTATTAAAGAATTGGGAAAAGCTGGAAATTACATTTACAGCAACAAAAGTTTTAGAAGAAAATCTAGATCATACATCTCCTTTGGTGATTACGGTACCCATGATACCAATCAGGAAGGAAAAGTCAATAAAATCTGTAGAAAAATGGGCTATAAATAGAACTCTAGTTGACACGGAAGTTCTGTGGATATAATGTTCTATCATGCTTTTAAGAAAATGGGGTATAAGGATGAAGAAATGTCTATTTCATCATATCATATTCATGGTTTCGGAAAATCTATAACAAAACCAAGAGGAGAAATAATAGTACGATTACCACTGGGAGAAATTGAAACACAAATAACACTATGCGTGGTGGATATGGAATCACCATACAACATGATATTGGGAAGACCATGGATACACGCAATTAAAGCTGTAGCGTCAACTTTACATCAACGCATCAAATTCCCTATGCCTAGCGGAATTGGGGAAATTAAAGGAGATACAGATCTTGCGAAGACATGCTATCAAATTGAAGTAAAAAATTGTGAAGAACGTCCTAAGCAGCGAAAAGCTCGCAGAAAATTGATGAAAGAAACAAGAAAATAAGAAGAATTTAAAATTTACATGATAAGAGCAAAAGAGGGAAAAGGGATACCCAATGAATTTTCGCGAGAAGGAGATGAACGTGTGAGAATCATAAAAACACCAGCACCAGAAGCCAGTTACACTGCAGCTGAGCCAACAAAAGAAGTAAATGTTTGGAGTGAAGAAGAACCTAAAATACTGAAAATTGGGACTAGAATGGAGATAGACGAGGAAGAAAGAACTATAAATCTTTTGCGAGAATACAAAGACATTTTCTCGTGGAGCATGGATGAAATGCAAGGGATAGATCCATCAGTAGCATGTCATAAATTAGAAATCAACAAAAATGTAAGGCCGTTCAAGCAAAGAATAAGAAAAATCGCAACAACATACCATTCTCAGATAGAAGAAGAATTACAGAAAATGCTTGATGCAGGAATAATAAGGAAAGCAAAGTATCCAGAGTGGATTGCAAATATGGTGGTGGTCCCAAAGAAGAATAAAGGAATAAGAATTTGCATAGATTTTACCGATTTAAATTAAGCTTGTCCTAAAGATAGTTTTCCACTACCAGATATTCCTCAAATGGTTAAGTCAGCAGCGGGAAATGCAAGAATATCTTCGTTAGATGGATATAAAGGATACAACCAAATCCCTCTCGCTGAAGAAGATCAAGAACATACTGCATTTTTTGCTCCAAGAGGGTTATATTGTTATACAAAAATGCCCTTTGGATTACGAAATGCTGGTGCAACATACCAAAGAATGGTGGAGAAGGTATTTGCAAAATGGATCCACAAAACACTGGAGGTATATGTAGATGATATGTTAATCAAGAGCAAGGAAGCTGAAGATCATGTACAAGACTTGAAGGAGATTTTTGAACAAATGCGGCAATTTAATATCAAAGTAAATCCTGACAAGTGTACTTTTGGAGTGACTTCAGGAAAGTTTCCGGGGTATATTGTATCAAAGGAAGGAATACAAGTTGATCCAGAAAAAGTGCAAGCGATTCGCGATATGCCCACACCAGCTACAGTAAAAGATGTGCAAAAATTGAACAGGCTGTTAGCCTCGTTAGGAAGATTCATCTCGCGATCCTCTGATAAATGCAAGCATTTTTTCGATATACTCAAAAAGGGAACAAAATTCAGATGGACAGATGAATGTGAGAAGGACTTTCAGGGAATAAAAGAGCATTTAATGGATATAACCATTTTACAAAAAGCTGAACCAGGAGAAGAGTTATTAATTTATCTCGCGACAACGGCATATGCGCTAAGTGCGGTATTGCTGCGAGTATATGCTGGGATAGAGAAACCAATTTACTATATTAGTAAAACATTCAATTCAGCAGAGAGAAATTATTCAAAGATTGAGAAATTAATCCTAGCATTGGTACATGCAACTTTCAAGCTTCGCATTTACTTTCAAGCAAATAAGGTCAAGGTGTTAACAAAAGTGCCAATTGAATCGGTAATGAAGAATTCAAAAAGATCAGGAAGAGTAGAAAGATGGAATGCACAAGTGGGACATTTTGATATCAAATATGAAATTCTATCTTCGCCAAAATCCCAAGTCATCGCAAATTTCTTAGATGAATTTCCTTTGGAAAATGACGAAGCTGTGGAAGAAATGATGGAGGCAGAAGAAGAACATGGAGATCCAAAAGAATTATTCACAGAACCCAATAGATGGGAGATATTAGTGGATGGATCATCTAATGGAGAAGGAAATGGGATTGGAGTTGTTTTTATTTCACCAGAAGGAGAAAAAACAGCTTTCTCATTTAGGTTAGAATTTACATCCACTAATAATGAGACAGAATATGAGGTTGTTATCCACGCTTTGAAATTTGCAATAGAAATGAAGTTGGAAAATGCTAGAATCACAAGCGATTCTCAATTGGTTATTCGTCAAATAACTGGATAATATATAACAAATGAACCTTCTTTAAAGAAATACAAGAGACTCGTGGAAGAATTATCTGCGAGAATTCCAAAGATAAAATGGAGGCACATATCAAGGAAAGATAACCGGCTTGCGGACGCTTTTGCCTTCATATCTAGCATGATGACAAACCCACTTGCGAGATGCATAAAAATTCAAACACTCTTATTATCTTCAGTAAATAAAGAAGACGAAGATGTGGATGGGAATTCCGTCGAAATTGACGAAGAAGGAGAGAAAGATGTGATGATTGTAGAAAATGGCGAAATAGAAGCAAAAGAGAGAAACAAAGATTGGCGAGCGGAACTTCTTGCTTATTTGGCGAAAGGAGAAACTCCAAGAAATAGACTGGAGGCACACAAGCTAATAAGCAGGGCAACTAATTATGAGTTAAGAGACGGAGTGTTATATCGCAGATCTTTTAATGGACCATCGCTAAGATGTTTGACAAGGGAGGAAGGGGAAAAGGTGTTGAAAATGCTGCACAACGGAGATGCTGGTAATCATAGCGGAGGTAGATCTTTGGCATATAGAACGAAGATGCAAGGGTATTACTGGCCTTACATGCATGAATATGCGAAATAACATTCAAGGCGTTGTGAAGAATGTCAGTGATTTGGAAAAAAGATACATGCACCAGGAGCACCACTATCATCCTCAACAAGTGTATGGCCCTTCGGAAAATGGGGATTAGATATTGTGGGACCATTTGTGCCTAGCTCTGGACAAAGGAGATACCTCATTGTGGCTACAGATTATTTCACGAAATGGGGAGAAGTAAAAGCAGTACAACATATTCGTGATAAAGATATTTTCACATTCATATTTGAGAATATCATCTGCAGATTTGGAATACCAGCACAGTTGATGTCTGATAATCGAAAGCAGCTTGAAGGATAGAACATAGAATTACTACTCAATGCATTTAAGATAAAGTGTGGAAAATCTACTCCTTTATACCCCACAAGCAAATGGTCAAGTTGAGGCAACTAATAAAACGATCGCAGATATTCTGAAAAAGAAATTAGAAGGGTATCACAAATCATGGTGTGAGCAAGTACATAATGCAATATGGGCCTACAACACCACTAGAAGAGAGGCTACTGGAATGTCACCCTTTTGTTTAACATATGGGGTTGAAGCTATATTACCAACAGAAGTTACTATTCCTACAACAAAAAGAGAAGCGTGGGAAAGGAATTTAAGTGCTGGTATGATTTTACATAAACTAGATGAATTGGAAGAAAAAAGGGAGAAGACTCTACAACATATGGAAAACTACCAAATAAGGTTAGCTCGCGAATACAACAAACGTGTCAAAAAACGAGAATTCCAAATTGGTGATTTAGTTCTGCGAGAGACACCGAGATATCAGCGAGAGAATGGTGGAAAATTGGCGAAAAAATGGGACGGACCTTACTTAATTAAAGAAATAATTGGAAATGGGGCATACAAATTAATGGATCCTGAAGGAAGAGATGTTGGCCAACGACTTGATAGACCATGGAATAGACTATTTTTGAAAAGGTATTATCAATGACAAATACTGAAAGGTAAGAAATATTGGAATAATTAAAGGTTATTATCAGTGACTATTTTTATTTTAAATATTACGCGAGCAATATCGCGAGAAACGCGAATGAAATTTCGCAGAGATTAAGAGAATGGGACAAACCTTTATGGCATGCAACTTAGTTCGCGAGTACAATTTCGTAAGAGGCAAATGTAAGACCTACAAGCACGTTATAAAGGGGGTATCTCTTTATATGATTCAGGGATAAGGTTATACCGCTACTGGAACCTGAGTCATACAGATGTAGGGGTTAAAGAAAACCTATCCGGGAGAGAGATCTTGGATTTCCAGTTTATAAGGTTATACCCTGGTTGGACGACTGAGAGTCTCTTCCAAGAATTGCAGAGTATGATCAAGGCGCCGAGGTACACGGTTTAGCCAAGGATGCCCGGGACGGACGAACCTACCCTGTCCATCTTTGGTAAGTCTTGGATACAATGCACTTGGCCTGAAGAAAACCCCACCTAGGGTGCATTCTTGTAACTATAAGCCATATATGCATAAAGGACAAGAGGCTGCGAAAACAACTGGTTGTTGGTAAATCTGGATGGGAGGAGCTAGTCTTGTATGGCCGATGTGCCCTCCTTGAAGGGGCAGCCAGGGGGAAGATAAGGGCGGCACCCTCCATTAGGGAGCTGATAAGTGTCTTAAGACGGCAATGTCATGGGGCTCTAAGATCGCAAGATCATTTAGGCATGTCATATTGTCGCGTAAATTATACAGAGGCAAAAATACATAACAGAAAAAAGTTAAGATGAGGTCAAGGGGTTTTTACATGCAAATGTGAAGACGTCCTGCGATTTCATCGCAAGACGGCAATGTCACGAGGCTTTGTTTTCGCGAGAAAACTTAGACTCATCATATTGTCGCAATATAATAAAGAAATATAGATAAGGCAAGATCAATGGGTCAATACATGAAATTTTAAATACGTCCTGCGATTTTGTCGCAAAAAGAAAAAATTGGCAAAATAAGACCTTTAATTAGGAAGGCAAAATAAGACCAATAGAATAATCTCAAAAATTAATTCTTCTTTGTTAAGCATGCAGGGAAGATTTCTTTATCACAAGAAACAAGTTGAATTCAACAAGTCTCAAGAAATTTAATGAGGAGGCAAGCAAGGGAATAAATATGTAGGATTTCATTAAGTTTCTTGAGAATATTATAGTTCAAAAAAGGTTATATCATTTGCGAGAAAGAAGAAGAAAAAAGAAATTAAAAATAGAACTCAAGCTTCAAGCGGTAGTCTCGCCAGATTTAGAATTATCAGGATTGTTATCATCACCAGTATTTCTTTCATCACGAACATCATCGCCAAAGTTCTTTTTGTTACGATCTTCTCCTTCTTTTAGAGGGTTTTCTTCTTTTCCTTGATCATCTTCTTCTTCAACATCTCCTTCAGAAGATGGATATTCTAAATCTTTATGCATAGGAAGAGGGACTTCATCATCGTCAACTTTCAAAGGTAGAACGGATACAGGAGAAAGAGAATTGGAGATCAAAATTTCGTTCACGAGAACTTCAGCACTAAGATGAACTTGGCGAAGGAAACCTTTGTCACGATTTCTGATCTCTATATTCTTGAAATACTCAAGATAATCAAGTCTTTTTTCTGCTTTATCACGAGTTTCTAAAAGGTTGAGAAGAAGAGTCTTGTTTTCTTTGCGAACACTGTCTAGCTCCTTAGTAAGATTGGTGATAGTAGAATGAAGGTTTTTTTTCAGATTCTGCGAGCAACAAAATAATGAAAGGTTATAGAAATAAATATATCATGAGAATATCAACAAGTGAAATATAACATAAATTGTGACAAGGGAAATCAACAAGTGAGGCAGTCATAATTGACTACCTTCTTTTTGCGAAGTTAAGTTTTGGATTAATGAAAAGAGGCAGTTCTCCCATTGGTTCATAGCATCATCAAATTTGTCGCCAACTATGCCTTTTACACGAGATTTCATGTTCTCTTCTTTGGTGCATAAATATGAATTTTCTTTTGACAATGAGGAATGAGACTCCTTTAGTTGGGAATATTCATCTCGAAGCTTGCTGGCATTCAAACTAAGAGTTAGTCTACCCTTGATAAGTTTGTCTATTTCAGCGGCAGATGATTCAGTTACTTCGTCAAGTTTATTTTTAAGAGAGCGGAGAGACTGCTTTTGGTCATCACATATCCCTTGAAGATTGTTTACTTTCTGCGAGGAGATCGCCAACAAGCTTGATAATTTGTGTTTCTCTTGAGATAAAGTTCTATTCTTGTCTGACAAAGATTCTATAGACAAATTAGTTTTGGATAACGAATATGAGAGGCAAGTAACCTCGTTGTTTAGAAAACTGTGATTTTGCAATAATTGATTATTCTCATTTGTGAGATTTCTTATTTGATCAACTAAATACGTATAAAGATTATCTAATCTACTATGCTGGTCCATCCAAGAATCTCTTTCAATGCGAGCTTCATCAGCTATGGTTTCAGATTTAAGTTTTTCGATGAAACGATTTCGGTTGGAAACTAATATATAAACCAAGAATTTAAAGGGAGGATTAAGTACGAAGAATATGGAAATAGAATAAAAAGATAAAAGGACAGAGGCAAAAAGAAGCTTACTTTTTAGCTCATCAATCTTTCTAGCGAGATTCTCGCGATCCAGTACAGAGTTATTGAGCTTGTGGTTTAGATTTTCACATTCAGAAGTCTTATCTTGAAGACTTTTTCTCAAAGCAGCATTTTCATTCTCTAGAGAAGCTCGTGAAACAGAATTGTCTGAGCCAAAATATTTGAGCAGAGTTTCGCAAACTCCGCTTTGGAGAGAATCAATAGAATAATCTCTAGCATTATTTAGAATGTTAGATAAAATTTTGAAAGCAACATCAATTCCTGCGATGGTCTCATTTGATGAAGGAAGGGATGTAGAAGGTGAAATAGAGGAAGTGAGGACAAGTTAATGATTTGAGTCATTAGCAATGGTTGTATCATCAGAAGGAGGAGTTTTCGGGAAAGTAATATTTGGAGGAAGTAAAGGGCTAGAGGGAGTTTCAGGTATGATGGGTTCAGCAATTTGAATTGGTGAAGGACCAGTAGAGGCAGTGGTAGTGAAAGCGAGCTTCTCGCCAGAAGGAGGAGGAAGATCAGATTGCACAGGTGTAGGTGAAGCTTTCGCAGATATTAAGGGAGGAATGACGAAATTACTTCCAAAGGTCTTATTTAATTGGCGAGATCTTTTAGGAGGATTAGCATTACCCTCGTCATTATGCAAACAATAATCTAGGTTTTTGAGTCGAGGATTGGGAAATAGATGCAGCTCCGCTGAAGAGTACATAACATGGGGTTATAAAGAATTAAGTAAGAGAAGATCGAAGAATATAAATAAAAAATTTGATCTAAGAAAATACCATGATCAAAAATATACCTCGAGGACTCCATTAATACATTAGCAGAAGAATGAGAAGGAGAAGAAGTTGCAGAACAAAAAGCAAAGAAACTAAGTAAAGAAGAAAGAGAGTTAAGAGAAGAAAACTAGAAATGAAATTCGACTCTTCCTTTTATAGGCAAAGAAGGGCGTAAATTATGTGAGACGTGTCAATACAAAAGGACAGATTTACAACACGTGTTAACAAGGAAAGCTGAATTAGCGGAATATTGCCGGAGAAAAAAGTTCAGATATTCTTGCGATAGTTAAGGATTCTCATGATCGTTTCTTCTTCACAGAAAAGACATGAGAAGAGGCAAGATGTAGTACCAGAATATTGCCACAATGATATTCTCATGATAAGAACAACGATTTCACGAGAATGTCAAATATTCCTATAAGTATAAATGACATTATTCACGAGAGTGTCGTGAGGATTCTTCAGCAACATTTGGCGAGCGTCACGGGGAAGCATCATAATAGCTGACGATTGAAGAGACATGTTATGAGAGTGTTGTTTCACGAGGATTACAAAAGTTGGCGAAGATTAATATTGCAAATACCACGATGAGATCGCAGAATATATCCGAAAGAAGGGAAAACTTAGCTGTCACCCACTATGTAATTTCCTATATAAAGGGTTCAAGTAAGTCCAGATGATGATGATGTATTTTTTAGAGTTGAGAAAATCTTGAGGAGAGAGAAACTCCAGAAAAGAAAGTTGTAATTCTGAGTTTGAATATTTTCTGTAAACATTTCTGAGATCTAAATAATAAAAGTGTCGTTTAATTCTTTAATCTTCAACTAGTTTCACTTAGATTTTTATAGGATCTTAATAGGGGTGTAGTGTGGGAAATCCTGCTACTACAGGATATTTATTATACTTCTTCAAGAATATTTCATATTTATTATACTTCTTCAACGAATATTTCATTTTGCGAAGATTAAAGTTCTTGTTATACTCCTTCGTACATTGAACAATTCTTCACGAATTGAATAATTCTTATACTTCTTCATATATTGGATAATTATTCATGGATTGAATATTTCTGATACTTCTTATATTTATTCAAAGATATTTTATACTTCTCATACTTCTTAAGGATATTTCATACTTCGTAGGATATTTCATACCTCGTATTTCTTATATTTCAAAGGGAGAATTTCTTAATCGCAACAAACTGAAGCTTCATAAATTAAATTGAGGAAGATATTCTAATACTTCCAGCAATATTTGATCATTTGAAGAGCAATAATAAAGGGAAGGGGAATACTAAGTTAAGTCTTTAAGATGTATTATTTCTCTCCAAATGATCAAGTTATGCGAATAAGCTAAGTCTTCAAGTTATATTATTTCTCTTCATATGGTCAAATGATGCAAATAAAGAAAGCATTCAACTTAAGAAAGGTCTAATCATCTTCGCAAAATATCAAATGTACTTCTTAAAAAGAGCAAAAATAGTAGGCAGAATTGTTTCCAAAGAAGAACCAGTAGCAAAAAACCAATAGTAGCTAAGAAAGAAAAGAAAACAAGAGAATCAATGATAATTCGAGAAAGAATATTATTATGCTTCATCAACACTCTGTGCTGGATCTTTAGGATGAGCAGGGTCATTAGCAGTTTTCGATTTTTGCGAAATATCATCCTTTGAAGAATCTGCAACAGGAACATCCCCTTGAGGAATAGATTCTTTTTCATCATAAAGTCCTTCATCATCACTCTCATAATCAAAATCACTGTCAGGCTCACGAGCAACTTCATCATCAGATATCTTCAGAGGAGTAATTTTCACAGGAGGCAAAGCTCTTGATAAGAGAATGTTATTCGCAAAGACTTGAGCTTTCAGATGACTTTCAAGAAGTATAGATTTCTGATGGTTGGTGTCTTCGATATCTTTGGAATAAGCAAGATAGTTGAATCTCCGAGTAGCACGATCACGAGAGATGATTAAGCGAGTAGAAAGCAAAGCATTTTTCTTACGAAACTCAGAACAGGAGGCTTCTAATCCAAATCTTAGCATTGCAAAGATTGTTCTCAGATTCTACGAGTAAAATAAAATTCAAAGGGTCAAATTTGCGAATATAACAAATTTTAAAGATACATCAGAGGCAGTCAAATTTTAATGACTACCTTGTCTTTGTGAAGTAAGAAATTGAGCTAAAGAGAGACAACAATTCTTCATCTGATCCATCGCATTATCAAAACCATCACAAACTAATCCTTTAAGTCTAGATTGAAGCTTTTGATCTTTAGAAAGAAGAAAAATTTTATCCTTCGTAAGTTTGGCATTAAGACTTTTTAATTCAGAATAATCTTCTTCAAGTTGATTCTTCTTAGTACTTAAGATTATATTCTTATTAATAAGGGACTTCTTCTCATCGGTAAAGGAACTTCTCTCTGCATCTGAAGACTTCTTTAATTCCTCAAGTTCACCTTTTAACAAAGAAAGAAGATTTTCTTGATCGCAACATTTATTCTGAAGAGTATTTAATTCTTGCGAAGAAACGATCATTGTATTCAAATACGAGCATTTCTCTTCTGATAAGGTTTTATTTTCTTCTAATAAGGTTTCTATTCTCAAACCGGCTTTGGTTAAAGAAGAAGTAAGTTGAGATATGTCATCATTCAAAAATTTGCGATCGTAAATCAGTTGGGTATTCTCTTGAAAAAGGGCATCAGAGTTATCAAGAACACACGAATAAAGATTAGATAAGTGGGAGAATTGGTTCAAGAGGCTTTCATGCTTGGTTTGATATTCTGTTGCATCTGATTCATGGCGAAGTACCAACCTTCTACATTTCTGGATGGATTCTATAAAGGGGAATGGGTTTTAATGGGTGTTTCAAGCATATAAAGAATATAAGTAAACAAAAGGGGAAAATATGGAGATAATAATCATACCTTTCAATTCATCATTCCTTTTGCGAAGAATCGCACAATCAAGAGAATCATTTTGAAGCTGATAATTCTCTTTACGGAGATTCTCACATTATGCTCTTGAAGACTTCAAAGATTGACGAAGTAATTCAACTTCTTTTTCCAAAGACTGACGTGAGGTAGAAATATCAGGATTGATGAAACTATTTAATGCTTCGCAAAATTCGAACTGTGAACGAATATTAGTAGATTTTGCAGTATTGTTCAAAACCTCAGATAACATTCGGAAAGTCGAGTAAATTCCATCTCGAATTTCTTGAGGAAGAGGAGAAGAGTTTGAAGGAATAAGAGCAAGTTGCAAACTGTCTGGAGAAATAGCACTCAAAGGATTGGGAGTTAAGATAGGTTTTTCAAGAGAAGAAGTTGAAGAAGTATTTTGCGAGGATTGATCCTGAAGAAGTGTTGATAAATTGATATTGGTGGGAGATTGAAAACTGGGTAATGGAGTAGAGGCAGGAATTTGTGAAGAAGTGTTTTCACGAGGAGGAGAGGGAAATTCCTTATCAATTTCAGGAAGGAAATCATCAATTGAAATTATTGGTGTGGGTTTAATCACTCGAGATCTCTTGTTGGGGTTCGGTTTTTCACCAGCCTACGAATCAAAATGTAGATTAAAAAACTGAGGCAACAATATATTGTTCAAAAAAAAAGAAGACAGAGTATTTTAACTACCTTTTGATTCTCGGATTTTCTTCTTCGAAGATTAGGACTTGAATTTCTGGGTGAAGGTTTCACTTGAGGAATAACTTTGCTGAAACAAATCATAATCAAACAATAAATTATACAGAAATCAAAGAGGAAAACAAGTGAAATACGCGAAGATAGAAGAAAATTACCTTGGAGAACTCATGATGATATGAATAGGAAGAGAAAGTGGTAACAGAGAAAGTAATAAGAAGATAAAATTGCAGAGAAAGTAAGAAGAAGAAAAGGAAGAGAATATAAAAGAGTTTATATAAGGGAACAACTAGAAAAGGACGGTTACAAAAGACGTGTCCAAATTCTAAAAGACTAAGTGACGGTTATGTTCTCACGGTCATTTCTTCTAAGAAGAATTGACATGAGAAGAGGAAAGATGTAGGTACTGAATATCGCAAGATACTATCTTATGAACATCACAATGAATGTAAGAGGAAAGAATTACAAAGTAATGCGATGATAGAAGAAGCACGGGGAAGTATGAAGATTTGCGAAGATAGTATAATCTTGAGAAGATGAATTGCGATACTTCGCAATTCATATACAGCTGTACAAATTTCATTATAAATAGGAGTTCAAATGTAAAATTCGGGAGGTTCTTTTAGTGAGTATTAGAAATTATCTTAGGAAAGAGAATAGAGAAAATTGTAACTATTCTAGCTCCATTTAGATACTTATATGTAATCAATTAAGAGAATTAATGATAAAAAGTGTTATTCATCATCAAGAACTTCTTAAATTTTAGCAATTCTACTAAGGGTGTAGTTGTAGGTTATTCTGCAACTACATAACTAAAGAATGCTATTGAAAACCGTGGATTTATAGTTTATGAATCGATTCGAGTGAATCACATCATTTTTGCATCAATTGTGTCTTGTGTAGTAGATGAAATTTCCTTGCAATTGAACAACTCTCTAACTAGTTCATTTGGACTAGGTATGGCGAAGAAGAATATGATTGATATAAAAGTTATCATATGGCTAACCATTAGGTTAACTACTGTTGAACCAACTAATATACAAGTTTGAGTATGGTTACACATACCTAAAATCTTCAAGTACATGTGTGTATAACAAGCTATGTTTTCCATCTAACGGTTGATAAATATTATCTTGAATCTAATCAGGTTGTCATCTAACGATGAATATTGAATGCTTTGTTACTATGCTAACATTGATTGCAAACCCTAATTTCAAGACTATATAAGGGAGAACTCTAGAAACTGGAAAATCTAATCCCCACACATTCTGTGTGATACTAGTTTTTCTAAGCTAGAGTCGATTCTCCTTCAAACTTTGGTTTTCTTCTTCTAAAACCAGATTAACGACTTAAAGACTTCATTGGGATTGTGAAGCCAGACCGATACTACTTTTCTTGTAGTTGTGTGATCTGATCTTGCTTCTTATGTCATACAAGTATAATTGGAATAATTGTCTTGAGATTTCTAACTACGATAGGCAAGATATAAAAGTAGTCACAAACACTTCGTCTCATCGTTTGTGATTCCTCAATAATCTTCTTCGCTGCGTCGATTAATACTATTGTGAGGTGATTGATAAAGATGAGATGTTCTTTGGGAATATAAGTCTGGTTTTATCAATTGGTTCCTGTTCACCTTGATTTATCAAAAGACGGAACAAAACTCATAGGTATATTCGTGGGAGACGGATTTATCTATTACTGTAGACTTTTCTGTGTAATACAGATTTGTTTATTAAAGTCTTCGACTTTGGGTCGTAACAACTCTTGGTTGTGGGTGAGATCTGAAAAATCTGGGGTCTAACAACCTCACCCAATATTTCGATTACAATTTTTATGGACAACTCCGAGTTGTTTTTTATAGAGAATCAACTAGACTCAATCAATAGAAAATACTCAAGGAGTTATTATCTGAATCTCTCAATTTGATTTACTCAAGCAAATGTGATTCTTGAGTCTAATCAAAGAGAGATAACTTAGATGGTACCAAAGACCAATATCCAAGTGTCAATCAATTTAAATCCATAACCAATAAGGTCGGATATTCTAATTGATTGAACAACGCACAACCTGTATTATTTCAATTATATAACAAAATATAATGCGGAAAAGAAATAACACAGACACCAAAATTTTGTTAATGAGGAAACCGCAAATGCATAAAAACCCCGGGACCTAGTCCAAATTAAACATACACTCTATGAAGCCGCTACAAACACTATCCTACTCCAAATTAACTTCAGTATGGACTGTAGTTGAACCCCAATAAATCTCACACTGATTCAAGGTAAAGTTATGCTCCTAAGCCTCTGATCCCAGCAGGACACTGCGCACTTGATTCCCTTAGCTGATCTCACCCACAACCATGAGTTGCTACGACCCAAATTCGAAGACTTTAGCAAACAAATCTGTCACACATAGAAAAGTCTACAAGATAGATAAATCCGTCTCCCACGAATAAACCTATGAGTTTTGTTCCGTTTTTGATAAATCAAGGTGAACAGGAACCAATCAATAAAACCAGACTTATATGCCCAAATAAAAACTCACTTTTATCAATCACATCACAATAGTCTTAATCGATGCAGCGAAAAAAGATATTGTGGAATCACAAACGATGAGACAAAGATGTTTGTGATTACTTTTATATCTTGCCTATCAGAGATATAAATCTCAAGCCAATTATTACAATTCTCTATCTTAGCAAACTAGTATCACACAGAATGTGTGGGGATTAGGTTTCCCAGTTGCTAGAGTTCTCCCTTATATAGTCTTTCAAATCAGGGATTGCAATCAATGTTATCTTAGTAACAAAGCATTCAATATTCACCGTTATATGAAAACCTGATAAGATACAAGCTAATATCTCTCAACCGTTAGATCGAAAACTTAGCTTGCCATACAAACATGTACTTGACGATTTTGGGTTTGTGTAACCGTACCCAAACGTGTACAATAGTTGGTTCAATATTAGTCAACCAAATGGTTAGCCAAATGATAACTTTCATATCAACCATATTATTGTTCACCATAACTAGTCCAAATGACTCAAATGAACTAGTTAGAGAGTTGTTCAATTGCTATGAGATCTTATGTACTACACAAGACAAAATTGTAGAAAAAACGATGTGATTTACTCGAATCAATTCATGAACTATAAATCCACGGTTTGCAATAGCATTCCTTAGATAATTTAGATAAGTTCACGAATATCATTTTTAGACATAACCACTCAAGTTCGCGGACTGGGTTCGCGGACTCAAGTTAACCTGTTGGAGTTCAAAAACTCCAGCAGAAATTCTCGAGTTCGAGAACTTCCGTCAGTTCGCGAACTGAAACTGAGCTACAACTCCAGCAGAAATTCTCGGATTCGAGAACTACACACGTTCACGGACTGAGTTCGCGGACTAGGTTGACTGCTCAAGTTACGGTTTTTCACTTGATTAAAAAAGTTCGCAAACTTCGGTTCAAGTGCTAAGGACTTATACATATATGTGTTACCACAATAATGTTTATATCCCCCAGTGGTTATATTGTCTAAACTCTCATTTCAACCATTGAAACATTCTCAGAGGACGTCATGTAGTTGTTATTCACAAACTAGTTTTCGTCAGAGCAATTTCCAAAGTGATTGAAACATAACATGACTTTCGTCACTAGGCAAAGATGAACTTGGATAAAGCGAAAGCTTTACCAACACATATTTCGAGAAATAAATAAGCGAGATATACTCAGCTCGAAATGTCACATGTGTATATTCTTAGTCTATATGGTAATACAACTTTTGTATCAAGATAGGAGATAGACGTTTGAGTGATAGATAAGTTCAAGTCTCCACATACCTTTTAGTCGATGAAGATCCACTGGTTCCTTGAGTAGTCCTTCGTCTTGTATGATGATTTCCATGGAGTTCTTGAGCTCAACTACACTTTTTATCCTAGTCCAAGACCTTAGCTATAGTAGACTAGAAATCAAGACTTTATAGTTTTGATTACTAACATTGACAAACATGCTTGAAATAGCAACGCATGCGAGTTCGACCGAGCAATGCTCTAACAATCTCCCCCTTTGTCAATTTTAGTGGCAAAACTATTAAACATATGGAATACAAAAAATATATAAATAAACTTCGTAGATCCTATTCCACATGTCTAATCTTCAACAATACTCGAAATCTTTGTCACTTCCAAGTAGTCCAATGATCCCAAAGATTGTAAGTTTAGTATCATCGTTGTTGAAAATCCGTAGTTATAACAATGAGAAAAGCATCGGTTCTCAATCATTGTTATACAATGTCATAGTATTATTACACATCGTCAAAGTCCAATTGCATCACAACTTCAACAACAATACTATGGTGATACTTCACTCCCCCTTAGTCAATACTCCATCTCACATGGAGACCACTCCCCCTTACATAATGATCCGAAAACCATATGTATTTGTAGTGTGAACTACATATTAATGCTCCTCCTTTTTGTCAATAATATTGGCAAAGGTACAAGAACGGGATCCTAATGGAATTTCCGTAAGAGACATTTCATGACCAAAGGTAAGTGTGTATCATCTTGTTTAGATGCAATCATAAAGTCGAAGCTAAATGCATTCATCAAGGAGTTTATAAAGACACAAGATAATCCCTCCAATATTCCACATTCGCACTCCCCACAAATATTTGGCAATTAAGAACAAGTTCAAAAGAACTATCCCCCATAATATGTCATTCCCTAAGGAACAACAAGTGAGACCTTAATAATTTCAAAAAGAAAAGAAGGATTTTTCTTTAGACTCAACAAATTACATACAAGTATGAATTTGGAATCCAACAAGAAATATTCAATCAAATTAACAAAAGCGAACCAAGATTAATTTGACTAAATATGCTCAATCACAAGTAAACTTATGGAGACTTAAAAAATCAATTTGATTGATTCACAATAAAACTCGCAAATAATCTAATTGTCATACTCAGCCAAACTAATTACAAGAGTAATCAATTTAATTGGCCACACTCGACATAAGAACTTCTATGGACCAATGACTAAGTTAATCATGAATAACCAACTCAGTCGAAGAGATGCTCAACATAAGAAGGCTTACGGAGTGCTAACTAAATAACCATGCTAGATTATTGATTTAGTTCTAAATACTCTATGTAAAGTGCCTTACGGAACACAACTAGGATAATCACAAAATAATCAACTTTGGCTGTCTAATTCTCAACATAAGTCACAATACGGAGTCTCACAATAATACACAAAATATAGAACAGGGAAGCCCAATTACTTCGGAATTCACAAGGATTCATTCTATGTTTCCATCATCATTTGCATAATGGCACACAATAGACATAATCCTTTAATCACAAAAGATTTTAACATATCTTACATCAATAATTGACAATATATGCTTAACTTTTGTGTTTGTCAGAAGTATATTCATTCAATATTTGCATATCAATTCACGAACGACTTTAATTTTGACAAAATATGGGACAATCAAGTTCACGGATGTAAACACACATATCCCATCAAAAATATTGCAATATATAAAACCACAAAGATAAATACTGCAACCATCATCTTCCAACCAAGTTTAGAATTTAAACCAATAAATCTAAAAACAAGAAGATAAAAAACATTGGATATAGCTATGTGTAATCACAATAATGGATATTCCAAAACGCTAGTTATTCTTCTAAACAAAAGAGAAACAATAGAAGATTTACTAGACATGCTGAAACAAATAGACTAAATTAAAAACACTTCCATGCGAACTAGAGTCAAATCGACAGTTAATGACCTTCTTGAGACTTAAGGTCTTGGAGCTTGTGAATGGTAGCATCCTCTGCACCCTTGAAGAGGATATCCTTATTTGGAAGTTCTTTAACACGGGTTTTAATGAGAACAAGGTTAGACTTAAACTTTTTCAACTCAGTTCTTACCACATCAAAACACTTCATTGTATCAACAAGTTGCTGCTTAGCCTTCTCAAATTCCTTTAGAAAATCGAGAACTACATCCGAAGAAATCTCTTCAATCTCCTCTAAATCAGACAGTGAATCAAAGGATTGAGAAGGGGAACCTTCATTTTCAACGAGAGTTTCCTTCTTTTTAACGAGTTTGCAATATACTGCCTTATTAATGGCATCTTTAGGTAAATCCAATGAGAAGGAAAAAGAAGAAGCCATTGATAAAAAGAAACCTAGAGATATATGTAGGATCAGAATATCGCCACAACAATACTCCTGCGATAATTACAATGACAGATCCGCGAGTTTTTCAATAACACTTTGCGAGTATCACAGAATGATTTGAAGAATGACGTAATAACTGACGAATGAAGAAACATGGGAAGAGCGTGATTATCCTGCGATGGTTACAACACTTGCGAGAATGGACATTATAAATACTGCGATAATATCGCGAGTAAGATCCGAAATTAAAGGACAGATTAGCTGTCATCCACTATGTAACTATCCTATATAAAAAGACCCAGTAGATTCAAAGAGAGGATGATGTATTTTTTGAGTGTTGAGAAAGTCTTGAGGAGAGAGAAAATTCAAGAGAGCGGTTGTATTCTTGATTTCTTTCATTTCTTGTAAACATTTCTGAGAATCAAATAATAAAGTATTGTTTTTAATCTTCAATATGTGTTAAATATTGTGAATTCTTATCAAGGGTGTAGTGTAAGGTTTCCTGCAACTACATTTTGGCGCCCGAAACAGGGATGAATTGATGATTATTTGAAAAAAAAGATAAAAATTGACACTATGATTGGAAGGAATTTGGAACAATTAGTGAAATATCTTACGTAACATCCAACAGATTACTAAGATTAATGGCTAGAAGAAGAAGAAACACATCAGAACCACCAACAACCGTAAGGAGGAGTAAAAGACTTGCAGGTGGAGAAATAAATGAAATGGGAGAATCTTCAAGGATAAGAACAAGAAGAAATAGAACAAGGAATGAAGGAGAAAATAAAATTCGACAACCAAATCAACAAACACCAATACAAGATAGAGTTGTGGATTATGACAGAGTGAGTGTGCATACTTGGCGATCAGAATCGATGGAAGAAGCAGAAGATCGACAATTAAGAAATGAAAGAAGAGAAGTAAGAAACCTAGAAGTAAATAGAGGATTAATACATGGAGATGATGAAAATGAAACAGTAGAAGTTTTAAGACAAAGAATACAAGAGGAAAGGAGGATAGAGGAGGAAGAACGTACGAATATAACAAGATAGAATCACGAGTTAAGAATGGAGAATTTGAGATTACAAAGTAGGAGATCAAGAAGTACTTCTAGATCAAGTTCAAGATCATTTAGAGAAGAACCAAGGCGAAATTCCCCTATGAGAAATGCTGGAGTAAATATCCGAGAGGAAATGCAAAATCCAAATGAAGAGCAACATCATGGAGAAGAAGAGATGATTGATGATCGCTTCGTTCCACACGGTGAAACTGTGAATGGTAAACATGATAATAGAAATCAAGAGCGTGGAAATAACCAAGATGGTGAAGGAAATCAAGAAGAAGGTAGAAGAATATTACATGGGCGAGAAATCCAAAGAAATCAAAGAATCATTGAGGACGAAATTGAGAGGCATTATGATGAACAAGCACGTCTAGCTTGCGAAAGGGAAAAATTAAGAGCATAAGTGGAAGAACAAGAGTTTCAAGAAGCAATATGGCAGAATAATCATGACAATCGAGAAAGGAGACGCACAAAAAATCGCCATAGCAATAATATCAATGAGGAATATGATAGAATACAAAGGAGAATAGAAAGACAGCGAAGAGAAACGAGGAGAAATGAAGAAACTCGCAGAGAATAAATTGAAAGGCATAATCAGTTGCGAATCCAAGAAGGAGGTGAAGAGGAAAATCACAGAAGAAGGCAAAATGAAGATGCAGATGAAGATACACAAAATCTCGCAAGACAAGAAAGACATGAGCGCAGAAGAAGAGAAGATGCACTGAAAAGACCAATTGGGAAAAATTCGGCTAGGAATGAATTTTTTTTAAGAGAGTTAGCAGAAATGAGGGGAATGTTGAATAACAAAAGAGAAGGAGGCAGAAGGAAACTTGATGAAGCCATTGAAGATGCTGCGAGAACTCCATTCACTCAAGAAGTACAATTAGGAGGAATCCCTCCAAAATGCAATTTACCAAAGATTAACCAAAGATCTTCGATGGGACTACCTGTGCTGTTCAACATGTCAAGGCTTATGTTAGGTGTATGCTACAATGGGAAAACCATGATGTTGTGTTATGCAAATACTTTGCATCTAGTTTAACTGGCGAGGTGTTAAAATGGTTCGAAGGCTTACCTAAAAATACAATAACTTCTTTCGACCATTTACAAGCTACATTTATGGGAGCATATATAAGAAACAATTCTTCGCGGCCCGGTATTAAAGATATGTTTGGGTTAAAACAGAGAGGATTGGCGAGAGTCTGAAACACCTAACCATAAGATGGAAGACAATGTGCAGTGAAATGGCAGGAAGAGTGGATGAGAGATATATCATTTTATATTTCATTAATGCAATGTTCGCAACCAATCTAATGTACATATAAATTTTCAGAATCAAAAATACCATCACAATGACTGAGCTACGAGAACTACAAGAAGAATACATTGCTTTGGAGGAAAAACAAAATGAGATGGAATCATATCCAGTCTTAAACACCAGCTCAATAGCGGCAAACGGGAGTTTACTTCCTAAAATGATTAACAATGTGGCGAGCACCTCGCAGCCACAGCAAGAGAAAATGGTTATTGAAAACCAACAGAAGTTAGTAGCCATGGGAAGTCGAGATCAAGAGGAGTATGAAAGAGAAAGGAATTACTACAATCGCGGTGGAAATAATAATATTCAAAGACTTGATCAGCCGCAGGAGACTTATGGCGGTCAGAAGCAAAATAATTTTAGAGGGTAAGGGAATCAATATGGGAAGAAATTAAGATGCCACCCCTGAATGCTAGCATAGAAAAAATTTGGGAGGCTATCATTCTGATGGAAAATATACCATCACCCTAGAATATGGGAAAAGAGCCACATCAAAATAATCGAAGTCAAGAATTTTGTCCTTATCATCATTTTCATAGACATTCAATAAACGATTGCAAGAATGTAAAAAGAATAATTTTGAGGATGATTGACCAGGGAAAGTTAAATCATTTTATAATGGGACATCCGCAATCTCAGCAGTTATCACCAGCACCAGATATTCGCAGAGTGAATACTGTAAAAGGAGCAGAAACATTTGTGATAGAGGTTAGAGCCAAGGCGAAGAATTTGTTCTGTAATTCCATCGTACATTCATACAAAACTATTGAGGATTTCCACGACAATGTTCTAAGCAGAGTCTTCGCGAGAGACGCAAATAAAAGACACATAATGAATATTGAGAGAGTCTCGCCATTAGAGGAGTGGCAAAAGCAAACTATTTCTTTCAATGCGCAAGAAGTACCAGAGCCTGGAGAGATGCATGACAACCCACAGGTGGTAAGGTTAGAAATAAATCCAAAACAAATAGAAGAAGAAGATGAAGAAAATGATGATGGTGAAACTGAGGATTCCTGGGCCATTAATAGAGTTCTAATAGATACTGGAAGTTCAGTTGATATCTTATTTTATTAAACTTATAGAACCATGGGTGGAAAAGACGAGGATCTGATACCATAAACCTATAATATCTATGGTTTCAACGGCACTTCCAACAAACCCAAAAGGGAAATTACAATGTGAATTCCATTAAAAGGGGTTATCTTCTAAGATTCTATTCTGCGTTGTGGATATTAAATCACCTTATAATGCCCTGATTGGACGACCTTGGCTGCATGGGATATTAGGTGTGGCGTCAACCTTCCACCAATGTATTAAATTTCCTCATCCTAATGGTGTTGGAGTAATAAAGGGAGACTGGGTTGATGGGAATAAATGCTATGAAATTGACATGGAATCTTGTGGAGAAAGGGCAGAGAGGAATAGAAATTGTAAACATAACATCAAGCAAAAACAAAGAGGTGATAAGCTTATGGTTGATACAATAGAGAGGCGAGAGGAAGGAACACTGCGAATTCAACATGAGCTTCAAATAGTAGATGGCGAGCGTCTCGCATATGGAGAGAAAATAACAAAACGCAACAAAAGGGCAGAAGTAGAAAGTAGTAAGTAGAAAGGTAAAATGATGAAATTTAAGAAATTTATGAATGATTTGTTGAAGAAAATGTTTCAAAAGAATATTTCATTTGAATGAAAAAGATGAAATTGAGAAGTTATACAAGAGTTGAAATGGAAATAAAGAGAAGATCAAAGAAAAGAAATTTCATCAGAATTGCAATACTCACAAGAAACGCGAATAAAATTTCGCAGAGGCATAAGAATGGGACGAACCTTTATGGAGTACACTCTAGTTCGCGAATAAAATTTCGCAAGAGGCAAATGTAAGACCTAAAGTGCGTCATATAAGGGGGTATCTCTTTGCGTGACTCAGGGATAAGGTTATACCGCTGCTGGAACCTGAGTCATGGAGATGTTGGGGTTAAAGAAAACCTATCCGGGGGAGGTACCTTGGATTTCCAACTATATAAGGTTATACCCTGGTTGGATGACCGAGGATCTCTTCTAAGGAGTGCAGAGTATGACTAAGACGCCGAGGTACACGGTTGAGCCAAGGGTGCCCGGGGCGTACGAAACTACCCTGGCCATTCTTGGAAAGTCTTGGCTATGATGCACTCGGCCCGAAGAAAATCCCACTTAGGGTGCAGTCTTGTAACTATAAGCCATATAGGCATAAAGGATAAGAGGCTGCGAAAACAACTGGTTGTTGTTAAGACCAGATGGGAGGAGCTAGTCTTGTATGGCCAATGTGCCCTCCTTGAAGGGGCAACCAGGGGGAAGATAAGGGCGGTACCCTCCATTAGGGAGCTGATAAGTGTCTAAAGACGTCAATGTCATGGGGATTTACTTCGCAAGAACATTTAGGCATGTCATATTGTCGCGTGACAAATATTCTACAGGGCAACAAGCCAAGAGAAAAAGTTAAGATGATATCATTGGGTTTTTACATGAAAGTGTAAAGACGTCCTGCAATTTCATCACAAGACGGCAATGTCATAAGGCTTTGTTCTCGCAAGGGAACTTAGGCTTGTCATATTGTCGCAGAGAAATTGACAAAATGTAGATAAGACAAGATCAATGGGTTTTTACATGCAAGTGTAAAGACGTCCTGCGATTTTTTCGCAGATACAAAATGTGGAAAAATAAGACCTTTAACTAGGAAGGCATAATAAAACCACAAGAAATCAAAATTGAATGACTGCAATATTGGCGCAGATATAATGAGACTTGCGATATTATCGCAAAAATAGAGGCAAGAATATTTAAATAGATTTTATTCACAACTAATATCTAAGTTCTACTTAATTTTTTCATATTGCAAATGAATAACAAGAGACAAGTATGGGAATGAACAGAACGATGGAATTGTTATTCATCATTATATGATAAATTTACGTAGACATTATCATATGATATATTTACACAGATAGTTAAAGATTAATAATCATGTTGATTAACTATATTGCAGAAAAGAATTGTTTTCTGATTTATACATATAGAAGCAAAAGAAATTTATACATCAAGGAACCTTGCAGTAATATCACAAGAAGAAGGATATGAGTGTACAAATATTACAAGGAGATTAAAAAGAGGAAACAAAACTAGTTAGATCCATCATCATCCTCGCCAGATTTTCTTCTTTATCTTCGCCAGATTCTTCATCTCTTCCAGATTCTTCAGCCTCACTGTCAGAGATAACAAGGTTTGGAGTATTTGTTGGAACCTCCTCAATGAGGCAAGGGTACAAAGAGTGAGAAATGTTATGATCATCACAAACACCCTTGACGGAGTCATCGCGAACACCAACAAGGATATTACTTAAATTTGAAATAGCGATCTTTAATTGTTCCTTCAATCTTGAATATTTTTCATTGCGAGCAGCAAAAGTCTTTGCGAGTTGATTCTTCTCAGCCTCAAGTTCTCCAATTCTTTCAGTGTATCTCTTCTCAACTCCTGCGAGTATATAACAAAAAATTGAAAATTCTGCAAAGATAAGAAGATTAATAACAATAAATTAATGAGGAAGAATAATTAGCAACCTTCTCTCTCGAAAATTATGTCTTTAATTAAGGCCGCTTGTTCAACGTGAAGACTAACATCTACACCTAAGTTAGCTCTGGTGTTGTCAAGAATCTTTGCAGCCCAAGCAAATTCATTATCATCATTAATAAGAAGACGAGAACAGATTTGGTTTTCTCTTTCAACAAGAATCTCTTTATAGCAGATGAGTCTATCTCTTTCAATTTGAACTTCAAGAAGGGTTTTAAGAAAATCCGCTAAAGTTTGATCTCCTTGTCTAGATATACGATCTTTATCGTCTGAGAGATCACTGTTCTTGGCCCTTAACGTTCTAATTTCTTCCTTAGAATTGTGGTAAAAGCGTTTGAATTTGTTAGCCATGTTTAAACAAGATCTATGGTCAGTTTCTAAGAGGTGTAGCTTAGACCTGAGTTCATCTATGGAAAGAGAATTGATTCTATCATTGGAGGGATTATTCAAAGAATTATTGAGAAGCTCTAAAATAGTATCATCGTCTATTGTATTTGGAAAAGAACGAAGGAATACATCTTCGTCATAAAGGACGTAAACATCTGCGAAGAAGAAAAATAAGAAAAAATGCAATGGGATACAAGATTAACGAAAAAGAGGGAGATTTATTACCAAAAAGTTGATTGTTCGCAGCTTGGAGGCTTGCGACCTTATTTTGTGAGAAAGAAAGTTCAGTTTCCAACTGCTTGATCTTTTCTTAAAGGTCAATAGACCCAGATTCCAATTGCCCGCGAAGACTAGCAGACTCAGATTCCAACTCTACATTCTTCTTGCGAAAAGATGCGCACCTCTTCTCCAAGTCTAAGGAAACAACAAAGGAATCCTTTCCAGTATGCGAGAGAACAATATAAATTAAGATTTGGCGAGGAAATAAATACATATATATGGTGAAGAAATGGAAACATGCCAGAATACCAAGTGAATTCAAGAGACTGGGAGTCATTGATCTTGAGATTCCTTGAAGAGAATCATTATCAACCAGTATGGGAGCATTGCAGACTTTAGTGAGAGCCTGGGATACCCCATTAAGAGCTTCATCCCCATAATCATTTGCGATACCATGTGTAATATCGCCAAAAATCTTAGACAGTTGAGTCATAGAAGATTCAGGAGGGGAAGAATTCTTCATAAAAGAGATATCATAATTATCTTCATCATCATCATCAGCATCATTACTCGAATTTTTTTCATTATATTGGGGAATTGAAGAAGAAGGGAGTTGGATCTTTCTTTTCTTTGAGGGAGGAGCACCAGATTTCTCTCTGCGAGAAGTAGTAGACTTCTCTTTGTGAGGAATAGTAGATTCCTCCTTGCGAGAAACATCTTTGTCTTTCCCCTTAGTTTTTGCAATCTTCACAGGTTCTATTTATTCAATAACCTGCGAACACAGATAAAGATAAGAAATAGAGGCAACAATATATTGTTAAGAATCATAAAGTAATATTTCTTACTTCATCTGTGAGAGATTTAAGGGCTAAAAAGGTGTTGGGCTTCCCAAATTTCTGGTACTTAAGTTTCAGCCTGGTAATCTGGAAAAATTGGAGTAGTCAGCGAGAGTATGAAAACATGAGGAAGATGATAATGATAATTATGTAAAAAATTTGAGGGAACATACCTCTTTATTCCTTTCAGGCCAGTTGAAAACCCACGGTTGGTATTCTGCGAGATTCTCAGGTAATGCATGAATGCCGGAGATGTAGGGACCCTCTAGGCATAATGGAAAAATGAACCATTTGTCATCACTGGAATGGCGAGGGCCTTGGTTATTACATGTATGCCAATCGATATCTAACATAAGAACTTTATCTTCAGCGATATCATCCTTCTTTTGTAAGAGGACACCCCAACAAGTGTTGTCCTTCTTCATAGGGATTATATCGTAATTTGTGAAGAAATTCTACACAGTATACTTCGCAGGAACAATAGGAATATCTTTGAACTTAGGGTTCTTTGCTTTAGGAAGGTAGCGAGATTCTTTACCATCACCGCGAGTAGCATACTCAAGTATTAAGCGAATACAATCCGCACTTAATTGATATACTGCCCGCAAGAACTTCTCGTGAGAGAGTATCGCATAGAATAAAGGAAGTTCAGGGTCGTAGAGAGGAATGGGAAGACCAGCCTCAAGTTGGCCTAGCGAGACTATGATCTTCTCACGATTACATGGAAAATCAGAAAATAATGGAACAAAAAGTTCAGATTTAGGGTTTTGATTGGGAATGGTGGATAAAGTAAAACTTTTGTCTTGAAATGTTTTTTGGATCTTCTCAAAAGCGATCATATATTTGTGACCAGCTGCAACCATTTTTAGTATGGGAATGAAGAAAGAGTAAAAGATCGAAAGAAAAATTGTAACAGTAGCGGATCCGGAATTTACGGAAGCACGGTAAATTTGCAGAGAAATTGCAGAGAGAAGGAAGAAGAAAGTAAAAGGAGGAAAAGTGAAGAATGAAGAATATATATATATATATAAAGTAAAAATTCTCGAGAAGATAAGTGCAATTAATGCAAAGAATAGACGTGAACGGTTAGATCGCATTGGTTGAAAAGGACGTGTCAAAAATTGAATGGAAGAAAAAATATGTGAAAACAGCTAAGAAGAATACAGAAACGTGTCAGAGCAGAAGAATGCAAAAGGATGAACAGATGCGGCATTATAGAAGATTCAATTCTTATGATCTTGCCTCCTTCGCAGAAAACACATGAGAAGAGGCAAGATGTAGGATCAGAATATCGCCACAACAATACTCCTGCGATAATTACAGCGACAGATCCGCGAGTTCTTCAACAACACTTTGCGAGTATCACAGAATGATTTTAAGAATGACGTAATAGATGCAGAATGAAGAAACATGGGAAGAGTGTGATTATCCTGCGATGGTTACAACGCTTGCGAGAATGGACATTATAACTACTGCGATAATATCGAGAGTCGGATCTGAAATTAAAGGACGGATTAGCTGTCATCCACTATGTAACTATCCTATATAAAGAAACCCAGTAGATTCGAAGAGAGGATGATGTATTTTTTGAGTGTTGAGAAAGTCTTGAGGAGAGAGAAAATTCAAGAGAGCGGTTGTATTCTTGATTTTTTTCATTTCTTGTAAACATTTCTGAGAATCAAATAATAAAGTGTTGTTTTTAATCTTCAATATGTGTTAAATATTGTGAATTCTTATCAAGGGTGTGGTGTAGGATTTCCTGCAACTACAAGATAAAAAAAACACTAGGATAGGTATATAAAGAAAAAAATCGAGAGATTTAGGGTTTACAAGATAGGTTTTAAAGGATAACCCGTACGTGAGCCCGTAAGATGGTTTTTCAAAAAACTCTGCATGGAAAGAAAAACACTTTTACTTTTCAAAGATAAGATTTGACAAGGAACATCAAGAGAGAAAAAAATACTCACGACTAGTGTTTGACTAATTATCCTTCTAAAAACGATAAGAGATTAGCTAGATAATTAGAGTCACTCAGTTACGGAGTATACCTATTCAAGTTTCTCACAACTAGGCTTTTTGTATGTGAGATATTCAACCTTGTGATTACTTTACACAAGTATGAGCCTTTAGCTCATCAAATGAATGTTGTTCCTTTTTATCCTTCTGTCTTTGATATGTGCTCTTTCTAGAGAGATGAGCCACTTCTTGATTTAAATACTTATCAGAAGAACTAAATCTAGGACCTCTTGCAATTGAATTAAGAGGATCAGAGTGGATGAATCCATGTTCTAGATTTAGATTGATCAGAAACATCCTTATAAGTACAGAATGCTTTTGTTAGCAACAAAAGAATTTATGCCAGAATGCACTTGAGCCCTGTACTGATTTCTAGAATATAGATCATTATTATAAGGCTTATGATTTCTTGTAGGAATACGATTCACTGCGTTAGTCGACTGACTATTTGTTCCATTGACAGTGAAGAGAAGCAAATTATGAAGCTTAGAAATTTGTTTCCTTCTTGCAAAATAATGGATAGCATAGTGATTCTGTTTCCTACAAAAGGTACAGGTTCGCAGAGGAGAAGCAATAACTGGCACCTGTTTAATCTCCCTAGCCATATGAGAATATTGCAAGTTATGTAAACTTTTCTTGACACAATCTTCTTTTGGAGAATACTTTGTCTTGTACAGAACATCACGAAATTCAGTTTGTACATAGGATTTTCTCCTTAAGACAGAGTTTTCCTTTTTCAAGGATTCACACTGTTCATGGGCTAGAGTAAGAGATGCACATAGTTTCTCTTTTTCAGCACGAAGTCTGTTGAGATCTGATGAATGAGTCTCGAGCAAACGTTTTTCTCTAATGGAGTCCTCTTTAATAATATCCTCAAGAGCACTAATCCTTTCATGCTGGAGAGTAGTTTCTTGAAGAAGTTTCTCAATATTCTTAGAGAAGGACTTGATGATGTTATAGAGATCACGTTCTCGATCAAGAGACTTTTCAAATTCATCAATGAGATGATCATGATTATTAAAATCAATATCTTCAGCTGTATGTTTTGAAATTCTGGTGAGCTCCTTTTCAGCTTCTGCTAGAGTGTCACATGCCTCATGAGAGGAATAAATGTCATTATCAAATTGAACATTCTTTCTACCTCGGGATTCGGAAGAATCTTCTAAGGAGTAATCCTTTGAGGTATTTCTAAGACACTTGACATAATCAAAATATTTAGGAGACATTTTAGTATGCTCAATAGAGATTTCGTCCACATATTCAGATTGCCACAAACACAGACTTGTAAGGTCTTGAACGTGTTTGCCTGCTATGATACCAATTGAAAAATCGGGGGTCTAACAACCTCACCCAATATTTCGATTAGCAATCTGTATGGACAACTCCGAGTTGTTTCTCTAGAGAATCAACTAGACTCAATCAATAAAAAATACTCAAGGAGTTATTATCTCAATCTCTCAATTTGATTTACTCAAGCAAATGTGATTCGCGAGTCTAATCAAAGAGACATAACTTGGATGGTACCAAAGACCAATATCCAAGTGTCAATCAATTTAAATCAACAACCAATAAGGTTAGATATTCTAATTGATTGAACAACGCACAACCTGTATTATTTCAATTATATAACAAAATATAATGTGGAAAAAAAATAACACAAACACCAAAATTTTGTTAACGAGGAAACCGCAAATGCAGAAAAACCCCGGGACCTAGTCCAGATTAAACATACACTGTATTAAGCTGCTACAGACACTAGCCTACTCCAAATTAACTTCGGTCTAGACTGCAGTTGAACCCCAATCAATCTCACACTGATCCAAGGTACAATTATGCTCCTACGCCTCTGATCCCAGTAGGATACTGCGCACTTGATTCCCTTAGATGATCTCACCCACAACCAAGAGTTGCTACGACCCAAAGTCGAAGACTTTAGCAAACAAATCTGTCTCACACAGAAAAGTCTACAATATAGATAAATCCGTCTCCCATGAATAAACCTATGAGTTTTGTTCCGTCTTTTGATAAATCAATGTGAACATGAACCAATCAATAAACCCATACTTATATGCCCAAAGAACAACTCAGTTTTATCAATCACCTCACAATAGTCTTAATCGACGCAACGAAAAAATATATTGTGGAATCACAAACGATGAGACGAATATGTTTGTGATTACTTTTATATCTTGCCTATCGAAGATAGAAATCTCAATCCAATTATTACAATTGTACTCGTACGATAGAAACAGCAAGATCAGATCACACAACTACAAGAAAAGTAGTATCGGTCTGGCTTCACAATCCCAATGAAGTCTTTAAGTCGTTAACCAGGTTTTAGAAGAAGACAAAGGTTAAATGAGAATCGACTCTATATTAGCAAAATAGTTACACATAGAATGTATGGGGATTAGGTTTCCCAGTTGCTAAAGTTCTCCCTTATATAGTCTTTCAAATCAGGGTTTGCAATCAATGTTAGCTTAGTAACAAAGCATTCAATATTCACTGTTAGATGAAAACCTGATAAGATACAAGATAATATCTCTCAACCGTTAGATCGAAAACTTAGCTTGCTATACACACATGTACTTGACGATTTTGGGTTTGTGTAACCGTACTCAAACGTGTACAATAGTTGGTTCAATATTAGTCAACCAAATGGTTATCCAAATGATAACTTTCATATCAACCATATTCTTCTTCACCATAACTAGTCCAAATGACTCAAATGAACTAGTTAAAGAGTTGTTCAATTGCTATGAGATCTTATGTACTACACGATGTGATTCACTCGAATCAATTCATGAATTATAAAGCCACGGTTTTCAATAGAATTCCTTAGATAATTTAGATAAGTTCACGGACATCATTTTTAGACATAACCACTCAAGTTCGCGGACCGGGTTCGCGGACTCAAGTTAACCGGTTGGAGTTCACAAACTCCAACAGAAATTCTCGGGTTCGATAAATTAAGGTGAATAACCAATTGAAAACCCGGACTTATATTCCCAAAGAATAGCCTAGTATTATCAATCACCTCACAATAATCTTAATCGATTAGCGAAAGAAGATATTGCGGAATCACAAACGATGGGACGAAGATGTTTGTGACTACTTTTATATCTTGCCTGTCGGAGAAATCAATCTCAAGCCAATCTTACGATTGTACCCAAATACGATAGAAACAACAATATCAGATCACGCAACAGAGAAAATAGTTGGGTTTGGCTTCACAATCCCAATGAAGTCTAGTATTTGTTAACCTACAGGGTCTCGAGAAGAAACCTAAGGTTAAAGGAGAATCGACTCTAATTAATACAACTAGTATCATACAGAAGGTGTGGGGATTAGGTTTCCCAGTTGCTAGAGTTCTCTTTTATATAGACTTTCAAATTAGGGTTTGCAATCTAAGTTACATTGGTAACAAAGCATTCAATATTCACCTTTAGATAAAAACCTGATTAGATTCAAGATAATATCTTTCAACCGTTAGATCGAACTTAGCTTGTTACACACAAATGAAATGCACGTTTATTTAGATGTATGTAACCGTACCCAAACATGTACACTTAGTTGGTTCAATAGTAGTTAACTAAATGGTTATCCATATGAGCACTTCCATATCAACCATATTCTTCTTTACCACAACTAGTTCAAATGACTCAAATGAACTAGTTAGAGAGTTGTTCAATTTATTAGATCTTATAGAAGTATATAAGACACAATCGAAGCAAAAACAATTTGATTCACTCGAATCAATTCATGAAATTTATAGCTAGGTTTTGCAATTATGCATTCCTTAGTTTATATAAGTTTAAGTTCACGAATAACCGTTTTTAGAAACTAACCTACTTAAGTACGCGAACTGGTACGCGGACTTAAGTACACGAAATGAGTTTGTTTTTAGTTCACTAACTCCAGCAGAAATTCATGGAATGTGAACCTCCGACAGTACACGTACTGGTACGCGGACTTTACTTCCGGTTTTCCTGATCAAAAAGGTACGCATACTTTGGTTCAAGGAATAAAGAATTACACATGTACAATGTTTATATCATTTCAAGGTTATATTCTATACTCTCATTTCAATCATTGAAACATTATTAGAGGACGTTATATTATTGTTATTCACAAATCATTTTTCGTCAAAGCCATTTTCAAGTAATTGAAACTTAATATGATTTTCGTCATTAGTAAAGATGAACTTGGCCAAAGCGAAAGCTTACCAACACATATTTTGAGAAATAGATATGCGAGATGAACTCGGCCCGAAATAGCAAATGTGTATAACTTTGTATACTAGGTTTCCCAATTGCTAGAGTTCTCCCTTATATAGTCTTTAAATATGGGTTTGATAACTTTGTAACAAAGCAATCAATATTTACCATTGGATGAAACCTGATTTAAGATTCAAGTGAATATCTTTCCACCGTTGGATGGTCTTAGCTTGTTACACACAAATGAAATATACTTTCATTTAGATATGGGTAACTATACCTAAACACGTATATTGAGTTGGCTTAATAACAGTTAACCAAAGTTAGCCATATGAACACTTTTGTGTTAACCATGTACATCTTAACACTTCTAGATCAAATGATACTTAAATAAATCTGAAAAGACGAGGGTACCCAAATACACCACAATCTTTAATTTATCCACCTATAAGTCCTCTTACCGAAAGTGATTGTCTATGGAAAAAGTCGAGACAATACTATAAATCGGTATTCACACTTTGTGTGATTGTCTATAGATACGAGATCAAGATAATACGACTACCAAAGTGTGATTACTTGATAATAGGTTCGAACTTAACCAAACTCCATGGGATCACCATCAAGTAAAGCGGAGTTAATGTTTGTGTAATTTACTTTAAATTATTATAACAACAATTATAATTATGGAAAGGAAAAGTAAATGACATAACAAGATTTTGTTAACGAGAAAACTGCAAAAGCAGAAAAACCCCGGGACCAAGTCCAGAATTGAATACTCTCAGAATTAAGCTTTTATACAAAATCTACACCAACTTCGTATAGTTGAGACCAATCAACTACCCTTAGTTCACTTAGCTTCCTCAGTATCCCTGCGCTTCCGAATTCGATGAGTGCACGCACTGGATCAATTCCTTTGGATCGTATTCCAAACAGTAAAGGAACAACAAATCTGTTTGGTAACAACTCTATTGATTCTTTAAGATAAACTATCTCAAGTCATATGCAAAGGCTCTTCAGTTTAAGCTAATAAACTCCTTTGCCTGGTTAGATCAATCTATCCAATAACTATAAAAGTAGTCAAGTTTAAATTCGCCATCAATCGATATAGATTCCAACAAGAAACTATAAAGTGATGCCGATCTCACGAAACTATCAATCGAATAAATCTGATTCTAGTTGGATCCCAGCCGATCAAGGTTTGTGCAACACAAAGATATGAGAAACCAATAAGAAATCTTACTTTTCGTCTTCAAATATTTTTTTAATCTTCAATTAAACCTGCACAACACCACTTGAATCTTTTTTCATCAATCACGCACAGAACGGAGTCTGTTAACAATAGATTATCACAAGATGTCTTTAGATCTAAAAATAGTTCTAAAGATCCCGTCGATACTTCGATCTAGTTTGGGTGAATATTATATCAGAAGAGAATATTCTCAAGAATAAACAAACTAGGTGCAATCAAAGTTTCAACAACCGTCAGTCAATCAAATAAATCGAAAACTAATAATACTCCAATTATCTAGTTTCCCAGCAACAGTACTCGTAGAGCTTCTTGATCCCACATAAGTCTTTAAATGAGAGGTCATAAGAGATTTCACCTAATTAGGGTACTTTCCTCTCGGGATAGACGACTCCACTAGAAAAAAACAAAAAGATGAAGTTTGCCTGGATCTTAGGATCGTTTGCTAGAAATGCAAACTTGGGTATATATAGACCAAGGATGTTTGGAAACAAAGGAATTTTCAAAACCGAAAATATTCTCAAGATATGCAATGAATGGCAAAATTTGGTTTTCATAATTCCAGTAAATGCTTGTCCAATATTTTCCGAAATCTCTCAATAGAAAATATTCAATTAGTAAATGCACATTACTAATTTTTATTCTCTACAGATATGTATTTAATTGCTAGTTATTAAAAGCATATATAACCAAAAACCTTAATTAAAAGATTCTTAATTAATTTCGGTACACAATTTCCTTGAGTACTAAGAAATATCTTTGAATAATAAATGATAAGAGTTATTGTTCGTGTTCAAAGTATGTTGACATCTTTTCTCTATAAATTATCTTTCATATTTACATTTTTGGAATCGGTTATACCACACTTCCAAACAAGTTTAGAATTGGTTCACCTGTATTCCAAGACTATTATGTGATTGATTAAATATCAAATCACACCCATGGTTTCAATCGGTTCTACCAATCACTAGGATAGGTTATACCCTAATATGGAAACACATGTGATCGGTCACACAAGTTACCAGGGCCGGTTATATCAGTTACCAGGATCGGTTACATCAATTACAAGGACTGGTTACCATATACTCATTGTATTGCTTGTAATTGGTCACACCAGTCACTAGGATCAGTTATACCAATTACCAGGATCGGTTACACCAATTACAAGGATCGATTACACAACACTATGTGATCGGTCACACCAATTACTAGGATCGATCACACCAATTACAAATATCGATCATACCATCTCGGGTAATTTCTTAGGATCGGTTACACTAATTAATCAAAACTAATCATGCCAAATCATAAGTCAGGCATTGTGATTAGTTGTACCAAAATACATAACAAAGTTACGATCGGTTCTACCATCTCATACATATTGGTAATCCAAAGATATGCAATGAATAGCCGTACTAATAAGCCTAGCGATTTCCCTTTCGATTCATCAAACAAGTTCATGAATGTACTTCCTTTAAACAAATGTAAAACATTATTTCCTAGGATGAAATCTTCACTATTACCCATTCACATAATCATAATAGCATTCATAATATTATGTCGATGTCATATCTAAGAAGTTCAAAAGATAAGCGTTATGTTTCGTAGTCTAATTCCCTAATACTATGATCATGTGATCATGTCTCACTACTAGAGTAATATATCCAATACACAACTTTGTATTTAGGTTTTCAATATAGCACGACTTGAAATATACGTTAGGAATAAAATAGTTCAAGTCAATATTACTAACCTCAAGAGAAAGGATGATTTCGTCGTTGTAGCTCGTTACTTCTTCACGTTCTTCAGGTCTTCAAGTAATACTTGTATGTCTCAACATTCCTAGACTTTGTAGGCTAACCTAAACGAAGTTGTTTCTAATACATAATCAAGCGACTCTTAGATGAGTTTTGACCCACTAAAATATGACAACCAAACTTGACATGCCAACACTTGGTGGGTTAAACCGAGCTATGTGATGTGATTTTTAGATAGTGGTAAAAAGAGTTTCATTTCTCGAACTTGTGAAGGATTTTTCTAGACTTAAATTCTAAAACTAAATAGAAAACTCAAAAAAATATGTTATCAAGATTAAAAGAACACCGAGGCTAAGATTCCACTATTTTCCAATTTCAAAGTGATTAAATCCAATATTTATATTTATGCATTTTTCTCGTTTAATTTGATTCTAAAATATTGCAACAAGTAGATTTCCGGAATAACAACTGCAAATCCAAAGAGTAGAATATAAAAAACCTATGGGAAAACATGCTCTATCAAAATAAATAACAATTTCTTAACAAAATTCATTTAAACAATTATCAATCAAGGCAAAATAATCATAAAAAATAATTGGAATAAATAAATAAATAATAATATACCACTTTTTATTGGAAAAATAACTTCCTCTATCGCCTCAGCAAAGGGGTTTAGCTCCTCATATTAATCACTTGCTCAAAATCCATGTTTGTTGCTCAAAAGTTGATTAAAACGAAGAAAAGATATAAATCAGTGTGTTTGTAACTGTTGTAATTGTTACAAAACCCACTGTTACAGAACGTAGTGTTATATAGAAATACTAACTTTAATAGTTGTTGGTAAATTGTTACAGTTTGAAAGAAAAGTTGACGGTTTGTGTTCTTCTTCTTCCTCTCGACTGTAACTCAGTTGTTCTCTCTGTGATTTTTTTTTCTTTGATTTGTTCTGCTCCTAAACTTCCCCAAATTGTAGGTAAGCCTTCTATAATCTATCCCGAATCCTTTTATAGCCCACAACTCGATTAAATCTCCAGAAATTCTTAGTTATTCTCTTCTCCATTTTTCAGCAAGTTACGGGAATGTCTTTATTTAACCTCCCATGCACGCGTCTTCTGAGTAAAATTTGATGTCCCAGAATCTCTCAAGGATATTATGGAATCGAGCAGCTACCATTCTTCCCTTATCTCCAACCGGTAGTTTACATATTTTCAACCAAAATCCTGTGATACTCTCCAAGCCTCTGTTTTCTATTAATCGAAGATTAATCCCTGAGTTTTCGAATCTTGCCAATATATATTCCCTATTTAACTAAAACAGGGTGTTTCCAACCCATATCTACGAGAATATCTCACTCCAAATCCTCCAAGTACGATCCAGACAATTTTGCAGGAAAGGAAATAAGTTTCCCTCCAAAAATGATGTTTGAACGAAAAAGAAGGAGAAGTGCCCCCTATCCATACTAGGGGTGCCTTTAACAGCTGTCTTGGGGTGCTCTGGAGGGTGTCCCTTATCCAAACTGTGGGTGCCAATAATAACTCCTTCAGGTGCCTTTAACAATTTTTCGAGCCGATTTCCCCAAAAGTGTTTATTGGCTATAAATACCTACACATACATAAAACACCATAATAAGCACAAAAATGAGTCATAAAAATATATAGAATCGAGACAAATCAGACACAAAAATGTGTCTATCAAATACCCCCAAACTTATTATTTTCTAGTCCTCGAGCAAATCTAATCTAGAAAATAAAATCCTAACTCACTGTCGCAAGCATTGTGATTGCACTTAGTATGTGCAATAATCCTTTGAACCCCTAGGTGGTCCTAGTGGCCGAGTTATAGTCTCAGGAGGGTTTACAAGAGGTGTACCCACAAAACCTTTACTCTAGACTCTTGCTATTTACGCAGAACCTTGGAAGGCACTAAAGAATCTCCTTGGTTGGCATACTCTCATTGGACCAGGATGCGAAATTTCAATTGTTGTACACGAGTTTTCACTCAAGCATACTAAAATTCATATATAAGTGACAAATCTATACTCATATAGTCGCACTATGGACATCAATATACGGAATCAAACAAATCACATGAATAGATTAAGAAGATGGAAATATAAATAGATGGTTGCGAATGGACATCAATGCCAAGATGAATCCTATGACCTAATGTATTGAGATACTGGTCTGGACTAATATCAATACAGCTGGCATATATAAGGGAACCATTGGTCGATAATCCTAATTCTAGATCAACTCGTCTGGCATATACAAGGGATCCAATGATCGTCTTTATTGAATAATTTATTCCGGTTGGTCTGATGGTCTTGTCACAACTTTTTTTTTTTAATTAGTAACTTAATCACCCTATTTCAACCTAGTAGACATCAACATAAAAATTGTCCGAAAAATAAAAATAGAAGTAATACGATGATTCGGAGATACAGTGAAACTATCATGTTATTTCTAACACCTGAGCTTTGTGCTTTTATGAATAGACTCTATTTATATGTTTCCATCCACTCAGATTGGTACCTCAAATCCTACAACCAAGATGCTTCCATCCACTTAGATTGGTTAGTGCCATCCTTAATAAGCATAAATTTCTAGGCTCTGGAGTTTATTTATTGCAACAAAAAGTTTTTACCCCACCCCCAAACTTAAATCTAACATTCTCCTCAATGTTTCTAATGAAAGAATAGTACCAAAAGTATAAGTAACATGAGAAATTAGTAAAGATAAAAGTTGGAAAGATAGTACCTGGGTGAAGTGTAACCAAAAACCTATAAAAATAATATACAACATAGAAACCGCCTCGATGGTCAATCAAGGTAAACATGGTCCTCTAGAGGGACCTCCTCAACATTACCCGTAGGAAAAGGCTCTAAAAAGCGCTTCAATATCTGACCGTTAACCTTTGAAGAGCTACTACCATCTGGTGTCTCAATATCAACAATGCCATGTATAAAAATAGTGCATACCACAAAAGGACCGGTCCACCGAGAGCGCAACTTCCCTGGAAATAGATGCAAACGAGTATCATACAAAATAACTTTTTGACATGGAGATTGTTCATCAGGAAAGAAAGAACCCTGGAAATAGATGTTATTGGTCGGAAACAGAGAAATTTTTTTCTCTTTTTCCCTTCCTATATTTGCATACCAAGGTGATTGGGAAACAGAGAAAAATTGTGCATCAGGAAATCTATCCCTTATAGGAAGGGAATCATTAGGAGAACTAACAACTAGCCTAGAAAAGTGGTCTGCTACTATATTTTCTGCACCCTTTTTGTCTTTAATGTCTGGAGAAAATTCCTATAACATTAGGATCCATCTAATCAATCTAGGTTTGGTATCCTTCTTAGACAAAAGGTATTTCAAAGCATCTTGATCAGTATAGATTACGATCTTAGAACCTAATAGGTAGGATCTAAACTTATCCAAGGCTAACATGATGGCTAACAGTTCCTTCTCGGTAGTTGTATAGTTCAGTTGGGCATCATTCAGAGTTTTGTTAGCATAGTAAATCACATGAAGTAATTTGTTTTCTCGCTGACCTAACACAACGCCTATAGCATAATCTGAAGCATCACACATGATTTTAAACTGTAGGTTCCAGTTAGGTGCATGGACTATGGGGGTTGTAGTGAGTAAAGTCTTAAGCTTCTCAAAAGCCTCTAAACAAGCACCATCAAAGACAAACTTAACATCTTTTGCAAACAAATTGCAAAGCGGTCTAGTTTTTTTTTTTTTTGCTCAATCACACGATTTTTATATTATTTCAGAAAAAAGGAATGTGATTTACAAAAATTTGAGCATAAAAGAAAGGCTAAAAGAAAAAAAGATAAAAAACAAAAATTACATACTAAAGTACATAGAGACTCGAATATAATAGGCTATATGCAAAATCTATAGTATTTAACCCCGGGCATTTCAATACGGCTCAAAGATTGTGGTCTCCCCATATGTGTAATTCTCCCCCTGCTCTTAAAAGTGACCCTTCTTTAGCTAGACTGCCTGCAGAGAAGTTTACTTCCCTGTACCTTTGATGATATTGTATTTCATTCAAGCTACTACAACCTTTAATCCATCTATTGAAAATGAACCATGACACCTTATTACTCTTAAAATCATTTATAACTTTTTTGGAGTGTGAGCAGTTTATAATATGGCTACATTTCAAAGTTACTGTCCATTCAATTGCATATACTGATGCTATGATTTCAGTAATGTAGTTGGTAGAAACACCAATTCCTCATGTTAAAGTTCCAACCACCTGACATATATGATCTCTAACTATAACACCCAAGCCAGTATTTCCTGGATTTCCTAAAGAAATTCCATCACATCAAAATAGCAAATAGCCTTCACTAGGGGGTATCCAATAGCATTCTCTGATTTATCTGTATTTAATGCATTTAGGTCCAAGTTTAAAGAAGTCTATAATTTGTAGATCATAATCCATTTCCCATATGGTTCCTTTCATTCTAAGGCCACCTTCATGGACTAGCTAGTTGCCATATTCTGCATTTAAATTTATTCTCACACGGGGGATAAGTTATCAAAGATGTACCTGTTTTTCTGGAACCACAATTCTCTTACTGTAGAGCAAGCTGCAGTTATCCAAACTTATTTGATCAGAGAGCTCTTCTGTTTAGCACTTTTCCATATATCTTCAAATGATAATGGGTTAGCAAAACCAAATATAGTTCCAAACCAAGACCACATTTTCACACTGAAACTGCAAGACCATAAAAGATGAGCCATTGAATCTTGATCTGATTTACATATACAACATTTAGATACCATTTCAAAACCTTGCTAGACTTTTTTTTCACATCATCCACATATATCCCTTGAATTACTTTCCATACATTACTAGATATTTAAGGATGCATAAATGCTTTCCATATTTTAGCAGGCCAATGCAACTTTGGCTCTCTCTCTGATTCTATTTACTGCAGCAGTAGTATTGAGCTCACCTGTTACATCTCCAATCCAGAAGAGTTTATCATCTCCACCACTTACTATTGGTAGATTTCTGTTTGTTAAAATAGATCTTAACCCCTCAGGGATCACCCATACACCATCTTGTATTAAGTCTTGAACTTTCATGTTGAGATGTTCTTTCACAAAACCAGTCAGTATTAAGGGAGTTTCATCAATCCAATTATCAAACCAAACAGAGACTTTAGATCCATCACCTATGCACCACCTCAAATCATCTTTCATAGATATCCAAGCCCATTTGAGTCCTGGCCATACAAATGAATATTTCCATTTTAAGCTCCATTGACCATTCTTATCCTTGAATTTGCTAGCAAAAAACATTGCCCAGTCTTCTTGAGAATGTACAATCCTCCACATCATCTTCATAAGGAGAGATTTGTTGATTACTTCTAATCTTCTTATACCCAAACCTCCTTCTTCATAAGGTGTACAAACTTTATTCCAAGCCAAATTAGTATATTTTCTGCATTCAGCTTCTCCAGTCCATAAAAAATTCCTGATTATTCTCTCACAAATTTTGATGACAGAAGAAGTCCATTTGTAGATAGACATGTTATAGATTGGTATGATACATAATACAGATTTCACTAAAACCAACCTATCATGAAATGATAATAATTTACCTTTCCAGGAGGCTAGATTATTTTGAAGCATTTCTACCATTGACCAAACAATGGATGATTTTACTCTTCCAGGCATTAGAATGACTCCAAGATACTTATCTGGGAAGGTTGAAAGGTCCATGTGAAATAGATTAGCTATCATAGATTTCATTGAAATACTTGTCCCTTCAACAAAACATTTGCTCTTTGCTCTGTTAATATATTGGCCTGAACTTTGCTGGTAATCATTTAAGAATTGATTCAAGTTTTCTAACCCTTTTTTACTTCCATCGCAGAATATAAAGACATTATCTGCAAATAGTAAATGAGTGGGAGATATACCTTTCCTTGTAACCATTGGTTGTATCTTATGTTGTTCTCTCAACTTAGTCAATCCCCTGCTTAATACTTCCTCCATTAAGACAAAAAGAATAGGTGAAAGTGGGTCACCTTGCTTCAAACCCCTGCCCACTAAAAAGAAACCACATGGGACACCATTTAGCATTACAGATATTCTTGCTGATTGAAATAAAGTTTTTATCCACCCACACCATTCTTGAGAGAAACCATATTTCTGCATGACTAAGAATAAGAAATCCCAGTTGACAGTGTCATAGGCCTGAGAGAAATCTAATTTTAAACCCACGTTACCACCTTTTATTTTTGATCTCATCTCATTCAAAAGCTCAGATGCTAGAAGAACCTGTTCATGTATATTCCTTCCTTTAATAAAGCCAAAGAGGTCTAGAAATCAAGCTAAAATCCTTAATGAATCGACGTTAAAAACCTGCATGCCCTAGGAATGATCTAATATCTTTTAAGGTTTTTGGGACCTGTGAAGTCTAAATAAGGTCAACTTTGGCTTTGTCTACCTCTATACCCTTTGAAGATACAATATGCCCTAACACAATTCCTGATTTAACCATGAAATGTCATTTTTTCTAATTAAGCACTAAATTCTTTTCCTTACACCTAGTCAACACTAATGTCAAATGATGCAAGCACTCATCAAAAAATGAACCAAACATTGAAAAATCATTCATAAAGACCTCTATAAAATGTTCTACTATATCAGACAATATGTTTATCATACAATGCTGGAAAGTCGCAGGGGAATTACATAGCCCGAAAGGCATGCGTCTATATGCAAAGTGTAGTTGCAGGAAATCCTACACTACACCCTTGATAAGAATTTACTGTAATTAAGACATATTTGAAGACTAAAAAGAACACTTTATTATTTGATTCTCAGAAATGTTTACAAGAAATGGAAGAAATCAAGAATACAACCGCTCTCTTGAATTTTCTCTCTCCTCAAGACTTTCTCAACATTCAAAAAATACATCATCCTTTTCTGAATCTACCGGGTCTCTTTATATAGGATAGTTACATAGTGGATGACAACTAAGTTGTCCTTTAATTTCGGATCTGACCCGCGGTATTATCGCAGTAGTTATAATATCCATTCTCGCAAGCGTCATTCCCATCGCAGGGAAATCATGCTCTTTTCGTGTTTCTTCATTCGTCAGCTATTACGTCACTTTTTAATTTATCTTGTGACACTGGCAAAGTGTTGTTGAAGAACTCGCAGAACTGTCGTTGGAAATCTCGCATAAGTGTTGTAGTGGCGATATTCTGACCCTACATCTTGCCTCTTCTCATGTATTTTCTGCGAGGGAGGAAAGATCATGAGAAATAAAATGCCGCGGCTATTCATCGATTCATCTTATATGACCAACAAAACTCCGTAAATTAAGTGTTACCGCTTACACGTGTCGAATATTCTTATTTTTACCGATTAATCTTTCATTACCCGGTTACCATCCTTTTGTCTATAAAAGAGAGAGTCTATCAAAGAAATATTTTTTCTTCTTTTACTTCTTCGTCTTCTTCACTTCTTCACTCTCTGCAAAATTTTCCCTACCTGCAGCTTTCTTCTTCTGCAAAATCACCTGCTGCTGCTTCAATGGAATCTTTAAGCTATGTGTTCTTCTGACGTTATTAAAATCGATTTTGATTGTCTAAATCATACTTATTCATTTTATTTGATCTTTTTTGATTGATTTTACATAACTCCCATACCATGTTTTCTTTTCAGTGGAACTGCATCCAATACCAAGTTTGTCGACCAAAACCCTAATCTTCAAGAAGATTTACAACAAAAACTCGCTGAAAAGAAAAGGAAGTCTGCGAGTCATAAGGTAGGAAGAAACATTTATTTTCTTAATAACAATATTGTTGCCTCTGTTTCTTATCTATATTATTACTCGCAGGGTGATGAAAATGATGCTAGACCTCGCAAGAAATATCACAAAGACTCTTGAGACTGATATTATTATTCCCAAATTTTCATCTCCAAAATAAGTTTCTACCACTTCGCAGATGGAACCTCCATCCTCTATTTGCGAGAATGTCATTATCAATACCCCCAATGCCATTAATCCTCCAATAAATAAGGCTCTCAAAACTGTTATGAACAAAGTTTCTTCATCTCCTATTTTGCCTCCAACCGTTACTTTTCCAGATACTCCACCTTCTGATGATGCAACCATCATAAATGACTCAAATCTCCAACTCGCCATCATTACCAATTCACCCTATACACCTCTTCCTTCATCTAAAGAAGCATCAGTAGGGATTGATGCCGCTTTTAAAGTTTTTTCTGACATTTTAGATGATGCCAGGAAATCTTCTACTGACCCTTTCAAATATGATGTTTGCGAGACTTTAATCAAATATTTTGGTCCTGATCGAACTGCTTCGCGAGCGTCTTTAGAAAATGAAGTTGAAATTCAAAAAGAGAAGTCTCCAAGCCAAAAATTCAGAATGTGATATTCTTGATCACAAGCTTCGCAACTCTTTACTAGATTGCGATTAATCTTCGCGATAAAAACAAGGAGTTAAAAGGTATAGTTCTTCTGCCTCTGCCTCTAATTTTTCTTGTTCTAGTAGATTTTTATCTTTTCTGTACTCAATTTCTCTTTAAATATTTGGTTTGCCTACTTAGCTTTAAATCAGAAATGATTAATGAAGATATTTCAACTTGAGTCTGTCGCTGAAGAAGCTCGTGTTGAGAGAGATTCTTGGATGGATCAATATAATAGATTAGATAATATTTATACATACTCTGTCGATCAAATAGATAATCTTACCAATGAGAATGATCAATTAGCGCAAAGGAAAAATCTATTAAGTAGCGAAATTACTCACCTCTCATACTTGTTAACCCAAGCTAACTTGGCGATGGAATCTTTATCAGATGAAAATAAGATTTTGTCTCAAGAGAAACGTATCTTCTTAAACAAAATGACGATCTCCTCGCAGCAAATAAATATTCTTCAGAAAGTATGTAACGACCAAGAACAATCTCTTCGTTCATTGAAAGATGAACTCGAGGAATTAACTGATTCTTCTGCCGCTGAGAAAGATAAACTTATCAAGGGAAGGTTAACTCTAAGTTTAAAGGCCAGTATACTCCAAGATCCGTATTCTCAATTAGAAGAATCTTACTCCTATTAGCAAAAGAAAATACTTATCTTCTATCCAAAGAAGAAATGATAAAATCTCGCCTGAAGGGTATTGTTGGGGATGATTTTGATGATGCCATGAACCAATGGGAGAATTGTTTCTTAACATTAATTCAAAATTTAACTTCTCAAAAAGAAGGTAGTCATTTTGACTGCCTTAACTGTTAACTTTTCTATTTAATTTTTCTGCTATATCTCTTGCTAGATTTTCATCTGGATGTTTTCTTGTCAATTTATGTTTCTCGCAGAATCTGAAAAAAGCCTTCATTCTACTATTTCTGATCTGACTGAAAAATTGGCTAAAGTTCGCAAAGAAAATGGAACGCTCACCGCCAATCTTGTCCAATCGCGCGATCGTGCAGAAAGGAGATATGACTACCTTGAATACTTCAAAAATATAGAGATCAAAAATCGTGATAGAGGTTTCCTTTGCAAGGTTCATCTTAGTGCTGAAGTTCTTGTGAATGACATTTTGATATCCCAGTCTCTCCCTTCTATATCTGTTGATCCTCTAAAAGTAGATTATGATGAAACTCCTCTCCCCATGGACGATGATCTAATCTATGTAAGTGGTGAATAAAATGCCTCTCAAGAAGACCCAACAGAAGAAAAAGGAAGTCCTTCTTAAGAAGTAGATACTGGTGGTGAAGCAATTGCTGGCGAAGAACTAGAAGAAGAGGAAGATCGAATTAATCGTAATGAGAAGAATACTACTAGAGTTGATAACACTGGAAAGAATAATGAAGCTGGCAAGTCCAATTCTGAAGCTTGAATTTTGTTCTTGTTTTCTTTTTCTTCTTCTTTCTTGCGAGCAATGTATCTTTATGCGACTTTGAAATTTAATTTTGTTTCTGTCATTTTGAATAATCTCAAGGAAGATAAAGCTATTTTATTTATCAACTCCCATACTTGCCCCTCATTATCTTTCTTGTATTGAACAAGTCTTTTCTTGCGAACTTTATTGTGAATAGTACTTGCAAAATTATTGACAGTACTGCGATATTACGAATAATCCTGCTGTGTGATTCTGAATAATACTTCTTAGAATTCCTGAAGGATACTTGTTTCTCGTTATCTTTCCTGCGATGAACAAATCTTTCCTGCAATCTTACAAGAAAATAGTTAATGTTTGGGATTATTCTGTTGGTCTTATTTTTCCTTCCTAGTTAAAGGTCTTATTCTGCCAATTTTTTGCGTCCACGACAAAATCGCAGGACGTTTTACATTTACATTTACATTTAAAAACCCATTGATCTTGCCTTATCCATATTTTGTCGATTTCTCTGCGACAATATGACAAGTCTAAGTTCCCTTGCGAGAACAAAGACTTATGACATTGCCGTCTTGCGATGAAATCGCAGGACGTCTTTACACTTTCATGTACAAACCCATTGATCTCATCTTAACTGTTTCTCATAGCTTGTTGCCTCTGTATAATATTTGTCACGTGATAATATGACATGCCTAAATGTTCTTGCGATCATAAAGCCCCATGACATTGCCGTATTTAGACACTTATCATCTCCCTAGTGGAGGGTGCCGCCCTTATCTTCCCCATGGTTGCCCCTTCAAGGAGGGCACATCGGCCATACAAGACTAGCTCATCCCATCCAGTCTTAACAACAACCAGCTATTTTCTCAGCCTCTTGTATTTTATGCCTATATGGATTATAGTTACAAGACTGCACCCTAGGTGGGGTTTTCTTCGGGCTGAGTGCATCATAGCCAAGACTTGCCAAGAATGGCCAGGGTAGTTTTGTATGCCCCGGGAAACCTTGGCTCAACCGTGTACCTCGTCTCCTTGGTCATACTCTTCACTCCTTAGAAGAGACCCTCGGTCGTCCAACCAGGGTATAACCTTATATAGTTGGAAATCCAAGGTATCTCCCCCGGATAGGTTTTCTTTAACCCTAACATCTCCATGACTCAGGTTCCAGCAGCGGTATAACCTTATCCCTGATTCACGCAAAGAGATACCCCCTTATATGACGCACTTTAGGTCTTACATTTTCCTCTTGCGAAATTGTATCCGCGAATTCGGGTGTACGCCATAAAGGTTCGTCCCATTCTATTAATCTCTGCGAAATTTGTATTCGCATTTCTTGCGATATTTACGCATTTCTTACTTGCTCTGTTATTGAAAAAATCTCGCAGCTATAATATAGAAAAATTTATTATCCGTTTTACCATATAACATACCAGCATCTCTAATCTCGCAGAATTTGTCATTGATAATATCTTTTCAAGAATAATCTATTCCATGGTCTATCAAGTCTTTGACCAACATCTCTGCCTTCAGGATCCATTAATTTGTATGCCCCAGTTCCAACTATCTATTTAATGATGTATGGTCCATCCCATTTTCTCGCCAGTTTACCACCATTTTCTCGCTGATAACTTGGTGTTTCTCGCATGACTATGTCACCTGGTTGGAATTCACCTTTTTTGACACGTTTGTTATACTCGCGATCTATTCTTCGATGATAATTTTCCATCTGTTGTAAAGATTTTTCTCTCTTCTTTTCCAATTCATCCAGTTTATTCAGAATCATCCCAGCACTCTGATTCTTCTCCCAAGCCTCTTTTTTTGTTGTAGGAATAACAACTTCTGTTGGTAACATAACTTCAACCCCATATGTCAGACAAAAAGGTGACATTCCGGTAGCTTCCCGTCTAGTTGTATTGTAAGCCCATATTGCATTATGTACTTGTTCGCACTATGCCCTATGGTGTCCTTTTAATTTCTTCTTCAGTATATCTGCAATTGTTTTATTTTTTGCCTCTGCCTATCCGTTGGCCTGTGGATATAGTGGTGTCGATTTTCCACATTTGATTTTAAATTCATTAAGTAACAATTCGATATTCTTCCCTTCAAAGTGTTTTCCATTATCAGATACCAGCTGTGCAGGAATCCCAAATCTGCAAATTATATTTTTAAATATGAATGTAAAAATGTCTTTGTCGCGGATGTGTTTCACTGCTTTTACTTCTCCCCATTTTGTGAAATAATCTGTAGATACAATTAAATATCTTCTTTGTCCAGAAACTGGTACAAATGGTCCCACGATATCCAACCCCCATTTTCCAAAAGGCCACACACTAGTTGAGGATGATAATGGTGCCCCTGGTGCATGTATTTTCTTTCCATATCGCTGACAATCTTCGCATCGTCTTGAAAATTGCTTCGCGTCCTCGCGCATATATGGCCAATAATAACCTTGCATTTTTTTTATGTATGCCAAAGATCTTCCCCCGCTGTGATTACCAACATCTCCACTATCCAACATCTTTAACACCTTTTGTCCTTCTTCCCTTGTCAAGCATCTTAGTGATGGTCCATTAAAATATTTGCGATATAATACTTCATCTCTTAATTCATAATTTGTTACACGACTTTTTAATTTATGTGTTTCTAATCTATTTCTTGGTGTATCTCCTCTTGCCAAATATGCATGAAGTTCTGTGCGCTAATCTTCAATATTTCCTTTTGGTTCTTCTTCACCATCTTATATCATCATCACATCCGCTTCATCTTCTTCTTCCTTATTGATTGATGGTGATACAAGTGTCTGAATTTTTATGCATCTCACAGCTGGGTTTATCATCATGCTAGATATGAAAGCAAAAGCATCTGTGAGTCTGTTATCTTTTCTTGATATATGTCTCCATTTTATTTTTGGAATTCTCGCAGACAATTCTTCAACAAGTTTCTTTTATTTCTTCAAAGATGGTTCATTTGTTGTATATTCTCCTTTTATCTGGCAAATAACCAATTGCGAATCACTAGTAATCCTTGCATTTTCCAACTTTATTTCTATCGCGAATTCTAACGCATGCACCACCGCTTCATACTCCGTCTCATTATTAGTGGACGTGAATTCCAGACGAAATGAAAAAGCCATTTTTTCTCCTTATGGTGAAATAAAGACAACTCCAATTCCATTACCTTCCCCATTTGATGATCCATCCACCAATATTTCCCACATGTTGGGTTCTTTTAATAGATCTTTTGGGTCTCCATGTTCTTCTTCTATGTCCATCATTTCTTCTACAACTTCATCATCTTCTAGAGGAAATTCTGTTAAAAAATCCGCTACAGCTTGTGATTTTGGCGAGGATAGGATTTCTTATTTGATTTCAAAGTTACATACTTGTGAATTCCATCTCTCAACCCTGACTGATCTTTTTGAATTCTTCATTACTGACTCAATTGGTACCTTTGTTAATACTTTTATTTTATGTGCTTGAAAATAGATGTGAAGTTTAAAGGTTGCATAAACCAATGCCAGAATTAACTTCTCGATCTTTGAGTAATTTTTCTCTGCAGTATTAAATGTTTTGCTTATGTAATAAATTGGTTTTTCTACTCCCGCGTCCACTCGCAGTAATACTGCACTTAATGCGTGCGAGGTTGTCATAAGGTAGATCAATAATTCTTCTCCGGGATCTGGTTTCTGTAAGATAGATATGTTCATCAAATATTCTTTAATTCCTTGAAAATCCTTCTCACATTCGTCTGTCCACTTGAACTTTGTACCCTTTCTAAGTATGTAGAAGAAATTCTTGCATTTATCTGAAGATCGCGAGATAAATCTTCCTAGCGAGGCTAAGAGCCCGTTCAACTTATGCACATCTTTTACGATTTCTGGTGTTCGCATGTCACAAATTGCTTGTACTTTATCTGGATCAACTTGTATTCCTTCCTTTGACACAATATATCCCAAAAATTTCCCTGAAGCTACTCCAAAAATACATTTTTCAGGATTCACCTTGATGTTGAAATGTCGCATTTGATCGAAGATCTCCTTTAAGTCTTGTACATGGTTTTTAGATTCTTTACTTTTGACTAACATGTCATCTACATATACCTCTAATGTTTTATGGATCCATTTTGCAAACACTTTTTCCACCATTCTTTGATATGTTGCACCAGCATTTCATAAACCAAAGGGCATCTTTTTATAACAATATAATCCTCTTGGGGCAAAGAATGCAGTGTGTTCTTGGTCTTCTTCAGCGAGAGGAATCTAATTATATCCTTTATACCCATCTAATGAAGATATTTTATCATTTCCCGCTGCTGATTAGACCATTTGAGGAATGTCTGGTAATGGAAAGCTATCTTTAGGACAAGTTTTGTTTAAGTCAGTAAAATATATACAAATTCTTATCCCTTTATTCTTTTTTGGAACCACCACCATATTTGCAATCCATTCCGGGTACTTTGCATGCCTTATAATTCCCGCATCAAGCATCTTATGTAATTATTCTTCTATTTGGGAATGGTATGTTGTTGCGATTTTTCTTATCCTTTGCTTAAATGGTCTTACTTCCTTGTTAATTTCTAGTTTATGACATGCAACTGATGAGTCTATCCCAGGCATCTCATCCATATTCCATCCAAAGATGTCTTTATATTTTCGCAAGAGATTTACGGTTTGCCCTTCTTCATCTACATCCATCTTCGTTCTGATTTTTAGCATCTTAGATTCTCATTTACTTCCAATATTTACTTCTTTTGTTAGCTCTGCTGCGGTGTAGATGGCTTCAGGCTCTCCCATTGGTGTTGAGGTTTTCATAATTCTCGCGATTTTATCTCCTTCTTGCGAGATTTCGCTGGGTATTCCTTTTCCTTCTTTTGCATGTAAACTTTAAATTCTTCTTCTTCCTTTACTTCTTTCGCCATTTTTCTGCGAGATTTTCGCAGCTTTGGACGCTCTTCATAATTTCTCACTTCAGTTTGATAACACAACTTCACAAGATCCGTGTCTCCTCTAATTTCTCCAATTCCACTAGGCATTGAAAATTTGATGCATTGATGCAATGTTGATGCTACAACCTTGATTGCATGTATCCATGTTCTTCCTAATATCATGTTATACGGCGATTCCACGTCTACTACACATAATGTTACTTGCGTTTCAATTTCTCCTAGTGGAATTCGTACCACTATTTCGCCTTTAGGTTTTGTTAAAGATTTTGCAAAGCCATGAATATGATATGTTGAACAAGACATTTCTTCATCTCTGTATCCCATTTTTTTAAAGGCATGATAAAATATTATGTCTACAGAACTTCCTGCATCCACCAAAGTTCTATTTACAGCCCACTCTTTTGCAGATCTTGTTGATTTTTCCTTTTTTATTTGTATAAAGGATACCGTAATTACCAAAGGAGATGTATGATTCAAATTTTCTGCTGGAACCTCTGCTGCTGTAAATGTGATTTTCTGTTTCTCCCATTCCATCAATGATGATACTTTCTCCACTGTCATAATTTTATTTCCTTCAAAATCTCGTTTATGTATCTTCCCTTTAATGTTTTCATCGAAACTGTCGATCATCGTTATTGTTACCATGCCACACTCCAATTTCCTACAATTCTCTTTGGCTCTGATCATTTTTCCCTTCAACTACTTCACTGATTTGTTCAATTATCTTCTTAATCTTGAATAACTCTCATCTTTTACCTTGACTTTTCTATGATTTTTGTTAATTCATCCCTGTTTCGGGCGCCAAAATGTAGTTGCAGGAAATCCTACACTGCACCCTTGATAAGAATTTACTGTAATTAAGACATATTTGAAGATTAAAAACAAACTTTATTATTTGATTCTTAGAAATGTTTACAAGAAATGGAAGAAATCAAGAATACAACCGCTCTCTTGAATTTTCTCTCTCCTCAAGACTTTCTCAACACTCAAAAAATACATCATCCTTTTCTGAATCTATCGGGTCTCTTTATATAGGATAGTTACATAGTGGATGACAGCTAAGTTGTCCTTTAATTTCGGATCTGACCCGCGATATTATCGCAGTAGTTATAATGTCCATTCTCGCAAGCGTCATTCCCATCGCAGGGCAATCATGCTCTTCTCGTGTTTCTTCATTCGTCAGCTATTACATCACTTTATAATTTATCTTGTGACACTCGCAAAGTGTTGTTGAAGAACTCGCAGAACTGTCGTTAGAAATCTCACAGAAGTGTTGTAGTGGCGATATTCTGATCCTACACAAAGGTACCAAAGGGACAGGTAAAAGTGATCTTTTCTTGGTCTTCTGGGGCAATAACAATCTGATTGTAACCGGAGTAGACATCTAAGAAGCAATAATGACTATGTCTAGCTAATCTCTCTAGCATATGGTCGATAAAAGGAAAGGGAAAGTGATCCTTCCTCGTGACCTTGTTCAATTTCCTATAGTCAATACAGACGCGCCATCCCGTGGTCACTCGGGTTGGGATTAACTCATTATCATTTTGGACTACAATGATACCTAATTTCTTGGGAACAACCTGAAAGGGGCTGACCCACCTACTATCTCAAATTGGGTATATAATACCCGCATCTAAAAATTTAAGCACCTCTTTTCGAACTACCTCTTTCATGTTAGGGTTCATTCGATGTTGCATCTCCTTAGAAGGTTTGAAGTATTTCTTTAAATGAATTTGATGCATACACATAGTAGGACTTATACCCTTAATGTCTGCTATAGTCCACCCTAAAGCTTTCTTATTATCTTGAAGTACATTCACTAGCCTACTTTCATGATCACTATCCAAATCGGAAGCTACAATCACAGGTAAAGTCTCAGATGTGCCTAAAAAAACATACTTTAGAGTGTCGGATAGTGGTTTAAGGTCCAACTTAGAAGGCTTTTTATAAAGAAGGAACTAAGGTAGTCTCAGAAGATGGTAATTGTTCGAACCTAGCTTTCCATCTATCAGTGTCTAACACATGGTTAGAATCTAATAGAGCATTTACCTGTTCAATAGTGCTATCATCGTCAAAATCCGAACCAAAATGGGATAAACAACTTTATAATGGGTCTTCAGGCAAAATGTTTGGTAATGACTCCTGAAATAAGGCTTATATCATATTTACCTCCTCAACACATGTGTCATCTAGCTCATAAGGTAGCTTACTGACACTAAAAATGTTCATCTCCATAGTCATATTACCAAAAGATAAATTCATCACACCATTTCGACAGTTAATGATCGTATTAGACGTATCCAAAAATGGGCGGCCTAAAATCACTGGTATCTGGTTCTCTGGGTCGGGGATAGGTTGGATATCTAGCACAAAAAAAATCAACTGGATAAATAAACTTTTCGAGCTCAATGAGAACATCCTCGATAACACCTCGAGGATTTTTAATAGACCTATCAACTAACTGCAGTGTCATCTGAGTAAGTTTCATTTCACCAAGTCATAGATGTGAGTACACATGGTACGACAGTAAGTTCACACTGGCTCCTAAGTCAAGTAAATCTTTTTCTACTCGGAAGTTACCTATTGTGCAAGCAATGGTAGGGGAACATGGGTCTTTGTACTTTGGAGTTGTGGTATTTTGAATGATTGAACTTACATGACTAGCTAAAAATGCTTTCTTATGGACGCTAAGTTTTTGCTTTCGCGTACACATATCCTTGAGGAACTTGGCATAAGTAGGAACTTGCCTAATTACATCTAATAAAGGAAGGTTTATGGTAACTTGCTTAAAAACCTCCAATATGTCATTAAAGTTTGATTCCTTCTTTGTTGGTACTAATAGTTGGGGAAATGGGGCTCTACGCACATAATCAGATCTCTCAGGAACCGAATTGGCATCACCAGAAATTTTATCAGTCCTCTCATCTAGTGGTGGTCCTGAGGGGTGAACTACAAAATGTTCACTATCGGGCATGGTTACCTTATTGTATACAACTCTACCACTCCTAAGGGTTCTAATAGCATTTAATTGATTCGACGGTTTTGCACCTAATTCATGAACTCCTCTAGGGTTGGGTTGTGTTTGACTAGGAAACTTACCTTTTTCTCTCAAAGACTCATTTATCAGACCAACCTGGGTTTTTAACTCAGAAATATCCTGACTATTTTCTTGTCCTATCTTGTTACTAGCTTGTAGACTCTGTTCTATGGATAACTAAAATTTTGCAGTTTGTTGAGTTAACAAGGCGAGAAATTCCTCTAAACTTAGGATTTTCTTATCTGACTAATTTTGAAACTGAGCTGGTCCTGAAGGATTCTTAGTATAGCCAAAACCTGGGGGAGCATTAGAATTTCTAAACTGACCTTGACTCTGGCCCTTAGACCATGAAAGATTTTGATGGTTTCTCCAACCAGGATTATTGGTTTCTGAATATGGGTCAAAATTTTGATGGTTATCGAATCTAGCGTTATTATATAAAGCATTGGCTTGCTCCTCATTAGTCTGGCCTTCCAAAAAAGGCTCCACTCTACCACTAGTGTGACCCACTTCTAAAGCTTCTAACCTTTTTGCTATAGTAGCAATTTTGGAATCTGATTCAAAGCCTTCTTCTAACCTATTAACGTTTCCTCTTCCTAGAAGATTTTTTTTTCAATTGTTGGGTCTTTTCAGAAGTTTCATTCAAAAATGTCATCGCATCATCAACTGTTTGGTTTTCAAACCCACATGTACACATAGATTCTACTATGGTTGTAGTGGAATAATCCAAATCCTCATAAAGGATCTAAACTAGCCTAACCTTTTCTAAACCATGATGATGACATTGTGTTAACAAATCATTGAACCATTCCAAATACATATATAAATATTCTCCCTCCTGTTGTGAAAACGTGCATATTTGCGTCCCAATAGACGATGTTTTGGGCCTAGGGAAAAAATTGTTCAAAAAAGCAGATGTAAGTTGTTCATATGTTTCGATTGACCCGGAAGCCAAACTATATAGCCACAAGTTGGATTTATCTATCAGGGAAAAAGGGAATAACCTAAGTTTCAAAGCATCATCATCAAGGTTTCTAATTTTTAGGGTACTACAAATTTCCTCAAAGTCCCTAACATGGAAATAAGAGTTTTCATTTTCTTTTCGTAAAAAGATTGGGAGCATATGTAGGGTCCCATGTTTAAGTTCATAATTTTCTTCTGTTTCAGCTTACCTGATACACGAGGGACGAGTAGTCCTAGTTGGATTCAATAAAGCTTTCAAAGTTGGCATTTCTGGCTCTATTAGAGTAATATGGGTTCTCTCCTTAGTAAAAGACGGACGTTCAAAACTAGACTCTCCGAAAATGGGACTTTCTAAATTAAGGTAATCGAGATTCTTGGAACTAATAAATCGACCTAGAGAGTGATAGGATCCGGAGATGCCTATATAATATATACCGCAATCGCACGGTGTCTAACTAGTAGATAGAGGCAAGTACGGGTCGAACTCACATGGAGCGGTGGAAATACTGTAATCAATATCCCTAAAAACACCAACCAGAAACAATATTTTTTGAATATTTTTAGAATTGAAATGAAATAATAAAATTAAGCTAATCAAATCAAATCAATAGGAAATAAGGTAACCACGGTGTCCACCACTATTTCTATTCAATTACTGAAAGAGATGATTCTAAAATATTTATTTATTCATTGTTCTATTGACATCACCTATTATATGCATAGAGTCGCAAATATCACTGGGACGCCCTAAGCATGGCACATCAAAAGACTAAACCAAAGCATGGCACATCAAATTGCATTAGCGAGAAAATTATACGAAACTAATTTTTATTTCACAAATATTATTTGGCTATCCTAAGCATAACCCATCAAAGAATTGAATCCAAGCATGGACTATCAAACAATGAGACAAATATAATTGCAAAACTACCAATTACGTGCATAAGGTTTTGAACCCGGTGAAGCAACAACTAATATCACCCATTTATTAAAAAAAACAAAATTATAGAATCAATAAATCAATTCATAATAGCCTCCAAAACATATATATTTCAAATAAAATTGTTCTTATGCTCAAAGTGGTCTCTACTAAAAACCCTAGTTACGATAAAACTAGCAAGACGTGATCATGGGTTTCTCAAAACCCATCAAAAATAATAACAAAAGAGGAAAGATTAAACCGATGGCGTCGTCTTCTTCCCTTGCTCTTGAGCTCTCAAACACGTCGTCGCCTCTCTCTTCTTCTCCAGTAGCTGCAGCTGCTGTTGTCCCCCCAGCCGAACTCTCCTCAACTTTTTGCTTCCGTAGGTATATGTATCATGAGAAAGTCCAAATGAGACCTACCAATTAATTGCAAGGCCCAGTCCAAATTTTTAAGTCCATCTCCTTCCAAAACTGGCCACAGCATGCTTCTGTACTTCCACCGGATGCCACAACTCAGCACCCAGTGCCGTTATTTCGTCACTGAATTCAGTTCGCAGAACCAACTCAATTCATGCTTCCCTTGTTGCCTCTGTAAAGCCATAGAACCATCACAACCACTGCCAGTTGATGCGAAAATTCAACCATCTTTATCTCGTCTGCAGATATCATCATTAAACAACCAGCATCAATTCTTCTTTGCTCGATGCGACGCTGCCATTTCCTTTCATTCTCAGTTCTCAATTTGTACTGCCATCTAACTTCAGCTCCTTTCCAGACCGATTACAACACCAATCTTGTGAACTTCCCAGTCTCGGCCAACCACCTGAAATCAATCCATGTGGCCACCAACATACTAATCTCTAGTGCCTGCAAATCAACCCAATGCCATTAACTACTACCCGACTGCAACAGCTCAACTAGCATGTCGAACTCAACTCAGTTAAGCCAACACATTGTTTATCATATGCGGCTCCTTGCTCCAAGTATTATCCCCTGTACTTCCAGCCACCACCAGCGACTGCAGATTGAAACTGGCCACAACTCCAACCTTTATCCGTCTCTGTTCAGTGTTTATATTGCTGCGAAAAAGTCACATTAAGACCTAACGATCCCTTCCAAGGCCCAGTCCAATGACCTAAATGCAACTTCCAAATTTAAGCTCCACAGCTGACTCTAGTTGAACCGAGCGTATTCACCCACGGACTGCCAACAACTGAATGATCCAGCGTAAGCATCTTGACTCTTCGTAGCCTGAATTCCCAAATCAGTTCACCTTACAAACCCCAGAGATCAAATCCACTAGTCACTGCCATCACTGCTGAGAAGAAACTCATGCAAATTCTAACTACAGTCACTCGAACCAACAACAGTGTATCACTAGTCATCTCCTCACCGTATTGATCAGTGTAAATACCACCTCCATCTCCCGAGAATAGATGCTGCCATCGACTCACCACAGCAGAGACTCAGCCCATTTTCCGACCACGGCAACCACCAAATACCATTGCCTTAATCAGTCCCCTTCTTGCGACTTATTTTTATAGCGTCTGTTTCATGCCAGAGATAAATAACACCACTTTCTACGCCGCTGATGCTGTAGGAAGCTAGATAGAACTTCCCTGAAATCTTCATTTCGTTTTTTTTTTTTTAATCAACCTGCTTGAGAAATGAAAGTATTGAGACGTAATTGATGCTTAAGAAATGAGTATGTGGTCAAGAGTCTGCCACGTCCTTTGCCTAGGCCACTATTGGAGCTCACTGGAATGTCCTACACCATGCTAGTTAACAACACCTTTTGTACCCATTTGATCTTCTTAACCATCAGTGGAGTTTGCATTAATGGGTCAACAACAAAATGTTGTGTTATTCGGCAGTGACATGGCTCTAGTTGTGCGACCACTATAAGCCTATCTCCTTGGTATTGTGAGTTGGTTTGGTGCTTTTCGCCTCAAATGCCATTTAGCTTCGCATTTCGCTACTTATCTCCGGACGATCAAAATTTATTTGTGCTTTCTACAAAAGCATTAAAACATTATCATTAGACAAAATATAGAGTCCTAGCTGATATTGGCAAAGAGAGTCACTGTTTAATAAGAAGTCGGGATAACTTCATTTATTACCGATTACAGGCTCAACCAAAATTCAAAAAATAGATTTTGGCAAAATCTCATTTTGGGGCTACTCTATATTCGATAGTTATATAAACTATCTTGACTACCGATTATGGTAGGATTTCGGCAAAGAGGTCTACTGTATAGTCGAAGTTAGGATAACTTCATTTGCTACAAATTATAGGCTCAACCAAAATTCAAAAAATAGAGGATTTTAGCAAAATCTCATTTTGGGGCTACTCTATATTCGGTAGTTATATGAACTATCTTGACTACCGATTATGGTAGAATTTCGGCAAAGAGGTTTACTGTATAATTGGAAGTCGAGATAACTTCATTTACTATCGATTATAGGCTCAACCGAAATTCAAAAAATAGAGGATTTTCGCAAAATGTCATTTTGGGGCTACTCTATATTCGGTAGTTATATGAACTATCTTGACTACCGATTATGGTAGGATTTCGGCAGAGAGGTCTACTGTATAATCGAAATTCAGGATAACTTCATTTACTACCGATTATAGTCTCAACCAAAATTTAAAAAATAGAATTTTTTTGCAAAATCTCATTTTGGGGCTACTCTATATTCGTGAGTTAAATAACCTAAATTCACTACCAATAATGGTAGCATTTTTTCCAAAGGTCTACTTTAATCGGGGGTCAAGATAACTTTATTTACTACCGATTATAGGATAATAAAAATTCAAAAGATAGAGGATTTTATTTTTGGGATACTTTATATTCAGAAGTTATATAAACTAAATTGACTCCCGATTGTGGATTAACTTCCCGATTGTGAAGGGTAGTTTGGCCATTTAAAAAAACGGAAGATAAGGGATGGCTACATTTTATGTTTGGGTGACCCTTTTTTGTCTTATGTGTCTCCCCTAATTCTTTTGGGGTCTCCCATAAAAATGCTAGCTAAAGGAACACTGAGGCTAAGATTCCACTATTTTCCAATTTCAAAGTGATTAAATCCAATATTTATATTTATGCATTTTTCTCGTTTAATTTGATTCTAAAATATTGCAACAAGTAGATTTTCGGAATAACAACTGTAAATCCAAATTGTAGAACATCAAAAACCTATGGCCAAGCATGCTCTATCAAAAGAAATAACAATTGCTTAACAAAAATCATTTAAACAACTATCAATCAAGGAAAAAAATAATCATAAAAATAATTGAAATAAATAAATAAATAAGAATATACCACTTTTTGTTGGAAAAATAGCTTCCTCTATCGCCTCAGCAAAGGGGTTTAGCTCCTCATATCAATCACTTGCTCAAAATCCATGTTTGTTGCTCAAAAGTTGATTAAAACGAAGAAAATATATAAATCAGTGTGTTTGTAACTGATGTAATTGTTACAAAACCCACTCTTACAGAACGTAGTGTTACAGAGAAATACTAACAGTAATAGTTGTTGGTAAATTGTTACAGTTTGAAAGAAAAGGTGACGGTTTGTGTTCATCTTCTTCTCAACTGCAACTCAGTTGTTCTCTCTGTGATTATTTTTTTCTTTGCTCTGTTCTGCTCCTAAACTTCCCCAAAGTGTACGTAACCCTTATATAACCTATCCCGACTCCTTTTATAGCCCACAACTCGATTAAATATCTAGAAATCCTTGGTTATTCTCTCCTCCCTTTTTCATCAAGTTACAGGAATGTCTCTCTTTAACCTCCTCGGCACGCGTCTTCTGAGTTAAATCTGATGTCCCAGAATCTCTCATGGATATTATGGAATCGAGAAGCTACCATTCTTCCCTTATCTCCAACCGGTAGTTTACATATTTTCAACCAAAATCCCGTGATACTCTCCAAGCCTATGTTTCCTATTAATCGAAGATTAACCCCTGAGTTTTCGAATCTTGCCAACATATATTCCCTGTTAACTAAAATAGGGTGTTTCCAACCCATATCTACGAGAATATCTCACTTTAAATCCTCCAAGTACAATTCAGACAATTCTGCAGGAAAGGAAATACATTTCCGGCCAAAAACGTTGTTTGAACGAAGAAGAAGGAGAGGCGCCCCTAGCCAGAGTAGGGGTGCCTTTAACATATGCCTTTGGGGTGCACTGGAGGGTGTCCTTTATCCAAACTGCGGGTGCTGATGCGTGTCGTAACCAAAACAAATTAATTAATATTTTACTACCTAATTAACAAGTAATATAGGGTAGTCAAGATCGTTCCCACGAGGAGCAAGAGGTTTTAGTTGTCTTAAAATGTCACAAAAGGGGGGTTTTGGTTTTAGATATTAAGAGCAAAAGAAAGTAAATAAAATAAATAAACAAAGCAATTAAAAAGATAAAGGAAATCAATAAAGAGAAAGTAGATCAAGGAATCCTTCTTCGTAGCAAAACAATGGTTCAAGTTATGTTCTTTTCCACTTTTTATTAGTCACAGATTATCACCAACCGTAGGATAGTAGGTTCGCTTAGCTAACCCCAAAATTCCTTATTTCACTGAGTAACAGGTCCGCTTAGTTATCATATTCTATTCAAAAGAACCACCTTGAGGTTCGCTTACAAGATGTAATTCCCCGAACGCATTAAGATTTATGAACTTAGGTTTAGTACTAGTAGTTAGACTCGGTTCGCTTGGTCCACTTTATAGCGTTGTTTTCACACACAATTGCTCCACGGAATCCCTCCATAAGGTCTTGTGTTTTCTACTTGTGTAAAGAGTCAAGAAACGATTACTTATCCCCTAACCTTACTAGCTTTAGATCAAATTAATAAATCAATTTAGTATGCATCCTAAACAACCTATCAATCAATCATAAACACTCATATTAGTAAAAACAAACGATAATCATGTGAAAATTCAAAGTAGATTTAAAACAAAACTCAAAACATGATAAGAACTAGGAATTCATCCTCAATCAATAAAATTAGTTACTCATGCTAAAGAGTTCACACAAAGAATAAAGAAAAGAAAAGTGTTGTGTGTGTAGAGGTGTGCAAAAGTGTGCACAAAAGTGTGTGTAAGTGTATCTAAGTGTAGAGATGACTTCTCTATTTATAGGCTTCAATGTTCTCCAAATCTTTCAAGGAATAGAATCCCTTTCCTTTTGTAGCTCAACTTCCAAATTCAAGTCTTTCTCAAATCTTCCATCTCCTCTTTCCAAATCCAAGCTCAATTCTTCATTCAATTCCAAACCCAAGTTTTCATATCTCATGAGAGAAACTCACACAAAAATCTGCAACTTTGGCTCGCCGGAAAACTGGATTTTTGGCCGGAAATAGGCCGGATTACGTCACCACCGGCCACCTGAGATTCTCCACCGTTAATAGAATATTCCGTAAGTCAACCGTTAGAGTTAACGGTCAGTCTGGTCAGACCGTCAGTCAATGGGTCAAGGGAGAGAGTGAGTTAGCCGCCGAGTCAGCATCTTACTCGACTAACTGGGCTTACTCAACTGAGTTGCACGGCTAGATTAGTTAACGGGCTCACTGAGTTAACTCGCCGGGAATAAAATCCGGCAGAGTTTCGTTTATATTCAGGGCATCTCCCAGGACGATTTCATGCCAATTTTAGATCCATTTCCTGCACAATCCTAACATACATCTAATTGAAGTATTCATTCATCAACATGGCTCATTGTTTATCTCCTAACCTCTTGTAGTTGCAGAATTACCTACAACTACACCCTCAGTAGAATTTGTAAAACTTAAGAAGTTCTTGATGATGAATGACAATTTTCTTATTAATTCTCTCAATTGGTTACATAAAAGTATCTAAATGGAACTAGAATAGTTACAACTTTCTCTATTCTCTTTCCTAAGATATTTTTTAACACCCATTAAAAGAACCTCTCGAATTTTACATTTGAACTCCTATTTATAGTAAAATTTGTACAACTGTGTATGTGTTGCGAAGTATCGCAACACATCTTCACAAGATTATTTTACACTCGCAAACCTTTCATACTTCCCCGCACTTCCTCTATCATCGCATTGTTTTGTAACTCTTTCCTCTTATATTTATCACGATATTCGTAAGCTGATGTCTTGCGATATTCGGTACCTACATCTTGCCTCTTCTCATGTCAATTATGCGAAGAAGAAATGATCGTGAGAACATAATCGTTATTTATTCTTTTAGAATTTGGACATGTCTTTTGTAACCGTACTTTTCTAGCTATTCCCTTATATAAACTCTTTTATATTCTCTTCCTTATCTTTTTCTTACTTTCTCTTTTTACTTCTGCAATTTTATCTTCTTATCACACTCTCCATTACCATTTTCTCTTCCTGTTTATATCATCATGAGTTCTCCAAGGTAATTTTCTTCTATCTCCCGCGTCCTTCACTTGTTTTCCTCTTTGATTTCTATATAATTTATTGTTTGATTTTGGTTTGTTTCAGCAAAACTATTCCTCAAGCGAAACCTCCAACCAGAAATTCAAGCCCTAATCTTCGAAGAAGGAAATCCGAGAATCAAAAGGTAGTTAAAATACTCTGTCTTCTTTTTTAAACAATATATTGTTGCCTCATTTTTTTAATCTACATTTTGATTCGTAGGTTGGTGAAAAATCAAACCCCAACAAGAGATCTCGAGTGACTAAACCCACACCAATAATTTCAATTGATGACTTCCTTCCTGAGGTTGATAAGGAATTTCCCTCTCCTCCTCGTGAAAGCACTTCTTCGCAAACTCCTGCCTCTACTCCATTACCCAGTTTTCAATCTCCCACCAATGTCAATTTATCAACACTTTTTCAGGATCAACCCTCGCAAAATACTTTTTCAACTTCTTCTCTTGAAAAATCTATCTTAACTCTCAATCCTTTGAGTGTTGTTGCTCCAGATAATTTACAACTTGCTCTTATTCCTTCAAATTCTTCTCCTCTTTCTCAAGAAATTCGAGATGGAATTTACTCAACTTTCCGAATGTTATCTGAAGTTTTGAACAATACTGCGAAGTCTACCAATGTTCGTTCGCAGTACGAGTTTTGCGAAGCGCTAAATAGTTTCATCAATCCTGATATTTATATTTCACGTCAATCCTTAGAAAAAGAAGTTGAATTGCTTCGCCAATCTCTGAAGTCTTCAAGAGCAGAATGTGAGAATCTTCGTAAAGAGAACCATCATCTTCAAAACGATTCTCTTGACTGTGCGATCCTTCGCAAAAGGAATGATGAATTAAAAAGTATGGTTATTATCTTCATATTTTCTCCTTTTGTTTACTTATATTCTTCATATGTTTGAAACACCCATTAAAACCCATTCCCCTTTATAGAATCCATTCGGAAATGTAGACTGTTGGTACTTCGCCATGAATCAGATGCAACAGAATATCAAGCCAAGCATGCAAGCCTCTTGAACCAATTCTCCCACTTATCTGATCTTCATTCGTGTGCTCTTGATAATTTTGATGCCCTTTTTCAAGAGAATACCCAACTGATATATGACCGAATTTTTTTGAATGATGATATCTCTCAACTTACTTCTTCTTTAACTAAAGCCAGCTTGAGAATAGAAAACTTATTAGGAGAGAACAAAACCTTATCAGAAGAGAAATGCTCATATTTGAATACAATGACCGTTTCTTCGCAACAATTAAACACTCTTCAGAATAAATGTTGCGATCAAGAAAATCTTCTTTCTTTGTTAAAAGGTGAGGAATTAAAGAAGTCTTCAGATGCAGAGAGAAGTTCTTTTGCCATTGAGAAGAAGTCCCTTATTAATAAGAATATAATCTTAAGTACTAAGAAGAATCAACTTGAACAAGATTACTCTGAACTAGAAAGTCTTAATGCCAAACTTGCGAAGGATAAAATTTTTCTTCTTTCTAAAGATCAAAAGCTTCAATCTAGACTTAAAGGATTAGTTTGTGATGGTTTTGATAATGTGATGGATCAGATGAAGAATTATTGTCTATCTTTAGCTCAATTTCTTACTTCACAAAGAGAAGGTAGTCATTAAAATTTGACTGCCTCTAATATACCTTTAAATTTTGTTATATTCGCAAATTTAACTTTTTTGAATTCTTACTCGCAGAATCTGAGAATAACCTTCGTAATGCTAAGGCTGGACTAGAAGCCTCCTATTCTGAGCTTCGCAAGAAAAATGCTTTGCTTTCTACTTGCCTAATCAACTCTCGTGATCGTGCCACTCGGAGATTCAACTATCTTGCTTACTCCAAAGATATCGAAGATACCAACCATCAGAAAGCTATACTTCGTGAAAGTCATCTGAAAGCTCAAGTCTTTGTGAATTATATTCTCTTATCAAGATCCTTGCCTCCTGTGAAAATTACTCCTCTGAAAATATCTGATGATGAAGTTGCTCGTGATCCTGATAGTGATTTTTATTATGAGAGAGATGATGAGGGACTTGATGATGAAAAAGAATCTATTCCTCAAGGATATGTTCATGTGGCAGACTCTACAAAGGATGATATTTCACAAAAGTCGAATGCTGCTAATGACCCTGCTCATCTTAAAGACCCGGCACAGAGTGTTGATGAAGCATAATAATATTCTTTCTCAAATTATCATTGATTCTCTTGTTTTCCTTTCCTTTGAACTCTTTCTCTTGGCTACTGTTGGTTCTCTTTCTGAAAACAATTTTGCCTACTGTTTTTGTTCTTTTAAGAAGTACATTTGATATTTTGCGAAGATGATTTGTCCTTTCTTAAACTGAATGCTTTCCTTCTTTGCATCATTTGATCATATGAAGAAAAATAATATAACTTAAAGACTTAGCTTAGTATCTCCTTTCCCCCTATTATTTCTCTTCAGATGATTAAACATTGTTGGTAGTATTAGAATATCTGCCCCAATTTAACTTACGAAGTTTCAGCTTGTTGCGATTGTGAATAAGAAATCCTCCTTTTGAAATATAAGAATAGATTCTTATGAAATATCCTTAAGAAGTATAAGAAGTATAAAATATCTTTGAAGAAGTATTAAAAGTATTCAATCCGTGAAGAATTATCCAATTTATGAAGAAGTATAAGAATTATTCAATTCGTGAAGACTTATTCAATGTATGAAGAAGTATAACAAGTATTTAACCTTCGCAAAATTTACTAAATATGAAATATCCGTTGAAGAAATATAATAAATATGAGACGTTTTTGTCGAATTATAAGAATCATTCAAGTTGTGGAGAAATATTCAATGTATGAAGAAGTATAAGAAGTATGTAATCCTCGTAAAATTTAATGAATACGAACTATCTTTTTTTGATTGCGAGGAAAATTGCATCTTTTGTTATGTCTTCGTGACATATATTCTTGTAAAAATTCTTCAATGATATTCATGGGATTTCCTTCTTTGTTAGGACTTCATGATATATATTCTTGTAAAAATTCTTCAATGATATTGACGGAACTGCCTTCTGTATCAGAACTTCATGATATATATTCTTGTAAAAATTCTTCAATGATATTGATGGAATAAATTTCATTAATTGCTGTGGACTTATCATGCCTTCCTAAGTAAAGGTCTTATTTTTCCACCTCTTTTGTGATAATATTTTTGTATTTGCGATAATATGACAAGTCTGAATATTCTTGCGAATATACAACCTCGTGACATTATCGTCTTGCGATGAAATCGCAGGACGTTTTTACACTTTCATGTAATAACCCATTGATCTCATCTTAACTTCTTTGTTATGTTCTGCGAGTTCTCTTTTTCTGTATATATATATATATATATTTTTTTTTTAGAATACTCGCAGAAATTCAGTTGTTGCACAAATATGATAAGCCTTTATGTTTTTGCAAACAAAAAGCCTCGTGACATTTGCGTCTTATAGAACGTATCAGCTCCCTAACGGAGGGTGCTGCCCTTTATCTTCCCCTTGGTTGCCCCTTCAAGGAAGCGTACATCGACCATACAAGGTTAGCTCTTCCCATCCGGTTTTGCAAACAACCATCTTTTGATCGCAACCTCTTATCCTTTTTGCCTATAGGGCTTATAGTTACGAGGTTGCACCCTATGGGGTATCTTTGGGCCAAGTGCATCATTTTCCAAGACTTGTCAAAAATGGAAGATGTGCTTCAAACCCATCCGGCACTCTTGACTCAACCGTGTACCTCGGCGCCTTGATCGTTTTCTGCACTTCTTGGGAAAGACAGTATGCCTTAGTCGCCCAGCCTAAATCATGTTACACCGCATAATATTGCGTAATGTCGCAAGATTAGGTGAGAATCCAAGGTGTCTAACCTGGATAGGTACCCCGTTATTGGGTTGTACCCCGTAAAGTTCCATGTACTCAGGTTCCTTGGTGGTGTTCCGGTTTCCCTGAGCCATGCTTATAGGTACCCCCTTAAATGACGTACTTTAGGACTTTGCCTCTTACGAAATGTTGCTTCGCGAACTAGGTTGTACGCCACAAAGGTTTGCATGTGTAATATTTCTGCGGCTTTCTTTATTTTTTGAAAGCTGATCATAGATTGCGGTCTTTTATTCGCAAATTAATGTGTGCGTCTTTCTTTAATGAAAGTTAATCGCAATAAAAAATTTGAAATTCGTAACTTTTGCAAATTTCCTGCGAGCAAACAATATTCGTAAAATTTATCATGAGTTTTATGGATAATACCTTTTCAAATACAGTCTATTCCAAGGTCTAACAAGTCTCAATCCCATGTCTCTCCCTTCTGGATCCATCAGCCGATAAGCTCCACTTCCCACAACCTCTTTGATAACATATGGTCCATCCCATTTAGGTGCTAATTTTCCTCCATTTTTCTTTCTGATATGGAGGTGTTTCTCGCATGAACAAATCACCTGGTTGATATTCACGTTCAATGACTCTCTTTTTATACTCTCGAGCTAATCGTTCCTGATAAATTTTCATATGGTGCAACACCTTTTCTCTTTTTTCTTCCAAATCATCCAGTTCACTTAATATCACCCCTGCACTTAAATTTATTTCCCAAGCTTCTTTCTTTGTTGTCGGAATTACAACCTCTATTGGTAATACTGCTTCTACTCCATATGTTAAGCAATAAGGAGACATTCCAGTTGCCTCTCTTCTAGTTGTATTGTATGCCCAAACTGCACTAGGTACTTGCTCGCACCACCCTTTGAGATGTCCTTCTAATTTCTTTTTGATTGTATCTGCGATTGTTTTATTTGTTGCCTCTGCCTGTCCATTAGCTTGTGGATATAACGGAGTTGACTTCCCACATTTTATCCTAAAAGCACTGAGTAGCATCTCTATATTCTGCCCCTCAAATTGTTTTCCATTATCAGATACTAGTTGTGATGGAACCCCGTACCTGCAAATGAGGTTCTCAAATATAAACGTAAAAACATCTTTATCACGAATATGATGTCATCGCTTTTACTTCATGAGCTTCGGAAATAATCTGTTGCAACTATCAAGTATCGTCTTTGTCCGGATCCAGGTAAAAATGGTCCAACAATATCCAACCCCCATTTCCCAAAAGGCCAGCAGCTTGTTGAAGAAGTTAATGTTGCCCTGGTGCATGAATTCTTTTACCATGTCGTTGACATTCCTTGCATCTTCGTACGAACAATTTTGCGTCTGTATGCATATAAGGCCAGTAATATCCTTGTATCTTTGCTCTATACGCTAGAGATCTTCCCCCACTATGATTACCAGCTTCTCCTCCATGTAACATCTTCAATATTTTTCTCCTTCTTCACGAGTTAAACACCTGAGAGGTGGTCCACTGAAAGATTTTCTGTATAAAATTCCTTCTCGCAACTCATAGTTTGTTGCACGACTCTTTAATTTATGTGCTTCTAGTCTATTCCTGGATATTTCTCTTGTTGCGAGATATGCATGAATTTTCTTTCTCCAATCTGCTATGTTGTTTGGTAATTCCCTTTCTACTTCCATCGCAACTGCCTCCTCAAATTCTTTTTCTTTGTCCACTGATGGGTGTTGAATTGTCTGGATTTTGATATTTCTTGTATTATATGTCTCCATTTTAATTTTGGTATCTTCGCAGATAATTCATCAAAGAGCTTCTTGTATTTCTTCAAAGAAGACTCATTTGTGGTATAATCTCCTTTAATTTGACAAATTACCAGCTGCGAATCACTTGTTATCCTTATACTTTCAAGCTTCTTTTCTATTGCGATCTTCAATGCATACACTACATCTTCATACTCTGTTTCATTGTTCGTGGATGCAAATTCTAGTCTGAATGAGAATATTGTTCTTTCTCCTTCTGGTGAAATCAAAAAAACTCCTATTCCATTCCCCTCGTTGTTGGATGATCCATCTACTAAAATTTCCCATCTATTTGGTTCTGTTAACAAATCTTTTGGATTCCCAAATTCTTCTTCAACATCCATCATTTCTTCTACTGCTTCATCTTCTTCCAAAGGAAATTCCGCCAAGAAATCTGCGACGACTTGTGATTTTTGCGATGATAATACTTCGTATTTTATTTTGTAATGGTTTACTTGGGCATTCCACCTTTCTATTCTTCCCCGACCTCTTTGTTTCTTCATGATTGATTCAATTGGGACTTTGGTTACCACTTTTATCACATGTTCTTGGAAGTATATTCGTAACTTGAATGATGCATAAACCAGGGCTAAGATTAACTTCTCCATTTTAGAATAATTTTTCTCTCATTGCGTTAAAAGTTTTACTAATATAGTAAATGGGCCTTTCTATTCTCGCTGTTCGTTTCATACATGAATCGCGCTTAGAGCATATGGAGTTGTTGCGAGGTATACCAATAATTCTTCGTCTTTCTCTGGTTTCTGTAATATGGATGTATTTGTGAGATATTCTTTGATTCCTTGAAAAGCTTTTTCACATTCATCAGTCCACTTGAATTTTGCTCACTTCTTAAGTATGTTGAAAAAATGTTTGCACTTATCTGACATTCGCGAAATAAATCTTCCAAGTGAAGCCAAGAGCCCGTTTAGCTTTTGTACTTCATTTACCGTTGCAGGTGTTGGCATGTCACGAACTGCTTGTACTTTTTCTGGATCAACTTGTATTCCCTCCTTTGATACTATATATCCCAAGAATTTCCCAGACGCAACTCCAATTATACATTTTTTAGGATTTAATTTGATGTTGAACTTTCTCATTTGTTCAAATATTTCCTTCAAATTGCACATGATCTTTTGCTTCTTTGCTTTTTATCAACATATCATCTACATATACTTCCAAAGTTTTATGTATCCACTTTGCGAACACCTTTTCAACCATTCGTTGATATGTAGCACCCGCATTTCGCAAACCAAATGGCATCTTCACATAACAATATAAACCTCTTGGAGCAAAAAAGGCAAAGATGTTCCTGATCTTTTCTCATGAGTGATATTTGATTATACCCTTTATATCCATCAAGTGAAGTGACTCTATCATGTCCTGCAGCTGATTCCACCATTTGTGGTATGTCTGGTAATGGGAAACTGTCTTTGGGACATGCTTTGTTTAGATCAGTGTATACAAATTCTTATCCCTTTATTCTTTTTCGGAACAATGACCATATTCGCAATCCATTTTGGGTATTTCGCTTCCTTATGATTCCTGCATCCAGCATCTTTTGTAATTCTTCTTCTATCTATGCATGATAACTTTGTGAGATCTTCCTTATTCCTTGTTTGAATGGTCTTATGTTTTTATCTATGTTCAATCTATGACACGCCACTGATGAATCAATTCCTGGTATCTCATCTACACTTCCTGCGAATATATCTTTATATTCTCGCAAGAGATAAATAGTTCTCTTTTCTTCTTCTTCATCCATCTTAGTTCCAATTCGCAAGAATAAAGGTTCCTCTTTACTTCCAATATTTACTTCTTTGGTTGGTTCAGCTGCAACATAGCTAGGACTTTGCTCCCCCATAGGTGTTGGTTCTTTGATTATTTTCACTGGTTCCCCTTCTTTTTCTGGAATCTCACTTGGTATTCCTCTTCCTTCCTTTGCCCTTATTGTATACACTCTGAATTCTTCTTCCTTTTTTGCCTCCTTCGCAAGTTTTCTACGAAACTGTTTCTTTCTTGCTCTCCCTCCACACTATTTTACTTCAATCTGATAACAAAATTTTGCACTATCAAGATCTCCTTTTAATTCCTGTATTCCATTTGGTGTAGGAAATTTGATTTTATGATGTAATGTTGAAGTAACAGCTTTGATCGCATGAATCCACGGCCTTCCTATCAGCATATTATATGGAGATTCCATATCTATCACACATAAGACTATATGTGTTTTGATTTCTCCTAGCAATATTCGTAGCGTTATTTCCCATTTAGATTTTGTTGTAGATTTTCCTAATCCATGAATAAGACATTTTGAATTTGTGATTTCTTCATCTTTAATTCCCATCCCCTTAAGTGCATGATAGAATATGATATTAACAGAACTCCCTGTATCGATCAAAATTCGGTTTAATTTCCATTTTTCTATAGATTTCTTCTCTTCTCGCATGATCAGAATTGTGACCACCAATGGTGAAGTGTGGTTCAAGTCTTCATTCGGAATCTCTGCCACTGAAAATGTGATTTTCTGTTTTTCCCATTCTTCCAAAGTTGTTATTTTCTCCACCTCCATGATCTTTCTTCCTCTACAATCTCGCTTGTATATCTTTCCCTTCATGTTATTATGAAATTCATCAATCATTGTCTTTGTGATCATATTACATTCTTCTCTTTTGCAACCTTCTTCTACTGACTCCATTTGATCTTCAAATTTTCCACAATTCCTTCAAATTTTGGCTATCACAATCCTCAGGTCGCTATTTCTAGCGCCAATTATGTAGTTGCAGAATTACCTACAACTACACCCTCAGTAGAATTTGTAAAACTTAAGAAGTTCTTGATGATGAATGACAATTTTCTTATTAATTCTCTCAATTGGTTACATAAAAGTATCTAAATGGAACTAGAATAGTTACAACTTTCTCTATTCTCTTTCCTAAGATATTTTTAACACCCATTAAAAGAACCTCTCGAATTTTACATTTGAACTCCTATTTATAGTAAAATTTGTACAACTGTATATGTGTTGCGAAGTATCGCAACACATCTTCGCAAGATTATTTTACACTCTCAAACCTTTCATACTTCCCCGCACTTCCTCTATGATCGCATTGTTTTGTAACTCTTTCCTCTTATATTTATCACGATATTCGTAAGCTGATGTCTTGCGATATTCGGTACCTACACCTATTACTTCATACATCTTCAAGCTGCACCTTTCACAACTAAATCACCAATTGTAGTTCCATATTTCTTCATTACAGGTCTCAAATTCAAACCCATCTCTCCACATTTTATCCGGATCAACCAACAATAGCAGCTCTCAATTTCTTGTCGTCTTTGCCATCATAGATTCAACCGAAAACCCTTTAAATCTATGGCAACAACTAGCTGTTCATCAATTCAGAACCCCCTTCTTTGACAGAACCAAATCCGACTCCATATGCACCCATTTATATGAGATCGATATCGAACCCATCTTCAAACTTTGATTTCAACTCAAACCCCTAACCCAATTTCTTCTCCATCTCCGCATCTCGATCTGCTTCAGCTCTTGAATTTACTTCGATTTCTTCTCTCTAAGCTCCATATCTTCATCTGAACCGCTTCCTCCAGAACCCATCTTCAATCTCATCTCTTAGTTTCTCAATTTGATGGAAATTATCTCGATTTTCCATTAAACTTCCCCTGAATTTCTCAATTTCAACAGCATCAGACGCTGCTTTTAGTTTTTCGTCTCTCTTTCAGGTGCGGAATGATTGATAAGATAAATATCTGAATTTAGGTTTAGTGTTATAAATTGGGTTTGTTATCCAACACCTGGTCACCTTGATAAGGGATAACTAAGCTGGCCGTCCCTTAACCTTAGCTAGTATATATTTAGTCCTCCTCCAAACAAGGTCACCCCTTAACCTTGACTGGGCTCCTAATAGTATTTTCCTGTGAAATGACAATTTTGCCATTCTTGCTCAAATTGGGTGATTTCTTCTTATTTTTCTCCATGCGACTCCAGAGTACCTAATAACTTAAAAACACGTGTAAAATACATAATTTACAAGAAAAATAACAAAGAAAGCGTAAACTCTATAAATAGTAAATACGGTGTATTCTACACCTATCAAATTCTCCCACACTTAGACTTTGCTAGTCCTCGAGCAAATCAAACTAAAACTTACAACTTCAAAGCGTTCCAGCATCCCAAGCATCCAAAGAGCTATGAGGACATAGAGTTTCTGCATGCTAGTAATAAGAAGTTAGAAATACTAAAGAACATATTCTCATTCTTAAATGTTGAGTGAGAAATAACCACACCATAATGAGAGAACGCGTGTTTGAGAAACGATCAATAAGAATTTCGCCTCGACTTCTGCCTCACCAAAAAGGGTTTTATGAAATTGCACTCAAAAAGACGGCTTTTTAATGGGTCTCACATGTGTGCAGGTAGGAATGAAGAGAGAATTCCCGCAACACGTTGAATGGTGGGAAGGATAACTTCCAAAATATTTTAAAAACCCACATCTTTTAACATTTTGAAAAATCATTTTTCTGACGATCTCTAAGAAAGGAAATCAACCACTATTATCGAGGATGAGATTACTTACTTACCTTCACATCCGATTGCCAATTATGATAACACCACTCTCACGGAATCCAATAGAAACGTCTTTCGCTCCTAGTCTTCATGGTCTTCGTCTTCAGCTTCAACTTTTGATGATAAACTTTCAAACTTCATAAATCATTGACAATTTGTAACATTTTTCCTTAATATCCTTGTCGCTTGAAACTTCCTTATAGATTTTCCTTCCCCACGGCTTATAAAAATAAAACAAAACAATAATAGATACTTCTCTTGTCTCATATTTTTCAATATTTTTTTTTTTCATTTTTCATTTTTTTTTTCAAGACAAGAGAAACAAAATACAAAACAAAGTGAAAAATAAAACAACCATGGCCGTGGAAAAGTACTTTACCGCTTGATTCATCACAACTTGTATCGTCTCGAAATCAAAAACTTCAATAATTCTCACATTTTGATTTTCTTTGCTCTTGTAAATAAGTCTTCATACTTGGATATAAAATTCCGCTCATTATAAGTCTTCAACATGTATGTAAAAATCCGCTCATTGTATGTTGCTTTACTTAGATTTGAAATTTGCTCTTTTCTTGTTCCGTTGCTTGTAAACCTTAAACTTCTTTAACTTTCCTTGTAGATTTTGATGTCGCTCCCTTGTTGTTGATGATTATGGTGTTTCTATGGACTCGTTGTTGAGAGAATGATGCTAACTGAAAATCGAACTTACAAGAAGGAGGCTTTCATCATTTTCATGGTCACTCAATAAACGATTGCAGGAATGTAAAAAGAATAATTTTGAGGATGATTGATTAGGGAAAGTTAAATCATTTTGTAATTGGACATCCGCAATCTCAGCAGTTACCACCAGCATCAGATATTCGCAGAGTGAATACTGTAAAAGGGGCAGAAATATTTGTGATAGAGGTTGGAGCCAAGGCGAAGAAATTGTTCAGTAATTCCATCATACATTCATACAAGACTATTGAGGATTTCCACGATAACGTTCTGAGCAGAGTCTTCGCGAGAGACGCAGATGGAAGAGAGATAATGAATATTGCGAGAGTCTCACCATTAGAGGAGTGGCAAAAGAAAACTATTTCTTTCACTGCACAAGAAGTACCAGAGCCTGGTGAGATGCATGACAACCCACTGGTGGTAAGATTGGAAATAAATCCAAAACAAGTAGAAGAAGAAGATGAAGAAAATGAAGATGGTGAAACTGAGGATTCCCGGGCCATTAACAGAGTTCTAATAGATACTGGAAGTTCAGTTGATATCTTATTTTATCATACTTACAGAACCATGGGTGGAAAAGACGAGGATCTGATACCATCAACCTATAAGATCTATGGTTTCAATGGTACTGCCAACAAGCCCAAAGAGGAAATTACAATGTGAATTCCATTAAAGGGGTTATCTTCTAAGATTCTATTCTGCGTTGTGGATATTGAATCACCTTATAATACCCTGATTGGCCGACCTTGGATGCATGGGATATTAGGTATGGCGTCAACCTTTCACCAATGTATTAAATTTCCTCATCCTAATGGTGTTGGAGTAATAAAGGGATACTGGGTTGATGGGAAGAAATATTATGAAATTGATATGGAATCTTGCGAGGAAAGGGCAGCAAAGAGTAGAAACTGGAAACGAAATATCAAGAAAAAACAAAGAGGTGATAAGTTGATGGTTGATACAATAGAGCGGCGAGAGGAAGGAACATTGTAAAATCAACATGAGCTGAAAACAACAGATGGCGAGCGTCTCGCAGATGGAGAGAAAATAACAGAACGTAACAAAAAAGCAGAAGAAAAAAGTAGTAAGTAAAAAGGTAAAATGATGAAATTTAAGAAAAGGTCTCAAAAGAATATTTCGTTTGAATGAAAAAAATGAAGTTGAAAAATTATATAAGAACTGAAATGCAAATAAAGAGAAGATCAAAGAAAAGAAATTTCATCAGAGTTGCAATACTCGCAAGAGAAATAAAAGAACAGGACGAACCTTTATGGTGTACACCCTAGTTTGCGAATAAAATTTCATAAGAGGCAAATGTAAGACCTAAAGTGCGTCATATAAGAGGGTATCTATTTTCATGACTCAGGGATAAGGTTATACCGCTGTTGGAACTTGAGTCATGGAGATGTTAGGGTTAAAAAAAAACCTATCCGGGGGAGGTACCTTGGATTTCCAACTATATAAGGTAATACCCTAGTTGGACGACCGAGGATCTCTTCTAAGGAGTGCAGTGTATGACTAAGGCGCCGATGTACACGATTGAGCCAAGGGTGCCCGGGGAGTACGAAACTACCCTGTCCATTCTTGGCAAGTCTTGGCTATGATGCACTCGGCCCAAAGAAAACCCCACTTAGGGTGCAGTCTCGTAACTATAAGCCATATAGGCATAAAGGACAAGAGGATGCGAAAATATCTGGTTGTTGTTAAGACCGGATGGGAGGAGATAGTCTTATATGGACAATGTGCCCTCCTTGAAGGGGCAACCAGGGGGAAGATATGGGCGGCACCCTCCATTAGGGAGATGATAAGTGTCTAAAGACGGTAATGTCATGGGGCTTTATGATCGCAAGAACATTTAGGCCTGTCATATTGTCGCATGACAAATATTATACAGAGTCAACAAGCCATGAGAAAAAGTTAAGATGAGATCAATGGGTTTTTACATGAAAATGTAAAGACGTCCTGCGATTTCATCGCAATACGGAAATGTCATGAGGCTTTGTTCTCGCAAGGGGACTTAGGCTTGTCATATTATCGCAGAGAAAGAGAAAAAACGCAGATAAGGCAACATTAATGGTTTTTTACATGCAAGTGTAAGGACATCCTGCGATTTTGTCGCCAATACAAAATGTGGCAAGATAAGACCTTTAACTAGGAAGGCATAATAAGACCACCAGAAATCAAGATTGAATGACTGCGATATTGACGCAGAGATCATGAGATTTGCGATATTTACTCAGAGATCATAAAAATATGCAACTGCTACTCGCGATATTATCGCAAAGAATGAGGAAAAAGTAATTAAATAGATTTTATTCACAACTAATGTCTAAACTCTACTCAATTTATTTCATATTGCAGATGAATAACAGAGGCAAGTATGGGAATGAACATAATGATAGAATTGTTATTCATCATTATATGATAAATTTGCATAGACATTATCATATGATACATTTACACAGTGTAGTTGCGAATTATCTCACAACTACACCCTCATAAGAATCCATTAAAATGATTCCTAATTTGCTATGAAACTAAGAATTAAAGTACTAAAATTATAAAAGTGACACAAAGATTTTTACGTGGTTCGATCAATGTGATCTACATCCACGGTTCTTCACTAGTGATTGTATGTAATTACATGATTGTATAATTGAAACTCCATTAATGAATATTTGGAGCTCTAGAATTTCTTGGGGAAGAAGATGATAAAGAAAATAAAATCTCTCATAACATTTTTCTCTCTCCTCCTAAAATTATCCTCTCTCTAAAAAAGACTTCTCCTTCTTCTCATGCCTAAATGGCTATTTATATGATCTTACAAAAGATGACAGTTGTGTTGTCCCGCCATTTCGGATTTGAGAATTATCTTGCGAACCTTCGTAAGTTATCTTCGCGAACTTCTTTTGCTTTCCTCGTGATTTCCTTTGCTCCCAAAATGTTCTTTGTTCGCAAGATGTATTTTCTCTCCACAATTTTGTAAGTTATCATTTGTTGTGATATTCCGCTCCTACATCTTGCCTCTTTTTTCTTGAATATTGCTTGAAGAGAGATCTTTAAGAAAAAATCCGTTGTAGTAGTCTTTGATCTTTGTTGATGAAGGAACGAGCGAAAGAATATCAAACTCAAAAAGTATATACTTGCCTCTATTCTTTTACGAAGTAATTAGAAGTATCATCCTGCGAAGTATGAAGTGTGCGAAGTATAAGAAATATAAAATATCCTTGAAGAAGTATAAGAAGTACTCAATCCTCAAAATATATAAGAAGTATGAAGTATCCTTAAGAAGTATAAGAAGTATTTAATCCTCGAAATATATAAGAAGTATTCGTCCTTGAATGAGAGTGATAAATCTTGCCTCTATTCATGTGAAATTATTATTCCATTTTTGGTGAGGATTCTTGCTGAGAAGATAAAGAACATAAAATATTTTCTTGGGTATCCATAGTTGCCTCTGTTCTTTATCTACGAGGGAGAATTCTTGAGAAAATGTTGAATAATTGAATTGCGTATCTATTTGTTATGTTACCTCAGCCTCAAGTGGTAATCCTGTTATCTTCTGAATATTTCTGCGAATTTCTGAACTTCTGAATAGTGATGCGAATAGTGTTGCGAATATAGTGTTGTGAATAGTGTTGCGAATATAGTGTTGTGAATTATGAATGTTTCTGCGAAGTTTCGCGGTATTATCCTGTAAAATTTTGTAAAATACTTGTGTGAATATAATATTTATGTAATGATTATGTTATGAAATGTGTATGCAATGCTCATGCCATGAAATGTTTATGCAATGCTTTTATGATGCGAGTATAATGCATGTATGATGAGAATGCTTATCTATTATGATGCATAGCTAATGTTTGTGTTACTTAGCTCATTTTGCTGCGGTAAAATTGATATATCTTTGAGTTGCCTCCATTCATATAATCATCTTCGCAAGTTTACTTGTGTATTTTCTTACATGTATCCGTCTTTGATCGCGAATGAAATCGCCTCTTCTGGTATGACTTCGTGATATATATTCTTGTAAAAATTCTTCAATGATATTGATGGAATTGTCTTCTTTGTTAGGACTTCATGATATATATTCTCTTCAAAATTCTTCAATGATACTGATGGAATAGTCTTCTTTGTTAGGACTTCATGATATATATTCTTGTAAAAATTCTTCAATGATATTGATGGAATTAATTTCATTAATTGATGTGGTCTTATCATGCCTTCCTAAGTAAAGGTCTTATTATTTTTTGTATAGTATTTTAGCCTCTTCAGGAAGTGTTGCGACAATATAACAAGTCTAAATATTCTTGCGAACATAAAGCCCCATGACATTGCCGTCTTGCGATGAAATCGCAGGACGTCTTTACACTTTCATGCAAAAACCCATTGATCTCATCTTAACTTCTTTATTATGTTATTTTTTTTAGAAGGCTCGCAGAAGTTCAGTTGTTGCACAAATATGACAATCCTTAATGTTCTTGCGAACAAAAAGCCTCGTGACATTTGCGTCTTACATCACGTATCAGCTCCCTAATGGAGGGTGCCGCCATTTATCTTCCCCTTGGTTTCCCCTTCAAGGAAGCGTACATCGACCATACAAGGTTAGCTCTTCCCATCCGGTTCTTCAAACAACCAGCTTTTGATCGCAACCTCTTATCCTTTTTGCCTATAGGGCTTATAGTTACGAGGTTGCACCCTATGGGGTATCTTTGGGCCAAGTGCATCATTTGCCAAGACTTGTCAAAAATGGAAGATGTGCTTCAAGCCCACCCGGAACTCTTGACTCAACCGTGTGTCTCGGCGCCTTGATCGTTTTCTGCACTTCTTGGGAAAGACAGTATGCCTTAGTCGCCCAGCCTAAATCATGTTACACCGCATAATATTGCGTAATGTCGCAAGATTAGGTGAGAATCCAAGGTGTCTAACCCGGATAGGTACCCCGTTATTGGGTTGTACCCCGTAAAGTTCCATGTACTCAGGTTCCTTGGTGCTGTTCCGGTGTCCCTGAGCCATGCTTATAGGTACCCCCTTAAATGACGTACTTTAGGACTTTGCCTCTTACGAAATGTTGCTTCGCGAACTAGGTTGTACGCCACAAAGGTTTTCCTGTGTAAAATTTTCTGCGGCTCTATTTCTTTTTTGGAGGCTGATCACAGATTGTGGTCTTTTGTTCGCAAATAAATTTTTGCGTCTTTCTTTAATGAAATCTAATCGCAATTGATTTTTGGCGGTATTTTTTCTCCTTTTATAAGTAGAATCAAAATTATTTTTATTCGTAAAAACTCATCGTAAATTTTTCATGTACATAAAATGTTGCATATTTTCATAAGATCTTTAGTATAAGAAGTATGAGAAGTATTCATATCATTTATTTAAATCAAAACTGTTCTATAGAAGTATTTAATTTTCTTTGTTTTTTGTAACTTTGAAGTCTTTGAAATTTTTTGAAATCTTTAAATTTTTGCGATTAATTCAATTTTGAATTTTGCGAGTATATCGCTTTTGATAAATAAAATAAAAAATCTTTTGTCTTTTGTAAATAAAATACTCAAGAAAATGGTACTTACCTTTTTCGGCTTGTTGTTGTCTCTGTTGTTGTTGTCTGAGAAGCGAATAAGCGCCTTAAATTATATGAATGTCTCGCAACAATATGAAGCGTGAGAATTGAGACTTGTTGGTTACTGAGACTTAAAGTAGCAGGTATGGCGAGCTGGATTTGCTGGGCTATTGAGATCACAATGAACTGGTAAGCTATTGCTGCGAAGTGAGAAGTGAAACTTGTTAGGCTATTGCTGCGAAGTAATTGGTGCTTTGGTTAGCTGGGTTTGCTGTTGCGGGTAATAAGTATTTTCACGAGTTGGGCTTGATGTTAATCTTCATTGTTGCGAACCGAACCCTCTTTGCTAGTTAATCTTCATTGTTGGATGGGCTTGTAATGATTCATTAGGGTTCCTTAATTGAATTTCACTGCATAATAAATCTTGACGTAGTATATTTCGCAGACTTCTTTCCTTTTCTTTGCTCGTAGCTTGTAGCTGGAGTTACCTCTATTCTTTGCACGTTACTTTGTTTGTTGCTCTGGCTATAGAATTCTTCTACTTTTACCTTCCTGAGCCTATGCTCCGTGAACTGATAGGTGTTCTGCGAAACATTGTTGTGAAATATTGTTGTGATCAACAGAATGTTGCTAAGGGAGATGGTACAGAAGCTTGATAACACTGATGAGCTTTAAGTTGGCTACTATTGGCTTCTATTTTTTGTTGTGGTTGGTGACTAGACATTGATGCACGGAGGTTGGAGTTTGAAGGGTGTTGTTGCATCTTCATCTTTCTTAGACAAATCAGCTCACCAGCTCATGGAATAGTAGTTAGGTATACTGTATAGGGAGTTGGAATTGAAGGGTGTTGTTGCATCCTTAAACACTGCGCACTCGTTCCAAGTTATCTTTGCTAATCTTCCATATTTGTGTGAGTTTCCTTTTACGAAGTGACAGATTGTTGCGAACTGGATTGGTTGATTTCTCTCCAACCGTGAGTATCCTTCGCAGAACATGAGTAATAATTCTTTTCTTAGGACTGTTTTCAATATGTTCCTCTTTTATGCTGTATTCTTCATCAATGTCAATGGTTCCCATTTGTTTCTTAACTGAGCTTCTCTACTTGAAAGTTTTTGACGAATTGTGCTTCGCAGAATTTTTCCCTCGTCACGTTTCTTTTTCCTCTTCGCAGAAACTTACCCTTTTTGGATATAAAGATTGGACAATTTCTTCTACTAACTTGATGATCCACGATTAATACCAGCACCTAAACACACGGATCCTTCTCGTCACCACGCTAAGTATAATAACTGCCATAGTACATTCGCCATAAATTGGGAACACCAGCAAAGATCCTCCACCTAGAGTACAAAGTTTCTGATACTTCATTATAAAGCATCTTAGATGAATGTTCCCTAACGTAATTTTCACGTATGAACTGGAACTCCTTAAGGTGAACAACAACGTGTTCCATGGTGAATCCAGCAGGTGAATTCATGCGTGCAAAAATCTTAGCTGCACCGGCTTTTCAGGTTCCTCTTTAACTTGGAACTCTGGAGTAACGAATAGCTTCATGTGTGTTTAGCTGCTGTTGTTTTCAAGGGAGTGAATAAAATGCTTTGAACTACTTTCTTCTTGCGAAATAGTTACAGGATTTGCGAAGTAAACCTCCATATGAAGTATTTGTTTGCGCTACGAGTATTCGCAAGGTACACATTCGAAGCTGCGTTGAGAGTTGCATCAATAGTTGCGTCTGTAAAAGAGGAATTGTTGCGTCTGTACACATCTAAACCTCCATATGAAATATTGTTGCGTCAAGATGTAAACGATTAAAAATTTCTGGTGTAATATCTGATTATTTGGCTGGTGTTTGCTTCACAGTTCCATCATTAGTCAATACTCAATAAAAATTTCCAAGCTAAGTTGTTGTTCTTGTGTTTCAGGATTTAAGCTGTCTAACTCTTCTTTTTGCTGCGGTTGATCATAATACCTCAATATCTTTACCGATTCCTCATGTAGATTTTCCTGCGAATCTTGTCTTAGTCGAGATCATCTTAGTTCAAAACCTGTGGAATCATTTCATCTCTTTATTTCAAAAGCTTCGATATACAACCACCACAAAAAACGCAACACCAACTCCTTTTCTATTATATCCGTTTCCACAACATGCAAAGCTTTTGTCTTTATGTTCAAATCCCAGCTTCTTAGTTTCTTCCAGATTATTTCACTCTAGATTCATGTCTATAGCATTTTGGAGTGGGGAATTTCATAACCTTCTTTTGTCTTCACTGGAATAGTTAGTTGTCGTTGGGCTGCGAATATTCTGCGGCCATTGACCTCCTACTCTTGGCGCTGCGAGTCTTTGGAACTTTTCTTGATTTAATTATCCATTTTCCCTTCTTCTCTGTGAATTGTTGATGATGTTTTTGTATCATTATGCACCTCTGTTCTTCGCGTGAATTACATTTCTTCACTGGTGATGTAGTTAATTTTATTTGTTGGTTCGCAGGAATTGAT